>JAOWBW010000076.1:243730-1443730 GCA_026119855.1 Campanula takesimana | reverse complement strand
ACATCATCCAACCAAGTTGCACTATCTGTATTATGTTGTTAAAGGAGAGTATGTAACATTTGGTGTAATAGAGGGTGTAGTACATGCCATTGACTTATCTCTTCCGAAAATTAGCTTTGATTAATATTACTTTGGTATTGTGTGTTCACTATTTATTCCCGAAAAGTGATTTAATTCCTTTTGGATGCCAATTATCGGTAATCGTGCGTGATTCAACGAGAATTGAAGATCATTCACTGGCAATCGTGCGCGATTCAATAATGTTTGGTACTATTCTTCCGACATTGTTGCGACAATTTACGGATTAATGCCATGTATCCATTTTATTGTTCTTTCAGTCCTATAAGCTCAATTTGTTGCTACCAACGTGTTGTAATAAAAAATCCTTTTTGAAATCATAATTTGGTTTGAACTTATATATTTATAATATGTACCACTAAACCTACCTGCAAATGTTTACTAAATGAAATTCTAGAGAGAATAGTTTGGGTGGTAAGTGGCTATTTGCCATTGTATTAAGTTGTTGAAAAACAAGAAGAAAGTTTTACTTGCTGTCGTTTGAGACCTCTTCATTCATAACAATTTTCACAAAATCTTGGGAAAAACATGTTTTTTGTAACTCCTAGGAAAAACGTGTTTTAAAAAAACGCGGTGGCATTTTTTTAAATATGTGGAACTTCTTAAAAAAACGCGCGGTGGCATTTTTGTAAATAATTGGAACTTATCAATGGTTCTGGATATCAATATAAACCTTCTGGTTATGAGATTGATAGCCAGAACCTTTGAAAGTGATTGCCAGAACCTTTGAAAGTGATAGCCAGAAGGGTTTTGGATATCAATATAAAGCCTTCTGGATGAGATTGATAGCCAGAACCTTTGAAAGTGATTGCCAGAAGAGTCCTGGATATCAGTATAAAGCCTTCTGGAAATCAATATAAAGTCTTCTGGATATGAGATTTACAGCCAGAACCTTTGAAAGTGATAGCCAGAAGGTTTTGAAAAACACGTTTTTCCTAACCACTAGGAAAAACGCATTTTACAGGAGACCAACTCATCAATTTTAGTTTGGTTAGATATGGTACAGTTTTCTGGACAAGGTACTAGATATTCATTCTCCATATCTCTCCTCTCTCTCTCCAACTTTCAGCTAAGCGGTCCATATGTTCAGATTTGGGAACAACCAGTAGTGAGAGAGGCGTTTGGAAAAATTCTACTGGGACTGAACCTGGTCAGGAATATGGGCTAGATAGAGAATCAAAACTGAGTTGTGAGTGGCCATCCATTCTAGCTTTCTTCAATCATGTTCTCACAACAATTGAATTGACCCATCACTTTCAATCTCAGCTTTTCTTTCATATGCACAATCAACCCTAATCTAACAGCTAATATAACCTCGTATTACATAAGTATGATCGAGTTTCCATATAATTCTTGTAGTTGATCCAAATGAACCTGGTCCCAGAACTGTCAATATTCCCAGTGTACCGTCCCAGAACTGTCAATATTCCCAGTGTACCTCAATCGTGAAAGGATTGACGTTGTGGATTGTTTGTTATCAAACCTAATCTCACTGCTACAATAACCTTGTACGTATTGACTATACGTATAATTGAGTTTCCATGTAACGTTCCTAGCTTAACCCCACAGTAGATATTATCCTCAAGGAAATATAAGTATTGGATAGGGAATAGTGCCAAAGAGTATGAGGTATGGCCACAAATTGATCTCATCAAACACACATTTCCGTCCAGGTTAAATCTTGAATATACATTTTACAAGAAATCTCTCTCCACCCTCTCCCTAGTCTCCCTCATGAATAATTCCTATTGACCGAGGCTATGGGTCTATAACCAAGTAAGCATGAGGAACTTTCATTATAAATATTAGGGTTCCAAACTACTATTGATACAACATGCTTTAGTTAATCAAGGAAAGTCAAGTGTCCTCTAGAGTTCCCTCAAACACATCATTGGGGAATCTTCTCTTATGATTTTCTGCTAGGGATAGCTGAACCCTACTGAAGTGTTTGGGGGAACTCCGGATGGCACTTGACATTAGTACTAAAAAGGCAATGATTAAGCATCCTACTAAAACTTCTATGGTCATTAGATATTGGCTGAGATTTTTTCTTTGTTCACGAGATATATATCAGCAAAAAAGAAGCTATAAATTAAAGGAAATCCAGGTGTCCCTTAGAGTTCCTTCAGGCACTTCATCGGGATCAAGCTTCATTAGCCTTTAGCTATTTGTAGCTGAACCCTGCTGAAGTGTTTGGGGGAACTCCCGGTGACATTTGGCACTTGTACCTGGAAAATGTTGGAGATTCATGTTCTTAATACTGTAAGTTTTGTACTACTTGAATAAGTGGTTTTCTTTCTCATCCAAATTAGATGCTTTAAATCAAAGGATACATATGTATCCCTCATAGTCAGTGTTCTAAAAATCGGCCGAGGCGGCCGCCGAGATTTGCCTCAAATCGGTGACATTAGGCGTTAATCGGCTAGGCGGTCTAGGCAGATTGGGTGCCTTCTAGACGGATTAGGCGCCGTCTAGGTGGATTTGTGCGCCGAGATCCTCCAGCGTTTTTTTTTTAATTCGTTTCTCAGAACGACATCGTTGGTCAATCGCTCGTCAAAAAAAACCCCAAATCGTTTTGAGTCTCTCTCTGTAGTCTTTAGTCTGTACGCAAATTGGAAATTAATTAGGACTCCAAACTGAGAAAGAAGGGAGATAGGCGATCATCGACTCCGTCGTCCACCTTCGCCATCGTCACCTCCATCGTAGACCGTCGTCGTCGTCTCCAACTCTCTATCTTCGCGACTCCGGATCAACGAGTAAACAGTAAATCTCAAATTTCAGTTCAACTCTCTATTTATCTCTCTCTTACAGATTTAGCATTTGTACAGGATAACACAACAATAAACCTCAAAAATTATGCTCTGTGTTTTCTGTGTATAACTGTATATATCATATTCATTCTCCAATTTCAAGTTTCAACTACCTCTTATATTTTCAATAGTTTATACTTTATACTTTATTTATGTGACTGTGACTCTGTGAGTAACATTATCTTTCTTTCTTTGTTTGTTTTTAAGCTATATCACTATGGCATCTTCATGCGCCGGCTAGTCTTCCAAGCTAGTCTCTACCTTCATCGGAGACTCAAAGCGAGGTAACAACCAAACGAAAATCTAATGATGTTGGTTGGGAATATGGAATGTTAGTTGATGCATCCAACTTGGATAAAATCAAGTGCAACATTTGTGGAAAGCTTATATCGGGAGGTGTTTATAGACTTAAAGCACATATTGCAGGCTTGAAAGGGAATGTTAAACCTTGTCACTTAACTTCTCCGTATGCTAAATCTAAGTGTTTGAATGCCCATTAACGAAGTTAAATCCAAAAAAATGAATATCTCAAATTATCGAGATGAATTGGTGAAGAGTGTTGATATCATGGGGTTAGAAAATGAAGATGAACTGAGAGAATCTTTAGGCTCAAAACCACCACGTTCTCTTGGTCCAATGGACAAATTTGCCTCAGAAATAAATCCTGAAGCTTCCTTGAATGTGGCAAAGACATCGAGAGAGCAAAACATTCAAGATGCACTATGGAAAGAGAGATCACTGAGTGTGAAAAATTATTTTGTTGATTGGGTGTATGAAGCTGGCATACCTTTCAACACTTGTGACCTAGATAGCTTTAGGCTTTTCACAGAGGCACTTGGTCAATTTGGACCAAAGTGGAAACCTCCAAGCCAACATGAATTAAGAGACCCTTTATTGAAACACGCGGTTGAAAGAACTAGAAAGAAAGTGAAGCCAAATAAATCAAAATGGGAAATGAGTGGTTGCTCTTTAATGACTGATGCTTGGAGTGATAGAAAAAGAAGAAGCATCATGAACTTGTGTGTCAATTCTAAGTCAGGTACAATCTTTCTCTCTTCAAAAGAATCATCAGATGTTGCACACACAAGTGAAATGATCTTTAATTATGTTGATCAATGCATTGAGAAAATTGGCCCTCAGAAAGTGGTTCAAGTTGTGACGGATAATGCATCGAACAATATGGGTGCGGCAAAGTTATTGAGGTTAAAATGGCCAAACATTTTCTTGACATATTGTGCTACACACACGATTAATCTTGTCCTCGAGGGCATTGCAAAACTACCTCGCTTTAAGAAAATTATTGATCAAGCAAAGGCATTGACCATCTTCATCTATGCACATCATAAGACTTTTTCAATGATAAGGTCGTATACAAAACGGAGAGACATAGTGAGGCTCGGAGTCATTAGATTTGCTTCTTCCTTTCTTAGTTTGCAAAGATTGGTTGAGAAGAAAGTTCAATTAAAGGCAATGTTTTGTAGCTCTGAGTGGGATGAGTGTAAATGGTCTAAATCTGTGAAAGGACAAGCATGTTATAACACGGTGATGTCTATTGCCTTTTGGAATGGTGTTACATCTTGCTTGATAGTTTTGCACCATTGGTTAGGGTGCTTCGTCTTGTGTATGGGGATAGAAAGCCAGCAATGGGTTTTTTACATGGGGAGATTCTTTGGGTGAAGGATGAAATCAAAATGGCTCTTAATAGTTATTCAAAAAACTATGACCCTATTTTGGAAATAATGGACGTGAAGATTAAGGATAGACTTGACACCCCATTACATTTGATGGCTTATCTATTGAATCCCTATTATTTTTATAAGGATCCCAACATCGAGTTAGATCATGATGTGTCGAATGGAGTTATTGAGTGTCTCGAGACTATTTGTCATGGAAATTTTGACCTGATGAATGATGTCATGAATGTTGAGTTACCAAAGTACAAAGTCAAAGAAGGAGCTTTTGGGAAGCCTATTGCAGCTAGAGGCTGCGATGTAATGATAACAAGTATGATCCAGGTAAATAAAATTGCTTACGAATTATGATATTAAACTCTAATTATTCTTTTACAATTATAAAGTCATTCTTTATTTATTTTTTATTTCAACAACTTGGTGGAAAAATTATGGTTATGGCACACCAAACTTGTAAAGAATTGCTATAAGGATCTTATCATTAACAACTAGCTTATCCGGATGTGAAAGATGTTGGAGTGCATTCGAAGGGGTTAGAAACTTAGAATTTTTATATTTTAGTTTATTAGTTAATTCTTAATATAAAATGTTTAATGATGCAGTATGATGATAAAAGTGGGATAAATATGAGTTTTATTTTAATTAATTGTTATTTTATTATTATTTTCGGAATTAAATGTAGTAGGATGATTATAAGAGGTTTTAGAGTAGATTTAGCCTTGATTTAGTAGTTTTAGACTTCTATTAGGTTACCTTATAGGTTAGGCTTTATTTTAGGATGTTATTTCTTGTTTTCCAAGTTTTATGAGTGCTATAAAATAGCCTCAAAGTTGTAATCCGAAAATTAGAGTTTGATTAATAAAAAATAGATTTGCCGTTGTGCAATTATTAGGGTTTCAATCCCGTCTTGTTTCAATTCCGTTCGGTCTTATTCTCATAACCTTTGTTTTGCTATCATTTGGTATCAGGAGTTCCTAGTTATCAATGGCCGAACGAGGACGAGGAAGTGGTGGTCGTGGTAATCGTGGTAGGGGCTGCTGATCAGAACCCCAGGGAGACGAAATCCATCAACATCATTACCTAAGTGAAATCGAGAAAGACGAATTGCGAAGACAGATTCAAGATCTCCAACTCCGCTTTCTGCGTTTCGAGATTCAAGAACTCCAACGTCGCCTTGAACGTGTGGAGGGTCCACGAGTCCAACGACATCTAGCGTGTTTGGAGGTTCCCACCAATGTGGGCTCGGAGTCAGATCTGTGGTCTGATGATGATGAGGATATCTATCCTTTCGATGAACTTGGGTGCAGGAAAGAGGTCGATCCTTTTAATCCTGACGAGTTTTGTGACCGATTGGATCCTGTTAATGTGGAATACGGTGTTGAATCGCCGATTCCTGACTTTGTGATTGATTGGTCAAAGCCACCAATCTTTGATGAAGATAATTATGAAGAAGATTTTGAGGTTTTTGACCCAGCAGAAACCATTGTGTTGCAGCGCACCAGTCCCAGCAGCAGCTCGGCGCGGCACACACGACCGTGCCAGTTTCCCATACACGACCGTGCGAATAAAGGCGGATGTGGGAGTCCTGTGCGCACTGTTCTGCACAACCGTGCCATATTCCAAGACACGACCGTGCTCGGGGACCCTCAGCCGAACCTGGGCGCAGTTTGTGATTTTCTGGGTTCATCTATTTTTGTTTCGAATGAAGAAGGTATTTTTGGTTTTTATTGTTATGAAGACCCGTTTGATATTCTTGATTGCAATTTTTCGTCACCGTGGCACATCAAGAAATTGCTCATGGAAAATATTTGTCAATATTATTGGACGGATTGGATGGATGTCATGAAGCGTGGTACAACTAAATTTAAAGTTCGTCGAAGATTGAAGAAACAATTTCACGATGTGTTTCCAAAAAGCAACGACTCAAATTTGAGGTCGAATTTTTCTAAGAAGAGGAGAATGATGCAGTATGATGATAAAAGTGGGATAAATATGAGTTTTATTTTAATTAATTGTTATTTTATTATTATTTTCGGAATTAAATGTAGTAGGATGATTATAAGAGGTTTTAGAGTAGATTTAGCCTTGATTTAGTAGTTTTAGACTTCTATTAGGTTACCTTATAGGTTAGGCTTTATTTTAGGATGTTATTTCTTGTTTTCCAAGTTTTATGAGTGCTATAAAACAGCCTCAAAGTTGTAATCCGAAAATTAGAGTTTGATTAATAAAAAATAGATTTGCCGTTGTGCAATTATTAGGGTTTCAATCCCGTCTTGTTTCAATTCCGTTCGGTCTTATTCTCATAACTTTTGTTTTGCAATCATTTTTACTTTGCTTATCTATTTTTTTTTCATTTTGTGGTTTATAGGTACATACTAAGAAGAGAAATAGATTAGATGTTTCAAGATTAAACAGTCTAATCTATGTCCAATTCAATTCCCGTTTGTTGAACAAGCGAAAGAAGGGCCTTGAGAAAGATGTTAATGTGCTACTCGCTAGTTATGCAAGCAAAGCACAAGAATGGATTATTCCCGGGTGTGAAAGTGAAGATGAGAATGAATTGAATGAGAATGAAGTTGATGCCGATGCTTCTACAGTTAGAGAGCTTGAGGAGGAGGATTTTTATTCCGAGGATGAGGTTGAAGAAGTGAATGAGAATGAAGTTGATTTGGAGTCCGATGAGGAGCGTGTGGTTGAAAATTATGGGCAAGAAGAAGAAGATCCACTTAACATCGTTTGACTAAGTAAGTCTTTAAAAGTTTTAATTATTTAATTGATTAGTTAATTATTTTTCAACTTGTTTTTTGGTTCTATTTTTTTTAACACCCTTTTAGTTCTAGCAGTTTACTGGTATAGAATGGACTGGTCTGCTGTTGCTGTTAGTGTTATGTAATGCTGTTGTTGTTATGTATCGCTATTTGCTGTTATGAGTTGATGTTTATCACTTTATTGTTGCTGTTATGAGTTGGTGTTTGAACTTTGAAGTGAATGAAGTTTGCCTTTTTAACTTCACTATTATTTTGACATGCCTTGTTTGTCCACAGATTATGGAAGGTGCAGAACTGCAGATTAATGGGGTTAATGGGCTGCCTTTTTTTGAGTTGCCAATGAGACAGAAAGTAGAAGCAGCAGCTTGAGGAGTCTTTGAGGAGTCTTTTTTTTTTTTTTTTTTTTTTTTTTTTTCCAATGGCTCTATAAACAAACAAGCAGAAGTTGGTGTTTGAACTTAGAAGTGAAGAAGTCTAGTCTGCTTTTTTTTTTTAGTTGCCTTTCAGTCTGACTCTGAGGAGCTTTATTGAGTATATCAAATGGCTATAAACAAACTTGTTTCAGTTGGTCTTCCCTTTTTTTGTATCAGTAACTGAAATGCTACTCTCTAAGTCAATTTAATCTATTGTGTCTGTTCAGTTTTCATCCACTTTGTGTTGGGATTTTATGTAAGCACTAGTTAATTTATCACTTTATCTTTAATTTATAAGTTACTCCATTCGTCTCAAAACGAATGTTCAAAAAAGTTGCAAATGTAAAATGTACTGTTGAGATCAAGGGTATATTTGAAAAAAATAAAAATAAAATAGGACATTCATTTGGGGGGGGGGGGAAATATGATTTTTGTGTTTGAATCCTAGGCCCCTAGACGCTAGGCCCGGCTTCGCCGCCTAGCGCTTTTTAGAACACTGCTCATAATTCCTCAAACAAAGATGTTCTACATATATCTTCATCTGGGAGATATATCAATTGATAATAAAGAGCTGTCATCCAAACTTAAGTAAAAGAAAGGTATTAAAGCATGTATCGGTTGGAAAGTTTGAATTGTGGTAGCCCAGTTAAAAATTTCCAAGCTCCTGGAATATGCCCAAGTTTCTCTGACGTATTGATATTTTTCCGATTCAACCGCATATGTATGATGATTGAAGGGGTTATTCTGACTTATTCCTAAAATCTTTATTCTGCTAATTTCCGCAATTTGTATCCCATGCATTTGGTTGTTGTGACTATAGTTCTGGATGCAATACCCCAGGATGACTTGGGAGTATGTTAATGGAGAGGCTGACTTTCAGATCTTATAATTGTACTCCCTCCGTCCCAAAATGAATGAACAAGCTTTTTTGTTTTCAAATTTTCTCTTGATCAAGAGTAAATTTGAAATTTTTTTGGTCTTTCATTTTGGCATAGTGGAAGTACTTATTTATTCGTAGGAAGAGGCTAAAAACGACATATGTAATCTACTCACCATCAATAACACTTGCTCGAAAGACTCCATGTTTCAAAGTTTTAGCAGAACTATTATTAGTTCCATCCTAGTGCAAATTCTTTTACTGGATATATGTAATCCTTGCTTAGTTAAAGCAATGTTACTCAAAACTTTGTATCCCAATTTCCCTCTTTTTATAGTTTCACCAACATTAACTTTTTTTCATACGGCAATGGTTGGACTTTCAAGAACTATTTAAACAGCATATAGTTTTGATAAGGTATAAAAGATCCCTATATAAGAATATGATACTTGATAGTTGAAAATGAATGAGATAAAAAGGTCGACTATCTTTGAGATAGGTCCACTATCTTTGAGATATAGGTCAACTATCGTGAAAGGTCACTATTTCATTTTGAACTCTGAAGGCCAAAATAAGTAGTAATTATGCGCAGCGGAATAGATAATTTCTATGGCCTTATAGTTGTTGTCTAATATATATATATATTCCTATGCCAATTGTCAATTTATCTTGTCTAAGTGATCACTCAACAATTGATTAAGACATGTTAGAGCATAGGTTGATATGATGAAAAATAAAATGCAAGACAAAAAATTAAAAGAGACAAGAGACAAGAATTTTTAACGTGGTTCAGACTTCAGAGTATAGAAACATCTCTTACGTCTACACCCCATTGTCCTCAACATATGGAAACAATCCACTATAATATATTCACTTGGGCAATACATGAAGAGCAATGCTAGGGGCACAAAATAAGCTCACAAAATCTTGCTCACAAAATGAGGTGACGATATTTTATTGGTTGCATTGATAATGGACCCGCCACACTCTACTTGAAAACACCAATAAAATCATGACACCTAAGATTTTGTGACTTTTTTGTGCCCCTAGTATTATTCATACACGAATTGATTAGAAAATCCCCACGGAATTTTTCAACTTAATTAGCCTCACTACTTAAGCATGCTAGTTGTGTAACAACTAGCATAAAAAAAAAAGAAAAGAAAATGGTTCACAAATCTGACGTAGTTCTTTCTTTGCATGACACTTGAATTTGTCGGATGGAAGCTTTTCCTAGGTCGTCGGTGTTCCACCTCAATGTTTGGAAGGTTTGAAATATATTTGGTGTGGTATATGAATAGGTGTACATTTTGCTTACACACACCATGGGTAAACTATCAAAAGGTTTGGGTTGGGTTCATGGCTAAAAGTATTAGTGTGTGCAATTGGTGTTTATTGCACACACTAAGGCTTTGAAAGGAAGGGGGGTAAATGGTGCTGGCTGCCACTTGTAGATGGAGACAATCATTCCAATTTATAAGAGAAAAACGGAAGTAGCCGTTGGTTGGTCAAAGTGGTTGTAGTCTTCAATGAATGGTCTTGGTCTTCATAATTAAATGAATGAGTAATTTGAGCATAAAGCGAAACGGTAGCTTTAAGACTTTCCAACATAATTCCACTTCTTGAATTGTTTTCCTTCAATGAGTCTTCAATGTGTCTGATGAAAAGCATATTTTAATTTTGAACCCTTCACTTTAAAAATCGTTGTTTCTCCCTTTCAGTAAATCGCATATATCTTTTCATCGTGAGCTCAAATGCAAAATACGATCGCATATTCTTGTTCCTTGTTAAATTTCCTTTTATATGAGTCCAATATAGAATATGTTGCAGCCTCGATAGTTTGTGAAAATCACTGTTGAAAAACATGGAAAACTTGGCGATGTCTTAGTATATACTCCCTCCGTCCCACTCGAATTAGGACAAATTTCCATTTTGGGTGTTCCATTCGATTTAGGACAACCCAAAAATGGAAATGTCTTATTTAATGAGACCCACATTCACACTCACAACAACTTTCCACTCATTATTCTCAACCCCACTTTCTCTTTCCTACTTCACTTTTCATACTCACAACACCTACTCCACTAACACTTTTTCCTTAATCCCCGTGCCCAACCCAAAAATCCTAATTCGGGTGGGACGGAGGGAGTATAACTTTTTAAACTTTCACTCTTTACACTTTAGACCATTTAACTTTGTCTTGTTAAATGATGAATCTTCATCAAAACCCTTTGTTAGGACCTCATAAGGTAGTTCATCAAAAAGTTATAGACAAAATGTTGACACTTCTCTTAATTTGAAGGAGAATGGCATTTAGCAAGTTAATGATCAGTAATAAGGTTATACCAGTTAATTCGCTTGAAGCGACCCTCAGTGTGGACAAAATGAAAACTAAAAATGCTCTGAAGTACTAGGGTACATATCTGAACTTGTATTTTTTTTCTTTTCACATGTATTTAGTAGGACAACCCGGTTGTGTCATATTTCCAATTAGTATAGGAATACGGTTAAAATTTTGACATTTAGTCATCTTCAACAACTTAGTCTAAATCATGCATAAAGTGAAGCACCCAAATATATTGTCCTGTTAACTTTCTTCTTGGAAACAAAAACTTTTAGAATTGCGAAAGGACCTAAACTTAAAGCTTAAGGAGCTCTAAATGTTGCCAATATTCAGACTAATTTGCTGAAAGCTGAAGAAAACTGACTGTTGGTTGAAAGCTACATTGATACCTATTTAAGTGAAAAAAGAAGACACCAAGGAAAAGAATCCTAAATCTAAGTGAATATGTGAAGGATATTGACAAATACATAAATAATATACAATGCCAAACATATCCAATCCATGTCAAGACTGCAATATGACCCACATATTTCGCATCATTTACACCTCCTCAAGCCAATTGGAGTATGATATGCAGCTTGCTTGGAAATACTGATAGTAGGTGATTAATGTTCAATAACCTAAGGTAGAAGTGATCATAACAAGGCATGCATTGCCACTCCTTCGGCATATATTGTGAGTAATAATCATCTTCATGTGAGTGATCGATTTTCTGGAATAACATTAATAATACCTTGAGGTTACCTTTGGCCAAACATGTTGAATATTCAAGATTTGGACATAAAGCATGACTGCTAGGCTCAAAGTTTAGAGAGTCTAGGAGAACCAAACGCTTCACAGGGGACTAGGGAGTTGGTAATCCAAAAAAGATGGGAACAAGTAGAAAAAAATGCCTCCTTATGGAGATAAATATTAAGTTTGTTTTTAATTTTTGTTTTTTGTTATTTTATGGTAGTTTTCGGATTTATTATTTAGTAGGTATTATTTCTTGAGAAGGTCTCTGGTGCGGCGGCCGCATGGGGTGCGGCGCCGACCATACTTTTTTTTTTTTTTTGTGACCCCACAACCTTTTTTCCTCCCACCAAAAGTAACACTTCTTATAATGAAATGTAACACTTTTGTTTTTCAAATGTAACACTTTTTTTTCTTTCAAAAATGTACCACAATTTTGATGCAATAGATTAAAGATAACATAAAAATTAACGACTAAATTAATGTAACACTTTTTATAAAGGAATGTAACATTATTTTTTCAAATGTAACACTTTTTTTTCAAAATGTACCACCCATACTTTTTTTCCTCCCAACAAAAGTAACACTTATTATAACAAAATGTAACACTTTTTTATTCAAAATGTAACACTTATATTAAAAAAAAATATACCACAATTTTGCTACAATAAATAAAGATAACATAAAGATTGACAACTAAATTAATGTAACACTTTTTATAAGGGAATGTAACACTCATTTTTTCAAATGTAACATTTTTTTTCTCCGAAAATAACATAGGATTGACAACTAAACTAATGTTACCTTTTATAAAAAATGAATGTAACATTTTTTTCTCAATTGTAACAGTTTATATTCCTTAATGTAACATTATATATGAAATGTAACAATTTTTTATTGAGAAAGTAACAATTGAAATGCAAACAAATTTTTTTTTTTTGTAAAATTGATGTTACATTTGACAGTAGAAAAAGTGTTACTTTTTGAAGATGAAAGTGTTACTTTTATCAGAACAGAGTGTTACATTTCAGCTGGCAAGCACCTCAAACTTTTTTATGTGTAAAAAAATGTTTAAAAAAAAAAATCAAACCATATCATGACCTATGTAGTTTTATTCGTCTCGTCGAGACGAACACAACGGTATTTTTAAATATTTTTTTTGACTTATAAATCTCAAGATATAGCATTTTAAAGATTTTTTTTTTTAACACACGTGGAAAATGGCGCGTCCGTCTCACGCGCCCGTCGCATGGCGTGAGACGGCCGCAAACGAGAATTTGCCTTATTTCTATGTTCAAAAGTAGATTTAGGCTTTATTTTGATATTTTAGGAGTCTATTAGGTTACCATATATGTTAGGATTATTTTTAAGAGTGTTTGACTTGTTTTCTAGTTTTAGGAGACTTATAAAATTAGGGTATTATATAATTCCAAAAATTAGCTTTGATTAATATTATTTTGGTATTGAGTGTTTACTCTTTATTCCCTAAAAGTGATTTGATTCCTTTAGGATGCCAATTATTGTCAATCGTGCACGATTCAACGTGAATTGAAGATCATTCACTGGCAATCGTGCGCGATTCAACAGTGTTTGGTATTATTCTTCCGGTATTGTTGTGACAATCAACAGATTAATAGATTTCTATACCTTTTATGCTTTCGCTTCCCTGCATCAATTGGTAATTAGAGCCAAATCAGGGGTTTCTTGCTTTGGGTGAGGTATTCTTTTACCATATTTAAAAAAAAATGTTTGATAAATCTTGGCCTTTGCTCGAATAGGTAACAACCGATATTCTTGTTGATATGTCAAAACCTCCTATCTATGATGATGGTCATTGCGAAATTTTTCACTCAGTGACATGTCAATCAACACAAAATCTTGGGGAAAACACGTTTTTCCTAACTCCCAGGAAAAATGTGTTTTTAAAAAAAAACGTGGTGGCATTTTTTGTAAATATGTGAAACTTCTTTAAAAAACATGCGGTGGCATTTTTGTAAATAATCAGAACTTCTCAACGGTTCTGGATATCAATGTAAAACCTTCTGGATATAAGATTGATAGTCAGAACCTTTGAAAGTGATAGCCAGAAGAGTCATTTTTGTAAATAATCGGAACTTCTCAATGGTTCTCGATACCTTTTGGATATGAGATTAACAGCCAGAACCTTTGAAAGTGATAACCAGAAAGGTATTGGATATCAATATAAAGCCTTCTGGATATAAGATTGATAGCCAGAACCTTTGAAAGTGATAGCCAGAAGCTTTTTTCTTATTGTTGTTTAGAGTAACAGACGTGTTAATAAATAGTCAGTGACAATGTTTAGGATAACTATTTGTTATGTTACGAAGGTCCAGTGAGTGTGTTGATGATCGCCAGATGATTTTGAAAAAACACGTTTTTCCTAACCACCAGGAAAAATGCGTTTTACAGGAGACCAACTCGTCAATCAATCGGTGTGATAAAAGCTTATTTTGAATATTCACAAGATGAATTAATGTGAAAGTTTTAACCCGTTAAAGTAAGTCATTCTTATTCTTATGAAGATCCGCTCTACATTAACGCCTCAAACTTTTTGTTTCACGGATGATTCAACAGTTAATTATTGATCATTTTGTATCAACTCAATGGAGCAATTGGATGGATATTGTCACTAAGACTATCAAGTATAAAGTTCATCAATCATATGAAGAAAGGTGTCAAGATGTGTTTAATGCACTACTCAAAATTTATGGATGAATTTTATTGAAGGGGAGGAGAATAATGGAAATCAATAATAAGTTTGGTTTGATTTTTGTTATTTGTTATTTTATGGTAATGTTCGGATTTTATTATCTAGTAGGTATTATTTTCATGTTTAAAAGTAGATTTATGCTTTATTTTGATATTTTAGGAGTCTATAATGTTACCATATAGGTTAGGATTATTTTAGGAGTGTCTGACTTGTATTCCAAGTCTTAGGAGGCTTATAAAATTAGGGTATTATGTAATTCTGATAATGGGGTGAACGGGGTGAACGACGAGGAAGGGTAACGTACTATAGTGTTTGTTACAGTTAATGCAACATACTACGATTTGACATCTTAATGAAATGTACTTCACCATTTTGTTACATATGATGTAACGCACCTTAACGATGTTAAAAAGATAACTAAAATATCAACAATATAAGAAGAAGAAGAGTAACACACATTAAATACAATTAATTAATATCCGTTAGCATATTTAATGGGTTTAGCATTTTCTTCCTTACCTCTCACATTCTCATCTGTATCTGCTATCCCAACCCCACACCATCAGTCCGCCACACACCCCCATAAATCACCAGCCGTTTGCTCCCATCAATCAACAGGAAACCACCGGAATCACAGATTTGGGATTGATTTTGGATTGGGGTTTCCATTTTTGAATTGGGGCTTCAACTATTCAAATATTGGGTTTCAATTTTTTGAAATGCCATTGTTGAACACTTGACCTCCTCCGGCCTTTGTTCGATTTTGCCCTCTTGTGTTTGATTTTGCATAGGTATATTGATTGGCCGGCGAGATGGGATGGAGTGACCGAATTGCAGGTTAAATTGATGGAGGGCCGCAGATTGATCGGAATTTGAGAGATTGCAATCGGGGCCGCTGGTATCAATGCCGAAGAAGATGGACGCTGGCTATGGAAGATTTTGTTGGGATTGGAGTCTTAAACCTGAGGGGGAGCAAAAGGGGAAAAGGAGTATAAGTCAAAGGAGGTAGAAGAGTCGAAGAGGTGTTCGAAAAGGAGAAGGAAACAGCTGCCGGAGGAGTGGGCGGCCGCACATAGTGGGGCTGGGCGACCGTCCAAACTATCAGAGATGGACAGGCCTTAAACTAGAGAAGTGGGCAGCCGCACACGTGGAAGTGGGAAACCGCACACTTCTGCCGGGCCAGATCTGATTTGCTGATTTGTTTCCTATTTTGATTGTATCTCTTCCAAATAGACTTAGGCCTTCCTTGTACACCTATATAAGCATAATTTTGTCCAGAATATTGTGTGTCAAGAGGAGACAGTTAGGATATCAAGAGAGAGCACAAAAATAGTGTTTAGGAGGGGGCCAGGGGCCATGGAGAGCCATAGGGGGCGATCCTACAACCCGGCCATGACCGAGTTGTTTGTTTGTTCTTGGGGGAGAGATAATATATGTGGTGAGATTGTTATTGGAGAGGAGCTGTAACGACCCAAACTTTCCAATATTTATAATAATAATTATTCATAAACTAAGAATCCCAAACGTCAAACATAATTCAATTCCAACGTTCAAATGTAAGGACTAGTATAATCTAACCACAATTCAAAATAGTGCGGAAGCGTAACTAACATTTAAAATCTAACGGCTAATACAACCCACTAGCTCAACATAAATACATAACAAAGTCCAAAATTCCTTAATAGCCACGAACTGCCCTTCCTTGCAATCCGCCTAAGTCCTTAGTCTTTACCTGGGAAAAATAATGTAAGAAGGGGTGAGCGAACAATGCTCAGTAAGTTCATACGGGATCTCTCCGGGTACTAAGGAGAGATGACCGAAAGAACGGAGCCAAACAACATTATTCAATGAAAGGCTAGCATTTATAATCTTAACTGCATGTAACAAACACAGTTATCAAATCAATGAATTATGGTCCTAGTTCAATCCGTCAATTCCAGAGTTTCAAACACCTTTTCAGGGTGTCACACCTTTTCAGGGTGTTAAGAGAATAAGAAACCTTACACCTTTTCAGAGTGTTATGGTCCTAGTTTAATCCGTCAATTCCAGAGGTTCAAACACCTTTTCAGGGTGTCACACCTTTTCAGGGTGTTAAGAGAATAAGAGACCTCACACCTTTTCAGGGTGTCACACCTTTTCAGGGTGTTAAGAGAATAAGAGACCTTACACCTTTTCAGGGTGTCACACCTTTTCAGGGTGTTAAGAGAATAAGAGACCTTACACCTTTTCAGGGTGCTCCCTTATTTAGGTATATCATGATAACCAAGATACTTCCTCATGTAGCAATTTAAAAGTCTAAGTTCTTTTCTATCAAACTAGACTTACTCGTAATTATTCCTTTTCAATCAGACTAATCCAACTCACCTATTTCAATTAGATACAGTTATAGTTCATAGTATTCTAGGTACAAGAATACTTAAGGAAATTTCAATTCGTTGGGATACCCATTGAACAAAATACATCAAGGGTAAGATAATCAAAAGACGTTCAACAACATCAGAGTTCAAATGCTACGGACCATTGGTAGCTACACTTGAAAGAAATAAGGAAGATCCTACATAAAAGGATGAATCATCAAAGTACTTAAGGAACGTAATCCCTTACCTTGGCTTGCGTTAATCCTTTTTGCAACACCACGCGCACGTATCTACTATCACGCGAATAACTTTCTTAGACAAAAGTAATACTATTTACTTCCGTCCCCAAAATACTTTACTTTCTTTATTATTAACGTATAAGTTATTCTCTTTAATTCCCTTTAAGGTTAACATCTATTCTAGGGTTTGTACTACCCATTAAATTTATATCTAAAATACCCTTTTTGGTTTACCAAAATACCCCTATGGTTTCATTAAATCACATCTAGTATTTTTTTTTTACTATTTTCAATTCCTCATTCTAAATTCAACTATGCAATTTACACACACTAAATACACCTTCACAGCACACACACAAACACACGCACACACACACTATTGCACACACTAAAAATACCTTCCAGCACACACAAAACACACACTGTTTTCACCACAAACACACGCACACACAGTAGCACGCACACACCCGCACACACTCACAGTAACACACACACACACACACCTTCACACCATTCTTCTTCCTTCTTAATTAAACCCTAGGTGATCAATTATCATTCTTTAGGGTTTCAATCATGATTCAACGAAAGAGAAAGGATTAGGGAAGTACCTTTGATGAACCAAACCGGGCTCCTCTTCTTCTTCTTCCCTACACCTTCTCTCTCTCTCTCTCTCTCTCTCTCGATTTCTCTTTCTCTGTTTTTCCCTCTCTCTGCGTCTCTCCCTCTCTCTGCGCAGTCTCTCCTTCTTTCTCCCGTTCTATTCTTTCTTTTCTTTTGTAGTAGAATAATACTAGGGGTCTTAGAGAGGGTTTTTATATTTTAGGGCTTCCAATTCCCTAACTAAGAATAATTCATTCTCCTCTTAAATTAACACTTGGGCTTTTCTATTTTGACCCAATAACTAAACCCAATCCTTTTTATTAATGGCTCGGCCCAAATAATTATAGAGTTCAAAATAAAAATAATAGGGGAAATTTTGGGTTATTACATTCTTTCCTCCTTAAAAGAGTTTGGTCCACCAAACTAAACGTACCTTAATCAGAAAACAGGGCGGGATATGCCTCTCGCATCTCGCTCTCGAGCTCCCACGTAGCTTCCCTTTCTGTATGATTGCTCCATTGCACTTTCACATAAGGAATCACTCTCTTCCTAAGGATTTGATCCTTCCGATCTACAATCTTCACCAGTTCCTCGTCGTAACTCAAATCAGCACGAACTCTGAGTTGCTTATACTCGATCATATGACCTGGATCGAAAATGTACTTCCTCAACATTGATACGTGAAACACGTTGTGCACTCCAGCTAGCAAAGGTGGTAAAGCTATCTTGTAAGCTACCATCCCAACTCGTTCTAAAATCTCAAACGGTCTAACATACCTTGGGCTTAACATCCCACGAATACCAAACCTCATGACTCCTTTCGTTGGCGAAATCGTTAAGAACACATGATCGCTCAATTGAAACTCTAAATTGCGCCTTCGACGATCGGCATATGACTTTTGTCTACTTTGAGCAGTTAATAACCACTTTCGGATCTGTTGTATCTTATCTGCAGTCACTTGGACAAGTTTCGGTCCAGTCAACTTTCTTTCACCAACTTCACCCCAACAAGTAGGTGATCTACACTTCCTTCCATACAATGCCTCGTACGGTTCCATTCCGATACTAGCATGAAAACTATTGTGGTACGCGAATTCTACTAGCGTCAAATGTTCGTCCCATGTTCCTTCCCAGTCCATCAACGTAGCTCTCAACATATCTTCTAGAGTCTGAATAATCCTTTCCGACTGTCCATCCGTTTGTGGGTGAAAGTCTGTACTCATTGCCAATTCCGTACCCAATGCTTGTTATAAACTCTTCCAGAATTTCAATGTAAACCTCGCATCCCTATCAGACACTATCGAAAATGGTATTCCATGTAATCTCACAATTTCATCAATATATAACTTGGCCAATTTCTCTAACGAATCATTCACCTTAATCGCTAGAAAGTGAGCCGACTTCATAAGTCTATCTACAATAAATCAAAATGCATTGTAGCCTCTTAACGTCCTTGGTAACCCTACTACCAAATCCATAGCTATATGCTCCCACTTCCACTCAGGAATAGGTAATGACTGTAGTAATCCTACCGATCTCTGGTGCTCACTTTTCATTTGTTGACACACCAAACACTTTGATACAAACTCGGCTATATTTGCTTTCATATTGGTCCACCAGAACGTCTCTCTCAAGTTTCTATACATCTTCGTACTTCTAGGATGTACGGAGAATCTCGAACAATGAGCTTCCTTCAAAATCTCCCTCATAATATCCTCATTATCTGGCACCCAAACCCTAGATTGGTACCTCATGATTCCATCTTCTCCTACACGAAAGTATTTTGTTTATACCCTCATGCATTTTCATTATTTGTTCGTCACTCCCATGTTCTCCTTTAATTCTAACCATAAGCGTTGGCTGAGCACTCATTTGAGCCAAATAACCCTTAACTTGCACTTCCATGCTAGAGATCTTAATGTGATTCCACGCGCTTTCCTCCTTAGAATTTAACGTTGCTAGTATCCCACGATTCTTCCTACTCAGTGCATCCGCCACCTTATTGGCTTTCCCAGGGTGGTACAAAATCGTACAGTCTTAATCTTTCAATAACTCCAACCATCTTCTTTGTCTCATATTAAGCTCCTTCTGGGTGAATATGTACTTAAGGCTCTTATGATCAGTGTAAATCTGACATGTCACCCCATACAAGTATTGCCTCCATATTTTCAAGGCAAACACCACTGCGGCTAATTCTAGATCATGGGTTGGATAATTCTTCTCATGGTTCTTCAACTGCCTAGATGCGTAGGCTATAACCTTATCATTCTGCATTAACACGCAGCCTAGTCCTTTGAGTGAAGCATCACTATATATTATGAATCCATCCGATCCAGACGGTAAAGCAAGAACTGGTGCGGACACCAATCGTCGCTTCAATTCCTCAAAACTTTTTTTTTTACATTCTTTTGACTAAACAAACTTAGCTCCCTTCTGAGTCAATTTCGTTAATGGCACTGACAACTTCGAGAAACCTTCTACGAATCTCCTATAGTAGCCTGCCAAACCTAAGAAACTTCTTATCTCACTTACCGAAGTTGGTCTTTCCCAATCTACAATAGCTTCTATTTTTGTTGGATCCATAGTTATTCCATCCTTTGACACCACATGTCCTAATAATGCCACTTCCTCCAACCAAAATTCACATTTCTTGAATCTAGCATATAACTTCTGCTCCCTCAAGATTTAGAGTACAAACCTCAAGTGCTCTTCATGCTCTTCCTTGGTCCTTGAATACACTAAGATATCATCAATAAACACGATCACATATTTATCTAGAAACTTCTGAAATATCCTATTCATAAGCTCCATAAACGCTGCCGGTGCGTTAGTCAACCCAAACGACATTACTACAACTCATAATGACCATACCTTGTTCTAAAGGATGTCTTAGCTATATCATCCTTCTTCACTCTTAGTTGATGATAACTAGACCTCAATTCTATCTTCGAGAAGTAATACGCTCCATGAAGTTGATCAAATAAATCATCTATGCTTGGCAACGGGTTTTGATTCCTTACCGTCACGCGGTTCAATTCACGATAGTCGATACATAAACTCATCGACCCATCCTTCTTCTTCACAACAACACCGGTGCACCCCATGGTGATAAACTCGGTCTACCAAACTCTTATTCAATAACTCTTGCAGTTGTTCATTTAATTCTTCAATTCTGACGGAGCCATTCTATCCGGCACCTTCGATATTGGTGAAGTCTCCGGTACCAAATCGATAGAAAATTCTACTTCTATTTATGGAGGTATTCCCGTTAAATCCTCAGGAAACACATCCTTGAAATCTCTAATCACAGAAAGTGATTCTACAGTTACTTCCTTCTTGCGCGTATCACTAATGTACGCCAAGAATCCTTCACATCCTTTCTTTAAAAGCTTACGAGCCTTCATTACCGATATAAGGTTCGATCGGGTTCTAGGTTTCGTTCCTTGAGAACATCACTCTTCTCTAGATAGTAATCTGAAGTGGACTTCTTTCTTTAAAACAATCCACATACAGCCAACTAGTCCATTCCCAAGATTACATCAAATTCTTCGATGTCCTAGACTAATGAGATCAACCTCAAGTTCTTTCTCGTCCAATTTTAAAGGACACTTACTATATATAGACGTAATAGGGATTGATTCCCTAGTTTGAATATCTATAACTAAAGAATCCTCTAACGCCTCAGGAATTACATTCATATTCTTAGCCAGGCAATCATTTGGCACTTCTTATCAGAACCTTGCCCTTCGGCATCGTTCTTGTTACCATCCCTTCGGTTGCCATAACCTTTACTCTGGTACTTACTTGCTGTACCGTCCTTTCACGATCATCAGTAGCCTTCCACTTATTGCTGTTCCCATCGCGGTTCCAGCTTCCCTTTAGATCCAGTCGACTATTTCTCAGTTGACTTCTTCTTCTCCTTTCGCTTACTGCGATAACTATTTGGTTCTTTCTCCACTATCCTTGACCTTATCCAACACTTGATCATAGGTTGGTAACATTAACAGAGTAATTCTGTATTTGATTCGGTTGCTCAAACCAGCTTCAAATTTTCGAGCCTTTTTGCGCTTCATCATCGAAGAACGTGGGGGCAAATTCTAGCAATTCGGTGAATCTAGTACCATAGTCGTCCACCGTCATACTTCCTTGAGTTAGCATCATAAACTCAGCCACTCTGGCATTTCGAACACTTGCTGGATAATATGATACTATCATTAGCTATCATGAATACGAGACTTTTTCACGCACTCTCATACTATAGCTCGTCTCTACAGACTAACATTCAATTTATAGGTCATTCACTAGACCACTGGTCGCTTCAACAGACCATTACTATTTTCATTAGTCGACTTTACTAGATTTATCGGTCGCTTCATTAGACCATTTCTATTTTCATCGGTTATTTCAATAGACCATAATCACTTTCATTGGTCGTTTCAATAGACCATTCTTACTTGTTCCAGGTTGGTTAACTCGCACATTTAACACTATTATTCATGCCAACACATTGTACTATACTTAATACTTTCACATAAATAGGCCGGCCCCAAAGACATAACTTTTTCAAAAGATCGGTTTACTAGATCTCTGGTCGTTTCAATAGACCAATTTTACATAGAGAAGTCATTTCACTAGACTTTACTTATTATCAGGTCGATTCACTAGAACTATTTCCATTCACACTTGGCCGTTTTACTAAGCCAATTACTTTTACTTTTGACCGTTTCAATAGGTCACTTTATTCTTGTTTCGATCGTTTTACTAGACCAAAACTAATTTCACTTAGCCGTTTCAATAAGCCAATTATACTTAAGGTCTTTTCACTTGACCCATACTTTCTCGTTCTTGACTAGCTCACACGCTTTAACATTTAAGAACGAAACACTAAACAAAGCCATTTACTTAGAATAAATCATAAACTTTTATTACGAGGATCTTCTTGGAATAAAAGTAAACAAAACAAAAATTCTAGTATTTTCTCTAACTAGAACTAACTATCAATACAATGAATGATATAAATTCTATGTTCCACTTTTCAATCATGGACACCTTCCTAGGCCTTCCCCTAGGTCTTCCACTAAGCACCTTTGGAGTCTTCTTAGAGCCTCTTGGTCTACCTCTGGACCTACGAACTGGTACCATTGGTGGTTCATCATCATCAATTACAATTGGGGTAGCTTCATTGTCCCCAAGGTTAATTTCTACTTCCTCGACTTCATCTTTAGCTACCAATTTTTCCTCATTTGGTGTTTCATTACCTATGAGTATTGTTGGTTCCGACTCTCTAGTTCTGGTCTCCTTCAAATATTTCAATTCATAAAACCAATGGTAAGCTTCTTCTCTGGTTTCATGATAGTACTTCTCATTTCGATTTATGGTCTCCTTTACTTCTTCCAATTCTTTGCGAGTGTCTAGCAATGCCTTCCTATCTCGCATCCACTTACCTAGTGTAAAGCTTACTCTTATCTTTTCAGTTTCCAATTCTTCATTCAGCTTCTAAATTTTGAGTGCGTCCCTCTGAATCACTCTTTTCTTAATGGTTCTATGCTTCAAGTTCATCTTCGAGTTTCTTCTAACTCCGTCCATGACTTATAATTAAGACATAACCATTATCAGTACCCTATAACTCAAAGGTATATGATCATAATCATCAATTGCATAAGTAACTTAAAAGAATAACATTCTTAGTGTAAATCTTCAAGTTTCACTTCCCAAAGTGTTCACTTATATCTCTCATATCCCTCGAGGAATCCTATCTTAGGTTCTTTCCCAAAATAGTAAGTTTCCATAAATAACTAGTTTGACTTCAATCAATCTTAGTCTTCCTAAAACGCTTAAATCAAACCTATTCAATATCAGAGTTCCTATCCCTTTTAAGCTCTAATCCCATAGCTCTGATACCAACTGTAACGACCCAAACTTTCCAATATTTATAATAATAATTATTCATAAACTAAGAATCCCAAAAGTCAAACATAATTCAATTCCAACGTTCAAATGTAACGACTAGTATAATCTAACCACAATTCAAAATAGTGCGGAAGCGTAACTAACATTTAAAATGTAACGGCTAGTACAACCCACTAGCTCAACATAAAAACATAACAAAGTCCAAAATTTCTTAATAGCCACGAACTGCCCTTCCTTACAATCCGCCTAAGTCCTTAGTCTTTACCTGGGAAAAATAATGTAAGAAGGGGTGAGCGAACAATGCTCAGTAAGTTCATACGGGATCTCTCCGGGTACTAAGGATAGATGACCGAAAGAACGGAGCCAAACAACATTATTCAATGAAAGGGTAGCATTTATAATCTTAACTGCATGTAACAAACACAGTAATCAAATCAATGAATTATGGTCCTAGTTCAATCCGTCAATTCCAGAGTTTCAAACACCTTTTCAGGGTGTCACACCTTTTCAGGGTGTTAAGAGAATAAGAGACCTTACACCTTTTCAGAGTGTTATGGTCCTAGTTTAATCCGTCAATTCCAGAGGTTCAAACACCTTTTCAGGGTGTCACACCTTTTCAGGGTGTTAAGAGAATAAGAGACCTTACACCTTTTCAGGGTGCTCCCTTATTTAGGTATATCATGATAACCAAGCTACTTCCTCATGTAGCAATTTAAAAGTCTAAGTTCTTTTCTATCAAACTAGACTTATTCGTAATTAGTCCTTTTCAATCAGACTAATCCAACCGCACCTATTTCAATTAGATACAGTTATAGTTCATAGTATTCTAGGTACAAGAATACTTAAGGCAATTTCAATTCGTTGGGATACCCATTGAACAAAATACATCAAGGGTAAGATAATCAAAAGACGTTCAACAACATCAGAGTTCAAATGCTACGGACCATTGGTAGCTACACTTGAAAGAAATAAGGAAGATCCTACATAAAAGGATGAATCATCAAAGTACTTAAGGAACGTAATCCCTTACCTTGGCTTGCGTTAATCCTTTTTGCAACACCACGCGCACGTATCTACAATCACGCGAATAACTTTCTTAGACAAAAGTAATACTATTTACTTCCGTCCCCAAAATACTTTACTTTCTTTATTATTAACCTATAAGTTATTCTCTTTAATTCCCTTTAAGGTTAACATCTATTCTAGGGTTTGTACTACCCATTAAATTTATATCTAAAATACCCTTTTTGGTTTACCAAAATACCCCTATGGTTTCATTAAATCACATCTAGTATTTTTTTTTTTTACTATTTTCAATTCCTCATTCTAAATTCAACTATGCAATTTACACACACTAAATACACCTTCACAGCACACACACAACACACGCACACACACACTGTTACACACGCTAAAAACACCTTCCAGCACACACAAAACACACACTGTTTTCACCACAAACACACGCACACACAGTAGCATGCACACACCCGCACACACTCACAGTAACACACACAAACACACACACACACACACACCTTCACACCATTCTTCTTCCTTCTTAATTAAACCCTAGGTGATCAATTATCATTCTTTAGGGTTTCAATCATGATTCAACGAAATAGAAAGGATTAGGGAAGTACCTTTGATGAACCAAACCGGGCTCCTCTTCTTCTTCTTCCCTACACCTTCTCTCTCTCTCTCTCTCTCTCTCTCTCTCGATTTCTCTTTCTCTGTTTTTCCCTCTCTCTGCATCTCTCCCTCTCTCTGCGTCTCTCCCTCTCTCTGTGCAGTCTCTCCTTCTTTCTCCCGTTCTATTCTTTCTTTTCTTTTGTGGTAGAATAATACTAGGGGTCTTAGAGAGGGTTTTTATATTTTAGGGCTTCCAATTCCCTAACTAAGAATAATTCATTCTCCTCTTAAATAAAGACTTGGGCTTTTCTATTTTGACCCAATAACTAAACCCAATCCTTTTCATTAATGGCTCAGCCCAAATAATTAAAGAGTTCAAAATAAAAATAATAGGGGAAATTTCGGGTTATTACAGGAGCCATACAAGTCATACTAGATTCGTGTGAGTGTATGTGTAAATTGTAACAATCGACATATTATTATAGTGATATCCTGGCTTGGTGCCTCCGGAGGTAGCCATAGGGATGGTGGTGTTTATGTTCTTTTATATTTATTATTCATGTGTTGATTATTTTCTCCATATTGATGACTGCTAGTATGGGCTAGTGGATGCGGAGATCCCCCCAATTCCCCAACAAATCTGGGATGGAATGTATAAGAGGGAGTTAGACTGGAAATTGAGGTTGTAGTGGCCGGAGTTGATGTCGCTTAAGGGGAGAGAGATTGGGAGTTCTAGGGATTTTAATGGTTTTTATTTTGTTTGTGATTTTTTTTTCTGTCCTGGGTTTGATTTAGGTTTTATTTTGTGTATGACGTTGGATATTCTAGTGGGGAATTTATGGATTCACTTTTGGTATTCATCCATTGGTGGCTTGAATAAAAGTGTTCATTAATTTACCATTTTTGTTGGCTTGAATAAACATGCAAGGGAGGAGATTAATGAGGAATAGATGAAATGGGTGCTACTTTTTTAATGACTATTAGTTTATTTAACGAGCTTGTTTGTCATGTTAACATTCCGTTTATGAAATTTAACATAATCCAACCAAGTTGCACTATCTGTAACAAAATCAAAAAGCATATTTTATTATGTTGTTAAAGGAGAGTATGTTACATTTGGTGTAATAGAGGGTGTAGTACATGCCACTGTCTTATCTCTTCCGAAAATTAGCTTTGATTAATATTACTTTGGTATTGAGTATTAACTCTTTGTTCCCGAAAAGTGATTTAATTCCTTTTGGATGCCAATTATCGGTAATCGTGCGTGATTCAACGAGAATTGAAGATCATTTTCTGGCAATCGTGTGCGATTCAATAGTGTTTGGTACTATTCTTCTGACATTGTTGCGACAATCTACGGATTAATGCCATGTATCCATTTTATTGTTCTTTCAGTCCTATAAGCTCAATTTGTTGCTACCAAGGTGTTGTAATAAAAAATCCATTTTGAAATCATAATTTGGTTTGAACTTATATATTTATAGTATGTACCACTAAACCTACCTGTAAATGTTGACTAAATGAAATTCTAGAGAGAATAGTTTGGGTGGTAAGTGGCTATTTGCCATCGTATTTAGTTGTTGAAAAACAAGAAGAACGTTTTACTTGCTGTCGTTTGAGACCTCTTCATTCATATCAATTTTTGTGTGGTTAGATATGGTGCAGTTTTCTGGACAAGGTACTAGCTATTCATTCTCCATCTCTCTCTTCTCTCTCTCTCTCTCTTTCAAACTTTCAGCTAAGTGGTCCATATGTTCAGATTTGGGAACAACCAGCAGTGAGGGAGGCGTTTGGAAAAATTCTACTGGGACTGAACCTGGTCAGGAATATGGGCTAGATAGAGAATCAAAACTGAGTTGTGAGTGGCCATCCATTCTAGCTTTCTTCAATCATGTTCTCACAACAATTGAATTGACCCACCCATCACTTTCAATCTCAGCTTTTCTTTCATATGCACAATCAACCCTAATCTAACAGCTAATATAACCTCGTATTACATAAGTATGATCGAGTTTCCATATAATTCTTCTAGTTGATCCAAATGAACCTGGTCCAGAACTGTCAATATTCCCAGTGTACCTCAATCGTGAAAGGATTGACGTTGTGGATTGTTTGTTATCTACCTCTTAGAAATCACAATGATTTTTAACCTTAAATGAGTGTTGTAAATGATCCCTGAGGAAGCATAATAGCATATACTCCATATAAGTAGGGTAGGAAATAGTGACAGCATAAAGAATGAGATATGGTCACAAGTTAGTCTTGACATATTCTCAACTTCTCATCATACACACACTTCAGCCCAGGTTCAATCTGAATACACGTGTTACGGAGGTGGTGGATCTTTAACCAAGTAACCATGAAGAATTTTCATTATAAATAGTAGTGTTTCAAACTGTCAATACAACATGTTATAGTAAATCAAGGAAGTCAAGTGTCCTCTAGAGTTCACTCAAACACTTCATTGGGGAATTTTCTCTTATGATTTTCAGCTAGGGATAGTCGAACCCTACTGAAGTGTTTGGGGGAACTCCAGGTGGCACTTGACATTAGTACCACAAACGGAAAATCGTACTAAAATTTCAAGTTTCTTTAGTTCTTGGGTCAAGTTTTTCTTTGATCTCAAGATATCAGTAAAAAAACAAGCATTTAAATTAATGAAAATCCAGGTGTCCCCTAGAGTTCCTTCAGACACTTCATCGAGAACAGGCTTCAATAGCCTTTAGCTATATGTAGCTGAACTCCGCTGAAGTGTTTGGGGGAACTCCCGGTGGCATTTGGCACTTTGTATATATCTGGAAAATGCTGGAGATTCCTGTTCTTCATACTGCATGTTTTGTACTTCTTGGATACTTCATTCTCATCCATCAAATCAAAGCATACATATTTATCCCCTATAATCTTCCTCAAACAAGATGTTCTCTATATGTCTTCATCTCGGAGATATATCATTGAAAATATAGGTCAAAATCATTTGAGCTAACATCAAATAGGTAAAAAAAAAAAAAAAAAAGGATTAGAGCATTCTTCAAGAACTTTGAAAATTTTGAATTGGGCTAGCCCTGAAGGAAATAAATTGAGTTGCTACAGCAGTGCTCAAGTATTTGTAAAGAGGAGAGAATATATGAATCAGATTTTTATTGATTTCTGAATGATTTTCAAGGCATGGATACTTGGCTATTTATACTTGCCAAGAGATGATTCTAGAGTACACAGGAATTAAATCCTAGACTTATCTAGACTAATTAAGACTAGGTGATTCATGAATTTGTAATTAACAAAGTTAATAGAGAGAATGAACAATGAATAAGGAGTAAGTGCATTATATTCCAACACTCCCCCTTAATGCACTTGTTTGACAACTCCAATGAGCTCCCGAAGATAGCAGAACCTTTCTCTTGGAAGTGGTTTGGTGAAGATGTCCGCAAGTTGCTCCTCGGACTTGCAATGATTCATGTTTATCTCACCTCTTTCAATTGCTTCTCGAATAAAATGATACTTGATGGCTATATGTTTTGTTCGCTCATGATTGACTGGATTCTTCGCAATGGCTATGGCAGACTTATTATCACAAAACAGAGTTGTACCTTCCACTTGTCTTTCTCCAATATCCTCAAGAATCCTCCTTAACCAAATAGCTTGCGATGTTGCCTTAGCTGCAGCCACATACTCTGCTTCTGCAGTTGATTGTGCCACAATATTTTGCTTCTTTGACAACCAAGAGCAAATGCTTGAACCCACGAGAAAAGCATAGCCCGAAGTACTCTTCATATCATCAATACTGCCTGCCCAATCGCTATGTGAATAAGCAATCAAGACTGAATTTTCGGTTGGCTTGTAACAAATGCCATAGTCCAGCGTTCCTTGCAGGTACCTCAACACCCTTTTGGCAGCACCAAAGTGAATTTGACTTGGTTCTTGCATGAATCGTGAAAGCAAACTTGCAGCGAACATGATGTCGGGTCTTGTTGCCCTAAGATAAAGCAAGCTTCCAATCAAGCTTCTATAAAGAGAGTTACTAACTTTCTTCGCTCCATCATCTTTCATCAACTTCTCATTTGTAACCAGAGGTGTAGTAACAGGCCTGCAATTCGACATATTAAACTTCTCAAGAATGCCTTTTGCATACTTCTTTTGTGATATAAAAATCCCTTCCTTCAATTGTGAGATTTCTATACCCAAGAAATAATGAAGCAGTCCCAAATCACTCATCTCGTACGCCTTCATCATGTCCTCCTTGAACTTGCGCAGCATCTTGGAATCATCGCCCATAAAAATTAAGTCATCAACGTAGAGACAAACGATGAGAATTCTGCCACTATTTTTCTTCACGTATAACGTCGCCTCACTCTTACTTCGCTCAAAACCATTATTGAGAAAGTACGAGTCAATTTCATTGTACCAAGCTCTTGGCGCCTGTTTTAGGCCATAAAGAGCTTTATTCAGCTTGTACACTTTACTTTCTCCCCCTTCGACCAAGAATCCTTGTGGTTGCTCAACGTATATCTCCTCTTTAAGCTTTCCATTCAAAAAAGCGGACTTAACGTCAAGCTGGAAAATCTGCCATTTCTTTTGTACAGCAAGAGCAATCAAAGTCCTTATAGTCTCCAATCTTGCATCAGGTGAGAAAGTTTCAAAGAAGTCAACACCAGGCTTTTGAGTGAATCCTCTTGCAACGAGTCTTGCCTTATGCCGCTGTATCTCTCCATCTTGATTTAGCTTTATCTTATAGATCCACTTTAGCCCAACAATTTCTCGCCCCTTAGGTCTGTCCACCAACTCCCAAGTATTATTTTTCTCGATCATGTGCATTTCTTCTTCCATCGCCCGCTGCCATTCTTTATGCTCGACTGCTTCTTCAAAACATTGAGGTTCAACCACTACGAAATTACATGTCCTATAAACATCACTCAGTCTTCTCATTCTCATTGGAGGAGCTTCTTCATCATCGCCTTCATTTAAATTTTCTTCTCTTGGAGGGGCTTCTTTTTCTTCGGAGTTTGAAAAACTTGGTACTTGTTCAACGGGCATTTCTTCCATCTGTTTCTCTTTCCAATTCCAAGCTGCCTTTTCATCAAAAATAACATCTCTACTAACAATCAGCTTGTTAGTATTGACATTAAAAAGTCTATAGCCTTTAGTCTCAAGACTATATCCAAGAAAAATACATTTTTCACTCTTATCATCAAATTTTGTCCTCTTTGCAGATGGTATGTGAGCATAACAAACACACCCAAAAACTCTAAAATGACTTACAGTTGGTTTTGCTCCACTCCAAGCTTCAAATGGCGTCATATTTCTAACGGCCTTTGTTGGACACCTATTGAGGATGTACACGGCCGTATTAACTGCTTCGGCCCAAAACTTCTTTGGTAGCTCCTTCTCATTGATCATGGATCTTGCCATCTCAACAATTGTTCTATTTTTCCGCTCCACAACTCCATTTTGTTGTGGATTATAACCTGCTGTGAGTTGCTTCCAAATGCCTTCATCTTTGCAATATTCTTCAAACTCACGAGAAGTATATTCTCCTCCACGTTCACTTCGGATGGTCTTTATTAAACAACCACTTTGTTTCTCCACAAGGGCTTTAAATCTCTTGAAACTATAAAAGATTCTGATTTTTCCTTCAAAAAATAAACCCACGTCATTCTCGAAAAATCATCAATAAACGTCAAAAAATACCTTTGCTGCCCCAAAGATAGTGTCTTCATTGCACCACATATGTCTGTGTGAACTAGCTCCAATGGTCTCCTTGCTCTCCATGACTTTCCTTTCGGAAACGTTTTTTTGTGATGCCTACCCATTATGCAACTTTCACATGGGTCCATCTTCGTCTGAATCTCTGGTAGGCCGCTCACCATGTCCTTTTGCTTTAGAAGCTTCAGTCCTTGAAAATTTAGATGACAAAACCTTTTGTGCCAAAGCCAAGAATCATCAACTACTTCAGCCTTCAATGCATTGTAATGGAAATGAATAGGAAAATTCCTATTTCTCTCCATTTTCACCTCGGCAATGACATTGTCTGGAATTTTTTTGTCAAAAATTCTGCACACATTATCTCGAAAAACAAGATGATAACCAAGCTCCACAAGTTGACCAACACTTAACAAGTTTTCTTTTAAATCCGGAACCAAAAGAACATCTTTAATATATTTAACACCCTTTTGAGTATAAACACTAACCGTTCCTTTACCTTTAACTTCAACAACAGCCCCATTTCCCATTGTCACCTTCGACCTGACTTCAGTATCTAAGTCAACGAAAACTTTTTCATTTCCACACATATGGTTACTACAACCACTATCTAGATACCAAACTTCATTTTTTTCATGACGGGCTGATTGACACGCATAAAATAAATTTTCTTCTGTTTTCTCTTCTTTTTCTTCAGAAAAATTAGCATTCTCCATAGTCTTAAATCTACAATCCTTTTCAATATGGCCAAATCTATCGCAAAAACGACACTGAGGCTTCCCTTTAAACTAACATTTTTCAGTAGTATGACTAGTCTTTTTGCACACCTTGCAAAATAATTTTGATTTGAAGGAAGTCATACCTTTTTCATTATTGTCCACCTTTTTATTCTCAAATCCATCTTCTTTCTTCTTCTTCCAATCAGGCTTTTTTACTTCACTAGAGCCTCCTCTTCTTGAGTCTTGATTCGTTTTCACCGGCCTTGCCTTGGACTGAAACGCATTCTCACTAGCCTTTTCGGCTTTCTTGAACCTCCTCTTCTCATGAGCTTGAAGAGAACCCATCAAATCTTTGACGGAGAAAGTAGTGAGATCCTTAGTTTCTTCAAGAACGGCAACGATGTACTCATACTTATCTGTCAAACTTATTAAAATTTTCTCCACCACATTTTGGTCAGTAACAGTATCACCATATGTTCTCATTTGATTAACAATCTCCATAACTCTTGCATGATAATTTTGAACATTTTCAGAATCTTTCATTTTTAAATTCTGAAAATCTCTTTTAAGAGCTTGAAGATTAATACTTCGTACCTTTCATCACCATGAAATTCTGCTTCAAGGATATCCCATGCTTCTTTTGCAGTGTCCGCCCTTGAAATCCTTGAAAAATTGACTTCGAAACACCATTCTGAATTTTGCTTAATGCACTTGCATCCTTGCAACGTTCTTCTTCAAGCGCCTTCTTTGCTTCTCGTGAGAGTTGAGTCTCGTTCTCCGGTTCATCATAGCCATTTACCACCACATTCCACAAATTTTCCGCTCGCAAAACTGTCTTCATTTTTATCTTCCAATAATCATAATCTTCTCCATCAAAGAATGGAATCAAGGTGGTTGATGAAGAATTTGGAGTAGAGGCCATTAAAGAAAGCTTAAATTTCAACCCCAGATAAAGATCGAAACAAGCTCTTGATACCAATTTGAAGGAAATAAATTGAGTTGCTACAGCAGTGCTCAAGTATTTGTAAAGAGGAGAGAATATATGAATCAGATTTTTATTGATTTCTGAATGATTTTCAAGGCATGGATACTTGGCTATTTATACTTGCCAAGAGATGATTCTAGAGTACACAGGAATTAAATCCTAGACTTATCTAGACTAATTAAGACTAGGTGATTCATGAATTTGTAATTAACAAAGTTAATAGAGAGAATGAACAATGAATAAGGAGTAAGTGCATTATATTCCAACAAGCCCAGATAAAATTTTCCAAGCTCCTTGAATATGCCAAAGTTTCTGTAACCTGTGGTTGAATTAGGAGTAACTTGACATGGACAATTGGAATGGTTGGGTGATGTTATTGCTTTCACTTATTTATTTTCTAATTCAGCTGCATATGATGATTGTAAACAGGAGCCGTATGCGATGATGGAGGTATGTGGGGGACTTCAAATGTTTTATTGGCGATGAGGAAGCTATGGGGTCATTCTGACTTAACCCTAAAATCTTTATACTGCTGATATCCACAATTTGTGTCCCATGCATTTGGTTGTCGTGACCATTGTGCTGGATGCACGACGGTTAAGACCCGATCGAGGATGACTTGGGAGTACGTTCATGGAGTGGCTAGATATCTTTGTTGACTTCCGGATCTTTATTTTGTACTCCGTAGTTTATCTAATTGCCTTGAGTAGAAAACAGTTGAGTGGTATTAGTAGGCTGGACTTCTTCATTGCCGTTCTTGCCGAACGACCAAAGTATACAACGTACTTTCACTTTGGTTACAATCAATTTAATGTACTACTTAGTAACATCTTAATGATATGTACTTTCGCATATTGTTACAAATAATGAAATGTACTAGTTTACAAACTAAAGACGTTATAAACTTAACGGGATCACTGACGTGGTAAAATTGTTAGCCTAGTCAGCACGCCGCGTTGGAAGAATTTTTGAATTTGTTAAATACACTAACATCCGTTTTAGAACAACACTAACCCCGTTAAATGAACACCTATTTGAAGCTGATTCTTCATCATCCAGCATAGCCTTCAAGCTTCAACCCACCACCTCCCCCACACCATTAACATCACCACCACCACCCGCCCACACTACCACCACCCACCACTTAACACTGCCACCCACCACCATTCAAACTTTGAAACCACATTCAAAAATAAAAAATCTCCAATTTCAAGATCTACACCTTCCATTTACAAATATATAACCAATCAAAATTAAGTTTACCATATATAAAACTTAAAGTCAGAATCCTGAAAACTGTAATTGAAATCAATAACCTAGGGATCCTGAACAAGAAACGAGTTGGCTAAACCCCTTTCAATGGCCATCGAATTTCTGAAACGGCACCCAAATTGCTGATACAAAATCGCAATGAATTTGATTGGATTCAAGGTATTCATTTCTGCAAGTCAATTGATCAATTGCGAACCAATATTCCATACTGTCAATCAGTTCAACAACCCTAAATTAATCGATCCGCCACGGATAACTTCCAGCAGCCTCCAATCTCCATTTGATTTCAGTCCGACTCCAGGTTCGATTCTCCCCAGCTCTTTCTTTTTCAATTTCAATTCCTAGTTTGATGCGCAGTATCCTTAATTTGCTGGGATTTCAAGAATTCGAATGTGGGTAATGGGTGTAAACTAGATCATACACGGCATAGGAGAGAAGAAAAAGACGATGGAGGAAACTTTCCTTGATGATTAAATTAAATCAGAATACATGCCTATATATACAAGATGTGTATGGTGAGAGTTTTGGAAGGTTAAGAACTCTACCACACCCGATGATTTACTCTCCCTCTACACAATATTATCCCTAATATAAATCTACCTATCAATATTTACAAAGCTAATGATCAAGGAATATATTTACAAATATACGTCTAATACCCCCCCCCCCCTCAAGCAATATGTCCTGTCGGAAGTAGCAGCTTCGCAGATAAGATTTGAAACCGGGGTTTAGCTAGTCCCTTTGTGAACAAATCCGCAAGTTGATCATCAGAAGTATCAAAATGAAGCTTAAGAAACCACGAGTAACCAACTCACGAATAAAATGATAGTCTATTTCAATATGGCGAGTTCGAACATGAAATACCGGATTGCGAGCCATATGAATGGCGGACATATCACAAAGTGACAGAGGAGGAAAGGGAATACGGAGTTCCCTAAAGAGAAAAGAAAACCACTGCAACTCAGCAGTAGTAGTGGCGAGAGCACGGTACTCCGCTTCATTGCTGGATCCCGATACCGTAGTCCGTTTCTTTGCTGTCCAGGAAACGAGATTGGGACCCACAAAAATACACGCCCCTGTAGTGGAGCGGCGATCATCAGGATCACCTGCCCAATCGAAATCAGAGTACGCACGAACATGAAGGGAGGAGGCACACTGAAAGGATAAACCTGAGTCGACCGTGCCATTGACAAAGCGGAGAATGCGCTTTGCTGCAATCAGGTGAGAAGAGCGCGACTGATGCATATACTGACAAACTTGATTAACAGAAAATGCAATATCGGGACGAGTTAAGGTGAGGTACTGAGAAGACCACCCACAATACTGCGATATTCAGTAGCATCAGTTAGAAGGTCACCATCTGTGCAAGACAGCCGTGAGTGAGGTATAGTGGGGGTAGGCATAGGCTTAAAGTCAGACAGTGAAAGCGATCAAGTAAATTGAGAGCATACCATGTCTGACGAAAAGTAAGAGTGGAAGAAGATTGAGATGCTTCAATACCAAGAAAGAATATGAGAGCACCCGACTATTAAAAGTGGTGCAAATATCATCAATAACATCCGAAACTACTGAAGGAGAGGAGCCAGTAACAATTATATCTTCAACGTACATCAGAAACTGGAACCCTGCTGATGACGAACATAAACAGGGAAGAATCAGATCAACTGTTGGTGAAACCGTGATGAAGTACGAAGGCATGAAGACGCTGAAACCAAGTCCGAGGAGACTGTTTGAGACCATATAATGCCTTATGAAGTTTGCTTACATGGCTCGGAACACTAGAGTAAACAAATCCGGGAGGTTGTTTCATATAAACTTCTTCATGAATAATACCATTGAGAAAGGTATTACGAAAATCGAGCTGTTGAATATCCCAAGAACGAGAGTGAGCAACAGCAAGGATAGTGCGGATAGTGGAGGGTTTAACCACCGGGCTAAAAGTCTCCTCATACTCTAGACCAGCTTGCTATGTGAACCTCTGAACAACCAGTCTAGATTTGTGTCGTTCAATAGACCCATCTGCATTACATTTGACCTTAAAGATCCAACAACAACCTAGGCTTGCTTGAACATACGAGGTTCATAGGTGAGGCAATCGTTCTAAATCGCAAGAATACTCTCTGATAGAGAATGAGGAGAAGTGGCCTGGTAAAGACTAGCAACTGTTCAAACCTGGAGAGGTGTACTAGTCGTAGTGCCTGTAGAGGAATCTGAAAATCCCATGGACTATTTAGCTACTGAAAATAAGCAGTGGCATTTTCGGAAGATGCAGTTTGCAGAGGACTAGAAGGGGAACTTTGTTGTTGCTGGACAGGAAGCGCAAAAGATGGGCTCGTCCCAGTAGGAGAATGAATAGGCCCGGTGGGAATCTAAAAAAGGATTGGGCTTGCATGAAACATGGGCTGCTGCGGACTGGAAGGAATGCCAGGAGGCCCATTTAGGAAAGATGGCGCAGGTGGGCTGTCTGGAGCAGGAGGTTGTGTCCGTGGGCCAAGTACAACAGCCGAAGGTGCTTGGCCTTGATCTGTGTGCAGCCGTGTACCTGTAGTATTAGGAAGAGCACTATTATTTTGCCACGGAAAGTGAGATTCATCAAAAACACGTGACGGGAGATATATATTTTGTTAGTAGTCAAATCCATGCATCGATAATCCTTTTGCAACTTATCATAACCAAGAAAAACACAGTGTATTGATTTTGGCTTATGTTTATGAGAATTGGTAGCAACAACATGCGGAAAACATGAAAACCCAAAAACCTTAAGAAAACGATAGTCAGGAGGAGTAATAAGAAGGCGTTCATGAGGAGACACATGATTTAGTTGTCGCATGGGAAACCGATTTATGAGGTATACTGCTGTATTTAAAGCCTCTAACCAGAATTTATAGGATAGGTTGGCTTGAGCCAAAAGACATAGGCCGGTTTCAACAATATGTGTGTGTTTACGCTCGCCAACACCATTTTGTTGGGGAGTGTAGGAGCAAGTAATTTGATGTTTGATACCAAATTTGCTGAGAAACGAAGTAAACACACGACAAGTAAATTCACCTCCCATCCGTTTGAACACTTTTAACAGTATGAAATGCAGAAATACGTCTAGACAGTTGATTTTAGATATTCTTTTTAAAAGAAGCAAAAACTTGTGTTACAACATGTAGACACCCCATTTTGGACACTCATTTATAATCACACTACTTCTGTGTCTCGCCTTTGATTTGGGTCGAAACTCGTTAAGTTAGACATGTTTTGTTAATTTTCTGACTGACTCCGCTAGTCAGGGGCCAAAATGAACATTACACCTACTGCAGAGGGCAAAGAGTGAATTCCAGCACTGAGATGCCTCGTACGAGACATTGATGTCTCGTACGAGACATCCCCCTTGACAGTCAGTTTTTTGGTCAGTTTCCTTGTTAATCTTAACCCCTTTTCTTGGCAAACACTTAAGCAATCCGGGAAAACCTAATGGACGATTCTAGAGTCCAAAAAATACCTCTGTGGGAATCAAGTCTTGGATTCCCATTACAACTTACCTTCTTGGCCAAAACCCTAGGTCTACAACTTTATAAATATAGAGGTTCTTGAACCGAAAAAAGGGTTGGAGAATCCTCATTCACCCAAAAACCACTCCAAATATGATAAAAAAAGGTCCCCATAATCAGTCCCTCTTCCTCACCCACAAAATTCAAGCCTCCACAACACCATTCAAGCCAAGTTTATTGGAGATTCAAGGCCTTTAGTCAAGGCCATCCATATGATTCTTGAAGAACGTTTAGGTAAAACTCTTTGTTTTCTATCTTCTCATCTCCTTCTTTGTCATTGAAGTAGTGTGATTCCATTAAAGGATCATCCTAGAGCCTCTCTAATCCATGGAGATGGTCTCAAAGCACAAACTAGCCCACTGAACACAAATAACTGGGTCCACTTGGCTTACCACAGGCCCACCCAATAGTCCATGGATGTTATTGGTTCTCAATAGTAGCTTTGTGGGCTTATAAGTATCACAATAAACTTCTACACCTAGCCGATGTGGGATGGGGTATTACAAAACCCCCCACTTAAATCCTTGTCGTCCCCAGCAAGGCCCACTAAGATCGAACCCCGGGCAGTGTAGGATTCAAGAGGTGGCTCGTACGGATTCAAGAGGTGGCTCCCACCGTCTCCGCGGTGTAGCATTTTGTTCTGCATAGCACTTTGTTCCACACTTCTGGCCGGGACCCGCTCTGATACCATTTGTAACGACCCGATCCTGCAAGCCCGACCCGCTACATAAGCACCACAAACTGGCCCACTGAACACAAATAACTGGGTCCACTTGGCTTACCACAGGCCCACTCAAAAGTCCATGGATGTTATTGGTGCTCAATAGTAGTTTTGTGGGCTTATAAGTATCACACTAAACTCCCACACATAGCCGATGTGGGATGGGGTATTACCGAACCCTTATTCACCCATCCCAAACTAAATGGTTTCTCATGAAGTTCAGTTTTCAACCCTAAAAAGTCCAATTTCTGTGACACCAGATTTTCAGTGCAACCATTATCAATAATTAAATTACATATCTTGTTCTTAACAGAACAGTGTGCTCGGAACAGATTCTTTCTCTGCCCCTCATCCTTAGGAGATAACAGCATCTATTGAAGCACAAATCTGACTCGCTCCCCAGACTCCTCATTATGAACAGCCTCTTATTCGGAACTGGACTCTTCATCATCCCGATTCTCGGCCCATTGAGGACGTCGAACTTGATCTCGAACTTGATCAACCCTGTCTCTATCACCCCTACGGTTTTGATTAACATTCTGACCCTGTTGAGCGGTTGCCAACGCAGCGATCTGCGTTCTTAAAGCAGCGATAGCGTTTGTGATAGCGGTGGTCATAACCTCGATATCACCTTTTGTTGCTCCTTAATCCCCCATAACGAATCAGTGATGCAAAAGAGAGGATATGATGCAAAAGAGAGGATATAGACTGCTCTGATACCAACTGACGCAGCACAGAAGCGATAGTATTCGTGATTAGCACACTAATCACAAGAATTCACAAGCGATGAATCCTTAAGCACAAATACCTTGGAATCCACCAAGAAAACCCGGAATCCACCAGATAAAAGAGAAAATCTCTTTGAATAAAATTCAATCAATCAAAAGTTAACCCTAACACAATGAACTAAAAGAGTATTTATACTTCCAAACAAAATATCAAAACCCTAGTTCAGCAAATACCAAAAATACCCTAGCTGCTATGCGTTCAAAAACAAAATACGTAAACTAAAATTCTGATATGCCGCCGGGCATGGTCGTGCTTAGGAAAAGGCACAGTCGTGCCAATCCTTGCGCAAGCTTCCATCCGTTAATTGCCTTTTCTGCACGGTCGAGTTCCCAGACCTGCACGGCCGAGCCACTTCTGGTCCGGGCGGGTCCTTGTCTTGATCTGGGCGGATCTTACTTCCTGGGCTGCCTCGTTTGCTTCTTTGCGAACCGCCATTACTGTCGAGGCCAAACGGATCTTTTCCTACATCAAAGCTCAATTTGTTGTTAGCCAGGTGATGCAAGTTAAAATCAGTTTTTTATAGGACGGTCTTAAGTTTAGTTTGAACTTATAGATTTTTATAATATACATATACTGAACCTACCTGCAAATGTTGGCAAATGAATTTCTAGAGAGAATTGCTTCGGTATTAGTCGTCGTATTAAGTTGTTGAAAAACAAGAAGTAGTATTACTTGTTGTCCATTGAGACCTCCTCGTACAAGTTTGCAAATTGCAACCACTTAAAACTAAGAACATGTACATTTTAAGTTTTATAACTACAAGTTTAGTGTGATTAGATATGTTTCATTTTTCTAGAAAATGTACTAGATATTCATTCTCTCTGTCTCTCTCCAACTTTCGGCTAAGCGGTCCATCTGTTTAGATTTGGGAACAACCAGCAGCGAGGGAGGCGTTTGAAAAAATTCTACTAGGACTGAACCTGGTCAGGAATATGGGGTAGATATGAGATAGAGAATAAAAACTGAGTTGTGAGTGGCCATCCATCCTAGCTAGCTTTAATTTCTTCATTCATGTTCTCACAACAATTCAATTGACCCATCACTTTGAATCTCAGCTTTTCTTTCATATGCACAATCAACCCTAATCTAACAGCTAATATAACCTCGTATTACATAAGAATGATCGAGTTTCAATATAATTCTTCTAGTTGATCCAAATGAACCTGGTCCAGAACTGTCAATATTCCCAGTGTACCTCAATCGTGAAAGGATTGACGTTGTGGATTGTTTGGTATGTACCTCTTAGAAATCTCAATAATCTTTAACCTTAAATGAGCATTGTAAATAATCCCTGAGGAAGCATGTTAGCATATACTCCATATAAGTATGGTAGGAAATAGTGGCAGCATAAAAAATGAGATATGGTCACAAGTTAGTCTTGACATATTCTCAACTTCTCATCATACACACACTTCAGTCCAGGTTCAATCTGAATACACGTGTTACGGAGGCCGTGGAACTTTAACCAAGTAACCACGAAGAATTTGTTAGAGAATTTAGGTTAGGATAATTGATAATCCTGGATAATTGATCGAATTGTGATTAAATCACTTTCCGAATAAAGTATTTCTCCCCTTAATGCCTGGGTTACACGAAATCTTTATATGGGATAAGACAATCAAACAATCTGATTCTAGGCAAAGAAAGCAGATTAAAACTCAGAGAATTGTTAGGGGTTTTCGTTAATGAAACTGAGATACCAAATCAGGTTATAAAGAGATTGCAGTAAAAGAGCAGAATCAGTTGCACTGTTTACAGTCATGACTGTTGGCCCAACAGTCATAATCTTTAACTGATCATGTCTCTTGGTTTTTGGCGTGTTTTGGTGGGGAAACTGGCGGGAGATTAACTGCAGTACCAACAAGGGGCGCTGCCCCTTGACCCCTGCTTCTTTATCGTGGTCGAAAAACATATTGACTCAAAATGAGTGTGTAGTCCACACTTTCCCTTACTCATATCCGAGCCTAATATGAGATCGCATTGGTCTCTAGTAAATCCAATTACATAAAATCGTTGATGATACTAAAATCACCAACAAAATTTTCATTATAAATAGTTTCAAACTGTCAATACAACATGTTATAGTAAATCAAGGAAAGTCAAGTGTCCTCTAGAGTTCACTCAAACACTTCCTTGGGGAATCTTCTCTTATGAATTTCAGCTAGGGATAGTCGAACCCTACTGAAGTGTTTGGGGGAACTCCAGGTGGTACTTGACATTAGTACCACAAATGGAGAATCGTACTAAAATTTCAAGATCAATGATTTTTGGTTTGAGCAGAAAAAAAAACATAAATAGGAGTTTGGTGTGCTTGATGCAAGACTTGTATAAAAAAAAATTTGATTGAACGTGATAAGCCGAACGTTTTTGGCATCATCATTGATTTGATAAATATTTTTGTGAACAGTCAAATTCTAAGTTGTTCAGTAGTTCAGACTATAAAAAATCTCGATATGCTCGAGTTGTTTTGTAAAAGATTTAAGTTCATAAATATATTATAGTGTGTAGTCAATTTAAGTAGCAACATGTTATATGTTGAGGGAGGACTTAGCAACTTTAAAAAAAAAATTGGTAATTCATTTTATAACCATTTAAAAAAAAACAGATACTAATTTAGGAATGGAAGGTGTAGTAACTAGCAAACTACGTACTACGTTTGCCCAAAAATATATGATCGTGTAAATCAGGTCATTCATTTTGAGGCCGGAAAGAGTATTAGTTAGATGTGTCTATTTAACGAGAAATTAGAATATAATAAAATCCAAAAAAGTCTCCCGACAAGAAAAAAGAAGTTTGAACCGCACAAGTTACAACTTGTTAGTTAGTTTTATGGATAATGAGATGATTATATGATAAGAAGGGTTTTCTTGAATAAAAGTGTTCATTAATTCACCATTTTTGTTGGCTTGAATAAACATGCAAGGGAGGAGATTAATGAGGAATAGATGAAATGGGTGTTAGTTTTTTAATGACTGTTAGTTTATTTAACGAGTTGGTTTGTCATGTTAACATTCCGTTTATGAAATTTAACATCATCCAACCAAGTTGCACTATCTGTAACCAAATCAAAAAGAATATATTATTATGTTGTTAAAGGAGAGTATGTAACATTTGGTGTAATAGAGGGTGTAGTACATGCCATTGACTTATCTCTTCCGATAATTAGCTTTGATTAATATTACTTTGGTATTGAGTGTTCACTCTTTATTCCCAAAAAGTGATTTAATTCCTTTTGGATGCCAATTATCGGTAATCGTGCGTGATTCAACGAGAATTGAAGATCATTCACTGGCAATCGTGCGCGATTCAATAATGTTTGGTACTATTCTTCCGACATTGTTGCGACAATCTACGGATTAATGCCATGTATCCATTTTATTGTTCTTTCAGCCCTATAAGCTCAATTTGTTGCTACCAACGTGTTTTAATAAAAAATCCTTTTTGAAATCATAATTTGGTTTGAACTTATATGTTTATAATATGTACCACTAAACCTACCAGCAAATGTTTACTAAATGAAATTCTAGAGAGAATAGTTTGGGTGGTAAGTGGCTATTTGCCATTGTATTAAGTTGTTGAAAAACAAGAAGAACGTTTTACTTGCTGTCGTTTGAGACCTCTTCATTCATAACAATTTTCACAAAATCTTGGGAAAAACACGTTTTTTCTAACTCCTAGGAAAAACGTGTTTTAAAAAAACGCGGTGGCATTTTTGTAAATATGTTGAACTTCTTAAAAAAACGCGCGGTGGCATTTTTGTAAATAATTGGAACTTATCAACGGTTCTGGATATCAATATAAACCTTCTGGATATGAGATTGATAGCCAGATCATTTGAAAGTGATTGTCAGAACCTTTGAAAGTGATAGCCAGAAGGGTTTTGGATATCAATATAAAGCCTTCTGGATGAGATTGATAGCCAGAACCTTTAAAAGTGATTGCCAGAAGAGTCCTGGATATCAGTATAAAGCCTTCTGGAAATCAATATAAAGTCTTCTGGATATGAGATTGACAGTCAGAACCTTTGAAAGTGATAGCCGGATGGTTTTGAAAAACACGTTTTTCCTAACCACTAGGAAAAACGCGTTTTACAGGAGACCAACTCATCAATTTTAGTTTGGTTAGATATGGTGCAGTTTTCTGGACAAGGTACTAGATATTCATTCTCCATATCTCTCCTCTCTCTCTCCAACTTTCAGCTAAGCGGTCCATATGTTCAGATTTGGGAACAACCAGCAGTGAGGGAGGCGTTTGGAAAAATTCTACTGGGACTGAACCTGGTCAGGAATATGGGCTAGATAGAGAATCAAAACTGAGTTGTGAGTGGCCATCCATTCTAGCTTTCTTCAATCATGTTCTCACAACAATTGAATTGACCCATCACTTTCAATCTCAGCTTTTCTTTCATATGCACAATCAACCCTAATCTAACAGCTAATATAACCTCGTATTACATAACTATGATCGAGTTTCCATATAATTCTTCTAGTTGATCCAAATGAACCTGGTCCCAGAACTGTCAATATTCCCAGTGTACCTCAATCGTGAAAGGATTGACGTTGTGGATTGTTTGTTATCAAACCTAATCTCACTGCTACAATAACCTTGTACGTATTGACTATACGTATAATTGAGTTTCCATGTAACGTTCCTAGTTTAACCCCACAGTAGATATTATCCTCAAGGAAATATAAGTATTGGATAGGGAATAGTGCCAAAGAGTATGAGGTATGGCCACAAATTGATCTCATCAAACACACATTTCCGTCCAGGTTAAATCTTGAATATACATTTTACAAGAAATCTCTCTCCACCCTCTCCCTAGTCTCCCTCATGAATAATTCCTATTGACCGAGGCTATGGGTCTATAACCAAGTAAGCATGAGGAACTTTCATTATAAATATTAGGGTTCCAAACTACTATTGATACAACATGCTTTAGTTAATCAAGGAAAGTCAAGTGTCCTCTAGAGTTCCCTCAAACACTTCATTGGGGAATCTTCTCTTATGATTTTCTGCTAGGGATAGCTGAACCCTACTGAAGTGTTTGGGGGAACTCCGGATGGCACTTGACATTAGTACTAAAAAGGCAATGATTAAGCATCCTACTAAAACTTCTACGGTCATTAGATATTGGCTGAGATTTTTTCTTTGTTCACGAGATATATATCAGCAAAAAAGAAGCTATAAATTAAAGGAAATCCAGGTGTCCCCTAGAGTTCCTTCAGGCACTTCATCGGGATCAAGCTTCATTAGCCTTTAGCTATTTGTAGCTGAACCCTGCTGAAGTGTTTGGGGGAACTCCCGGTGACATTTGGCACTTGTACCTGGAAAATGTTGGAGATTCATGTTCTTAATACTGTAAGTTTTGTACTACTTGAATAAGTGGTTTTCTTTCTCATCCAAATTAGATGCTTTAAATCAAAGGATACATATGTATCCCTCATAATCAGTGTTCTAAAAATCGGCCTAGGCGGCCGCCGAGATTTGCCTCAAATCGGTGACATTTGGCGTTAATTGGCTAGGAGGTCTAGGCAGATTGGGCGCCTTCTAGACGGATTAGGCGCCGTCTAGGCGGATTTGTGCGCCGAGATCCTCCAGCGTTTTTTTTTAATTCGTTTCTCAGAACGACATTGTTGGTCAATCGCTCGTCAAACAAAACCCCAAATCGTTTTGAGTCTCTCTCTGTAGTCTTTAGTCTGTACGCAAATTGGAAATCAATTAGGGCTCCAAACTAAGAAAGAAGGGAGATAGGCGATCATCGACTCCGTCGTCCACTTTCGCCATCGTCACCTCCATCGTAGACCGTCGTCGTCGTCTCCAACTCTCTATCTTCGCGACTCCGGATCAACGAGTAAACGGTAATTCTCAAATTTCAGTTCAACTCTCTATTTATCTCTCTCTTACAAATTTAGCATTTGTACAGGATAACACAACAATAAACCGCAAAAATTATGCTCTGTGTTTTCTGTGTATAACTGTATATATCATATTCATTCTCCAATTTCAAGTTTCAACTACCTCTTATATTTTCAATAGTTTATACTTTATACTTTATTTATGTGACTGTGACTCTGTGAGTAACATTATCTTTCTTTCTTTGTTTGTTTTTTAGCTATATCACTATGGCATCTTCATGCGCCGGCTAGTATTCCAAGCCAGTCTCGACCTTCATCGGAGACTCAAAGCGAGGTAACAACCAAACGAAAATCTAATGATGTTGGTTGGGAATATGGGATGTTAGTTGATGCATCCAACTTAGATAAAATCAAGTGCAAGTTTTGTGGAAAGCTTATATCGGGAGGTGTTTATAGACTTAAAGCACATATTGCAGGCTTGAAAGGGAATGTTAAACCTTGTCACTTAACTTCTCCGTATGCTAAATCTAAGTGTTTGAATGCCATTAACGAAGCTAAATCCAAAAAAATGAATATCTCAAATTATCGAGATGAATTGGTGAAGAGTGTTGATATCATGGGGTTAGAAAATAAAGATGAACTGAGAGAATCTTTAGGCTCAAAACCACCCCGTTCTCTTGGTCCAGTGGAGAAATTTGCCTCAGAAATAAATCCTGAAGCTTCCTTGAATGTGGCAAAGACATCGAGAGAGCAAAACATTCAAGATGCACTATGGAAAGAGATATCACTGAGTGTGAAAAATTATTTTGTTGATTGGGTGTATGAAGCTGGCATACCTTTCAACACTTCTGACCTAGATAGCTTTAGGATTTTCACAGAGGCACTTGGTCAATTTGGACCAAAGTGGAAACCTCCAAGCCAACATGAATTAAGAGACCCTTTATTGAAACACCCGGTTGAAAGAACTAGAAAGAAAGTGAAGCCAAATGAATCAGAATGGGAAATGAGTGGTTGCTCTTTAATGACCGATGCTTGGAGTGATAGAAAAAGAAGAAGCATCATGAACTTGTGTGTCAATTATAAGTCAGGTACAATCTTTCTCTCTTCAAAAGAATCATCAGATGTTGCACACACAAGTGAAATGATCTTTAATTATGTTGATCAATGCATTGAGAAAATTGGCCCTCAGAAAGTGGTTCAAGTTGTGACGGATAATGCATCGAACAATATGGGTGTGGCAAAGTTATTGAGGTTAAAATGGCCAAACATCTTCTTGACATATTGTGCTACACACACGATTAATCTTGTTCTCGAGGGCATTGCAAAACTACCTCACTTTAAGAAAATTATTGATCAAGCAAAGGCATTGACCATCTGTTGTGGATATGGCCCTCCACTACCCAAGCAAATCCACAAGAACAATAAGAGCACACAAAACAAAGCACAAGAAATCAAAGCAAGAAAAGACACAGAAATTGTTTACCCAGTTCGTCAATATGTTTGACTACGTCTGGGGGCACTACCAAGCCAGGATCTTGCACTATAATATGTTAAATCTGAGTTACAATGAGTATGGGGGCGGAACATTGCTTATATAGGCACCCTAGAATAAGACCTAAACCTAAACATAAGACAAATCCCGAAAATACTGCTATTCCTGAATTTACTGTGCGCGGCACCAGGCGCCCGCCTGGATAGGCACAGGCGCCCGCTTACAAGCCTCCTCCAGAAATCGGACCAACTGATCAAACCGAGCGCCCGCCTGTATGGCCTTAAGCGCCCGCCTGGAATGCTGGCATATTTTCTCTCTTTGTTTCTTTGATGATCTCTATTCTAACAATCTCCCACCTAGAGATCAACCGCGTATATTAGCCCCGTGTCCGTCTTCAACTCATACTTGGTGCCTTCCTAGTGCTCACCTCGATCATGGTAGTGCCTTCCTCCTCTCCTATTCTCCAAGCCCAATTGAAGCTATACATAGCTTCAACTTTTCAAGGTTTACAACCTTGGTCAACATGTCAGCCGGGTTCTCCGATCCCAAAATCTTCTCCAGCCTTAAGATATTCCTCTCCAAGAGATGCCTGATGTAATGAAACCTCAGCTCGATGTGCTTCGTCCTAGAATGAAACGCCGGATTCCTTGCTAGATGAATTGCACTCTGACTGTCACTGTAGAGAGCATTACCACTTCGCGTCTTCCCAAGTTCACCCAAGAAGTTCTGCAACCATACCATCTCTTTACTTGCCTCTGTCACTGCCACATATTCTGCTTCCGCAGTCGACTGAACCACGATCTTCTGCAATTTAGAAGCCCAGGAGATTGCCGTACCACCCAATGTGAAAACATAACCCGTAGTACTTCTCCTCTTGTCTAGATCGCTTGATGCCAAATCCGCATCAACATAACCCGCTAACACGACCTCCTTGCTTGAGAAACATAGAGCCTTACCAGCAGTACCCTTTAAGTAACGCAGGATCCATTTAACCGCTTCCCAATGTTGCTTCCCTGGATTGCCCATGTACCGGCTGACTACTCCCACCGCATGTGCAATGTCTGGCCTTGTACACACCATTGCATACATTAGACTCCCCACTGCCGAAGCATATGGAGTCCTCTCCATCTTGTCACGCTCCTCCTTTCCCTTAGGTGAGTCCTTCTCGGATAGCTTGAAATGCATACCCAATGGTGTCCCTGTTGGCTTCGCCTCTTCCATGCAAAACCTTGTCAAGACTTTCTCAACGTATTCTGCTTGTGAAAGAACCAACTTACCCAACTCCCTATTCCGGTCAATCCGCATGCCCAAGATTTTTCTGGCCTCTCCCAAATCCTTCATCTCGAACCGTTCTGACAACTGAGCCTTCAATCTGTTTACCTCTCTAATGCTAGAGCCCGCTATTAGCATGTCATCCACATATAACAGCAAGATTATGTACCCATTATCCGTGTTCTTGAAGTAGCAACAATGATCCGCCTCACATCTGACAAAGTTAATGTCATGCATGAATCCATCGAACTTCCTGTACCACTGCCTAGGAGCTTGTTTAAGGCCATACAAGCTTTTAGTCAACCTGCAAACCAGTTCCTCGTTACCCTTAGACAAATATCCCTCTGGTTGTACCATATAAATTTCTTCCTCCAAATCCCCATTAAGAAAGGCCGTCTTTACATCCATTTGCTCCAGCAACAAGTTATCCGCCACTACTAACCCCAGAACCATTCTGATAGGGGTCATCTTCACAACAGGAGTGAATACCTCGGTGTAGTCAATACCATACTTTTGCTGAAAGCCCTTTACAACCAACCTTGCCTTGTAACGCTTACTGCCGTTTGCCTCCTCCTTGATCCGGTAAACCCACTTGTTATGCAATGCCTTCTTCCCCTTAGGCAGTCTAATCAACTCCCAAGTTTTGTTGGATTTCAATGAGTCTATCTCATCATCCATCGCAACTTTCCACTTATCACAAAGTGAACTACGAACAGCCTCCACATAACATTCTGGTTCCCCACTATCTGTCAACAACAAATAGTAATTTGAAGGAGTATACCTGTCAGGTGATCCACGCAACCTGCTGGATCTACGCAGCGGAATATCCGGTTCCAGAGTATGTGGTTCATCTTCAGTGACCCCCTGACCATGGTCATCATGAACTGTCCTGCTCCCACCCGAGTCTGGAATATCCACCTCTACAACCTCTGGTTCCGAACTAATATCATCAGATGCCCCCTTTCTGTCCTTGTACAAAACCTGTTCATTGAATACCACATCTCGAATACGAATAATTTTATGGTTTTGGTCATCCCAAAACTTATACCCGAAGTCATCCCCACCATACCCAATAAACGTACATTTTACAGATTTTGCATCTAACTTAGTTCTATCAACAGAGTCAATATGAACATATGAAACGCAGCCAAATATGTGAAGAAAGGACAGATTTACCTGCTTGCCACTCCATACTTCTTCTGGAACTTCATTCGCCAATGGTATCGATGGTCCCCTATTGATCAAGAAAGCAGCCGTGTCAATCGCATATGCCCAGAACGTCTTCGGAAGTCCACACTTCAACCTCATACTTCTAGCCCGCTCGTTCAATGTCCTGTTCATCCTCTCTGCAACCCCGTTGTGTTGTGGTGTGCCCTTTGGAGTCTTCTCCATGCGAATGCCATTCGCTGCACAATATTCCTTGAACTCCCCGAGCTCATACTCTCCTCCGTTATCTGACCTCAAGCACTTAAGCTTAAGTCCCGTCTGATTCTCCACCAAAGCCTTCCATTTCTTAAACACCTCGAATGCCTCATCTTTGTGTTTCAAGAAATAAACCCAGACTTTCCTTGTTGAATCATCAATAAAGGTCATGTAATATGACGCACCACCTAGAGAAGTTACCGGGGCCGGCCCCCACAAATCCGTGTGGACCAAATCCAACTTTGCTTCCCTCAAAGCCCTACCCGTCCTCGAGAAATTACTTCTCGCCTGTTTGCCAAACACACAATATTCGCAGATCCCCACGTCGACTGTCTTCAAACCCGGTAGTCTTCCCTTTGAGCAAAGTACCTTCATCCCCTTCTCACTCATGTCACCCAATCGACAGTGCCATAAATCTGTATCACCCTTGGCTTACGCCACCGCGATACTTGCCTTGGTGTTATTCGCCAAATACAATGTCCCCTCCTTATTACCCCGAGCGATCTCAGAATCCTCCTTGGTAATAACCCAGTTCCTGCAGCCAAAAGTTACCTTGTAACCTTCTTCATCCAACTGCCCAACTGAAAGCAGGTTCTTTTTCAAACCCGGAATGTGTCTGACCCCATGTAGATGTAGGACCTTCCCGTCCGATGCTCCTATTCTGACATCCCCCTTCCCCTTAATTTCCAAAGGCTCGCCATCCGCCAGATAGACCTTACCGAAATCACCGGAAGTATAATTCTCCATCTCTTCTGCATGCCCGCAAGAGTGGAATGATGCCCCCGAATCCAGCACCCATGATTCTAGTGCACTACTAACACTCAGAACCAGTACATCATCACCTTCGACTGTCACATTCACCGAATTGCCCCCACGATTAGGACAATCCTTCTTGTAGTGTCCTAACTCCTTGCAATGATAACACTGCACCGATCCTTTCGCAACCCTTGGTTTATCTCTGATCTCCACGGCCTTGCCCTTACCACCCACTACGTTTTCCCTTGATTCAGTTCTCCCTTTATTGCTAGTACCCGGACTTCCCCTGCTAGTAGTAGCTAAGGCCGATCCCGAAGTAGACGATGTCCCCAATTTCTTCAAATGATTTTCCTCGCCCAATAAGAAGTCTTAAACATCATCATACTTCAATTTGTTCTTACCCGCTGAAGCATTGATCGCTGTCACCGTCCCGCTCCAACTTCCTGGTAAAGACGCTAGCAATAAGCACGCATGAACCTCATCATCAAACGTAATATCCAACGCAGTCAATGAGTCTATAACATCCATAAACTCATCGATGTGTTTAGCTAAGGATCCTCCCTCTTGCATCTTGAGACTACCCATCTTACGTATCAAATCAACCTTATTTGCAGCAGATGGAGTTTCAAATCTCTCAGTAAGATAATCCAATAGCTCCTTTGTGGTTTTCTCTTTCTTGGTAGTCTTCGCGATCCACTTAGACAAAGTAGATCTGACCACCCCTAGGGCCTTCCGATCCATGAGATCCCAATCTTCTTGCTTTTCTCCTTCCAGTTTGACACCATTTAGAGGCTTATAGAGATCTTTGTTGTACAAGAGATCCTCTATTTGCATCCTCCAAAACCCGTAGTCAGAACCATCAAATTTCTCCACCGCTTGTTTGTCCTTGCCCATTCTTGATTGCTTGACAACACCCAATCGCTCGATAAACCAATCGGTCGATTAACCCTGATCTCCAACCAGAGCTCTTGATACCAGTTGTTGTGGATATGGCCCTCCACTACCCAAGCAAACCCACGAGAACAATACGAGCACACAAAACAAAGCACAAGAAATCAAAGCAAGAAAAGACACAGAAATTGTTTACCCAGTTCGTCAATATGTTTGACTACGTCTGGGGGCACTACCAAGCCAGGATCTTGCACTATAATATGTTAAATCTGAGTTACAATGAGTAAGGGGGCGGAACATTGCTTATATAGGCACCCTAGAATAAGACCTAAACCTAAACATAAGAGAAATCCTGAAAATACTGCTATTCCCGAATTTACTGTGTGCGGCACCAGGCGCCCGCCTGGATAGGCACAGGCACCCGCTTACAAGCCTCCTCCAGAAATCGGACCAACTGATCAAACCGAGCGCCCGCCTGTATGGCCTCAAGCGCCCGCCTGGAATGCTGGCATATTTTCTTCTCTTTGTTTCTTTGATGATCTCTATTCTAACGGAGAGACATAGTGAGGCTCGGAGTCATTAGATTTTCTTCTTCCTTTCTTAGTTTGCAAAGATTGGTTGAGAAGAAAGTTCAATTAAAGGCAATGTTTTGTAGCTCTGAGTGGGATGAGTGTAAATGGTCTAAATCTGTGAAAGGACAAGCATGTTATAACACGGTGATGTCTATTGCCTTTTGGAATGGTGTTACATCTTGCTTGACAGTTTTGCACCATTGGTTAGGGTGCTTCGTCTTGTGGATGGGGATAGAAAGCCAACAATGGGTTTTTTACATGGGGAGATTCTTTGGGTGAAGGATGAAATCAAAATGGCTCTTAATAGTTATTCAAAAAACTATGACCTTATTTTGGAAATAATGGACGGGAAGATTAAGGATAGACTTGACACCCCATTACATTTGATGGCTTATCTATTGAATCCCTATTATTTTTATAAGGATCCCAACATCGAGTTAGATCATGATGTGTCGAATGGAGTTATTGAGTGTCTCGAGACTATTTGTCATGGAAACTTTGACTTGATGAATGATGTCATGAATGTTGAGTTACCAAAGTACAAAGCCAAAGAAGGAGCTTTTGGGAAGCCTATTGCAGCTAGAGGCTGCGATGTAATGATAACAAGTATGATCCAGGTAAATAAAATTGCTTACGAATTATGATATTAAACTCTAATTATTCTTTTACAATTATAAAGTCATTCTTTATTTATTTTTTATTTCAACAACTTGGTGGAAAAATTATGGTTATGGCACACCAAACTTGTAAAGAATTGCTATAAGGATCTTGTCATTAACAACTAGCTTATCCGGATGTGAAAGATGTTGGAGTGCATTCGAAGGGGTTAGAAATTTAGAATTTTTATCTTTTAGTTTATTAGTTAATTCTTAATATAAAATGTTTTTACTTTGCTTATCTATTTTTTTTTTCATTTTGTGGTTTCTAGGTACATACTAAGAAGAGAAATAGATTAGATGTTTCAAGATTAAACAATCTAATCTATGTCCAATTCAATTCCCGTTTGTTGAACAAGCTGTTGGAATTAATGGCCCGCCCAAGATGGCCTGGCCCAAAACCAATTCCCAGCCCATTTGTGTTTTACAAGAATTATAAACACATGGGAATTTCAAGTAATTGCACGAGAGGTTACCGGAAGTTAGACGAGAGGTTTTGAGAACACGACGCATAAAACTGGTCTCCCTCTCTCGTTCGGTTTACTTCTCTTCCTCCGTTTATTCATCTTCCTCTCTCCATCCATGGCTGATCAATAAAAGCAAACAAGTGTTGTGAACTAGTGGGTGTTTTCCGTTCGTGATTTTGCTCCCGATCAACGTTGCAAGTGTTGTACCAAGTTCTATTCGGTGATCAAAATCCACGGTATCGATCTACGCTTCCGCACAAGAATCAATCAAGTAAGTGATTCATATCCCTCTAAAGTTTACATTGGTATCAGAGCCTTTGTTGGATTTGATCTCGAATGTTTTCGTTCCATATCATGTTAAAAGGATTTAATTTTCGTTTTTCATGCTTTAAGAATTGGTATGAATTGTTGATATGGTTTGAAAGAGGATTAAAAGGGCTTTTCGCAGAATTTTGTTTCATGATTTTTGGATTAAAGATGAAAAAGTTATGAAATTTTGAAATTCTAGGGTTTTTCCTTTTTTTTCGTTGATGAATACGTATGTTTTGTTGTACGTTGAAGAAGTACTGTACATACTGAGAAAAAAAAAAAAGGGAACTCCTTTCGTGGACTCATGGATGAAAACGCAGAAGACTAGAACTCTCAGAGAATTGTTTTTACTCGTTTCGTCCCGCAATCAATAATTACATCTTGTTAATTATTTTTGAAGATCTTAGAGATATCGAAAAATTATGAAAATAATACAGAAATTAAGTTGTCAAGTTTTCTGTATTCTGGAAATTTTTGGAAATTTTTCGTTGACTTTGACTTTCTGGTCAACTGTTTGACCAGTCAAGTTTACGGACTGTTTTGGGGGTCTTCCCGATGTCAGAAAATTCTAAAAAAAATAATACAGTAGCCATGTTTTTCAGTTTAAGATTTTCTGAAATTTTTCTTGAATTTTCTGAAGACGTTTAATTTTCCAGATTTTCTTAATGTTCCTTAAAATAAGTTTGATTATTATGTTTTGTTAATGATTACGTGAGATGTATTAACAATGATAATCAAAATCTGCTTTTGTTGAGTGGGAGCATTAATCTTATGTTAAGTGTTGCATAATAGTATTAGCATTTATCATAAAGTGATCTACATGCTAAAATCTACGCAATTTGCTATTATGTACCTAAGAGTCTTTAAGAGATGAAGAAGTATTCTCTTGAGAAAATAAGATATTACACAATGAAAATGATTGATTAGATGATGATATGACTTTGGTAATGTGAAGCTGATTGTGAACTTAGTGACCTTTCGTTTTGCATCCTTAGTTAGATTATTAATTTAATGATCATTTGTTGTTGTAATAAAGTGTAATGAAACGTATATGTGTCAATAATGTTCTCTTTGTTATTGTCTCTATGTAGTTGCTAATCATGACCTCTGTTAAGAACATAATTGCTGAGCTAAATCATGGTGACAAATTGGACGGTGACAACTACGATATGTGGCACCGCAAGATCCAATATGTCCTTGAAGAACAAGAAGTTCTTGACACTCTGACAAGTTCCATGGAAGAGCCTGTTATGACTGATGAAAGGACCGCTGGTGAACATAGGAGGAATCTTGTTGCGTTCGAAGCTTGGAAGAGGCGGAACAGCAAGGCTCGAATCACGCTTTTGAGCAGTATGCAAGATGACCTTATGTGTGAATATGAGACATATTCAGTTGCCAAAGATATGTGGGTTGCCCTAAAAGAGAAGTTTGGAGGAACTTCGGCTACGAAGTTGAAGAAGCTTCTCTACAAGTTTGACAACGCAAGCAAGCGTCCTAATGATTCCATGAGGAAGCACTTAAGGGCGATGTCAAACATGATAAGGGAGCTAAAGTCTGCGGGGCACTTTTCTTTCAGATGAACAACAGGTTCAAGCTGTTCTCCGTTCTCTTCCTAGTAACTGGGATCACATGGTGATGAACCTCACCCACAATGAACATGTTAATACCTTTAACGATGTGCAGACTCACTTGGAGTTAGAGGATGAGCGTCTTTCAGCCTCAAAATCCTCATCTCAAGTGTTTGCTGCTGAAGCGAGTGCAAGTAAAGCTTCTGGGTCTAAGCGTGGAAGAGGTGATGACCAAAAGAAAGGGAACGGGAGCGGATCGGCGCCGAAGAAGGCAAAGTATGGAAATCGCAAAAGTAATGCGAACAATGGCAAAGGGAAGAACAAAGTTGAGAGGAGATGTTACAATTGTGGCAAGACAGGTCATTTTGCACGTGACTGTCCTGATCCTAAGAAGGAATGCAACAATTGTGGCAAACTGGGTCACCTGGCTTTTGAATGTAAAAAGCCAGCCAAGGTAAAAAGATGCCCTACCTCTAATTTCACCTTTGTTTCTAGTTGTGCTTTGCTGACTGACTCTTATCCTTTATGGACTGTAGACTCAGGAGCCACGGACCACATAACTAGAGACCGAGGAGCATTCCAAGAATACCGTCGAGTGCCAAAGGGTACAAAGTGGATTTATGTTGGTAACAACTCAAGAATTGGTGTATAAGGAATTGGTACGTGCCAATTAGACCTACGAGGAGGCCAAAAGTTGTTGCTACATGATGTTCTCTACGCTCCGAACATCCGACGGAATCTTGTGTCTTTTACTGTTCTTCTTAAGTTAGGATTTACTGTTAATTTCCATGGAACTTCTGTAGACATTTGTTATGGTTCTGTTGTTTATGGTTCTGGACATCTAGTTGATGGTTTTCTTGTTTTGGATGTTGAACACACGTTGTTTAATGATAAAAGTTGTTTCTCTTTAATGGCATCTTCTAGTAGCATCAACGTAGATGCATCTGTTTGGCATGCTCGCTTAGGGCATATCGGACAAGAAAGAATGAACAGGTTGGCAAAATAGGGTCTATTAGGCTCACTTAACAAAGTGTTATTACCAACTTGTGAAAGTTTCCTAGCAGGGAAAGCAACAAGAAAACCGTTTGGAAAATCAGTTAGGGCTACTTTTCCATTACAACTAATCCATTCCGATATTTGTGGGCCAATGAACGTGAGGGCGAGGCATGGAGCCTCATACTTCATCACATTCATAGATGACTACACACGTTTTGGTCATATCTATTTACTTTCTCACAAGTCTGAGGCATTAGATTGTTTTAAACGATATACTTATCTTGTCGAGAATCAATTAGATAAAAGCATCAAGGCTTTAAGAACAGACCGTGGACGTGAGTATTTGTCTGAGCAATTCAAGGCTCTTTGTGATGAAAAAGGTATTGAAATTCAATTAACTATTCCAAGGACTCCACAGCAGAACGGTGTTGCTGAGAGAAGGAATAGGACATTGCTAGACATGGCTAGATCTATGATGGCACAAGCAAATCTACCTATAAGTTTTTGGGGAGATGCTTTACTGACTGCCGCATATATTCTTAACCGTGTTCCCTCTAAATCAGTAAGTTCCACCCCATACGAATTATGGAAGGGCAGAAAACCAGTTTTGGAAAATCTGCGTCCATGGGGATCGGCAGCCTATGTACAAGCACTTCCGATAAGCACGGGAAGTTAGGTCCTAGGGGTAAAAAGTGTATCTTTATTAGATACTCAGAACACTCTAAAGGATATGTATTTATAGGTAAAGGACCGGATGGAAGCTTGACTGAAATTGAGTCCCGTAATGTGGAATTTCTGGAAAACGATTTCCCTAGTAGGGGTGAAATAGATAGGGAGATTAAACTTTATGAAATGGAAGAACCCGAAGTGGGCATACCTACTCATCAAATGGAGATAGAGGAAGAAGTTCCTCACCTTCCTAACGATAGTGGGAGGGATCCATCATCAAGTAGCACACTTCCACTATATGAAGAATCTCAAGAGTCTATCTTACGTAAAAGTCAGCGTGGACATATTCCTCGATGTCGTTTTGACATCGAAAATGAATCATTCATGGCTGATGCACATGATGTTGATGAGCCAAGAAGCTATAAAGAGGCTATCACATCACCTACTAGTGAAAATTGGATGAAAGCAATGGATGATGAAATGGAATCAATGAAAACCAATAATGTTTGGGAATTAGTTGATTTACCTCCAGGGCGAAAGACTGTAGGAAATAAGTGGATCCTACGAGTCAAACGCAAAGTGGATGGTTTCATTGAAAGATACAAGGCTCGCTTAGTAGCTAAAGGTTATACTCAACAAGAGGGTATAGACTACGAGGAAACTTTCTCTCCTGTAGTAAGGTTTGCCTCAATAAGATTGATTCTAGCTATTGTAGCTCGTTTGGACTTAGAACTTCATCAAATGGATGTAAAAACAACTTTTCTCAATGGAGAATTGAATGAAGAGATTTATATGGATCAACCTGAGGGTTTCACTGTAAAAGGAAGTGAAAACAAAGTTTGTAAACTCAAACGATCCATATATGGTCTCAAGCAAGCATCCAGACAGTGGTACTTAAGATTTCACCACTCAATCATTAATGATGGATTTGTAATGATCGAAGAAGATCATTGTGTCTATCTCAAACGATCTAAAAGTGATTTTGTTATCCTTTCACTTTATGTGGATGATATCTTAATAGCTGGAAACAATCTGGAGTTGTTGAAAGCCACTAAGAAGTGGTTGTCCTCAAATTTCGAGATGAAGGACATGGGTGAAGCTGAATTCGTACTGGGTGTTCGAATCTATCGGAAATGTTTCGAAAGACTCCTTGGTTTGTCTCAAGAGACTTACCTTAAACAAGTTCTTGAACACTTTGGTATGCTTCAATGCAAACCCCTTGACACTCCTATGGCTAAGAATGAAAAGTTGAGTCTTGATGATTGCCCTAAGACAGAGGAAGAAAAGAATAAGATGTCTAGAGTTCCATATCGCAGTGCCATAGGTAAGTTAATGTATGCAGTCATGTGTACTCGTCTAGATTTAGCTTTCGCAGTTGGCATGGTTAGTCGTTATCAATCTAATCCTGGAAGAGCACATTGGGGAGCAGTCAAAAGGATATTACGTTATCTAAAAGGAACTGTCGACTACATGTTGTGTTATCAAGGATCCAACTCACGGATAGTTGGTTATAGTGATGCTGATTGGGGAGGAGATAATGATAACCAAAAGTCTACATCGGGTTATGTATTCTTGCTTAATAACGGAGCTATCACGTGGAATAACAAGAAGCAAACAAGTGTATCTCTCTCTACCATAGAAGCTGAATTCACTGCATGCACAAGAGCTGTTCAGGAGGCTGTTTGGTTAAAGAGGTTCATGGAGGATCTTGGAGTGGTCGATCGTACATCTGACCCCGTGACAGGTTATTGTGACAATCAAGCATCCATTGCTTTCACGAAAGATCCAAAGTATCATGGAAGAACCAAACACATTGATCTAAGGAATAACTACATTCGAGAGACTATAGCAAGTAATGAAGTAACATTAGAGTACATTTCTACTAATATGATGGTAGCTGACCCTATGACTAAGCCCCTTGCTAGAGATGTCTTTCTAAGTCATGTTAGGGCTATGGGTCTTCGAAGGGTGTAGATGTACTTAAGGAAAACAAGTTTACGTTTTACTTCAATCTGAACTACGTTTGTGGAACTATATTTGTTTATGCACTTTCTGATGAATATCAAGTTTATATTCTTGAGATGTATAAATAATTTGTTCTATTATATTGACGCATACATTACACTATATAAGAGTATGTCAACAGACACAGGTTAACTCTCTCACACGAGTAACCGCCTCAGGAGCCACGAAAGCAAGCTAAGATGAGACAATGATACTTGAGATACCAAAGGAGTATGCTAAGTACATCACGTAAACATATGTCGACTTGATGAAAATCAAGAGAAGGTCAAAGTGAAGACCGCATGAGAAACAAGACACTTCTCATATGTCTGGAAATAAAAGACGGGCCAGATATAAATAGTTGGGGATTAAGAAGTGTCTCCGAACTAAATATCTGTACAGTGGGTTAATTGCTGACATACGCCCCTTGAAAAGGGTTATACCACTGTAGCACTTGTTTTAGTAACAAGTGTGCATTGACCAAGAGAAATGAGCGACATGTCCCTCTTGCTCATTGTGTGAAGTCTCTAAAAATGCCATTTATATGGGCATGATACCCTATGTGACTTTCAACTATACTTAAAAGGTATAAAGTCAATGTCTGCTACTTTAGCATACTACCTAGAGCCATGAACTAATTCGGCTGGATGGTACATGTCTAGGAAAGCGATTGCCTTAATGATCTAAAAGTGATAAGTGAGAAAGGAAGACAAGTTTGATTATACCTGATGATTGTGTTTATAGGTCGACTAGTTATGTCACGGACATAGCTATAAACACACTTTACGATCGTAAAAGTCAAATATAGCCTTAAAGGGACCAAGGTATGTTTGGACTTGGTTTAATCGAATTAGTCTGGGGTATAACGAGTCAATGGTGAACTTGTAGTGGACGTAGCTATTATGTCATGCCTAACGGGTGAATAATCTAAAAGCTGCCACGTACATGCACGCTCGTTGGTCACACGACACATTTGCTTGAATGATAGACCTTGGATGACAAGGCCATCGTGTGCGAGTGGGAGATGTTGGAATTAATGGCCCGCCCAAGATGGCCTGGCCCAAAACCAATTCCCAGCCCATTTGTGTTTTACAAGAATTATAAACACATGGGAATTTCAAGTAATTGTACGAGAGGTTACGGGAAGTTAGACGAGAGGTTTTGAGAACACGACGCATAAAACTGGTCTCCCTCTCTCGTTCGGTTTACTTCTCTTCCTCCGTTTATTCATCTTCCTCTCTCCATCCATGGCTGATCAATAAAAGCAAACAAGTGTTGTGAACTAGTGGGTGTTTTCCGTTCGTGATTTCGCTCCCGATAAACGTTGCAAGTGTTGTACCAAGTTCTATTCGGTGATCAAAATCCACGGTATCGATCTACGCTTCCGCACAAGAATCAATCAAGTAAGTGATTCATATCCCTCTAAAGTTTACACAAGCGAAAGAAGGGCCTTGAGAAAGATGTTGATGTGCTACTCGCTAGTTATGCAAGCAAAGCACAAGAATTGATTATTCCCGGGTGTGAAAGTGAAGATGAGAATGAATTGAATGAGAATGAAGTTGATGCCGATGCTTCTACAGTTAGAGAGCTTGAGGAGGAGGATTTTTATTCCGAGGATGAGGTTGAAGAAGTGAATGAGAATGAAGTGGTTGAAAATTATGGGCAAGAAGAAGAAGATCCACTTAACATAACATCGTTTGACTAAGTAAGTCTTTAAAAGTTTTAATTATTTAATTGATTAGTTAATTATTTTTCAACTTGTTTTTTGGTTCTATTTTTTTGAACACCCTTTTAGTTCTAGCAGTTTACTGGTATAGAATGGACTGGTCTGCTGTTGCTGTTAGTGTTATGTAATGCTGTTGTTGTTATGTATTGCTATTTGCTGTTATGAGTTGATGTTTATCACTTTATTGTTGCTGTTATGAGTTGGTGTTTGAGCTTTGAAGTGAATGAAGTTTGCCTTTTTAACTTCACTATTATTTTGACATGCCTTGTTTGTCCACAGATTATGGAAGGTGCAGAACTGCAGATTAATGGGGTTAATGGGCTCCCTTTTTTTGAGTTGCCAATGAGACAGAAAGTAGAAGCAGCAGCTTGAGGAGTCTTTGAGGAGTCTGTTTTTTTTTTTTTTTTTTCAATGGCTCTATAAACAAACAAGCAGAAGTTGGTGTTTGAACTTAGAAGTGAAGAAGTCTAGGCTGCTTTTTTAATTTAGTTGCCTTTCAGTCTGACTCTGAGGAGCTTTATTGAGTATATCAAATGGCTATAAACAAACTTGTTTCAGTTGGTCTTCCCTTTTTTTGTATCAGTAACTGAAATGCTACTCTCTAAGTCAATTTAGTCTATTGTGTCTGTTCAGTTTTCATCCACTTTGTGTTGGGATTTTATGTAAGCACTAGTTAATTTTCTTGGCTTATCACTTCATCTTTAATTTATAAGTTACTCCCTTCGTCTCAAAACGAATGTTCAAAAAAAGTTGCAAATGTAAAATGTACTGTTGAGATCAAGGGTATATTTGAAAAAAAAATAAAAAAATAGGACATTCATTTTGGGGGGGGAGGGGAATATGATTTTTGTGTTTGAATCCTAGGCCCCACCTAGGCCCCTAGGCGCTAGGCCCGGCTTCGCCGCCTAGCGCTTTTTAGAACACTGCTCATAATTCCTCAAACAAAGATGTTCTACATATATCTTCATCTGGGAGATATATCAATTGATAATAAAGAGCTGTCATCCAAACTTAAGTAAAAGAAAGGTATTAAAGCATGTATCGGTTGGAAAGTTTGAATTGTGGTAGCCCAGTTAAAAAATTCCAAGCTCCTGGAATATGCCCAAGTTTCACTGACGTATTGATATTTTTCCGATTCAACCGCATATGTATGATGATTGAAGGGGTTATTCTGACTTATTCCTAAAATCTTTATTCTGCTAATTTCCGCAATTTGTATCCCATGCATTTGGTTGTTGTGACTATAGTTCTGGATGCAGTATCTTAAAGACCCCAGGATGACTTGGGAGTATGTTAATGGAGAGGCTGACTTTCAGATCTTATAATTGTACTCCCTCCGTCCCAAAATGAATGAACAAGCTTTTTTTTTTCAAATTTTCTCTTGATCAAGAGTAAATTTGAATTTTTTTGGTCTTTCATTTTGGCATAGTGGAAGTACTTATTTATTCGTAGGAAGAGGCTAAAAGGCAGACATATGTAATCTACTCACCATCAATAACACTTGCTCGAAAGACTCCATGTTTCAAAGTTTTAGCAGAACTATTATTAGTTCCATCCTAGTGCAAATTCTTTTACTGGATATATGTAATCCTTGCTTAGTTAAAGCAATGTTACTCAAAACTTTGTATCCCAATTTCCCTCTTTTTATAGTTTCACCAACATTAACTTTTTTTCATACGGCAATGGTTGGACATTTAAGAACTATTTAAACAGCATATAGTTTTGATAAGGTATAAAAGATCCCTATATAAGAATATGATACTTGATAGTTGAAAATGAATGAGATAAAAAGGTCGACTATCTTTCAGATAGGTCCACTATCTTTGAGATATAGGTCAACTATCGTGAAAGGTCACTATTTCGTTTTGAACTCTGAAGGCCAAAATAAGTAGTAATTATGCGCAGCGGAATAGATAATTTCTATGGCCTTATAGTTGTTGTCTAATATATATATATATTCCTATGCCAATTGTCAATTTATCTTGTATAAGTGATCACACAACAATTGATTAAGACATGTTAGAGCATAGGTTGATATCTTGAAAAATAAAATGCAAGACAAAAAATTAAAAGGGACAAGAGACAAGAATTTTAACGTGGTTCAGACTTCAGAGTATAGAAACATCTCTTACGTCTACACCCCATTGTCCTCAACATATGGAAACAATCCACAATAATATATTCACTTGGGCAATACATGAAGAGCAATGCTAGGGGCACAAAATAAGCTCACAAAATCTTGCTCACAAAATGAGGTGACGATATTTTATTGGTTGCATTGATAATGGACCCGCCACACTCTACTTGAAAACACCAATAAAATCATGACACCTAAGATTTTGTGAGCAAGATTTTGTGACTTTTTTGTGCCCCTAGTATTATTCATACACAAATTGATTAGAAAATCCCCACGGAATTTTTCAACTTAATTAGCCTCACTACTTAAGCATGCTAGTTGTGTAACAACTAGCATAAAAAAAGAAAAGAAATGGTTCACAAATCTGACGTAGTTCTTCCTTTGCATGACACTTGAATTTGTCGGATGGAAGCTTTTCCTAGGTCGTCGGTGTTCCACCTCAATGTTTGGAAGGTTTGAAGTATATTTGGTGTGGTATATGAATAGGTGTACATTTTGCTTACACACACCATGGGTAAACTATCAAAAGGTTTGGGTTGGGTTCATGGCTAAAAGTATTAGTGTGTGCAATTGGTGTTTATTGCACACACTAAGGCTTTGAAAGGAAGGGGGGTAAATGGTGCTGGCTGCCACTTGTAGATGGAGAGAATCATTCCAATTTATAAGAGAAAAACGGAAGTAGCCGTTGGTTGGTCAAAGTGGTTGTAGTCTTCAATGAATGTTCTTGGTCTTCATAATTAAATGAATGAGTAATTTGAGCATAAAGCGAAACGGTAGCTTTAAGACATTCCAACATAATTCCACTTCTTGAATTGTTTTCCTTCAATGAGTCTTCAATGTGTCTGATGAAAAGCATATTTTAATTTTGAACCCTTCACTTTAAAAATCGTTGTTTCTCCCTTTCAGTAAATCGCATATATCTTTTCATCGTGAGCTCAAATGCAAAATACGATCGCATATTCTTGTTCCTTGTTAAATTTCCTTTTATATGAGTCCAATATAGAATATGTTGCGGCCTCGATAGTTTGTGAAAATCACTGTTGAAAAACATGAAAAACTTGGCGATGTCTTAGTATATACTCCCTCCATCCCACTCGAATTAGGACAAATTTCCATTTTGGGTGTCCCATTCGATTTAGGACAACCCAAAAATGGAAATGTCTTATTTAATGAGACCCAGATTCACACTCACAACAACTTTCCACTCATTATTCTCTACCCCACTTTCTCTTTCCTACTTCACTTTTCATACTCACAACACCTACTCCACTAACACTTTTTCCTTAATCCCCGTGCCCAACCCAAAAATCCTAATTCGGGTGGGACGGAGGGAGTATAACTTTTTAAACTTTCACTCTTTACACTTTAGACCATTTAACTTTGTCTTGTTAAATGATGAATCTTCATCAAAACCCTTTGTTAGGACCTCATAAGGTAGTTCATCAAAAAGTTATAGACAAAATGTTGACACTTCTCTTAATTTGAAGGAGAATGGCATTTAGCAAGTTAATGATCAGTAATAAGGTTATACCAGTTAATTCGCTTGAAGCGACCCTCAGTGTGGACAAAATGAAAACTAAAAATGCTCTGAAGTACTAGGGTACATATCTGAACTTGTATTTTTTTTCTTTTCACATGTATTTAGTAGGACAACCCGGTTGTGTCATATTTCCAATTAGTATAGGAATACGGTTAAAATTTTGACATTTAGTTATCTTCAACAACTTAGTCTAAATCCTGCATAAAGTGAAGCACCCAAATATATTGTCCTGTTAAATTTCTTCTTGGAAACAAAAGCTTTTAGAATTGCAAAAGGACCTAAACTTAAAGCTTAAGGAGCTCTAAATGTTGCCAATATTCAGACTAATTTGCTGAAAGCTGAAGAAAACTGACTGTTGGTTGAAAGCTACATTGATACCTATTTAAGTGAAAAAAGAAGACACCAAGGAAAAGAATCCTAAATCTAAGTGAATATGTGAAGGATATCGACAAATACATAAAGAATATACAATGCCAAACATATCCAATCCATGTCAAGACTGCAATATGACCCACATATTTCGCATCATTTACACCTCCTCAAGCCAATTGGAGTATGATATGCAGCTTGCTTGGAAATACTGATAGTAGGTGATTAATGTTCAATAACCTAAGGTAGAAGTGATTATAACAAGGCATGCATTGCCACTCCTTCGGCATATATTGTGAGTAATAATCATCTTCATGTGAGTGATCGATTTTCTGGAATAACATTAATAATACCTTGAGGTTACCTTTGGCCAAACATGTTGAATATTCCAGATTTGGACATAAAGCATGACTGCTAGGCTCAAAGTTTAGAGAGTCTAGGAGAACCAAACGCTTCACAGGGGACTAGGGAGTTGGTAATCCAAAAAAGATGGGAACAAGTAGGAAAAAAATGCCTCCTTATGGAGATAAATATTAAGTTTGGTTTTAATTTTTGTTTTTTGTTATTTTATGGTAATTTTCGGATTTATTATTTAGTAGGTATTATTTCTATGTTTAAAAGTAGATTTAGGCTTTATTTTGATATTTTAGGAGTCTATTAGGTTACCATATATGTTAGGATTATTTTTAGGAGTGTTTGACTTGTTTTCTAGTTTTAGGAGACTTATAAAATTAGGGTATTATATAATTCCAAAAATTAGCTTTGATTAATACTATTTTGGTATTGAGTGTTTACTCTTTATTCCCTAAAAGTGATTTGATTCCTTTAGGATGCCAATTATTGGCAATCGTGCACGATTCAACGTGAATTGAAGATCATTCACTGGCAATCGTGCGCGATTCAACAGTGTTTGGTATTATTCTTCCGGTATTGTTGCGACAATCAACAGATTAATAGATTTCTATACCTTTTATGCTTCCGCTTCCCTGCATCAATTGGTAATCAGAGCCAAATCAGGGGTTTCTTGCTTTGGGTGAGGTATTCTTTTACCATATTTAAAAAAATGTTTGATAAATCTTGGCCTTTGCTCGAATCGGTAACAACCGATATTCTTGTTGATATGTCAAAACCTCCTATCTATGATGATGGTCATTACGAAATTTGTCACTCAGTGACATGTCAATCAACACAAAATCTTGGGAAAAACACGTTTTTCCTAACTCCTTGGAAAAATGTGTTTTTAAAAAAAAAAACGTGGTGGCATTTTTGTGAATATGTGGAACTTCTTTAAAAAACGTGCGGTGGCATTTTTGTAAATAATCAGAACTTCTCAACGGTTCTGGATATCAATGTAAAACCTTTTGGATATAAGATTGATAGCCAGAACCTTTGAAAGTGATAGCCAGAAGAGTCATTTTTGTAAATAATCGGAACTTCTCAACGGTTCTCGATACCTTTTGGATATGAGACTAACAGCGAGAACCTTTGAAAGTGATAACCAGAAAGGTCTTGGATATCAATATAAAGCCTTCTGGATATAAGATTGATAGCCAGAACCTTTGAAAGTGATAGCCAGAAGCTTTTTTCTTATTGTTGTTTATAGTAACAGACGTGTTAATAAATAGTCAGTGACAATGTTTAGGATAACTATTTGTTATGTTACGAAGGTCCAGTGAGTGTGTTGATGATCGCCAGATGATTTTGAAAAACACGTTTTTCCTAACCACCAGGAAAAATGCGTTTTACCGGAGACCAACTTGTCAATCAATCGGTGTGATAAAAGCTGATTTTGAATATTCACAAGATGAATTAATGTGAAAGTTTTAACATGTTAAAGTAAGTCATTCTTATTCTTATGAAGGTCCGCTCTACATTAACACCTCAAACTTTTTGTTTCACGGATGATTCAACAGTTAATTATTGATCATTTTGTATCAACTCAATGGAGCAATTGGATGGATATTGTCACTAAGACTATCAAGTATAAAGTTCATCAATCATATGAAGAAAGGTGTCAAGATGTGTTTAATGCACTACTCAAAATTTATGGATGAATTTTATTGAAGGGGAGGAGAATAATGGAAATCAATAATAAGTTTGGTTTGATTTTTGTTATTTGTTATTTTATGGTAATGTTCGGATTTTATTATCTAGTAGGTATTATTTTCATGTTTAAAAGTAGATTTACGCTTTATTTTGATATTTTAGGAGTCTATAATGTTACCATATAGGTTAGGATTATTTTAGGAGTGTCTGACTTGTATTCCAAGTCTTAGGAGGCTTATAAAATTAGGGTATTATGTAATTCTGATAATGGGGTGAACGGGGTGAACGACAAGGAAGGGTAACGTACTATAGTGTTTGTTACAGTTAATGCAACATACTACGATTTGACATCTTAATGAAATGTACTTCACCATTTTGTTACATATGATGTAACGCACCTTAACGATGTTAAAAAGATAACTAAAATATCAACAATATAAGAAGAAGAAGAGTAACACACATTAAATACAATTAATTAATATCCGTTAGCATATTTAATGGGTTTAGCATTTTCTTCCTTACCTCTCACATTCTCATCTGTATCTGCTATCCCAACCCCACACCATCAGTCCGCCACACACCCCCATAAATCGCCAGCCGTTTGCTCCCATCAATCAACAGGAAACCACCGGAATCAAAGATTTGGGTTTGATTTTGGATTGGGGTTTCCATTTTTGAATTGGGGCTTCAACTATTCAAATATTGGGTTTCAATTTTTTGAAATGCCATTGTTGAACACTTGACCTCCTCCGGCCTTTGTTCGATTTTGCCCTCTTGTGTTTGATTTTGCATAGGTATATTGATTGGCCGGCGGGATGGGATGGAATGACCGAATTGCAGGTTAAATTGATGGAGGGCCGCAGATTGATCGGAATTTGAGAGATTGCAATCGGGGCCGCTGGTATCAACGCCGAAGAAGATGGACGCTGGCTATGGCAGATTTTGTTAAGATTGGAGTCTTAAACCTGAGGGGGAGCAAAGGGGGAAAATGAGTATAAGTCAAAGGAGGTAGAAGAGTCGAAGAGGTGTTCGAAAAGGAGAAGGAAACAGCTGCCGGAGGAGTGGGCGGCCGCACATAGTGGGGCTGGGCGACCGTCCAAACTATCAAAGATGGACAGGCCTTAAACTAAAGAAGTGGGCAGCCGCATACGTGGAAGTGGGAAACCGCACACTTCTACCGGGCCAGATCTGATTTGCTGATTTGTTTCCTATTTTGATTGTATCTCTTCCAAATAGACTTAGGCCTTCCTTGTACACCTATATAAGCATAATTTTGTCCAGAATATTGTGTGTCAAGAGGAGAGAGTTAGGATATCAAGAGAGAGCACAAAAATAGTGTTTAGGAGGGGGCTAGGGGCCATGGAGAGCCATAGGGGGCGATCCTACAACCCGGCCATGACCGTGTTGTTTGTTTGTTCTTGGGGGAGAGATAATATATGTGGTGAGATTGTTATTGGAGAGGAGTCATACTAGTCATACTAGATTCGTGTGAGTGTATGTGTAAATTGTAACAATCGACATATTATTATAGTGATATCCTGACTTGGTGCCTCCGGAGGTAGCCATAGGGATGGTGGTGTTTATGTTCTTTTATATTTATTATTCATGTGTTGATTATTTTCTCCATATTGATGACTGCTAGTATGGGCTAGTGGATGCGGAGATCCCCCCAATTCCCCAACAAATCTGGGATGGAATGTATAAGAGGGAGTTAGACTGGAAATTGAGGTTGTAGTGGCCGGAGTTGATGTCGCTTAAGGGGAGAGAGATTGGGAGTTCTTGGGATTTTAATGGTTTTTATTTTGTTTGTGAATTTTTTTTCTGTCCTGGTTTTGATTTAGGTTTTATTTTGTGTATGACGTTGGATATTCTAGTGGGGAATTTATGGATTCACTTTTGGTATTCATCCATTGGTGGCTTGAATAAAAGTGTTCATTAATTTACCATTTTTGTTGGCTTGAATAAACATGCAAGGGAGGAGATTAATGAGGAGTAAATGAAATGGGTGCTACTTTTTTAATGACTATTAGTTTATTTAACGAGCTGGTTTGTCATGTTAACATTCCGTTTATGAAATTTAACATAATCCAACCAAGTTGCACTATCTGTAACCAAATCAAAAAGCATATTTTATTATGTTTTTAAAAGAGAGTATGTTACATTTGGTGTAATAGAGGGTGTAGTACATGCCATTGTCTTATCTCTTCCGAAAATTAGCTTTTATTAATATTACTTTGGTATTGAGTATTAACTCTTTGTTCCCGAAAAGTGATTTAATTCCTTTTGGATGCCAATTATCGGTAATCGTGCGTGATTCAACGAGAATTGAAGATCATTTTCTGGCAATCGTGTGCGATTCAATACTGTTTGGTACTATTCTTCTGACATTGTTGCGACAATCTACGGATTAATGCCATGTATCCATTTTATTGTTCTTTCAGTCCTATAACCTCAATTTGTTGCTACCAAGGTGCTGTAATAAAAAATCCATTTTGAAATCATAATTTGGTTTGAACTTATATATTTATAGTATGTACCACTAAACCTACCTGTAAATGTTGACTAAATGAAATTCTAGAGAGAATAGTTTGGGTGGTAAGTGGCTATTTGCCATCGTATTAAGTTGTTGAAAAACAAGAAGAACGTTTTACTTGCTGTCGTTTGAGACCTCTTCATTCATATCAATTTTTGTGTGGTTAGATATGGTGCAGTTTCTGGACAAGGTACTAGCTATTCATTCTCAATATCTCTCTTCTCTCTCTCTCTCTCCAACTTTCAGCTAAGTGGTCCATATGTTCAGATTTGGGAACAACCAGCAGTGAGGGAGGCGTTTGGAAAAATTCTACTGGGACTGAACCTGGTCAGGAATATGGGCTAGATAGAGAATCAAAACTGAGTTATGAGTAGCCATCCATTCTAGCTTTCTTCAATCATGTTCTCACAACAACTGAATTGACCCATCACTTTCAATCTCAGCTTTTCTTTCATATGCACAGTCAACCCTAATCTAACAGCTAATATAACCTCGTATTACATAAGTATGATCGAGTTTCCATATAATTCTTCTAGTTGATCCAAATGAACCTGGTCCAGAACTGTCAATATTCCCAGTGTACCTCAATCGTGAAAGGATTGACGTTGTGGATTGTTTGTTATCTACCTCTTAGAAATCACAATGATTTTTAACCTTAAATGAGTGTTGTAAATGATCCCTGAGGAAGCATAATAGCATATACGCCATATAAGTAGGGTAGGAAATAGTGACAGCATAAAGAATGAGATATGGTCACAAGTTAGTCTTGACATATTCTCAACTTCTCATCATACACACACTTCAGCCCAGGTTCAATCTGAATACACGTGTTATGGAGGTGGTGGATCTTTAACCAAGTAACCATGAAGAATTTTCATTATAAATAGTAGTGTTTCAAACTGTCAATACAACATGTTATAGTAAATCAAGGAAAGTCAAGTGTCCTCTAGAGTTCACTCAAACACTTCATTGGGGAATTTTCTCTTATGATTTTCAGCTAGGGATAGTCGAACTCTACTAAAGTGTTTGGGGGAACTCCAGGTGGCACTTGACATTAGTACCACAAACGGAGAATCGTACTAAAATTTCAAGTTTCTTTAGTTCTTGGGTCAAGTTTTTCTTTGATCTCAAGATATCAGTAAAAAAACAAGCGTTTAAATTAATGAAAATCCAGGTGTCCCCTAGAGTTCCTTCAGACACTTCATCGAGAACAGGCTTCAATAGCCTTTAGCTATATGTAGCTGAACTCCGCTGAAGTGTTTGGGGGAACTCCCGGTGGCATTTGGCACTTTGTATATATCTGGAAAATGCTGGAGATTCCTGTTCTTCATACTGCATGTTTTGTACTTCTTGGATACTTCTTTCTCATCCATCAAATCAAAGCATACATATTTATCCCCTATAATCTTCCTCAGACAAGATGTTCTCTATATGTCTTCATCTCGGAGATATATCATTGAAAATATAGGTCAAAATCATTTGAGCTAACATCAAATAGGTAAAAAAAAAAAAAAAAAAAAAAGGATTAGAGCTATCTTCAAGAACTTTGAAAATTTTGAATTGGGCTAGCCCAAATAAAATTTTCCAAGCTCCTTGAATATGCCAAAGTTTCTGTAACCTGTGGTTGAATTAGGAGTAATTTGACATGGAGAATTGAAAATTAGAGCATTCTTCAGGAGCCGTATGCGATGATGGAGGTATGTGGGGGACTTCAAATGTTTTATTGGCGATGAGGAAGCTATGTGATAGCAAAACAAAGGTTATGAGAATAAGACCGAACGGAATTGAAACCCTAATAATTGCACCACGGCAAATCTAATTTTTATTAATCAAACTCTAATTTTCGGATTACAATTTTGAGGCTATTTTATAGCACTCATAAAACTTGGAAAACAAGAAATAACATCCTAAAATAAAGCCTAACCTATAAGGTAACCTAATAGGCCATTAATTTATCAAAATAAAGTCCTAATATACTTCTAATACTAAAAATACTAATCAACTAATATTAAATCCGAAAATAATAATAAAATAACAAGTAATTAAAATAAAAACTCATATTTATCCCAACTTTATCATCATACTGCATCATTCTCCTCTTCTTAGAAAAAATTCGACCTCGAATTTGAGTCGTTGCTTTTGGAAACACTGCTTGAAATTTTTTCTTCAATCGTCGATGAACTTTGTACTTTATACAACTCGTCAGTATGTCCATCCAATCAGCCCATCCATTCAATAAAAAGCTCTCAATCATCAATCTCTTGAAAAACCAAAAATTTGAAATACTTGGAAATTCAATATCAAATGGATCATTATAATAGTACCCATATATAGTACCTTCAGTTGAAGCCGAAAACTTTAAACCCAGAATCTGGTCATTCTCAAACTTCCACATCAACTCATCACGTGCAGAAATATTTTTGACGTCAACCAATGGTACGTCAATAGGAGGAGATATCAACAATTGACATCTTTCGCAATTACACTCATCATAGGTTGGTGGTTTTGACCAATCGATGACAAGGTCGGAATTCTTCGATTCAAAAACACTTTCAACAGTAACTACATTTAACCCGCCATAAAACTCGTCAGGAGGTGCCTTACCTTCAATCTTCGGACTTTCGATCTTTATACCGATATCCCTTGAAGGATCTGCCCAGCTGAATTCTTGTTCCCAATCGAAGGGATTGATATCCTCTTCATTCTCATCATCAGACCACGCATCTGAATCAGAGCCCACGTTTGTGGAAGCCTCCAAACGCGTCAGACAAAGTTGGAGTACTTGAATCTCCAAACACGTAAGACGACGTTGGATTCGTTGAACCTCCAAAGGCGCAAGGCGACGTTGGATTACTTGAATCTGTCTTCGCAATTCGTCCTTCTCAATGTCACGTTGGTCACGTTCTTGATGGGAATCATCTGGTTGGGGTTCCGCTCCATGGCCCCTACCACGACCACCACAACCACCACGACCACGTCCTCGTTCGGCCATTGATAATCAACCAGGAAGCTGATACCAAATGATAGCAAAACAAAGGTTATGAGAATAAGACCGAACGGAATTGAAACAAGACGGGATTGAAACCCTAATAATTGCACCACGGCAAATCTAATTTTTATTAATCAAACTCTAATTTTCGGATTACAATTTTGAGGCTATTTTATAGCACTCATAAAACTTGGAAAACAAGAAATAACATCCTAAAATAAAGCCTAACCTATAAGGTAACCTAATAGGCCATTAATTTATCAAAATAAAGTCCTAATATACTTCTAATACTAAAAATACTAATCAACTAATATTAAATCCGAAAATAATAATAAAATAACAAGTAATTAAAATAAAAACTCATATTTATCCCAACTTTATCACCATACTGCATCACTATGGGGTCATTCTGACTTAACCCTAAAATCTTTATACTGCTGATATCCACAATTTGTGTCCCATGCATTTGGTTGTCGTGACCATTGTGCTGGATGCACGACGGTTAAGACCCGATCGAGGATGACTTGGGAGTACGTTCATGGAGTGGCTAGATATCTTTGTTGACTTCCGGATCTTTAATTTGTACTCCGTAGTTTATCTAGTAGCCTTGAGTAGAAAACAGTTGAGTGGTATTAGTAGGCTGGACTTCTTCATTGCCGAGAACGACCAAAGTATACAACGTACTTTCACTTTGGTTACAATCAATTTAATGTACTACTTAGTAACATCTTAATGATATGTACTTTCGCATATTGTTACAAATAAAGAAATGTACTAGTTTAAAAACTAAAGACGTTATAAATTTAACGGGATCACTGACGTGGTAAAATTGTTAGCCTAGTCAGCACGCCACGTTGGAAGAATTTTTGAATTTGTTAAATACACTAACATCCGTTTTAGAACAACACTAACCCCGTTAAATGAACACCTATTTGAAGCTGATTCTTCATCATCCAGCATAGCCTTCAAGCTTCAACCCACACCTCCCCCACACCATTAACATCACCACCACCACCCGCCCACACTACCACCACCCACCACTTAACACTGCCACCCACCACCATTCAAACTTTGAAACCACATTCAAAAATAAAAAATCTCCAATTTCAAGATCTACACCTTCCATTTACAAATATATAACCAATCAAAATTAAGTTTACCATATATAAAACTTAAAGTCAGAATCCTGAAAACTGTAATTGAAATCAATAACCTAGGGATCCTGAACAAGAAACGAGTTGGCTAAACCCCTTTCAATGGCCATCAAATTTCTGAAACGGCACCCAAATTGCTGATACAAAATCGCAATGAATTTGATTGGATTCAAGGTATTCATTTCTGCAAGTCAATTGATCAATTGCGAACCAATATTCCATACTGTCAATCAGTTCAACAACCCTAAATTAATCGATCCGCCACGGATAACTTCCAGCAGCCTCCAATCTCCATTTGATTTCAGTCCAACTCCAGGTTCGATTCTCCCCAGCTCTTTCTCTTTCAATTTCAATTCCTAGTTTGATGCGCAGTATCCTTAATTTGCTGGGATTTCAAGAATTCGAATGTGGGTAATGGGTGTAAACTAGATCATACACGGCATAGGAGAGAAGAAAAAGACGATGGAGGAAACTTTCCTTGATGATTAAATTAAATCAGAATACATGCCTATATATACAAGATGTGTATGGTGAGAGTTTTGGAATGTTAAGAACTCTACCACACCCGATGATTTACTCTCCCTCTATACAATATTGTCCCTAATATAAATCTACCTATCAATATTTACAAAGCTAATGATCTAGGAATATATTTACAAATATACGTCTAATACCCCCCCTCAAGCAATACGTCCTGTCGGAAGTAGCAGCTTCGCAGATAAGATTTGAAACCGGGGTTTAGCTAGTCCCTTTGTGAACAAATCCGCAAGTTGATCATCAGAAGTATCAAAATGAAGCTTAAGAAACCACGAGTAACCAACTCACGAATAAAATGATAGTCTATTTCAATATGGCGAGTTCGAACATGAAATACCGGATTGAGAGCCATATGAATGGCGGACATATCACAAAACAGTGACAGAGGAGGAAAGGGAATACGGAGTTCCCTAAAGAGAAAAGAAAACCACTGCAACTCAGCAGTAGTAGTGGCGAGAGCACGGTACTCCGCTTCATTGCTGGATCCCGATATCGTAGTCCGTTTGTTTGCTGTCCAGGAAACGACCCACAAAAATACACGCCCCTGTAGTGGAGCGGCGATCATCAGGATCACCCGCCCAATCGAAATCAGAGTACGCACGAACATGAAGGGAGGATGCACACTGAAAGGATAAACCTGAGTCGACCTTGCCATTGACAAAGCGGAGAATGCGCTTTGCTGCAATCAGGTGAGAAGAGCGCGACTGATGCATATACTGACAAACTTGATTAACAGAAAATGCAATATCGGGACGAGTTAAGGTGAGGTACTGAGAAGACCACCCACAATATTGCGATATTCAGTAGCATCAGTTAGAAGGTCACCATCTGTGCAAGACAGCCGTGAGTGAGGTATAGTGGGGGTAGGCATAGGCTTAAAGTCAGACAGTGAAAGCGATCAAGTAAATTGAGAGCATACCATGTCTGACGAAAAGTAAGAGTGGAAGAAGATTGAGATGCTTCAATACCAAGAAAGAAGATGAGAGCACCCGACTATTAAAAGTGGTGCAAATATCATCAATAACATCCGAAACTACTGAAGGAGAGGAGCCAGTAACAATTATATCTTCAACGTACATCAGAAACTGGAACCCTGCTGATGACGAACATACACATGGAAGAATCAGATCAACTGTTGGTGAAACCGTGATGAAGTACGAAGGCATGAAGACGCTGAAACCAAGTCCGAGGAGACTGTTTGAGACCATATAATGCCTTGTGAAGTTTGCTTACATGGCTCGGAACACTAGAGTAAACAAATCCGGGAGGTTGTTTCATATAAACTTCATCATGAATAATACCAATGAGAAAGGTATTACGAACATCGAGCTGTTGAATATCCCAAGAACGAGAGTGAGCAACAGCAAGGATAGTGCGGATAGTGGAGGGTTTAACCACCGGGCTAAAAGTCTCCTCATACTCTAGACCAGCTTGCTAGGTGAACCTCTGAGCAACAAGTCTAGATTTGTGTCGTTCAATAGACCCATCTGCTTTACATTTGACCTTAAAGATCCAACAACAACCTAGGCCTGTTTGAACGTACGAGGTTCATAGGTGAGGCGATCGTTCTAAATCGCAAGAATACTCTCTGATAGAGAATGAGGAGAAGTGGCCTGGTAAAGACTAGCAACAGTTCAAACTTGGAGAGGTGTACTAGTCGTAGATGACGAGGTGCCTATATAGGAATCTGAAAATCCCATGGACTATTTAGCTACTGAAAATAAGCAGTGGCATTTTCGGAAAGATGGCGCAGGTGGGCCCGGTGGGAATCTAAAAAAGGATTGGGCTTGCATGAAACATGGGCTGCTGCGGACTGGAAGGAATGCCAGGAGGCCCATTTAGGAAAGATGGCGCAGGTGGGCTGTCTGGAGCAGGATGTTGTGTCCGTGGGCCAAGTACAACAGCCGAAGGTGCTTGGCCTTGATCTGTGTGCAGCCGTGTACCTGTAGTATTAGGAAGAGCACTATTATTTTGCCACGGAAAGTGAGATTCATCAAAAACACGTGACGGGAGATATATATTTTGTTAGTAGTCAAATCTATGCATCGATAACCCTTTTGCAACTTATCATAACCAAGAAAAACACAGTGTATTGATTTTGGCTTATGTTTATGAGAATTGGTAGCAACAACATGCGGAAAACATGAAAACCCAAAAACTTTAAGAAAACGATAGTCAGGAGGAGTAATAAGAAGGCGTTCATGGGGAGACACATGATTTAGTTGTCGCATGGGAAACCGATTTATGAGGTATACTGCTGTATTTAATGCCTCTAACCAGAATTTATAGGATAGGTTGGCTTGAGCCAAAAGACATAGGCCGGTTTCAACAATATGTGTGTGTTTACGCTCGCCAACACCATTTTGTTGGGGAGTGTGGGAGCAAGTAATTTGATGTTTGATACCAAATTTGCTGAGAAACGAAGTAAACACACGACAAGTAAATTCACCCCCCATCCATTTGAACACTTTTAACAGTTCAGTGGTCACGACACCAATACTTGCAACCACCTCAAAGATGTGATCCAAGATCTCAAAGACTCTAAGAAGCTAGGGGTTCCTAAAGTAGTGACAAACCCTCTCCCAACTGCGGGAGGAGGGATCAATGTAATAGAGATAGCTAGTGAAGAAGAGGAGACTACTCGCCTAGTTCCAAATGTGGCCGAGAGTACTCCAAATTTTAATAAAGAAGTTTCTTTCTGTTATATGTTTTCTCGGAATCAAACACAAAGTAAGAACAATGATAACTTCACACGCGAGGGGGAAAATTTTCCATACTTCATGTTCCCTGAACCATGGATCGACCATAGGGGGAAGCGTCAGCCGGGCCTTGAAATATTCAGTGACTGTGATCCGTACTTACCTGAAACAGAACAGATGCAATTCTCGTGCCTACCTCGAGAATTAGGGGGTACCAAGGCCGAAGCATTCAGTGAGTGGGACTTTGTGTTGGCAGAAGACCTACTGCGCCAATTTCTCAACCTCTGCAAGCTAGAGGACACTCAGATCAATGCAATAGACAAGGGGGACGCTCCGAACCAAGACTACACCAAGCTCATCAAGAAGAGTGACGAGCCTATTCAGAATTAGTACACAACTGGGGGACCCATAGCAAGTGAAGACTTCCTGATCAAAAAATTAGGATGTACTCCCCATCCCCATAGATAAAGAAAATTTGTAACTCTTACCTTTGAGTCAGATACCGCTACCGATGAGCTCACCCAAGAGGACTTGGATGCCATCGCGGAACATGTGTTCCCTACTTTCTTAATGAAAAAATAGATCTTTCTGAGTATCCCGAAATTGCTAGCGTCCTAAATGATGAATTAACTAATAACTCTAACGAATTAAATAATAATGAGTCATATGACGAGATAGATCAAGAAAACGAGCAAATCTTAAAAGATATTAATAAGCAAGTAGGTCTTCGTGGAGGAAATGGTCCTATTGATGCCGAAGAAATGCAAATAGTTAATCTGGGGACGGACGATGATCCGAAAGAGACCAAGATTGGCAGTTTCTTCAAGGGGGAAGACCGATAAGCCCTCATAGCGCTTCTCCGAGAATTCATAGATGTGTTCACTTGGTCCTACAAAGATATGCCGGGGCTAGCCAATTCGATTGTTGAGCACAGGATACCGCTGCTTCCCGATTCAAAGTCGATCAAGCAGAAACTCCGTAGAATTAAACCAGAGTGGTCGGTACAAGTCAAACAAGAGATAGAGAAACTCCTGAGTGTTGGGTTCATCAAAGTGATAGAGTATCCAACCTAATATTGTGCATGTTTCCAAGGCAAATGGAAAAGTCCGCGTCTGCGTTGATTTTCGTGATCTCAACAGAGCATCTCCGAAAGATAATTTTTCTCTTCCCAACATAGACATGCTCGTTGACAATACTGCGGAATACGAAGTCCGTTCATTCGTAGATGGATTCGCCGGTTACAACCAGATCCTCATGACCGAGGAGGACCAACACGAAACAGCGTTTGCCACACCTTGGGGGACCTTCTGTTATACGGTCATGTCATCCGGACTTAAAAATGCCGGAGCTACTTATCAGAGAGCTGTAACTGCGTTGTTCCATGACATGATACATAAAGAAATGGAGGTGTACGTTGATGACATGATCATACACTCCAAAGGCTCCGATGGACAGCACTTCGTCGACCTTAGAAAGTTCTTTGAAAGGTTGAGACACTACAAGATGAGACTTAATCCGGCCAAGTGCACATTTGGGGTAGTGAAAGGAAATGTCCTAGGGTACATGGTCACCGAGCGTGGTATAGAAGCGGATCCCGCTAAGATCAAAGCCATCATTGACATGCCTCCACCTAAGATGCAAAAAGAAGTCAAGGGATTTATGGGTCGCCTTTAGTACATTAGTCGTTTCATTAATCAACTCACGACGATGTGCGAGCCCATTTTTAAGTACTTAGTGAATCCGCCAGTGTTGGTCTCACCGCATAAAGAGAAACCGTTGACCTTATACCTCACAGTCAATGATACTGCATTAGGGGCTATGCTAGCACAAGAGCAACCCGATTCAAAGAAAGAGAATGCCGTATACTTTGTCAGCCGTCGCTTCCAAGGGGCTGAATTGAATTACTCTGCATTAGAAAAGTCGTGTGCTACACTGGTATGGGTAGCTGAGAGACTAAAGCCGTACATGGAGGCGTTTCCTATACAACTGATTGCCCGAATGGACCCAATGAAGTACATCTTCGAGAAGTCGCATGTCTCCTCTAGGATAGCCAAGTGGTACTTTATGCTCGCGGGGTACGATATCACTTACATCACACAGAAATCCGTGAGAGGAAGAGTCTTCGCGGATCATTTAGCCAAATTTCCATGTGATGAAGCGAAGGGGGAAGACCCGCGATTCCCTGATGAGGACATCATGACAATAGCAGAAAATAAGTGGAAAATATTTTTCGATGGCGCAGCCAATAAACCGGGATATGGCATTGGCATTTTACTAGTAGATCCCTCAGATTTCTACTCTCCACTCGCAATCCGCCTTGACTTTGAGGCCACTAACAATTTTGCCGAGTACGAAGCTTGCATAGCGGGGCTTGAAGCAGCCTTAGAAAGAAATGTGACCGAACTAGAAGTGTACGGAGATTCACAACTTATAATCTATAAGTCACTTAAAAAGTGGAAGGTACAAGATCCTACACTCCAGAAATATAACGACCATCTCCAAGTCTTGGTCAAACAGTTCAAAGAGGTCACTTTCTACTATCTTCCTAGAGATAAGAACCGTTTGGCAAACTCGCTAGCCAAGCTAGCATCACTTGTGGAGATTCTCGAATGGAATGAGGTTAAAACCTTCAAAGTCGCGAGGCGAACGACTCCTGCCTATTACTCAATCATAGACCTGCACGACTACAAAGAAGTGTGTGACCTTGTTTCCGTAAATACCTTGGATGATAAACCTTGGTATTATGATATATGCCGTTTCCTCCTAGATGGAACATTCCCATCAAACGCATCACCTAAAGCAAAGATAGCCCTCAAACGGTTTGCCGCCCTATTCGTTATCATAGGTGATCGCCTCTACAAGAAACACCACGAGCAGTGTCTACTCTATGCCGACGAGCACGAAGCCGTAGAAATCATGGACCAAGTCCATCAAGGAGTCTGTGGAACCCACATGAATGGCAATATGCTAGAAAAAAAAAGTCATCCGACTAGGGTACTATTGGGCTACAATGGAAGCCGACTGCAGCGACATGGTTAAGAAATGCCACAAGTGCCAGTTACATGCCAACTTTCAACACGCACCACCGTCCGTGTTATGCCCCATGACATCCCCTTGGCCATTTTCTACATGGGGAATAGAAGTCATTGGCAAAGTCTCACCTAAAGGTCATAATGGGCACTCGTTCGTGTTAGTCTCCGTTGATTACTTCACTAAATGGATCGAGGCTCAATCCTACAAAGTCTTAAATGCCAGAAAGGTGGCTGAGTTCATTAAGACCAACATCATATGCCGATATGGAGTGCCTCGTGAGATGATATCTGACAATGGCTTGCACTTTGAGAAAGAATGCGACCAACTACTTGCAGAGTACAAGATAGAGAGACATCAGTCGTCACCGTACCGACCATAAACCAATGGAGCAGTCAAAGCTGCTAACAAGACCATAGAGACCATCATTAGAAAAATGGCTAAGAGTGGCAGAGACTGGCCCGACAAGCTACCTTTTGCACTCTGGGGCTACCGTACTTCAATCCGTACCGCCACCGGTGAAACTCCATACGCCCTAGCCTATGGGATGGAAGCAGTGCTACCAATCAAATTAGAAGTACAATCACTAAGGGTTCTCCTAGAAAACCAAGTGAATGAAGTCGCATGGTTAGACAGCCGTTATGAACAACTAGCCCTGCTAGATGAACGAAGACTTCGAGCCACCGAGCATATCCAAGCGTATCAACGGAGAATGGCCCGAGCATTAAATAAGAAAGTCAAGACTAGAAACATCAAAGAAGGGGACCTTGTCCTACATGAACATCGTCCTGGACCATTAAATCCTATGGGAAAGTGGGGACCAAGATGGATAGGCCCTTACATAGTCAAGAAGATCTTTTTCGGAGGAGCAGTACAACTCACAGACCTACATGGAGATCAACTGCGAAGCCCGTCAACTTGGACAAGCTGAAAAAGTACTATTCATAAGTCCGTCCCCTATTTCAAAAGAAAAGAGGAAAGCTCGCTAGGTTGAAAACACGCAAGGGCGGCCTAGGCAAAAATTAGAGCAGAGAGCATGAGAAAAGAAGCCCACTAGATTGAAAATCTGAAAAGGCGGTCTAGGCAAAAGTCAGGGTATGCATAAAAAAAAATATATATACTCCCTCTGTCTTTTTAGTCTGTTCACTTTTAGTCAACGGGAGTAAACTTTGACCAAACATTTAATATCAATCTAACAATCTTAATGAATTTTTTAAAATTATTATTGATAAATTGAATGATTATTTGTCAATTACAATTTTTAGAATTTCATTAGGATGATTAGAATGATATTAAATGTTCGGTCAAAGTTTACTCTCGTTGACCAAAAGTGAACAGACTAAAAAGACGGAGGGAGTATATATATAAATAATAGGGGACAGTCTCGTACGAGACACCTATGTCTCGTACGAGACATGTCAGTCAGCAGACATATTTTTCTCTTTCTTAAACAAGAACTACGATGACCTGAGCTCCTTATTTAATTGATGTAAAAGGAGAACGTAGGCAGCGTTTTGGTCCGGTCTATTCAATAAATAAAATCAAAATCTAGTCTTCTTATTAATTGAATGCATTTCAAGAAAGCAATAAGAAAATTTCTAACATGAATACCAACTTGCAAAAGAAAAATAAATAAAATACTAAAAATCTAAACATTTTGTCTATCTGTGTTAATCTCTCGATACTCGTAAGGATCTATTTCTTCCTTGACTAGTAGGGGCTTGACCACGATCCGCCTTGTCATTCGTCTTCCTCTTGTGCAAAGGTATCTCAAAACCGGGAGGAACATCAAGTCTACCGAACACCGAGGGAGTCAGTCTCGCGAACACATGAGGCCTATCTAGAGCTTGAAATTTACCGAGAAGTCCGTTCGCTCTCTTCTCGTAAAAGTCACTATCCAGAAAATCTTGAGTGGCATCTACTCTGACATTAGAAGGATCCTCCTTAGCTTCCTTCTTCCTCAAATTCAAGCTAGGATCGAATTGGTCCCCTAACAGAGAGCGGCGGATCTCATCAATACCCTCGGCACTGAGACAGAGTTCTTTCAGAAACCAATCCAAATATTTGTCGGACAAATAGATGCTCCCTCCATCATGACGAAGATTGGTCCAACGATCCATAGTGGTGCCTTGCCCCCAAGCGCGAGCCAAGCTCATAGAGAACTCTGAGTCTATGAAAGAAATGTCTCGAGACCACCCCCTAACACGAAAGTGTCCTACTGTTGACCGAATTGTCGCATCACCCTCCGAGCAAAATAGAAAGAGGAGTCCCTCAAACCCGGAAGGACGACCCTGTCGTACCCAAGGGTATTAGCTACGAACCTCCTCACCTTCCAAAAGGATGGGCACCAAGCAATATCATCAGTCTCCGCTTTAGCAAACAGATGGGCCCACTCTTCAATACTGAGACCCTTTACCAACAGTCTCCGTCTATGGAAAGTATAAGGGGAATACTTGATCAGAGAGTCCAACAATTTGAAATGTTCTTTGAGCCAAATGGTCAACAATAATGGACTTCCCCGAGTCATAGAGCTGGTTCGGTGTAGCTTATCAAGACCATGAAGGGTATCCCCTAAGATAAGAGGGACTATGTTAAAGGCCCGTCCTCTAGCTTGCAGAACGATGTCTACGATCTCCGTGTTTGCGATGCCACACTTGCTCATGAAAACCACGCTTCGAAACAAGCACAATGCCCAGAGGCAACATTGAGAATCCACGCCATGACCACGAGTCACCCGACCTTTAAATCTCCTAGGCAAAGCGTGGAGATCAACATAGCGGTTGTGAATATAACTCTGCGCCTCGGGAAGGCCTATACTCAATAAGTCCCTAAGAGACTCCGCCGGTACCTTGTCACAATTAGGAACCGCAATCACCCCTGTCAATGGTATATCCAAGATAGCCTCCATCTCCTCTACAGTGGGGACCATCTCATTAAGTGAAAAGTTGAAAAGATGAGTCAATGGATCCCAAAAGCGTGCAACTCCCTTCAAAAGGTCGCATTCCGGTTTTAGATTCTTCAAAGTGAAAAGAATCTTGAAACCGAACATCTCCACAAATCTTTCTTGACGAGCTTTGTCAAACGAGCGAAAGAACGTTGCCAAGTCATTCTTGTAGCATTCCACTAATTCCGAATCCAAGGAGAACTCATCAACGATTATTGATGAAGGGACGGACTTACTTAGGGCCATTGGGAGCAAAAGGTTAAGAATTTTACTCCAAAAGAGAAGTTCCCAGAACTGATTTAAGGCTGCACGGTATTCTAGGACGGACTAGAAGTGTTTATATACAAGTTTGGACACCAAATCCTCGAGGAAAAAGGAGAAACAGCCGCAGATTCAGAGGATAACTCGTACGAGGCATCGATGTCTCGTACGAGACATCTCCCATTTCAGATCACAGAAACTCTGCTCAAATCCCAGGTTGCCCGGCAAGTAAAGACATGTCTCAATCACCTCAGAAATGTACTCGAAACAGTTTATACATCACATACAAATGACCCAACGCGAATCCATCTCATAAAAATACCCCTCGGTTGACCAACCGAATGTGAATCAATCCATTTACACAGTTAGAAATAAAAACTAAAATTAACTAATGGATTGTGTGTTAGAGTTAGGAAATAACTGTTGCATAGGTACAAACCAAAGAAAGAAAAGTTGTTTTCGCCTACGCCGAGGCAATAAATACATCATCAACAAAAAGAGGGAATGGGGGATCCTATCTACTCGGCATCAAAAGAAAGGAGACGTCGCCACCGCCACGGGGTTATTCATCAGTCCGAGGTATCTTCCTGCAAGAAGCCGAATCTGCTGTCTGGTGAGCCAATCGACCTAAGAGATCCGCAGTCTCTCTCTTCACCCTTTTGACATATGCCATGAATTGGGCAAGCCGTCCTGCGACCTCTCTATACTCAGGAATGGGCACCTGTTGAGAAGAAAAAAATAGAGATGTCAGAATCTTCAGATGAATGATAAACATAGAGATGAAATGGTAAAATGACAGAAATGATGGAAGAAGGGTCATAAATCATACCATGGTCGCATCGGCAGGAGGTACGAGTCCCTCAGGCATATCGTACTGGGCGGGAAGGTCCTCGGTACTCTCTATCCCCTCAGCCATGCTATAGGTAAATGAAGCTGGTCCAAGCTGTGGACGGAAAGGGACGTGGACAACTCCCTAGGCCTGAGCCTGATCACCCTCCAGAATAAACCGGGGCATGAGGCAAGCGAGAATGTCCTGATAATCAGCCTCCAAGGACATATAGTCAAAAGCGTCCTGACCAATAATGAGGTCCCCTTTCTCCTCCTCCGCGATGGCATAAGAGTTAAGCATATGAGCCGGCGGGTCCAAAGGGACGGTGACATCGAGTCTGCCACCACCCTGCTGGCGAGAGGCTCTCTCTCCTAAATAGAAGCATCCCCCCACCGAGGCCAATCATCAGTAATCTCATACCAGCGAACCCGTAAACATGGTCAATGCCCAAACTCCTCCAAGGAAAGAAAGCAACAACGGACTCAGGGACGGCCTCCCATCTGTCAAAATACAGCCGCATACGCTCCACCGTCATTTCAGCCCCCTCTGCATGCTCATCACGGGTATCCCTGTTACCCCGGCGCCATCTCAAAGTATCTGGGAACATAACAGTGTTGTCTCGAAGATTAAAAGAGAAGAGACCAAACATGGCGTATCCCCAAGCCTGTAAAATGGGAGAAACATAAAGGAAGTCAATACACAAATAGCTCAGATGAAAAATGCTATCAAATTACCCTGGGGCTGAAATAAAGGAAGAATACAGAAGAAGATGAGTATCGTACCTCCAAGGCATGACTATAGCCGCCTAAACCAGCGTTCGTACGATCCCGCGAACTCTCATCCATGGCCACATAGCAATGGGCCAAGCCAGCAGAACCCCAGCTAGCATCAGTGACATGCTGCATGTCTCTCAACATACTCAGGAGAGTAAACAAGGCTGTCGACGCATGATTAGCAAATAACGTCTCAAAAAAGGCCCACCACAAGAAGCCGCGGACGGCTACGATACGGGTGTCAGTAAAGTGCATCTGACCGACATTAACAATAACATAGGCATCAACCTTGTCCCTCAAGGCCTTCAGAGGGACACCCTTGCCTAGGTTACACACAGAGAAGCCCAGAAAATGCCTCATATCATCCCCGCTGGGAGAGAAATCCGTATCAACCTCAAGAGGCTCACCGAAGATGGCAAGCCCGGTAATGGCATGAAAGTCAATAGGGTGGTAACCTCCCCCCACCGCATATGCATAGTATGAGTGCTATCCCACCAACGTTCCCGAATAGCCTGGAGCAAGTGAACGTTCCTCCTCTCACTTACTAAGCCGTCAAAGAAGGGTTTTAGCCCGAGATTCTCGATCTCTTCCTTCATCTCGCCATTGAGAGTTGCCCACCTCTCGGAAACCGCTCGCACGCTGCCTCTACAGTTATCAATCACCATGAATGACTACAAACAACATAGACAAAAGTGACAAATGTCAGAAAATCGGTAGAATCCTGATTTAAGCATTTTACCCAAAAAGTTGCAGAATTGCCTAGAACGACAGTCAAAATTATGTACTACTATACTACAATGATTTTCAACATCAATAAGGGTGAAATTCCATCGAAAGATCAGCCATGCATGATAAACCTTGGCAACAATAATTCTAGGCAAAAGTCGATAAAAGTCGATAAAAGTCGAACTGCGAAGGCACCAAATTGAGACATGCAACGATGAAATTGACATGGAAACTCAGTTAAAGGAAGAGATCCTTACCTGCCTCTTCCGAATGGCGTGAGAAATATGATCATCGGGAAACGGGCACAACTCATCCATCGCCCACACTTTGCCTCTCATGTTTCTACCAAAGAGGTGTTCCCTATGAGAATGATTTGCACCGGCCATTTGAAAGGGTTAAGAATCACTAGAACTTGGTGAAAATAAAGATTTTTTATGAAAAAATCGCCTAGGGTTGAGAATTCCCGAAATGAAATAAGAAAAGTGATTTGAAAATAACTTTCAGCGCCTGATATCGTCTCTGATATACGTAAAACAGAGAAGCCTCGTATGAGACATCGCTATCTCGTACGAGATATCTCCAGAAAAATCTCAGAAAACCATGTTTTCTTGAGAAATTCCAGAAAAGCCCTGCTTTTAACAGAAAGGTCAGAAAAAGCCATGCTTTTGACTGAAAGGTCGAATCTGAACCCCGTTCAAGATGGAACATTGAGTCGTCAACAAATGGATATTTTTAGAATTGGAACAAGCAAATTTGTTTCTCAGTACGAATTTATTCTCACCGCACATCCAAGATCATGGGTGAGCAACAAAATCTGCATCAGCAAACTTTAAATCCCATGACTGTCATCAAGACGTAGGTTAATGGCACAGGATTTACAACCGGGTATCCCACAACTGTTATCAAGACGTAAGTTAATAACACAGGATCCCACCATTCAGAGTCCCATAATTGTCATCAAGGTGTAAGCTAATGGCATAGGATTCACTTTTCTGGCGAATAAGGAAACCTCGTTGGAAGGAGAAGCAAGGATCCAAGTAATTGGCGCCTCCAAACCCAGAGTCCGATAATTGTTATCAAGACGTATGTTAATAACATAGGATTCACATTTTCTGGTGAATAAGGTAACCTCGTTGGAAGGAGAAGCAGGATCCAAGTAATTGGCGTCTCCAAACCCAGAGTCCGATAATTTTTATCAAGACGTATGTTAATAACATAGGATTCACATTTTCCGGTGAATAAGGCAACCTCGTTGGGAGAGCAAGGTCCGGGTAACTGGCATCTCCAAAATTGAAGACAGTTCATCATCAACAACAGGGCATGTTCAGAATTGGAGTCAAAGAGATTGGTTCCTCAATATGGATTGCAACTGGAGACGGTTCGTCATCAACAAAATGGAGTATATTCAGAATTGGGTCAAGGCCATTGATTCCTCAGTATGGGTTACTCTCTAAACTCTAATCTTTACTTAGCGCAAGTATTGTTTTCAAAAATAATTTTCAAAATACCTTAAACCTCAGTTTTTGCGTGTTTTTAGAGTCGAACTACGTTTGGTCTGATTTCCTTCCGAGGAATACGTAGGCAGCTTTTTAGCACGACCATACCCCTAGTTCAAAATGGCGTCTTTTCTATCGACGACGGTACTTCATCCATAAGTATCGTCACCGAGGGGCTCTGTTGACACCCCATTTTGGACACTCATTTATAATCACACTAATTTTGTGTCTCGCTTTTGATTTGGGTCGAAACTCGTTAAGTTAGACATGTTTCATTAAGTTTCTGACTGACTCCGTTAGTCAGGGGCTAAAATGAATATTAAAACTACTGCAGAGGGCAAAGAGTGAATTCCAGCACTGAGATGCCTCGTACGAGACATTGATGTCTCGTACGAGACATCCCCCTTGACAGTCGGGTTTTTGGTCAGTTTCCTTGTTGATCTTAACCGCTTTTCTTGGAAAACACTTAAGCAATCCAGGAAAACCTAATGGACGATTCTAGAGTCCAAAAAATACCTCTGTGGGAATCAAGTCTTGGATTCCCATTACAACTTACCTTCTTGTCCAAAACCCTAGGTCTAGAACCCCTATAAATATAGAGGTTCTTGAACCCAAAAAAGGGTTGGAGAATCCTCATTCACCCAGAAACCACTCCAAATCTGATAAAAAAGGTCCCCATAATCAGTCCCTCTTCCTCACCCACGAAATTCAAGCCTCCACAAAACCATTCAAGCCAAGTTTATTAGATATTCAAGGCCTTTAGTCAAGGCCATCCATAGGATTCTTTGAAGAATGCTTAGGTAAAACTCTTTGTTTTCTATCTTCCCATCTCCTTCTTTGTCTTTGAAGTAGTGTGATTCCATTAAAGGATCATCCTAGTGCCTCTCCAATCCATGGAGATGGTCTCGAAGCACATGATCCAACATCCCCAAATAAATAAGCAATTATTTTTTTGTTTGTTTTCTTTTTACATACGTTTTGCATAAATTTGAAACAATGATGATGATTTCTTAGCAAGAGCAATCCTAGATTGGGTGAATTGGGTGCTCCTTGACCTTCCCAATTCATAACTTAACCCCCGAATCTAGATATATCGGTTCGTGTTCTGACAACAACATGGTGGAGACTCTCAAATAATAAAAAAGGGTAAATCGAAGGACGGAAAAGCACCTCGAAGTCAAAAACAAAAAACCCGCGCGCAAACACAACAAATTTATGAAATAATGGAAAAAGCCACGCATAACGAGAAAAATCATCAACTATAGATAAAAAGAAACGATGTACATTCAAAGAATTAACTGAGCCAGGACCCTAAACATTCCAAATGAAGCATATGTAAAGGTTGTATACCATTAATTGTTCTAAGGGAAAAGGGGAGTCTACTAGATTTTCCGATAGGGCATACATAACAACTATGTTGAGAACTAATTTTACTCGTTAACGGTAGACTAGACCGTCAACACAAAACATTAAAGATAGGTGCGGAGGGATGGCCCAAGCGAGCATGCCAGGTTGCTCGGCTCGAACGTTCTCCCAGAAGAGCAATAGGCTGACTAGATGACTTTTTATCAAAAGAAAGCTTATAAGGGCCGCCGGAGTCCAGAGATAACCGAGTTTGTTTGTCCTTAACGCGAAAAACACATGCATCAAGTTCAAAATAACAGTTATTATCTTTGGAAAACTGGCGAATAGATAATAAAGGATTATGAAGTTTCGAAACATAAAGAACGTTACGAAAAGAGAATTAACGATTATTAACAGGCAATGATATGCTACCAACATGAGATATGTGTAAACATGAGCCATTACCAAAAACAACTGTATTTTTACCTGAGTATGGTTGATAGCTGAAGAAGTTGTTCGGATCATTTGACATGTGGTCTGTGGCGCCAGAGTCAAGAAAATAGGAGGTTCGATTTGCGAAGTATGCTGCATTGGACGAATCTTGGCACGCACGAGCACTATGACCAGTCTGGAAACATAATTGGCATATGACATCAGGATCATATGACATCAGGATCATATGTTGGGGCAGTAGTGGAAGGATTAGGGAGTAATCTACGACCTTGACCCATAGGCTTACCAATAGAAGGACCGCCGCGGGTGCCCCAATTGCCATGGTTCCGGTTGTTGTTGTTGTTGTTGTTGTGACCCCTGCCTTTATTACCAGAACCACCCCCCACAATGTACGGACTGATTGCCAAACTGCCACTGAATGCCGCCCCTACCAGTGTTCTATTGATGACCACCACGAGAAGCTGAAATGTTACTACCACGAAAAGAACCGGACGGATATTTTTCCCCATTAAAGCCGCTGGTTGTTATATGGGAACCATAAATTTAGTCTACAACATCTCTTCCTTAGCAGAAGTTTTAACCATTTTGTTCTCTTTCTTTCATTCTTTGAGCAACTCCTTATACATGTTCTTTAAACCAGAAATGAGTTCATCTTTGCTCAGCTCATCCTTTTGTGAACTTCCTGCATCGAGGTTAGTGGAAACCATGAAACAAACATTGTTAGTTAAACTGAAATTGTTATACCTGACGGGTGTGGTCTTAGATGTTAGCTCAGTGTGTATAACATCCGTGGTAACATGTTCAGTCTTCGAGTCATTTAGTATGACAAACATGTTTGTTTGATCAGGTTCTCCCTCCTGGACTGGTCCCTCATCTTCATTGTCACTCAGGGAAACCCATAGGTTCTTTCCCTTTTCTCTTAGTATGCTGGCACACTCGTTTGCATAGTGACCCCATCCCGAACAATCATGACATTGAATTAATTCAATGTATTTGGGATCAGATCTCGATTGATCTAAGGATGTCCTACGCATTGTATTTGACTTCTGGGATGATGGGAGAGACCTCTTTGGTATCGAATTGTATACCTTGGTTTGTTGCTCCTTTGCTTTTACCTGCATCTTTTCATTGTTAAACTTATTAACCATAACATTATATTTCCTAGCAAGTAAAGCAACACTAGCATTTTCATCAAATTCTTCAAAAATCTCTTTTTCATCTTTTGAAAATCTGAGGATTCACTAGTACAAAATAGAGCTTGCATAGTGCTTATTTTTGCACTTAGATAACGCATATAAGCGCTATGTAAGCTACCGCTATGCAAGTTTAGATAGCGTTTAATTAAACGCTATGTAAGACAATATACTTAGATAGCGCATAAATAAGCGCTATGTAAGACAATAATTACCTTATGTAACCACACTTAGATAGCACATAATAAACGCTATGTTAGTATCTCTCTTAGATAGCGCATATTAAGCGCTATGTTAGGCTATTCTCGTTATGCGCTATCTAAGTAGGTAAGATTATTTTATGTGTATAACTTAGATAGCGCATAAAAAGCGCTAAGGCAGTTTTTGATATTATTTTTTTTTAGCTTTATAATTTTTATTTTTTCCCTACTAAACTAGCTGCAAATTATATAAATTATGAATCAAATAAATAAAAATTACTCCCTCTGTCCCTAAATGAGTGTCCATTTTCAAGAAATCTTTGTCCCTAAATGAGTGTCTTTTTTTAACATAACTTTCTCCCTAAACGTTTTATTTTGAAAAAATTTTCACCGGTTTCTTTATACGTGCAAAACTAAAGGTTTGGAAAGGAGATTACAAGATTATATATGAATCGTTGTTACCAAATTGTTCAAAACGTTGAGATTTTCAGTGTCCCTTAAAATGAAATTTGGACACTCATTTAGGGACATAGAGAGTAATATAATACAAACATCTCATTCAACAATTATAATCAACATTTCATTACACCAACAATAATGATTACAATTAATCATCCACAAAAGTTATAAACTAACAAGAGTTAAAAAAGTTTGTTCTCGATCATCAATAATATAGTTAATCTTACAATTAAAATTAGTTACAACTAAAATTCTTTGTAATACCTATTTTCTATTACTTCCCTGCCATCTTCTCCTTAATAAATCGGTTATACAAGTAGCCTGCTCAAGTATCCTGAAAAATCTGCATTTTGCTAGGAGGATAACACTTGATTCGGTTTGCATGGACAAACTGTACCAAAAAAATTACAAGACATTTGTTAGAAACAATATATGCAATAAACACAATCACATAAACACATATATATATCCATACTACTGAATAACACCCGTGCGTTAAACGCACGGCCAAAAATACTTTTACAAATAACAGTAACAGATTAAAAAAGTTAGTATAACTTTAAAATAATTTTAATTTTTTACATAAACATAATTCATCAAAAATTTATAAATGCATTAATAAAAAAATACAAATCTTGAAAAATTTCCTAGTGTAACTTGTACATTCTTGTCTATAATCGCTCTTTTGATGCGAGAGTTCTTGCCAATACAAACTGGAACACTACCTTTACTCGCCAGGAATTCCCTATCAGCATGCATCGTCTTCAGCACAATAATGACAGCCATAAAGATGATATTTAAGAGGACTTAGAAACAGAATTCTAAAAAATAATTTAAATTTTGGAGATAAACATATAAAGAGTGTATAGTTGAGTATTATCACCTCGTTATAATCTGCTGCCATCAACAATGAATCTTGTATAACAACACCTTTAGATATGAAAGATCTTATCAATTACTCCTTCCACCCCTAAATGAATGCCCAAATTCTAAAAATGTTGCTCCAAAGCAAATGTCCAATTTTGAAGAAGTTACTAATTCACACTCATACACATGATGCAATATGGTTAGATCATTAGGGTTTTTGTTTACTTACGTTCCTAAACATGCTTAAGTTTAACCATTATGCAACATGACAGAAAGTATGTAGTAAGGACTTTGATAACTTCTTACCTGTTAGTTGTTGCTAGTATATCTTAGGCAAAACTCATATTTTAGTCACTAAAAAACCATGTTTTTGCAATGTCATCGTTATTTTTTTTTATTTTTTTTAATGACCTCATTCAAAAATGGGCCAACAGCATTTTCCATCAAGATAAAAGTGATTAATTGGTCATCCAAAACATAGAGAAGTACCAATATCTTGGAGATATTGAATGCCTTCAAGGCAGCAAGGCTAATGATTTTAACTTCTTACCTGATATGTTAGTTGATGCCTTCTTTAGCAAATGACAAGAAATACTGTCCCACAAAAACAAAGAGTTTATGGGTATTGCCTAAAACATCAAATAACTCCCCCATTCGGAGATATTGAATCAAAAACCTGAAATTTTTAAGGATAATGTGCAACATGTTTATTGTTTTCGAAAAGAAAAAAAGAAGAAGCATATACTCCCTCCGTCGCAGGATCCCAGCTCAATATGCACACTTACCGGTTTGGGGGATGTCGTTGATACGTCACACTTCTTAAAACAGGCTTTTGAATATTTATATTCACTCCTTAATTAGTACCACACAAATGTATGGAGTGTACTGGTTTTACTAATGCATAGTCTAATATTGACAACTTCCAAGAACATATGGAATTAACTATTGAGCTTCAACTTGTTACTGTCCATAGGCACAAGTAATTCAGATTAAGCACATCCCACCAGGTAGAGGGGAACACTACAAGAAATTGAGTATTTAGCTACGATTTTTTAGCTACAAAAATATTTTGTAGTTAAAAGAGTATCGTTAACGACATATTTCTGAATTTGTAGAAAATTCTTTGTCATTTGGCGACAAAAATGTTTTGTAGTCAATTGCTTGCTTAAGAAAACAAAAAAAATAAATTTGTCGTTGATTAAAATGCAATTTTTTTGATATGGTCTGAAATTTTTTGGCGCGATAAGATCCCGCGTGGTTCATAAATTTCAAAACATTTTGCTACAAAAATATACCTCATTAACTATGAAGTTTTTTGTAGCCAAAGTATATTTTTCAGCAACAAAAAAGTTATGCTAAAATCACCCTGAAAATTTAATTCCATTCATTTAAGTCCATCCCTTAATGCATAAAGTACAATGTTTTAAATTAATGATATTGTGTTAGATTAAAAGATTAGGAGGTGCGATTAGCCGTCCTCTAACACAAACCCAATATCTTCCTATTTCGCTCAATTTTGTCGTTCCAAAGAGTTGTGAGACGAAAGAACAGCCAGAACCCTAGGCCTTTGCGGCGTTCATCGCTCCGGCGATCAACATTGTTTCCAACAGATCGTCCATCTTTGGTGCCTAGGACGAGCTCCATCAATCTGGTTTCAAGAAAACGAAACAATTTCTTTTATTGTGCTATCAGAAGGTTAGTTGCAAAATTTCTTTTAAAAATTAGAAGCTTATTATATCTCTTGTATGAGTATCACGATTTCATACTAACTTGAATCATTTTTATTTGCCTCGCTCGAAATTTTGTTGTTACTATGGTTCGGAGTTGTGGGTTCCCAGAGCAATGATTTTTTTTGGCATGGGTGAAACCCAAATTATATGATGTTTGGGCGTAATTGTGTTGCCCTTTAGGTGTTTGACAAAATGCTTAAAAGAAGTCACTTTTTCATTGCGCATTTTTTTTTTAATCTCAGGTTGATTCTATTAACCGTTACGTTGCTCAAGGCCCCTATTGTTTGCTCATTACGGGAAAAATACTTTCAGGTAGACAAGGAAAATTCCCTCTCTTTTTTTGCCATCTATTTCTTCAATTTTTTCACTGTTGTGTTTGTGAAAGAAGAGTCCTTTTGGTTGAAGTTGTGTAGTTTTGATAATTCGTAGTTTTGATAATTCATTACTTACAGTTGCTTTTGTCAAAGAAAGTCCTTTTATGAGTTTATGATTCTCTTGATAGGGTATAACCAAACACACATGTACATAGAAAATCAGAATTCACCAATACCAAGTAGCAAGGTTTGCAAAATCAAGCATTGTTATCTCGCCATCTGCAAGATAGGATGAAGAATGAGGTCTTTAGGTGCTTGAAATACAAATAAAAATTACATGTCAGTAAGCTCACCTAGATAGCTAATGTCCGTTTTTCTATTTAAACCAATTTTTTTATTATTATTTTGGGACAAATGTAATACGATATTTTATCTTAAAAATAGTTATATTTTTAGTTATATCTTACTCTATGTTGATTTTTTTTTTCCAGTTATTGACTATACTATGTTGCAATTATTTCAGAATGGCTCCAAGAAAATTTGCTAAAGTACCAACCTCAATGGCAAAACTTCATGATGTAATCCGAGAAAAAAATAATGGTTCCCATACTACTGCACCTCAATCCAACATGTTTGTTCATAATACATCAAGTGGAGATGGCAACCCCAACAATAATGAGCCTCAAGATCATGATAAATACTATCTTGTCAAAAATAGATTATCTTAGTTTTTTCTAACTTACCTTTGGTTGATTGATTGCTACACTTATCATTTTCTCTTATTTTTAAGCATGCATTTAGGCTTTGTATGAAATAGTACTATAATTGGATTTGCAATTACACGGTAACCCTGATCGCATAGAGTTTTATGGAAAATGTTATGGCCGCCCCGAAAAGAAGAATTTTAAGTCAAACCTAGCCGAGAAGAATTATGTACGGGCAGAATATGTTATTAATTTATTTTGTTCCTAACTGCTTTAACTTCTTTATATCTTTAGTTAATACTTAGTATTTTAATGGTATTTGTATTTGTAGAAAGAAATGGAAGACGTGAAGCAGTCGTAACCTGAAATTACACCTGATAGTGTTGCTAGTGTTGCTGATGTTATCCTTGGAAAGAGGTTTGGTCCTAGACCAGAGATTACTGAAAGGATTATGCAAAGGTTTGATAGACTACTTATTTAAATGCCTGAATCATATTATTCTAATTTACAATTAACAAATATTTAATGGTTTCCGTCATCTTTATTATGAAATTGTGATTTTCTAGGCTGAAGAGTGGCAGCAAATAAGGGGCAGCAAATAGGGGCAGCCTGTTCAGAATGATATTAACATGGTTAGTTTATTTTGTTTACTATCATTTGTGGTATTGAGAACTGAAGTTGATGCAGTTTAAATATTTTATTTTGCCTACTCTAGTATATTTCATGATTTCCAGATACTTCCGTTGGTTTTCATAAGCTCGTCTGAGACTACATGGTTTGATGCCAAAAAGGTCATAGTGGGTTTCTACATTGTACCTATAATACTTATTATTTATTTTTCTATTTTTGCATATAATAACTAATAATTTATTATACATTTTTCTCTTCTGCAGTTGGCTAGAGCTACTACGTATTTTTGGGAAGTAATACATTGAAGATATATTTTTTGTTTTTAGAAAGGTTGTCATGTGTTTTTATTTTTGACTTTACGAAGTGGTTATATTGAACTTCGTTATTTGTGGATGTTTTGACAATTTTTGTGGTAATCAATTACATATATTTCGATGTAACATTGTATTTTTGATAGTTTCATAATTATATTATTTATCAATAATGGGGCAGCAAATAAATACAATTTGCAATTGCAGTATAGTGATATTTGGCGACAAAAATATTTGTAGTCGGATGTTGATATTTGGCGACGAAAATAATTCGTAGTAGAACATAGTAATAGCTATAAAACTATTTTTCGTAGTAGCATATAAGGGTATTAGCTATGAAAACTTTTATAGTAAATTATGAAATTATAACGAATGAAATTATTGTAGTGAAAAACAGCCACATGGCGACAAAATATTTTTTCTTGTTAAAGATACTCATTTGGCTACATAAATTGTTTGTTGGAAAAAATCAATAGCTAAGAATTTAATTTTTGTGGCAGAAAGCGATTATCGACAAATTGAGTTTTTTCGTCGTGGACCAATGTTTTATTGCCACGCAAATATTTTCGTCGCCGTTACTCTTTAGCGACGTTGCATAGGCGACGAACACGCGACGAAATCGTTTTCGTCGCGAAATGCCTTTAGCTACGAAATTTTAACTTTCTGCGACAAATCGTTTTGTAGCAAAATCTCATTTTTCTTGTAGTGGAAAGAGAGATACTACAAGAAAAAAGAAAACTTGCATAGACGTGAAACACTGACACACACCTGGGATGAGGATTTCCCTTGACCAACTTTTCTCCATTTGTAGCCATCTCCTGAAATTCCCATGTCACCAGGTGCATGAACCATTAATTAAGGTTTTTTGGCAGTTTTGGATATAGAGCAGGAATGTGTTGAGCTGCTTTTATTTGCTCTGCGGGGGCATAGTTAAAATCATTTAAAACCATATAGAAAACAAAAATACTTTATAAATATCAAAATCGACTACCGTCCATGACATCCTCTAGAAGCTTGACCAATCTGAATTTATTCAAAAGTTTAAGATTTAAAGAACAAAATCTATATTCTAAATCCAATTCCATCAGGAGATGTCAAATGTGGGAAAAGTAGATCAAATATCCGCCTAATTGTTGTATATCTGATTTTCAGAGACAATATCCACATGGTGGCGGATTGCATGGTTAGCTTTCAAGTCTGTGGAGAGCTCATGACAACCTGTGAGAAGACCAAGAACAATATAAACCTATGTTAGCCTAAGAAAGTTACATTATGGAAATAAATGAAAAGACCAAATCCATATGAAACTATGGACCAAATTCAGATTTGCGTTCAAAGTGGAGAGGCGGACGATGAAGCCAATCGCCACTATAGTTATTGTTACATCTCAACGCATAGTACAGCTTTGACATTCTCCTAGGAAGAGATCTCCATGGTTTCGCATGGCTTCCTGCAATGTGAAGAAATAAGTTTCTAGGGAGAGTGAATGAATACACTTTGGGAAAGAGGCAAATAGCTACTAATCATTCTTGTGATGTAGTATAACATTTGACCAACACCGCCCTCCCAAACCCCACTAAACCCCCCACCAAAAAAATGAAAGAAAAAGTAAGTACACATGTGCATACAAACATACAAAAACAAACAAACAGAAACTGGTGGTATTGTTTGTTGGAATTTGTTTTGGAAAAAGTGTGGTTTGACCGACTTTTGACCAAGAATTCCATTAGGTTCCATTTTGTGTAAATGGAAATTAATTGCATATTTATAATCTACGTTTGGAGTTGATTAGTGTGGTATATTTATTTTCTCAAAACCAATTCCGGGTGAATGAGAAATTAATGTCCAAAGTATGCAAGTTGAAGTGGGTTTATGAAGAGTTGGGAATGTGTAAAGCCATGTATCCCACATTGGTTGGAAAATGAAAAAGAGGAGAGTATTTAATATGGATCATCTAAGAAGGTTCCAATCAAGTGTGGACTTGGGCTTCCAAGCTAAGTGGGCCTTTGGGCTAACCATGCAAGCTAGTGGGTAAATAAGTTAATTTTGGGCTTGCCCAAAATAGACCTATGACCCGCGAAGCGCGCGAAGGGCGGAATGGGCGGTTTAGGGCGCACTTTGCGCTTCGCGCTGGGAGCTGTGGAGCTTAAATTTTTGGCAAAGATGGGCTCGATGTTGGTCCGTCCCATAGCATGGTTCGAGTCAAGGCGGCTCGGTCCAGAACGTTGGGTTCGTGGGCTTGGGCTGATGGGCCTCGGCCGAAACCCATCTGGTCTGTAGCGGATCGGTTGGGATTAGGACCATGGGTCGTGATGGTTCGGGGTTGGGCGACCCGCGCCTGTTCAAATAGGCGGGTCGGGAGTTCTGGGTCGATCCAGATAATCACATCCCTCCATCCAAGATCTGATCCAATGGCTGAGATTCCACCAGGTGCAATTTGTGTCTATTCCCAAAAGGCACCCTATCTCTTCATTAACTATATATACTCCCCACCAGGATTGACATTCATCACCAAGTCATTCAATCACAATTGTATAGCACTCAAATCACTCTCTCTTCATATCAAAAGTAGAGGAGCACATATTTAAGTGAGTTAACGAACTCGGTTAAATACTTAACTGAATTCGACGGAATTCTGTTAGAATTCAAAGGAATTCTCAAGGCATCGGTTAGAAGATAGAATCATCTTGTTACATAAGTTCCTTCAATGTCTGGAAGTGTCAAACACTGTTATGTTCGCCGAAATCGTTAATTTGAAGTGCTTCTATTAACGATTGTAAAGTCGTTTCATCTTGAGAGAAGATTGCCGCAGACCGTTAGCACCAGTGCGGGGCAATATCTTCTTGCGGATATTGTGTCCAACACAAGACTCGACTTCATTTATTGCCCGGTTTGATTTAATATTTGCATTTATAGTTTATCCTTATTTTCTGCCCCGTTAAGTTTATTTTGGTTCATTTATTTATTTGTCATTATCGTTAAAGTTCAAGAAAACCTTTACTATTGTTATATACAAATTTACCTAACAATCGCAAGAAGATATTGACGTTTTCTTGAATGTTTTGACAAATGCGAGCCAATGATGATGGACAACCGAATGACGTTATCGTTAGAGATTTAACGAGAAGTATGACAGTTTCCAAGGAAGGATAACTAGAAGAGCTTTAAAGATAACGAGAAGGGAAACAATATTCACACAAGAGATTCAAAAGACATTGTTGACAACATGGAGTGGACTTACAAGAAATTTGTAGAAGAAGAATAAATGGCTATCCGGGATAACCACCCTCTGTCTAAAGAAGTTCGTGGAAAAAGATAACCCGACTATCCAAGATAACCACCCTCTGTCTAAAGAAGTTCATGGAAGAAGATAACCCGACTATCCGGGATGAAGAGCCATGATCCGCAAAGACATGGATAATAAAATTCTCATATGTCGAATGTACATATTGAGTGGGCTAAGTGACGCCGTTACCTAGAGAAATGTCTCGTAGGGACAGCCAAAGAGTTGTGGAACCTTTTGATACGAACCTTTAAGGTTCAAGAAACCAGTTCCAAGATATGGTACAGATTTGGTAAACTTGTTCACTTAGCAGAGTTTGTCATATTCCTTGAAAGGAAATGGACAACGTGAATCAAAGCCAAACATCAACGAAAGGTTGAATAGGCTTGATTGAGCATTAATGGGGTTTGAAGCCAACTTAGCAAGTTGAAGATCAACCCAAAAGAATGGTGGATAGACGATAGGACTACCCGCCATATATGTGCTGATAGGGAGAGCTTCTCATCATACACTCCCTTAATTGGAAAGAAGTTGTACATGAGAAACTCTACTACTTCCAAAGTCGTGGGACTTGGAAAGTTGTACTGAAGATGACTTCAGACAAAGAACTGACTCTCGGGAATGTGCTACATGTCCCGGACATTCACAAGAACATAGTTTTCAGATTGCTGTTCAGTAAGGCTGGATTTAAACTAGTGTTCAAGTCAAATAAAGTTATACTGACCAAGAAAGGTTTGTTTCTTGGAAAAGGGTACCTTGCCTGGATGCGAAGGACATTGGTGTTTCTTATGGAAGGTTCTAATTTATGGCTTGATAAATTAGGTTACATGAATTTCAACACAATTAAGACGTTAGTGAGTCAAGAATTAATTCGATTCATCTGACATGTGTGAAATTTGCGTGTAAGCGGAAATTACGAAGAAACACGACACCTCTTGATTTAGTTCAAACTCGAGGTGAGGTAAAAGTATTTAATTACTTTTATAAACAATGACACAAGATATTGCTTTGAATATCTTTTGAAAAAGAAGGATGAAGCCTTGGAGGCTTTCCAGACTTGTAAGAATGAAGTTGAGAATCAACTTAATGTAAAGATTAAGAAAGATTCAAAGTGATATAGGAGGAGAATATGTTGCTTCGTTTGAAAAACTTATGTTGTGAAACCGACATAATCTAACAAACGTCAGCACCATATAAACCTTGGTCTTACGAAGTATCTGATGCAAGAATCATATTCTTAAGGAGATGATAAGTACAATGTTCATGCTTAACCCGAAAATTGTGGGGGTGAAGCAATACTACGTAGAACTACATTCTTAACAAGATACCCAAGAAAGGAATTATTAAAACTCCTTATGAGTTATATAATAACCGTAAGATGTTTTATAATTACCTTAAGTGTGGGGGTACGGGCTAAAAGTAAAAGTACTTAAGCCAACGATAAGGAATTAGATATTCCTTTAAGACCATATTTTCATTGGATGAAATAAATAAGTTCTAGTAAGAGAACATATGTAAGTGCAAACAGTTCATCTTAAAGAAGACGAACCTAGGCACAGTTGATGGACAAAGGAAAATAGTCTTTTGGTCCTTATTGTCTATGGTAGAAAATTAAATGCAAACTGTTAAAGAATGTTATTAACAGTTAAAATGAATAGTTCATAATATGTACAATATTTGGAAGTTGGTTGATCTTCCTCCGTAATGCTAACCGTTGGGTTACAAATTGGTCCTTGAAAGGAAATATGGTAAGATGAACTATAGAAGGAAACTTTTGAAAAATAGATCCTGAAAAAGGTAGACTTTCAATAAGAATAGTCAAGAGAGTCATAATTTCAAAAGATAGATTTCTAAAGGAAATTAATCTTGAGAAATAATCTCTGATGAGACGGACTTGTGAATCTGAAAAAGCAGATCTCTTGAAAATTAAATCTCAAAAGATAGACTCTCGAGATATAGAATCTGAAGAGATAGATTCTTAAAATGATAGACTCATTAATGGTAGAGTCAGATAAATTCTCATAAGACAGAATCTCGAATAAATGGATTCTTGAGAAGTCTAAAGAAGGTAGAATCTTGAGAGGTAGACTCTGTAAGGTAGATTCTTAAAAGGTATGCTCTAGAGAGGTAGACTCTAAAAGTCAGACCACTTAGAGATACTGACTACTCGAGAAATCGGACCGTTACAGAGATGCTGACCACTCGAAGAAACTAACCTCTAGAAGAATTGATCACTTGAAACGACTGATCATTCTAAATAGACTGAAAGTCTAAATGGAATTGTAATCAATCATTGAAAAAGTATAGTCAAGGTACTTGGAGTACTTAAGGACATACACGTGATTACAATAAATGAGATATTCAATAGTATGAAAAGGATATACTGATCGAATATCAGACACTAATAAACTCCAAAGTGAAAATGTGTTCACAATAGACGATGGAGCGGTGTCAATGAAATCTTCCAAGACAACATGGATAACTCGATTCAATAGGGAATCTAAGCTAATAGTTGTTAGACAACGTTTAAAGCTGAATGGTCTAATAAATTCTTGGAAATAATTCCTTGTTGGAATAAGTTTATGCCTACATATCCTAAAGTATTGTGACGACAATGAAAACTAGGAAAAAGGCATAAAGTATGGTAAATCTAGACTTAATGGTTATAGATACAATACCATAAAACAATTGATCTCTGATAGGACAATCACAATTGGTTATGTGAAGTCAAAAAGCAGATCTGTATACCAAAAGGGTATGAATAAGAGATCAAATTGTTTGGTAAGGGGAATGAGGTTAAAACCCACACAAACAAAGAAATCCATAGTGGACACTCAACCATGAGAAATGGAGATCCCAGGCCCTTGGTTCAATGAGACAACTAAATTATGGACATTCTAGTAGTGCACTTGAAACCTATTATAACCTATTCTCAGAAGCTATCAAGTGCTAAAAGTAAATCCTGATGACGTGTGGTGAGGGTAAGCTTAAAGCTTTTAATGATTCCTATACCTATGTGGTGGAGCATGCAGGTTACTCTTTATAGGAGATCACCTATATAAGTGAGAAGTAATAAGGCCGCTTCAAATTGAAACACTTATGAAGTCAAGCACGGTCCAAGGCCGAAATGGACAAAACGTATTAGAGCTATTATTGTGTAAGTACTATTGTCTTGGTATACACTATACAGCACGTGGTTCAAAGCATAGCGCTACCAAACGACTAGTATATCCGATAGTATTTTACTAAGGAAGGTTCAAAGCCAGAAGCTACCTATCCTGATGCAGTAATGGTTCGCCGAAACTTCCAGACGAGTCTGCACCCTGCATGCATTAAGTTTGTCATTCATGTGGGGGATTGTTGGAATTTGTTTTGGAAAAAGTGTGGTTTGACCGAATTTTGACCAAGAATTCCATTAGGTTCCATTTTGTGTAAATGGAAATTAATTGCATATTTATAATCTATGTTTGGAGTAGATTAGTATGGTATATTTATTTTCTCAAAACCAATTCCGGGTGAATGAGAAATTAATGTCCAAAGTATGCAAGTTGAAGTGGGTTTATGAAGAGTTGGGAATGTGTAAAGCCATGTATCCCACATTGGTTGGAAAATGAAAAAGAGGAGAGTATTTAATATGGATCATCTAAGAAGGTTCCAATCAAGTGTGGACTTGGGCTTCCAAGCTAAGTGGGCCTTTGGGCTAACCATGCAAGCTAGTGGGTAAATAAGTTAATTTTGGGCTTGCCCAAAATAGACCTATGACCCGCGAAGCGCGCGAAGGGCGGAATGGGCGGTTTAGGGCGCACTTTGCACTTCGCACGTACGCATCGGTCGCTGGGAGCTGTGGAGCTTAAATTTTTGGCAAAGATGGGCTCGATGTTGGTCCGTCCCATGGCATGGTTCGAGTCAAGGCGGCTCGGTCCAGAACGTTGGGTTCGTGGGCTTGGGCTGATGGGCCTCGGCCGAAACCCATCTGGTCTGTAGCGGATCGGTTGGGATTAGGACCATGGGTCGTGATGGTTCGGGGTTGGGCGACCCGCGCCTGTTCAAATAGGCGGGTCGGGAGTTCTGGGTCGATCCAGATAATCACATCCCTCCATCCAAGATCTGATCCAATGGCTGAGATTCCACCAGGTGCAATTTGTGTCTATTCCCAAAAGGCACCCTATCTCTTCATTAACTATATATACTCCCCACCAGGATTGACATTCATCACCAAGTCATTCAATCACAATTGTATAGCACTCAAATCACTCTCTCTTCATATCAAAAGTAGAGGAGCACATATTTAACTGAGTTAACGAACTCGGTTAAATACTTAACTGAATTCGACGGAATTCTGTTAGAATTCAAAGGAATTCTCAAGGCATCGATTAGAAGATAGAATCATCTTGTTACATAAGTTCCTTCAATGTCTGGAAGTGTCAAACACTGTTATGTTCGCCGAAATCGTTAATTTGAAGTGCTTCTATTAACGATTGTAAAGTCGTTTCATCTTGAGAGAAGATTGCCGCAGACCGTTAGCACCAGTGCGGGGCAATATCTTCTTGCGGATATTGTGTCCAACACAAGACTCGACTTCATTTATTGCCCGGTTTGATTTAATATTTGCATTTATAGTTTATCCTTATTTTCTGTCCCGTTAAGTTTATTTTGGTTCATTTATTTATTTGTCATTATCGTTAAAGTTCAAGAAAACCTTTACTATTGTTATATACAAATTTACCTAAACAATATTGACAGCATAGCCACAACGTAAATATAGTCTCTAGGGCTTAGAACTTTGGACACACTAGAATCAACAAATTCAGAAGCAGAATTTAGCATATTATAGCATCAACAAAGGCATCCATACCATGTACTCTGTATCATATACTCCTAATTTCTCTACCATTTTAAATACATTTGACATTAAGAATTGATATCAGCATACTGTTCGAGAAGATTTTGATTAACTAAAAAAAGTAATCTTTATGAGCAGAGAGCTTGCTGCAGCAAGTCCTACAATTCATTTTTCCAATGATTAAAATTTTAAGATTTCCCAATGCACATACCAGATTGACAAAATAAGTGTACATACAAAGACATGGATCAATCAAGTGTGAAAGGATACCTGTAAAATATAAAAAAGATGCAGCACGACACAAAAGCCATTATCTTTTTCGAGCTTCGGAGCAAGTCATACCTCAAAAAAAGGTGGATATTGCATTTAGTTTTCAACTGTTTCATCAAGTTTTTCTGCAAAATGGGTACGGAAAAATAATTAAAAAGCAATTAAACATGTCACATAGTTATTTCAAAGCAAAGTTTTACTACCAAAACATTGACTATATCATACATCCGTCTTTCAACGCCTGAAAAGTCAAATTCCAAAAAAAAAAAAACAATTAAAATTAAATTAAAGAAATGGGTATAGACCTAGTCGAGATTCCGCATCATCAAGTCCAATAGTTTCCACACCAACTCGATTGTATAAACAGGAAACTGAGAGAAATCAAATTCTTACTGATTCACAAATTGGATGAAACCCGATGCCTATTGTTTAGCTTCCTGACTCAAAATCACGAACCAGAAAATAAATATTCTATTGAAATTATGAAATAACATTGAAGCCCTAAATTCGAAATCAGGAAAATCCTATTAGGGCTTCAAGATTGAAATTCTTATATAACATTGAAGCCCTAAATTCGAAATCGAAAAAATCCTAGGAGAGGTAAAGTATTTACCTTCAATCTTTACAAATAGCGACCTTGCAAGGAGCAGCTGCCGATGTGATTCGGCTATAGCGATGGGAAGTGGGCGAGAGAAGCGCGATGAGAACGAAGCTCCGTGGTCATTTTCGCCGGCAAGCTCCGGCGATACAGTGGCTTCCTTCCTCTGGCGTCGCCGGCAAGCTCCGTGGTCGTCGACGGTTTTGTGGTAGGCGCTGCAATCGATTTTGGTTTGTCGAAGGACTGAATGAAGGGAGGGCCTTTAGTGTTTTTTGGTTTACTTTGGTCAAAGACCTTAGATAGTGCTTTATGTTTGGTCAAACTCGGTAACCAAAAAAAAAAAAAAAAAAAAAAAGAAAGGGGGCAAGCTTATGAAGCGCTTGGTAGGATAGCGCTTTTATGTGCTATTGTAGATTTTCCCAAAAAAAAAAACGGCTTACGAAGCGCATGGTAGGATAGCGCTTCTTTTATGTGCTATGTAAGGGTATTTTTTACATAGCGCTTACTCTATATGCACTATATTAGTTTTTTTTTTTTTTAACTTCCAGCTTCACCATGCAGTCTATGTGCTATGTAAGGGTATTTCTTACATAGCGCTTTATACAAGCGCTATCTAAGCTACGCTTCCTAAGCTTCAATCTGTACAAGTGCAAGTGGTAATTAATGTTTGTGTACAGTGCAAAGATTGCATGAATTAGAACTAGAAGTTCTATAGTTTTATATGTTAGTACGAAGGAACTTTGAACGATAATTTATGCTAGTTTAGTTATCTATTGAAAATTTTAATAATGTAATTGTTAGTATTTATAAGGAGAAATGACAATTTAGGGTCCAAAGTTTAGGGGGTGTGTGCCAATGGGGGTCTGATGTATCAATTTTATCAATTTAGCGTCCAAAGTTGCAAAAGTTGTGCAGGTTAGGGCTTTTTAACGATTATGTTAACAGAATCCAGTTAAGTCAAACATGTTTTGCACGTGGACTTAACTGGCGTTTGTTTTGAATATTTGGATGGTTATATCATCATTTCAGACAAAGAAAATTAATAATTTCTTTTTTGAAATATTAAATTTTATTTTCTTATATTAAATTAACTAATAATTAAAACGTTATTAAAATACTTTTTCAAGAAATAAAGTATTTTTTTTTCATTTAGAATCACTATAAAATAAAATGTAAATTTTTTAAAAAGAAAAAAGTGTAAAAAAATTATATTAAAGAAAACACTTAATTTTTTTAAAAAAGAAGAAAGTGGGAATCAGAATTTTTTTTTTTTTTTTTTTTTGTGGTGGTGGTTAGTATTGTTCATTATTAATATTAGTATTCTAATTATTTCATTTTTCATAAAATTTCCTTGTTTATAACTTCATTTTTATGTTTCCAAAAAAAAAACTTTAATTTTTATTTGCTTTTTTTGATTTATTAGTATTTTTAAAATTAATTAAAATTATTCGAAAAAATAATAGTAAGAGTAAATGACAATTTAGGTTCTACTGTATAAGGGATGTGTGAAATGACACAAAGCCTAGACGAACATCCAAAACTAACTTCAGTTAAGTGCTTCTGTTACTTAACTGGATTTTCTTTACAATTTAGTCCAAAAACCCTTAATTGACTAACGTTGTCAACTTTGGACCCTAAATTGATAAAATTGATACATCAGACCCCTATTGGCACACACCCCCTAAACTTTAGACCCTAAATTGTCATTACCCCTATTTATAATGGTGTATCAATAACAAGTTCTATAGTTTTATTGGGGTACTTACATTAAACTAATATTATTGCGCAAAGTTCCTTCGTACTAACATAAAAAAAACTACGATATTTATTTTGGGACAGAGGGAGTGTGTGTATATATATATATATATAGTGTGTGTGTGTGCGCGCGCAAGATTTTCCATCAAATATCAAACAGGGGCGATTAAATTATGTTTTTACAATGTAAAAACAAAATGAAAATTGAAGTCGCGGTAAGATGGACAAATGATTTTTTTACCTCGGTAGTATATCTTGATTTCTTCAAGGACTCGTTAAGCACAACTTGGTAAGATTTTTTTTTTTTTTCCTTTTTTAAAGAGGATCGATAGTGGTTCCCCACTTACCCCCTTATAATAATTATGCAAAAATGTATTAGAGTTTGCTACTTACAACACCTCAATGCATTAGGGTATTTTATGGTACAAAACTCTAAAGCAATTTCTGTACAATTCCATACAAATAATATTGTATGGAACACCATTCTCTACTCCATATCCACTGCAACAACATAATGATTCACATACTGCAAAGTATATCATCAGCGAATGCTGTCACATTAATTCTAAACACTACACAACACTTGCTGGTAAACACTGACCATAGGAGAATTACATGCAGAGGTTATCTTCTAACAATAACATATACTCCCTCTGTCCCAGAATGATAGTCCCCTATTTTCATGGGTTTTACGAAGGAATTTTGAGTAATAATTAAGGCTACTTTTAATTATTCTAATGAAATTTTTGAAATTGTTCTTGGTACACTATTATAAATACTATTAATATCAATTTTTAGATTCACATTAACATAATTATAACTAGCATTTGTAACTGCTCAAAGTTCCCTCGTTGTAACAACGAAAAAAGGTGGATTATCTTTCTGGGACGGAGGGAGTATTATTATTTTTTCTTTAGACAGTTTATAAAATATAAAAAAACATACTAAAAGAATGATAGTCCCCTATTTCATTTTTTTAAAAAATTTAAAAAAATTGGACAATTTGTTTTTTTTCATTTTGGGACAAAGGGAGTCTCCCACAACAAGTTTCTTGAGCAGTGGGTGAATTTTCAGCACTTAACTACAAGCCCAAGCCATTGTGGGAAGCTTCCTTGAGAAATAATTAGCATAATTAAGAAATTACTCTAAAGGCAAATTAAAACACTGGGATTAAAGGAAATCCAACCCTATATCAATTTACCCCAAATCAATCCCTGAATAAATATTTCCCCCAAATCGCCTTAATCAGTAAATTCCCCCAAATCAAACCTTAGATTTGTAAGAGACTCGAGGACTGAGACTTACTAACCATTAAAAAGTGCGTGTAATGAGACGGAGATAAGAACCAAGTCGATCGACACTACAATAAGTGTACCATACATCGATGGGGGCTCCTTGGTTGTTGGCAATGGGGACGACGGCCATGGAGATGACGGCCATCATAAATAAAGGTATATTTGACAAATTAAGAAAAACAATCAATGCATGTTTAATGGACTAAACTACCCTTGAAATATTTCAAGTACCAAGACATTTAAATGCTTTTATAATGACACCTACCCTCATAAATAAGGGTATATTTGACAAACAATATCAAAGATGTCTAGATAAAAGCAAAACTACAAATATTTTGGGACAAATTTCAACCCCTTAAACAACATGTATTTTGAAACGGAGGGAGTAACAAAAACTAGTCTTGAATTATATTTAGTTTTTTTTTTTTTTTTTGAAAGAAAGATTGTTTTTTTTTTGAAACAACAAAAAGAAATATAATAATATTATATTTTTGGTGCTGCAACGTTTAGAAATGTTGTAATGAATCTCAGACCACAACGGGCACCCGCAAAATGTTGTCCATCTATGCAACGTTCTAAAGAAAACGTTGTAGTAACAAACTATCCACAATGTTTATTAATATAAACGTTGTTAACGCTAATAAATACAACATTTTTACCTGAAACGTTGTCTAAATACCTATGGCACAACGTTTTTTTTAGAAACGTTGTAAAACAAAACGTTGTTAATTGTCTTTTTTGTTGTAGTGAAAGCATTGTTTTCTTCCTTCAAGGTACTCATCTCTTGTTCATTATCCTTTTGGGACTTTGAACAGTTAGTCTTAGCTGTTAAGCTATTTATGTCATTTTCAATTTTTTGACATTTGTCTTCTAGATCCTTTTTGGTGTGTTCAAGGGTGGTGTTTGAGGTTTTGAGAATTTCAATGGTTTTGGATTGTTTAAGGTTTTCAGTGATTAGGGCAGCAAAGCTAGAGTCTTGCTTCTTCTTTTGAATCAAAAGAGTGCAAACTAAATTTTTTAAACCTTCAATATTAAGTGAGTTGAAATTATGTACCTCTTTTAGCTCTTCAGTAGCAGCTAAGGCTTCTAGATCCTCTTCATTGTCTGATTCTTCAAATTCTTGTGCAACCAGGCATAGTAGAACTTCTTCCTCATCACTATCTGAGTCAGATGACTCAAATTCTTCATCACAGAACCTAGAAGAATCAGCAAGCATGACTTGTTCTTTATTTTTGTCATTCTTAGCTTTGAAACAATTGTAGCAATTGCACCTAGAGCTATGAATAAATTCTTTAGAGTAAGTCATTCTTCTTGGGTTTTCTCTTGGTTTCTTAGGTTCTTTGCAATCTGTAGCATAGTGACCTGGTTTACCACAGTTGTAGCATTCAATGTTCTTCCTAACAACTTCTTGAGTTGGGTTAGATGGTAAAGGGCTGTATCTTCTATCAAATGCTTTCTTTTGATGTTTCATGGCATTTCTGACAGCCATGGAGATAAGGCTTGGGATGTCTTCCTGAGAAATTGGTTTTGATTCTTGTTTTAGGGTTATGTTCAGTTTTTGTAGGGCATTGATTACAAGAGTGTCAATGTCCTGTTGGGAGATCTATTTCTGGATTTGCTCTTGAGAAACAAGGGCAAGAGTTTGAGATATGGTGGGTGCTGGTTGTATTTTGATCATTCCTTCAAGTTCATAGGAGGCTTCAAGTTTACCAAAGTATTGTTCAATTGTCATACTACTCCATTCAGCTCCTTCTCTAATGGGAAGGGATACTTTCTCATATTCTTGAGGAAGGTTAAAGTAGATTTTTAAGCAAGGGTCAGATTGATCAAAAATTTTGCCATGGTCTGAAATGGCTCTAACAAGATCCTTAAATCTTGGTTTTGCAGCACTCACTTTCTCTCCAGGATAGAATTTGAAGTTGTCTAACTGTCTTAATAAGTTATACAGATTCTAAGTTCTAACACTGGTGTGTTTAGTGAACTTGGTGTTAATTAGTTCCCATGCTGCTTTAGCACTTGGTAATTTAGCTATTTCTTGAGCTAGGGAGTCATTCACACTTTTTTGTAAAATATTTTTTACTTTTAAGTTAGCATTCATAAGTTGTCTTTGAGCATCAGTCCAGTTTTCAGGAGATTTGGTTTTGCTGCCTCCTCCATTGACTTCAATTTGAGTTGTAGGTTTAACTTTATTTTCTAATACATACCAATTCCATATGCTATCAGCATCTAGATATGTTTTGATTTTAGAGGAATAAATCTCAAAGGATCCACAGTCATCAATGTGTGGGATGTCCTTTTCATTATTTTTTCTTGGTTGAGGCATGGTGGATAGAGTGGATCTTTCACAAGTTGTTAGACTCTGTATAGTGAATCCAAGCTCTGATGCCAATTGAAAGGCCCTGTGTAACTAAATGAGCAGATGAATTAAAACATGGACAGCTAACTTTAGCTGTTGAGAAATAATAAATAAAAAGAATGTGCAGCGGAATATAAATAAATAAAGAAATGAAAGGACAAAGTGTAGTGTGTGAGTTAGTGTATGGACAAGAGTGTACACAATATTTTAAAGTGGTTCAGAGGCAAAACTCTTCTCTTACATCCACCCCCACTGTTGGAACAGTGAGATCAATCCACTATAATATTCTCTTCAATAAGAGTTACAAGAATTGATAAGGCAAGTTCCTTTGAACCACATCTACTTAATTGACACTTTAATTAAGGTTGCTTCTTTCAAAGTGAGAAAAAGAAAAAGAAAAAAAATCACAAGTGTGTTTACAAATGAAAATAGCTTGGCTGTTAGCTGGCTGGATGTGGGTTGTAATTGGGTGCAAAATGGCACAATATTTGCAGGGGTCAATGCAAATATTTAAGACTGCAGAGTGTGAATGCAGTAAGGCTACATAGGTTTTTTCAAATTGTGTAAGGTTGTAAAAAGGGTAAGAGGTTAACTTGACAACATGCCAGTATGCTCCTTTATATATATATGGGCATATAGCCATTGGGGGACAAGGGTACAAGAGTAGCCGTTTGGGGAAGAAAAGGTACAGAGAAGTAAATGGTTTGTCTTGACTGAGTTGACTAACGCGTTTTGTTTCTTCTTTGTATGCAGGTTGTCAAGGTGTGGTGGTTTATGCTTGATCAAGCTTCAATATGAGTTATTCCAATGATTGGTTTCATTGAGATAATCAAACTTCAGATATCTAATGACATGGAGTCAGCTGCTGGTGAAGAACAGTCTTAGCTGTTGGGAAGGATTCTTAGCTGTTGGGCTTTATAAGACTTTATCTATTGAAGCTTGTTTGTAGATAGCATCTTGATAATTCATTTGAGTGTAAGGGAGTCTGTAATAGGTGGTTCTTCAGTTTGTTAGATGTATAGATGATAGGTATATCATGTGATGACTTGACTGTTTGGCTTGAATGGAAACAGGATAGCTTGGCTGTTGAGCTTTGTCTTGGGCTGCATGTGCTCAGGTCTTTTGTATACATCATATAATCAATTGGGTTTGATTATCTATTTATCAAAACATATTTACTATGATTAATTGTGAGTTAAACATAGTGAGGTACTAACAGAACCTATTTTGCCAATTTTAAGATTTGTGCTCTAATAAAATCATGATCGTATCTTCATTATCCATCATATGAGATGGATCTTTACCCATGAATTGTTATATTTAAATAAGAATAACAATTAGACTGCGGAGATCCAAAAGCTATTGACGAGAACTCTGAAACTATCTCCACTAATTTTTCACAATTCTTCCATAGTGGATTCAGTAAATTGAATTGGGGTATAAACTTTTCTTGTTTGTTGTAGGGTTTTATAAAGAGGATTGCTATTCATCCCTTGGGAATCAGAAGCTTTATAATCAGTTATTTTTCTTTTAATGTCGCAACCATTAGGTTGTCCACTAAATTTGATGATTTATAATTTTAAATAGTGGGTGATATAACAATGTGGGCTTTCTAACTATATTAGTGGGTGCGTAATCCCCACCCAATTAGATTTAATTAATATTATTTTGGTATTGAGTGTTTACTCTCTATTCCCTAAAAGTCACTTACCTTAACGACGTTAAAAAGACTAAAATGTCAACAATATAAGAAGAGTAACACCCTTTAAATATAATTAACATCTGTTAGCATATTTAATGGTTTTAGAATTTTCTTCCCTACCTCTAACAATCTCTATCTGCGATCCCGGCCCCACAACATCAGTCCGCCACACACCACCATAAATCACAACCCATTTTCTCCCATCAACCACCAACCACCGGAATCACAGATTTGGGATCGATTTGGGATTTGGGTTTCAATTTTCGAATTGGGGCTTCAACTATTCAAATATTGTGTTTCAATTTTCTAAATAACATTTTTGAACACTTGAACTCCTCCGGCCTTTGTTCGATTTCGCCCAGGTTCAATTCCATTCTTGTGTTTGATTTCTCACATGTATATTGATTGCTGGCGAGATGGGATGGAGGAACCGAATTGCAGGTTGAATTGATAGTGGAGGGCCGGAGATTGGTCGGAATTTGATAGATTGCGATTGGGGCCTCTGGTATCAACGCTGGAGAAGATGGACGCCGTCACCGGCAGATCTGGGATGGAATGTTTGAGAGGGAGTCAAATTGGAAATTAAGAGGTTGCAATGGCCAGAGTTGATGCCGCTTAAAGGAGAGAGATTGGGCGTTCTAGGTCTTTCAATGGTTTTTATTGGTTTTTATTTTTTTTTCAGTCCTGGGTTTGATTTTGGATATTCTAGTGGAATTTATGGATTCACTATTGGTATTCATCCATTGTTGACTTGAATAAAAGTGTTCATTTACCATTGTTGTTGGCTCGAATAAACATGCAAGGGAGGAGATTAATTAGGAATAGATGAAATGGGTGTTACTTTTTAATGACTGTTAGTTTATTTAATGAGTTGGATTGTCATGTTAACATTCCGTTTATGAAATTTAACATCATCCAAGTTGCACTATTAGTAACCAAATCAAAAAGTACATTTCATTATGTTCTTAAAGGAGAGTATGTTGCATTTGGTGTAATAGAGGGTGTAGTACATGCCATTGACTTGTAATTATCTCTTCTGGAAATTAGCTTTGATTAATATTATTTTGGTATTGAGTATTTACTCTCTATTCCATAAAAGAGATTTAATTCCTTTAGGATTCCAATTATTGGCCGTAATCATGTGCGATTCAACGAGAATTGAAGATCATTCACTGACCACTGGCAATTGTGCGTGATTCAATAGTGTTTGGTACTATTCTTCCGGCATTGTTGCGACAATCCACGGATTAATGGTGTAATACCCGCCCTCCCCCTTTTTATTTTTACTTTGGACTCCTTTATTTATTAATTGGACTGAGTCATTAAAGAAAGCATTGTGCTTAATTATTCGGTCAAAGTAAAGCCCGAATCTTTATTGGAGAAGGAATCCTTTTTGGGTTAGAAGTTGGAAACCCTTTATTATATAAACCTCTCTAAGAAAACCCTAGCCTCTTTAATTGTCAAAGAAGAAAAGAGAAACACATAGAAATAAAGAGAGAGGAGGACAGAGAGAGAGAGAAATCGAGAGAGAGAGAGAGAGAGAGAGAGAAGGCGGAGAGAGAAGGAGAGGAGTCCGGATTTGATCTTCGAAGGTACTCCCCAATCTCCCTAATATTTTCTCTTCCGTTTGAATCATGGGAATTAATGATTTAGAACCCTAAAAGAATTATGATAATCTAGGGTTTGCATGCCTAGGGTTTTAGAAGGTAGATTGTGAGTGCGTGTTGTGTATGCATGCGTGTTGTATGTGTGTGTGTGCGGTGCAGTGTGTGTGTGTGTCTGTGTTGTGTGTGTGCAGTGTGTGTTTGTACGCAGTGTGTGCGTGTGTGTGTGTAGTGTGTGCCGTGTGAAGGCAGTGTGTGTGTGTGTTGTGTGTGCGTGTGTGTGTGCGTGTGTTTTTGTGTGTGCTGGAAAAGGTGAAACAAGTGTGTGTAATGGAGTGTTAGAAAATAATAATGGGAATTGAAGATGGTAAACCCTAGGGGTATTTTGGTGAAACCCTAAGGGCACTTTGGTAAAATTAATTGGGTAATTGGGAAACCCTAGTATGTGTAGTTAACTATAGAAGGAGTTAAAAAGAGATTAACTCATAGGTTAACAAAAGAAAATAAAGTATGTTGAGACGAAAAGTAAATAGTGTTTACTTTTGTCTAAGAGTATTATTTTGCATGATTGTAGATTCGTGCGCGCGGTTTTGCAAAGAGAAGTAAGCAAGCCAAAGTAAGGGATTATGTTCCTAGTAATTTGAGTTTCATCATTTGAAATAGGATCCTCATATTCTTTCTAAAATTGTAGCTACCAAGTGGCCGGTAGTATTTGAACTCCTACGTTATGAACGTCTTTTGGAATGATCTTACCCTTGATAAGTCCTTGTTCAATGGGTATCTAAAGTGAATTGAGTTGTGTTATGTGTTCTTTTACCTATGAACACTGTGAATGAATATTGCTGTATCTAAATGAAACAGGTGCAGTTGGCTTAGTCTGATTGAAAAGGACTTAGCAGGAATTAGTCTGATTGAAAAGGACTAAATGAAACTGTCTAGTTTGATTGAAAAGAACTTAGACATTTATATGCTACTTGATGAAGTAGTTTAATGATCATGATCTATTTTAATAAGGGAGCACCCTGAAAAGGTGTAAGGTCTCTTATTCACTTAACACCCTGAAAAGGTGTAAGCACCCTGAAAAGGTGTTTTGTTACTATGGAATTGACAGATTTCTTGATGGTGAATCTTTGATTGTTTCTTGTTCTTGTGGTAGTGCCACAAGTTATTTTTAAATATTCGTAACTGTATTTTGAGATTATTACAGTTAAGTTATTGATGATTAGCCTTTCATTGAGAATATTGTTTGGCTTCGTTCTTTCGGTCATCTATTCTTAGTACCCGAAGAGATCCCGTATAAACTTACTGAGCATTGTTCGCTCACCCCTTTCATTTATTTTCCCCCAGGTAATGAGTAGGTGAAGGATCGTCGCAAGGATGGCGGCGTATTTAAGAAGATTGAAGTCATTACTTTAATGTTTTAGTTGAATAAGTTAGTGGGTTGTACTAGCCGTTAAGGTTGATAGACAGTTATGCTTCCACATTATTTTGAATTATGGTTGGATTGTCCTAGCCATTGGGATAACGGGCTTTATTTTGAGGATTTTGTATTTGATTAAAGACTATTTTATTATTGAAATGTTTGGGGTGTTACAAATGGCATCTATCCATTTTATGCTTCTGCTTTCCTGCATCACCCTTATTGATGTTTTCAAGGGAACTCTAAAGAAATCTGCTAGTTTATTGTTCTTTCAGTCCTATAAGCTGAATTTGTTGCTACCAAGGTGTTGCAAGTAAAAAATAAAAAATAAAAATCCTTTTTGAAGTCATAATTTGGTTTGAACTTATAGATTTATAAAATGTACCACTAAACCTACCTGCAAATGTTGACTAAGTAAAATTCTAGAGAGAATAGTTTGGGTGGCTAAGTGGCTATTCGACATCGTATTAAGTTGTTGAAAAACAAGAAGAACATTTTACTTGCTGTCCTTTGAGACCTCTTCATTCGTATTAAGTTTTCAAGTTGAAGCATAAAACTAAAAACAAGTATGTTTTAAGTTGCAAAACCACAAGTTTTGAGTGGTTAGATTTGGTGTACTTTTCCGGATAAGGTAGTAGATAATCATTCTCCATATCTCTCTCCTCTTTTCTCCCTCTCTCTCTCTCTCTCTCTCTCTCTCTCTCTGTTTCACTCTCACTCTCACTCTCTCTCCAACTTTCAGCTAAGCGGTCCATATGTTCAGATTTGGGAACAACCAGCAGTGAGGGAGGCGTTTGGAAAAATTCTACTGGGACTGAACCTGGTCAGGAATATGGGCTAGATAGAGAATCAAAACTGAGTTATGAGTAGCCATCCATTCTAGCTTTCTTCAATCATGTTCTCACAACAACTGAATTGACCCATCACTTTCAATCTCAGCTTTTCTTTCATATGCACAATCAACCCTAATCTAAAAGCTAATATAACCTCGTATTACATAAGTATGATCGAGTTTCCATATAATTCTTCTAGTTGATCCAAATGAACCTGGTCCCAGAACTGTCAATATTTCCAGTGTACCTCAATCGTGACAGGATTGACGTTGTGGATTATTTGTTATCTACCTCTTAGAAATGACAATGATTTTTAACCTTAAATGAGCATTGTAAATGATCCCTGAGGAAGCATAATAGCATATACTCCATATAAGTAGGGTAGGAAATAGTGACAGCATAAAGAATGAGATATGGTCACAAGTTAGTCTTGACATATTCTCAACTTCTCATCATACACACACTTCAGTCCAGGTTCAATCTGAATACACGTGTTACGGAGGTGGTGGATCTTTAACCAAGTAACCATGAAGAATGTTCATTATAAATAGTAGTGTTTCAAACTGTCAATACAACATGTTATAGTAAATCAAGGAAAGTCAAGTGTCCTCTAGAGTTCACTCAAAAACTTCATTGGGGAATTTTCTCTTATGATTTTCAGCTAGGGATAGTCGAACCCTATTGAAGTGTTTGGGGGAACTCCAGGTGGCACTTGACATTAGTACCACAAACAGAGAATCGTACTAAAATTTCAAGTTTCTTTAGTTCTTGGGTCAAGTTTTTCTTTAATCTCAAGATATCAGTAAAAAAACAAGCGTTTAAATTAATGAAAATCCAGGAGTCCCCTAGAGTTCCTTCAGACACTTCATCGAGAACAGGCTTCAATAGCCTTTAGCTATATGTAGCTGAACTCCGCTGAAGTGTTTGGGGGAACTCCCGGTGGCATTTGGCACTTTGTATATATCTGGAAAATGCTGGAGATTCCTGTTCTTCATACTGCAAGTTTTGTACTTCTTGGATACTTCTTTCTCATCCATCAAATCAAAGCATACATATTTATCCGCTATAATTTTCCTCAAACAAGATGTTCTCTATATGTCTTCATCTCGGAGATATATCATTGAAAATATAGGTCAAAATAATTTGAGCTAACAACAAATAGGTAAAAAAAAAAAAGATTAGAGCATTCTTCAAGAACTTTGGAAATTTTGAATTGGGCTAGCCCAGATAAAATTTTCCAAGCTCCTTGAATATGCCAAAGTTTCTGGAACCTGTGGTTGAATTAGGAGTAATTTGACATGGACAATTGGAATGGTTGGGTGATGTTATTTCTTTCACTTATTTATTTTCTAATTCAGCTGCATATGATGATTGTATACAGGAGCCGTATGCCATGATGGAGGTATGTGGGGGACTTAAAATGTTTTATTCGCGATGAGGAAGCTATGGGGTCATTCTGACTTAACCCTAAAATCTTTATACTGCTGATATCCACAATTTGTGTCCCATGCATTTGGTTGTCGTGACCATTGTGCTGGATGCACGACGGTTATGAACCGATCGAGGATGACTTGAAGTACATTCATGGAGTGGCTAGATATCTTTGTTGACTTCCGGATCTTTAATTTGTACTCCGTAGTTTATCTAAGTGCCTTGAGTAGAAAACAGTTGAGTGGTATTAGTAGGCTGGACTTCTTCATTGCCGTTCTTGCCGAACGACCAAAGTATACAACGTACTTTCACTTTGGTTACAATCAATTTAATGTACTACTTAGTAACATCTTAATGATATGTACTTTCTCATATTGTTACAAATAATTAAATGTACTAGTTTACAAACTAAAGACGTTATAAACTTAACGGGATCACTGACGTGGTAAAATTGTTAGCCTAGTCAGCACGCCGCGTTTGAAGAATTTTTGAATTTGTTAAATACACTAACATCCGTTAAGAACAACACTAACCCCGTTAAATGAACACCTATTTGAAGCTGATTCTTCATCATCCAGCATAGCCTTCAAGCTTCAACCCACCACCTCCCCCACACCATTAACATCACCACCACCACCCGCCCACACTACCACCACCCACCACTTAACACTGCCACCCTCCACCATTCAAACTTTGAAACCACATTCAAAAATAAAAAATCTCCAATTTCAAGATCTACACCTTCCATTTACAAATATATAACCAATAAAAATTAAGTTTACCATATATAAAACTTAAATTCAGAATCCTGAAAACTGTAATTGAAATCAATAACCTAGGGATCCTGAACAAGAAACGAGTTGGATAAACCCCTTTCAATGGCCATTGAATTTCTGAAACGGCACCCAAATTGCGGATACAAAATCGCAATGAATTTGATTGGATTCAAGGTATTCATTTCTGCAAGTCAATTGATCAATTGCGAACCAATATTCCATACTGTCAATCAGTTCAACAACCCTAAATTAATCGATCCGCCACGGATAACTTCCAGCAGCCTCCAATCTCCATTTGATTTCAGTCCGACTCCAGGTTCGATTCTCCCCAGCTCTTTCTCTTTCAATTTCAATTCCTAGTTTGATGCACAGTATCCTTAATTTGCTGGGATTTCAAGAATTTGAATGTGGGTAATGGGTGTAAACTAGATCATACATGGCATAGGAGAGAAGAAAAAGACGATGGAGGAAACTTTCCTTGATTATTAATTTAAATCAGAATACATGCCTATATATACAAGATGTGTATGGTGAGAGTTTTGGAAGGTTAAGAACTCTACCACACCCGATGATTTACTCTCCCTCTATACAATATTATCCCTAATATAAATCTACCTATCAATATTTACAAAGCTAATGATCTAGGAATATATTTACAAATATACGTCTAATACCTCCCCCTTAAGCAATACGTCCGGTAGGAAGTAGCAGCTTCGCAGATAAGATTTGAAACCGGGGTTTAGCTAGTCCTTTGTGAACAAATACGCAAGTTGATCATCAGAAGTATCAAAATGAAGCTTAAGAAACCACGAGTAACCAACTCACGAATAAAATGATAGTCTATTTCAATATGGCGAGTTCGAGCATGAAATACCGGATTGCGACCCATATGAATGTCGGACATATCACAAAACAGGGACAGAGGAGGAAAGGGAATACGGAGTTCCCTAAAGAGAAAAGAAAACCACTGCAACTCCGTAGTAGTAGTGGCGAGAGCACGGTACTCCTCTTCGTTGCTGGATCCCTATACCGTAGTCTGTTTCTTTGCTATCCAGGAAACGAGATTGGGACCCACAAAAATACATGCCCCTGTAGTGGAGCGGCGATCATCAGGATCACCTGCCCAATCGAAATCAGAGTACGCACGAACATGAAGGGAGGAGGCACACTGAAAGGATAAACCTTATAAGACAAGAAGAATGTCTAATAGGGATGTTAGGATTGGAGTCCTAAACTATGAGGAAGAAAAGGAGTCTAAGTCGGGGGAGTTGGTGGAGATCAAAAAGGGTTCAAACCAGAGGAGGAGTTCCTGGCGGAGGAGCAGGCGGGCGCTTGCCCTGGACCAGGCGGGCGCTCAAGTGGACAGTGAGTTGATCCGCCTGGGGGAAATTAATTCAAGCGGGCGCTCGCCTAGACCCAAGCGGGCACTTGGTATGCGGTTGGGCTGATTTGTTTCCTAATTTGATACAATCTCTCCTTAATTTGATTTAGATCTTCCTTGTACTGCTATATAAGCATAGTCACGACCTAGGACACATTGTAGCAACATATTAGAAGGTGTCTAATAATATATTGACTTGGCAATTGCCCACGGACGTAGTTCATGTGTTGAACGAACCGGGTAAACAATTCTTGTGTTCTTGTGTGTGTGATTCTTCCATTATTGTGCTTGTGGGTTTGTGTTCTTAATCTAGATTGCAACGGGGTACCACTAAATTCCCAACAACTGGTATCAAGAGCTTTGGTTAGGAGGATTCAAAGTTTCATTAGTTGATTAATTTTGAATCACGTTCTTGGGGACTTTGTGAAGCAATCAAGATGAAGAACTCAATCGAGAAATTCAACGGTGTGAATTTCACGTTTTGGAGGACAAGGGTTGAAGATTACCTTTATTGTAAGGATCTTCATAAACCCTTAGGTGAGAAACCCGAAGACATGTCAAAAGGGGATTGGAAGACGTTAGATCGGAAGGCGTTAGGAGCGGTGAGGAGCGCTCTAACCGACGACGTTGCACGGAATGCAATGGAGGCCAAGACAACGGTGGGGTTGCTACAGACGCTGTCAGACATGTATGAGAAGCCGTCTAATATCAATAAGGTGCATTTGATAAAGAGGTTTGCGAATACGAAGATGTCAGAGGGGCAGACAACAGCGAGTCATATCGGCAGTTTTAAAGGTATGGTGGACCAATTAAAAAGTGTCGATATTACTTTCTCTGATGAAGTGTTAGCTTGCTTTCTTCTAAAATCGTTGCCAGATAGTTGGGAGGTTACTGTCACAACGATTAGTACGTCGAAGGCACCATTGGTGTATACGGAAGTTAGAGATCTCATCCTTCAAGAGGAGTTGAGAAGGAAAGAGAAAAGGGGAGAATCTTCCGCAGATGGGGCTGCACTTAGGGTGGAGAAAAATAAGGGAAGGGGAGGACCGAAAAAGGGGAAAAAGCCGGTCAAGTGCTACAATTGTGGCACGATGGGTCATATTAGTTATAACTGTCCGGATAAGGATGGTGATCCACACGTGGTGGATGATGGAGATGTATTAATCCTAGGAGAGGAGCAGTCGGGTGAAGATTGGGTGTTGGATTCTGGAGCTTCTTGTCATGCTAGTAGGGATGCAGAAACAATGGAGCGATACACACCGGGAGATTTTGGGGTTGTTTATCTTGGTGATAATCAACCTTTAAAGATCAAAGGTAAGGGGGATGTGATGATGAAGACACCTAACGGGGCTGTTTTACAATTGCACGATGTGATGCATGTTCCGGACTTGAGAAGGAGGGTGATTTCTGTAGGACAACTTGATGATGAAGGGTATGGTGTAACCTTCATGGGTGGGTCTTGGGAAATCACAAAAGGAGCTAAGGTGATAGCTCATGGGGTCAAGGAGAAGATGTTGTACTCTACCTACAATGTCGACATTCGCTCGGGTGGGAGCAAGAGGCAAAAGAACCGGCCTATTGGTGTAGCAAGGAGAGACATCAAGAAACGGTATGTTAGGGGGGAGAGGGACACAAAGTTGATCAACGCGGTGTGGAAGTCCAAGTGCCCTAACAGAGAGCGTGTTCAGACCAAGAGAAGACGATGCAAAAAACAAGGTGTGTCCATGTTTCAAGGGGAAGCATTGCGAAGAAGGTGGGTCTGGAGGGAGAAGGCAAAGTTAGACTTACGGGGAGAAATCAAGGTAGAAGCTGATTTGGGGAGGCAAGAACTATCTAACATGGAGGGGTTGAAACGTCGCTTGGTTTCAACTCGCCTTAGTACTTGAGCGGGAGGCTCGGTAATGTCAAGTCAATATGGGGGTAAAATGTGTTCGAAGGTGTTCATTCCGTGGTGGGAGTTGATGGGTGTTTCTATGCTTATGAGTTTAGTCTCTAGGTGGGAGATTGTTAGGATTGGAGTCCTAAACTATGAGGAAGAAAAAGAGTCTAAGTCGGTGGAGTTGGTGGAGATCAAAAAGGGTTCAAACCGGAGGAGGAGTTCCTAGCGGAGGAGCAGGCGGGCGCTTGCCCTGGACCAGGCGGGCGCTCAAGTGGACAGTGAGTTGATCCGCCTGGGGGAAATTAATTCATGCGGGCGCTCACCTAGACCCAAGCGGGCGCTTGGTATGCGGCTGGGCTGATTTGTTTCCTAATTTGATACAATCTCTCCTTAATTTGATTTAGATCTTCCTTGTACTGCTATATAAGCATAGTCACGACCTAGGACACATTGTAGCAACATATTAGAAGGTGTCTAATAATATATTGACTTGGCAATTGCCCCCGGACGTAGTTCATGTGTTGAACGAACCGGGTAAACAATTCTTGTGTTCTTGTGTGTGTGATTCTTCCATTATTGTGCTTGTGGGTTTGTGTTCTTAATCTAGATTGCAACGGGGTACCACTAAATTCCCAACAAGGGACGGAGTCACACAACATGCTAGTAGAAGAGGAAGAGTAAAGACAAACAAATATTACAAGAAGAGTAGGAGAATTGGAAGACTCAACGTGAGTCTCTTGACCTAGGCACCTTTCATTAGATAGACTAAGTAATATATCAGTCCTACTTTCTATACAAGTATAGAATCCTTTCTATCTAAGGTAAAAGATAAATTCTTAATAATATAATATTTCTCTACCAAATATAAGTGTTTTGTCTATAACCAAGATACACAAAGATCAAGTTTAATATCTTTGTCCAATACCCCCCTCAAGCCAATCGAAGGTACGGAGATGCAGCTTGAATAATGATATGCCAAAACATTTGCTAAATGGAAATTCCGAAAGTAGCAAATTAATGTTGAATAATATCCGAAGGTAGAGATCATTATAACAAGGACTATATTCCCACTCCATTGGCGTATATAACGAGTAGTAATTATCCTCAAAGTTGGGAAATTATGGAGGTTTAGACTTTGGCTGAAAGTTCATGTCCAAAGTAAAGAAAATTGGACTTGCAATTAGAGAACTTTTTGCAATGGACCGAGCAAAATTTAAGGGCAACAATGAAGGTCCAATGTTTAGTGGTCTTTGAGATCTATCAGGAACTGCAGCTACATGGGTAGTGCTGGAATTCAAAGACCCGTAATTGGTGCTGGATGCACAAGTTGGCAGTTGGAGGCGCACAAAGGAATTGTAGATATTGGAGTCCAATTTCAAGAGCAAAGTGGTCTGTGACTGTTGAGTACTCGGATGAGACTGAAGAGTGGGCAAGGACCACGCTGAGCTGCAGCACGAAGACCCAAACTTGGGAAGCCTAAGAGAAAGTGCAGGCTTGTTGAGTAAGGGGCCTGCGTAAAGAACAAGGAATATGGCAGTCAAGACAGGAGAAGAGACGTGGGAAGTAAATTCCTTGATGATGTTTCATATCAATAGTGTTACAATATATATACAACCCTAGAGTTCGTATACTAACCGTCTATGGCTAAACCTAAGGAAATAAAGATATATCTAAACAAATATACTCTATCCTAATATAAACAGATACATAGCCAAAATAACCAACTGGCCATATCAATCACAATACACACGAGATATGAAATATCTCGTCTCATACCCCCTCTCAAGCTAGACGCCCGTATGGAAGTCGCAGCTTGACTGATAGACTGTGAAATCTCGGCTTAGACAACCCCTTAGTGAAAATATCCGCAAGTTGGTCCTCTGTTGAAACATGGTGTAATTTGAGAAAGCCACGTGTAACCAACTCAAGAATGAAATGATAATCAATCTCAATGTGTCGTGTGCGAGTATGAAATACAGGGTTACGAGCCATGTGAAGAGCAGAGAGATTGTCACAGAACAAAGAAGGAGGAGTAAACGGAAACCGAAGCTCCCGAAATAAATAGGAGAACAATCTTAGCTCAGCAGTCGTAGTAGCGATGGCACGATATTCGGCTTCACTACTAGAGCGTGAGACAATGGTTTGTTTCTTCGCTATCCATGAAATCAAATTGGGACCAATGAAGATACAAGCGCTGGTTGTAGAACGGCGATCGTCTGGATCACCGGCCCAATCAGCATCTGAGTAAGCACGGATGGCGAGGTTCGAAGACCTATGGAATGCGAGACCAAGTCCGGTAGTCCCTTTAACAAAACGTAAGATACGTTTGGCAGCGACCAAGTGAGAAGTACGTGGTTGGTGCATATACTGGCTAACCTGATTGACTGAGAATGCGATATCCGGGCGGGTTAAGGTGAGGTACTGTAAGCCACCCACTAGACTTCGGTAAATGGTAGGATCAGGAAGAGGATCCCCATCAAGAGCAGATAACCGAGTGTGAGGAAGTGTCGGTGTAGAGGTAGGTTTAGAATCTGCCATATTAAACCGAGAAAGAAGATCCAGGGCATACCGAGATTGGCAGAGGTGAAGGGTATCACGAGTGCGAGTAGCCTCCAAACCCAAAAAGAAACTCAAATCACCAAGACGACGGCTGTCGAATGTGGCACACAGCGCATCAATAACTGAGGAAACTGTAGCAGCGGAAGAACCAGTGATAATGATGTCGTCAACGTAGACCAATATAACTGTGGTAGCCTCAGATGAGTGCCGAATGAAAAGTGACGAATCTGACCGACGTTGAAGAAACCGTGACGAAGGAGAAAGTCATGCAAGCGTTGGAACCAGGCACGAGGGGACTGTTTCTGACACGCCCCCAGGTCCCAGGATCCCCTAATAGAACCTCGAACCTGGATGGGAGTGCCTAACGAGGAACAAGAAACTTAACAAGAAACTGAATGACATCTGTATAACAAACTGACATGATATATATACTCTAGAGTAAGGAGCTATACTAGCTCACAACATGAGTTCTAGACAAGAAAATTAAAACCAAACTTAAATACATACAGCGGAAGATATGCCTAGCACATAAGCTGGCATCAAGAGTACTATACAAGACTGTCTACCCCAAAATAAGGAGTTATACAACCCAATACATCGTCCTCACCAAGAGTAAAAGGACACAAGCCCCAAAATAATCACGACCTGCGAAGCAAGCTCCCAACTATGTCGAGCCTCACTGCGCACTATCCTTCCTTTCCTGGGGGGGGGGAAACAAATAAAGGGTGAGATAAATCTCAGTAAGCTATTAGATGCAACTACATGACATGTTATCATGCAATTCAAATAGATACTCAAGTAATCATTTATCAAGTATCATCAAGTAACAAGTATATGAGAGGATAATCCACTCATCAAGTAGCACATAAAGCTAAACAAGCAAGTGATAAGGATATTGCTTCCTTCCTTATTCCTCCCAAGAATACCATTGTTGTCGTAGCTTGTATTACTTTGACAATCACGATCAATAACAGGAACTGATTATTTAGTATGTATCAGAAGACCCGGTAACCAGTGTCATTCCCAATATCACGACTCATGAATATTCACGAGGTGATCAAGACAAGAGTTTAGCATTCACTTAAGTCAGGCTTATTGCTCCAACTAAGGAAGCTATGCCCTTACTATGGCCGGTAGTAAGGGGTCACGCGGAAATACATAGGGACCCGATTGTCACTTAAGCCCCAGCTCTCGCGACAAGCGTGAACCTATATATTTTCGAACAAGCAAGGAGAACCAGCTGGACTCACACAAGAATGTACAAGTAGATATTTACTTGAACTACGGGAGAAGAACTAATCCAAAAGTAGTGGACTAGCTCAACAAGGAACATGCTTCAAGTAATCAAGAAGTCACCTTGTTATCAAGCAATTATATGCAATGTTTGCACATACACAACAAGAACATGTCTCATACAAGATAGTGCTTACTCATAGCACTTTCTAGTTTACTACCATACATATGTATTGGTGTCAAGTCAAGTCAAGTACAAGATTTTATTATCTTATATTCAAGTCTTAATCCATTTCTATGGATGTTCAAGCAAGTATAAGAGTTATACATTTACTCTTACAAAATCCAAATCCTATTCTTAGGATGTTCAAGTCTGAGACCTTGTGCTAAAGCCCCTAAGGTGCACAATCATTGGATTCACAACAAATATAACACATTAGTGCTTTTTCATAGCACTTTCAAGATATAAGGAAGAGCTACTACTCTTATACTTAAGTTCAATGTCCTAAAACACCTATCTAGGTGCTCTAGACAATCACCTTAAAACCTCATTAATTTAGTCTTTGAATATCCCTCTGAGTCTAGGTTATTCATCTTCTTTCGGATCTTGATTCTGACTTTCCTATAGAAAGTTATGGAGGAAACAATTCAAGAAGGAAAATCAGAATTCCCACTTGGCACGACCGCGCGTGCAAAAATGGCACGACCGTGCCATCAAGGTCGAGAGTTCTCACACAAAACTAATTTTCGGCACGACCGTACCAATAAAAGGCACACGACCGTGCTAACAGTGTCGAGGAAATTTGCCTAAAGGTGATATTTGGCACGACCGTGCCAAATAAAGGCGCACGACCGTGCTCGGTACAATTTGGTAGTTTTCCCCTGAGTTCAAACTTAACAATTCTCCGTCCCAAGCGTAGGAGTAACTTTTACTAACGTTTTAACAATACCCAGGGCATAAAAGCCTACTTCAAAACAAATTGTTCAAGTATAATTTCCCTTTTTACCAAGTCTTTTATACTCCCCTTGTCCCATAATTACAAGTACCACAAAAATCGTCCCAAACACGAAATTAACATTTACAAGTATCGAGAATAACATTTATGCATGTTATTACAAGCAAGCGGGAGCTAATAACTTACCTAGTCAAAATTCAAGTTGACCAAAACTTATTTCTGTTCGGCCTGGAACGCTCTATTCAACGCCACGAATATTAATCTGAGATCAGAATCGAGAACGGAGGGATAATTAAGCTCGAGGAGTCGAGAAGAGGGTAAACTTTTAACCCTAGCTTTCAGAACAGAGGGAGTGTACGTAATGAATTTGGGGAAGAAATAACCCAGAGAAGAACCAAACAAGTTGATATACTTAAACTTTCAAACAATTGCACTTAGGCCCCTCAAGTTTCACTTTTAACAAAAAGGCCCCTAAAGTCAAATTTTCACAAATGACCCAAAAGTCAAAACTAGACATTTAACCACCTTAACTATTTAAAGCAGTTAAAGATTTAACCCAAATAAAACTAGCACATAATATGCAAATTCAAGTATTTAACAAATATGTCAAATATTTAACAAGAAATTCGATGGGTGTTACAGTTTCAACCCATAAAGTGCCCTGTTAAGCTTACACACGTGCTCAGGCGTAGAAGAAGCAGCAATTCCAGGAGGTTGCTTCATGTAAAAGTAACCCATTCAAGCGTTGGTATCAGTCTAACCGATCCAGAGTTTAGACTTGTCGTCGTCTTTTCTTCATCTGGAGTTCACCATGGAAGGCACTCCGAGCACTCCTAACTCCGGATCAACCTCTGTTGGTTCTTTCTTCTCTTCTTCTCATTCTCTCCCTGTCTTTTACAACCCTACCGCTATTATGGGCTAGACTTTTCTGACCAAAGATAATTATGTGAACTGGAGCACGCTGTTTAAGACACTTCTCCGTACTCACCAGCTTTTTTTCTTCATCGAGCAGGAGCAGCCTCCTGAGAAACTGGCTGATACCATAAAGAACAAGGAATATGGCAGTCAAGACAGGAGAAGAGACGTGGGAAGTAAATTCCTTGATGATGTTTCATATCAATAGTGTTACAATATATATACAACCATAGAGTTCGTATACTAACCGTCTATGGCTAAACCTAAGGAAATAAAGATATATCTAAACAAATATACTCTATCCTAATATAAACAGATACATAGCCAAAATAACCTGAAAATGTTTGTCAAAAGCTTACTGAGAACAGATGTTACCTCAAGTGTTAGGTAACACCCCAGGTAACACACGCTGACGGACAGAATACACACACCCGAAAATATAAGAGTTTTGCAGCGGAAAAATAAATAGCACAAGAGATATATTTTTCTCAAGTTTTATAAATATAACTTGAGATGCCTAAATGGCGAAAACTTTATAATCAATACCAATTACAAAGTCAAAAGGTTCCCTATAGCTTGTATGATATACGCTCTATGGAACCAAAATAAAAACAAAGTACAATGATCCTATCCTAGCCAAAACACACTCAAACCCGAAGTATTTGAGTGTGGAAAAGAGTGTATGGGAGGAAGGATACAAAGGAGCAAAGAAGTACTTTGTTCTTGTGCTATGGATGTGTGTATATTTTGGCTTGGTTACAAAGTGTTCATCCTAGCACTATTTATAGCCTTCAATACTTGATGGCTACACAAAGAAACAGCCTTGGGGCTGCCTTCCACGTTGTGAGAGAGTGGGGAGAGTGTTGGGCATGTTTTCCTATTTTCATGGAAGACTTGGTCCTCTTCCCTTGTATTTCTCAACCGAAAACTTGGTGCCCAAGCTCATGCTTCGCTTTGTTGTACTCTGAGCTTCTCCATGCTTGTTCTTCTCCATTTGATCAGCAACAAACCTTTGAAATAGTCTCCCCACATTTTTCTCCATATTTAACACATGTTAAATATGTTTATAACTCCTTCAATAACTCGCTATTTATAAATAAATCTTTATTAATTTCTTCTCCATGTTTTAAGCTCCATAAATCAACTTTATTATACCTGAAAATATGGACCAACATCTAGACAATAATATTAGGACATTAGTATAAAATTATATTAGAAAGAAATATCAAATTACAAAGTATTTTCGTCACAACACTTAGACTGTCAGTGGCAACATCTGAGGTAACACCTCTGTCTGCACTAACAATCTCCCCCTTAATTTGAGATTTCTTTCCAATCTCCTATGTGTTGGTACCTGCAAAAACAAGTTAGCCATATACAGTATAACAGAGCATTTCACCAAAGATAACAGAGCATTTCACCAAAGATTAACTCCCCCTTAATCATGGAGTTAACCGAAACAACAAAGATTTACTTAATATACTAATTGTAAAGTAGAACCATGTTTAAAACAATTAGTAGTTTAAAACAAAAAGTAAATCAAAGTTTTAAAATCCACAAAACCACAAGTCATAAACCAAAGCATAACCACCAAAGTATTAAAGTTCTAAATTAAGAACTAAAATACGAATTGTTTTAAAAACCAAACCAACCAAAAACAGAAATTGTTTTGAAACCATTTTAAAGTACCATTAAAAGCCATTGCCCAAGAGTTGTGGCAACATCAACCTGCAGCAGCACGAGTTGTACCAGCATCACCAACAGCATCAGTAGCAGCACTAGTACCTGCACTAGTACCAGCACACCATCTCCCCCTGGTTGGGAAGAAATCATATTAATGAATTCGATGGTGTCTTCTTTAAATGGAGGAAGAAGGGGCTTTTCTTTTGGGTTTCTTGGTGGCGGTAACAGGTGGTTGAGAGGCAGTCACGGTTGGGGTAGGTTGGACAGTAGTAGCAACCATGGAAGGATCATCAATGGACATGGCCATAGATGGAGAGATATTGGAAAACATGGGAGATATGTCCATGGGTGAAGTAACACCCGAGTCAACACCCGGTGACTCCTCTTGAGGTGCAGATTGGTTAGGGTTTTGGGAAGGTGAAGCCATTGTTGAATTTTGAAGGTAGAGTTGGAGAATTTTGAGAAGGGTTTTAAGAATTTTGTGGGGTTGCTGAGATAGGGAAAAAATGATGAAGAGGAGGGAGTATATAGGTGCGTTTGAGAGAGAAAGAGAGAGTAAATAGGGATAGGATTTTAGGAGGTTAAGGAATGTGAATAGGAGAAGAAATTAATTTAAACTTAACTCTTATCATCTAAATTAACTAAGACTCCTACATTTACTCACATTTTAAACAAACCTAATCAAACTCCCCCTATTTACTTGCACACAAAATACCCAACTCTCTACACATCCGGCCTACACAAACGGCGGCCACGTTTTTTTTTTTTTTTTTTTTTTAAGTTTAAAAGAAAACGAAAAAAAATAAAACTAATAAGTAAAAAGTAAAAAGGACGGGTAAAAGAAAGAGTAACCGATTCCCACACAAAAATGAAGATAGAATCCAAGATTTTAGGGAAATAGTTACTAGAATATTTTACCACAATTAAAAAGATTTGTTTAAGACTTTTTCAAAATTGTAAACTCTTTAAAAATAAAAGACTTTCAAACTTTGAAAATTTAATGAACAAATCCGAAAAAAAAAAAAAAAAAAAAAAAAAAAAACTAATGTAGCACACACTAATGTGTTAATGGCAACGATGGTAACACTTAAGATATCATTTGTGATAAACATCCCTTGATAAAATTAAAACAAGACAAAGGCAAGCCTCATTTTTAAAACACTTGAGGCAGAGATATGCTTCTTTAATAAACAATTGAGGCTTAACAAGTTTTTTCTTTATTTTCTAGTATTTCAAGCATAACAGCGTGTTTTTAATTTAAGCATTTTTTAAACATACTAACACTTCTTTATCTTCAAGGAAGCATCGTAGTAGTGAGCTCCGTGCCCCGAGTCCTTATAAAGTGTAAATATGCTTAGGTGATTTGTACCTTTCAAGTATGATACACTGTAGCTGCGAGCTCCATGTCCCTAATACTTAGTACAAGTCACAAGATAACATCTCCCTTTGGCAAGAGTGCATCGTCGTAGCGAGCGCCGTGCCCCGAGCTACTAAGGAAGTATTATCTGAGCTTTTTAGCCTTTATGCCTCTGATTTCATCAAAAAGTTAGTGACTTTGTCACTTTTGAGTATAAAGGGAATTTTATCAAAGATGTTACCTTGAGTGTTATCTACCATAACAAAAAGGTCAGTATGTGCCACTGTTGACGGACTGAAGGAACAATCCATCAACAGATTAAGACAGAAAAAAAAAACATTATTTTTTTTTAAATAAAAATAAACACTAATATACAAGTGTTATCTCAGGTGCTGTCAGCACTCGAGGTAACACCACAAAACAGATAAACAAAAAAAAATCAGATTTTTTTTTAATAAAAAAATATAATATTATACAACAACAAAGATGATCCAAGGGGTTTAAACAAGATATGGAACAAGAGACTTCTTCAAGTTAGAAAATCTCTTATGGTTAAAAACTTGAATTAAATATTCATTTTTCAAAAAAAATATTTTTAGAATCAAGCTTAGAAAGAAAACATGAATGGTTTACCATGTCTCAATAATTAACCGGTTCCTTACCTCTAGTTTGTATCCCTTCGTCTAATCTCCCTACCACTTGGGATATAGGATGATTCTTTTGAATCCTCACTGTGGGAACTCTTCTGACGGGATCATCTACTCTATTGGAGTCCTCATTATTTTCATTTTCTGCAACTGGACTGACTTCTGATGTTATCTCTGGTGTTGCCTCAAATGCGGTAACACTGGTGCCGACATCTGGTCCAACACTTATGTCGACACTTGGTCCAACATAAATGTCAAATTCACTTTGAGGTTGTTCCAGCAGTACCAAAGGAGGATAATCACCTGGTTCATCTGCAATACATGACAGATCATCAAAAACAATATCTATAGATTCTTGAATAGTTTCCAATCTTAAATTATACACTCGATATGCATGATTGTCTTGAGAATATCCAAGAAAAATGCCTTTATCACTCTTAGAGTAAAGCTTATCTAAGTAATCCCAGTCTTTTAATATGAAACATACACACCCAAACACATGGAAGTAATGTACATGTGGTTTCTTCCCATTCAAAATCTCATAGGGTGTCATTATTAAACCAGGTCTTAGAAAGACTCTATTTGAAATGTGACAAGACGTGCTCAAAGCTTCGGCCCAAAATCTTTTTGAAATACGTTTTGAAAATAACATGACACGGGCCATATCAAGCAATGTCCTATTTTTCCTTTCGGCCACCCCATTTCATTGATGTGATTTTGATACCGAAAAATCATGGTTTATCCCCTTTTTCTTACAAAAAGTATAAAAGGAAACACTTTCAAATTCTTTTCTATGATTAGATCTTATGCGAAAAATAGGTGAGCAAAACACGTTTTTTATTTTGGAGTGCAAGAGTTTAAATTTATCTAATGTTTCAGATTTTTCTCTTAGAAAATATACCCATGAAAACCTAGAGAAATCATCAACTATAACAAAAATATACCTCTTACCTCCCAGGCTTTCTACCTCGATTGGACCCATCAAGTCCATGTGCAAAAGCTGAAAACAATGTGTTGTCCCAAAGTGTTGCTCTTGGTGTTGGGCAGCACACTGGGTAACACGAGTCTCCTAATTTTTAAGGCAGTCTCCACAAACCATTTTGTTATTAAGATTCAGTTTAGGGACTCCTTTGACAGCCTCAAACTTGAAAATGTTCTTCAAGTTTCGATAATTTGCATGTCCAAACTTTTGATGCCACAATGTAGTAACATCTATTTTTGCCAAATGGCACACCTGTTTGTCTTCAACAAGATAACAATTATCACTTGATCTAATTCCTGTCATCACACAATTGTTAGTATAATCAAAGACTTCACAAATATTTTTGTTGAATTTTACCTTTAAATTGTCATCACAAAGTTGGCTAATACTAATTAAATTAGCAACAAGACCATCTACATGTAAGACATTTTTTAAGGTAGGAAAACCAGTCACATCTAGTGTCCCTTTTCCTATTATATTGCTTTTACTTCCACCACCATAAGTTACACTACCTCCTTGAATAGATTCATAGTCTTTCAAAAACAACTTTGTTCCCGTCATGTGACGTGAACATCCACTATCAAAGTACCATGATTTTTCAATATTTGTCTTTAGAGAAGTGTAAACAACATCGCATCTCAATTTAGATTTAGGTTTCCATGACTTCTTTTTTGTGTTTTTGACCTCCTGACAGAATGTGTTATCTGGAGTGCTGGGTAACACTTCAGGTAACACAGAATGACTGGACTGTTTCTTTGAAAGAGTATTACACTTATTTTTAAAATGTCCAGAGGTGTGACTATTGACACACTTTTATTTTGTCAGAAGAGTCATTAGAGAAAGAATTTTGATCAAAAGCACGTTCTTTCACAAAACATATTTCATGTTCATCACAACTCAAAGAAGAAATAATTTTATCTAATGATTCTCGGAAACCAATACCTGCTTTGAGAGGCTTACTCAAATTGAGAATCTCATCCAATTTGGATGATCCGGTGTTGATTTTCTTCAAGGTGGTTTCGGCTAAAGTCAATTTGGCCTTGACTTTCTCTAGCTCGGCATCCCTCTTGGATGCTTGAACTTCCAAGCGAGTCAAGTAGGCCTTGAGTCCATCATTCATCTTGGTTAAAGTTTTAACCATTTTGTTCTCTTTCTTCCATTCCTTGAGCAACTCCTCATAAAGGTTCTTTAACCCAGCAATAAGTTCATCTTTGCTCAGCTCATCCTCTTGTGAACTTCCTGCATCAAGGTTAGTGGAAACCACGAAACAAACATCATTATATGAACTGAAATTGTTATACCTGACAGGTGTGGTCTCAGGTGCTATCTCCGACTGGAAAACATCGGAGGTAACATGTTCAGTATCCGTGTCACTTAGTGTGACAAACATGGTTGTTTGATCTGGTTCTTCCTCCTGGACTAAAACAGGAAGTTGTTTCTGATTGGGATTAGCAGGATCGAAAGCCATGACAAAGGACCGAACCACGTAGTATCGTCAAGTAACCGGGCTCTGATACCAATTGAAAATGTTTGTCAAAAGCTTACTGAGAACAGATGTTACCTCAAGTGTTAGGTAACACCCCAGGTAACACACGCTGACGGACAGAATACACACACCCGAAAATATAAGAGTTTTGCAGCGGAAAAATAAATAGCACAAGAGATATATTTTTCTCAAGTTTTATAAATATAACTTGAGATGCCTAAATGGCGAAAACTTTATAATCAATACCAATTACAAAGTCAAAAGGTTCCCTATAGCTTGTATGATATACGCTCTATGGAACCAAAATAAAAACAAAGTACAATGATCCTATCCTAGCCCAAATACACTCAAACCCGAAGTATTTGAGTGTAGAAAAGAGTGTATGGGAGGAAGGATACAAAGGAGCAAAGAAGTACTTTGTTCTTGTGCTATGGATGTGTGTATATTTTGGCTTGGTTACAAAGTGTTCATCCTAGCACTATTTATAGCCTTCAATACTTGATGGCTACACAAAGAAATAGCCTTGGGGCTGCCTTCCACGTTGTGAGAGAGTGGGGAGAGTGTTGGGCATGTTTTCCTATTTTCATGGAAGACTTGGTCCTCTTCCCTTGTATTTCTCAACCGAAAACTTGGTGCCCAAGCTCATGCTTCGCTTTGTTGTACTCTGAGCTTCTCCATGCTTGTTCTTCTCCATTTGATCAGCAACAAACCTTTGAAATAGTCTCCCCACATTTTTCTCCATATTTAACACATGTTAAATATGTTTATAACTCCTTCAATAACTCGCTATTTATAAATAAATCTTTATTAATTTCTTCTCCATGTTTTAAGCTCCATAAATCAACTTTATTATACCTGAAAATATGGACCAACATCTAGACAATAATATTAGGACATTAGTATAAAATTATATTAGAAAGAAATATCAAATTACAAAGTATTTTCGTCACAACACTTAGACTGTCAGTGGCAACATCTGAGGTAACACCTCTGTCTGCACTAACAATCTCCCCCTTAATTTGAGATTTCTTTCCAATCTCCTATGTGTTGGTACCTGCAAAAACAAGTTAGCCATATACAGTATAACAGAGCATTTCACCAAAGATAACAGAGCATTTCACCAAAGATTAACTCCCCCTTAATCATGGAGTTAACCGAAACAACAAAGATTTACTTAATATACTAATTGTAAAGTAGAACCATGTTTAAAACAATTAGTAGTTTAAAACAAAAGTAAATCAAAGTTTTAAAATCCACAAAACCACAAGTCATAAACCAAAGCATAACCACCAAAGTATTAAAGTTCTAAATTAAGAACTAAAATACGAATTGTTTTAAAAACCAAACCAACCAAAAACAGAAATTGTTTTGAAACCATTTTAAAGTACCATTAAAAGCCATTGCCCAAGAGTTGTGGCAACATCAACCTGCAGCAGCACGAGTTGTACCAGCATCACCAACAGCATCAGTAGCAGCACTAGTACCTGCACTAGTACCAGCACACCATCTCCCCCTGGTTGGGAAGAAATCATATTAATGAATTCGATGGTGTCTTCTTTAAATGGAGGAAGAAGGGGCTTTTCTTTTGGGTTTCTTGGTGGCGGTAACAGGTGGTTGAGAGGCAGTCACGGTTGGGGTAGGTTGGACAGTAGTAGCAACCATGGAAGGATCATCAATGGACATGGCCATAGATGGAGAGATATTGGAAAACATGGGAGATATGTCCATGGGTGAAGTAACACCCGAGTCAACACCCGGTGACTCCTCTTGAGGTGCAGATTGGTTAGGGTTTTGGGAAGGTGAAGCCATTGTTGAATTTTGAAGGTAGAGTTGGAGAATTTTGAGAAGGGTTTTAAGAATTTTGTGGGGTTGCTGAGATAGGGAAAAAATGATGAAGAGGAGGGAGTATATAGGTGCGTTTGAGAGAGAAAGAGAGAGTAAATAGGGATAGGATTTTAGGAGGTTAAGGAATGTGAATAGGAGAAGAAATTAATTTAAACTTAACTCTTATCATCTAAATTAACTAAGACTCCTACATTTACTCACATTTTAAACAAACCTAATCAAACTCCCCCTATTTACTTGCACACAAAATACCCAACTCTCTACACATCCGGCCTACACAAACGGCGGCCACGTTTTTTTTTTTTTTTTTTTTTTTAAGTTTAAAAGAAAACGAAAAAAAATAAAACTAATAAGTAAAAAGTAAAAAGGACGGGTAAAAGAAAGAGTAACCGATTCCCACACAAAAATGAAGATAGAATCCAAGATTTTAGGGAAATAGTTACTAGAATATTTTACCACAATTAAAAAGATTTGTTTAAGACTTTTTCAAAATTGTAAACTCTTTAAAAATAAAAGACTTTCAAACTTTGAAAATTTAATGAACAAATCCGAAAAAAAAAAAAAAAAAAAAAAAAAACTAATGTAGCACACACTAATGTGTTAATGGCAACGATGGTAACACTTAAGATATCATTTGTGATAAACATCCCTTGATAAAATTAAAACAAGACAAAGGCAAGCCTCATTTTTAAAACACTTGAGGCAGAGATATGCTTCTTTAATAAACAATTGAGGCTTAACAAGTTTTTTCTTTATTTTCTAGTATTTCAAGCATAACAGCGTGTTTTTAATTTAAGCATTTTTTAAACATACTAACACTTCTTTATCTTCAAGGAAGCATCGTAGTAGTGAGCTCCGTGCCCCGAGTCCTTATAAAGTGTAAATATGCTTAGGTGATTTGTACCTTTCAAGTATGATACACTGTAGCTGCGAGCTCCATGTCCCTAATACTTAGTACAAGTCACAAGATAACATCTCCCTTTGGCAAGAGTGCATCGTCGTAGCGAGCGCCGTGCCCCGAGCTACTAAGGAAGTATTATCTGAGCTTTTTAGCCTTTATGCCTCTGATTTCATCAAAAAGTTAGTGACTTTGTCACTTTTGAGTATAAAGGGAATTTTATCAAAGATGTTACCTTGAGTGTTATCTACCATAACAAAAAGGTCAGTATGTGCCACTGTTGACGGACTGAAGGAACAATCCATCAACAGATTAAGACAGAAAAAAAAACATTATTTTTTTTTAAATAAAAATAAACACTAATATACAAGTGTTATCTCAGGTGCTGTCAGCACTCGAGGTAACACCACAAAACAGATAAACAAAAAAAAATCAGATTTTTTTTTAATAAAAAAATATAATATTATACAACAACAAAGATGATCCAAGGGGTTTAAACAAGATATGGAACAAGAGACTTCTTCAAGTTAGAAAATCTCTTATGGTTAAAAACTTGAATTAAATATTCATTTTTCAAAAATAATATTTTTAGAATCAAGCTTAGAAAGAAAACATGAATGGTTTACCATGTCTCAATAATTAACCGGTTCCTTACCTCTAGTTTGTATCCCTTCGTCTAATCTCCCTACCACTTGGGATATAGGATGATTCTTTTGAATCCTCACTGTGGGAACTCTTCTGACGGGATCATCTACTCTATTGGAGTCCTCATTATTTTCATTTTCTGCAACTGGACTGACTTCTGATGTTATCTCTGGTGTTGCCTCAAATGCGGTAACACTGGTGCCGACATCTGGTCCAACACTTATGTCGACACTTGGTCCAACATAAATGTCAAATTCACTTTGAGGTTGTTCCAGCAGTACCAAAGGAGGATAATCACCTGGTTCATCTGCAATACATGACAGATCATCAAAAACAATATCTATAGATTCTTGAATAGTTTCCAATCTTAAATTATACACTCGATATGCATGATTGTCTTGAGAATATCCAAGAAAAATGCCTTTATCACTCTTAGAGTAAAGCTTATCTAAGTAATCCCAGTCTTTTAATATGAAACATACACACCCAAACACATGGAAGTAATGTACATGTGGTTTCTTCCCATTCAAAATCTCATAGGGTGTCATTATTAAACCAGGTCTTAGAAAGACTCTATTTGAAATGTGACAAGACGTGCTCAAAGCTTCGGCCCAAAATCTTTTTGAAATACGTTTTGAAAATAACATGACACGGGCCATATCAAGCAATGTCCTATTTTTCCTTTCGGCCACCCCATTTCATTGATGTGATTTTGATACCGAAAAATCATGGTTTATCCCCTTTTTCTTACAAAAAGTATAAAAGGAAACACTTTCAAATTCTTTTCTATGATTAGATCTTATGCGAAAAATAGGTGAGCAAAACACGTTTTTTATTTTGGAGTGCAAGAGTTTAAATTTATCTAATGTTTCAGATTTTTCTCTTAGAAAATATACCCATGAAAACCTAGAGAAATCATCAACTATAACAAAAATATACCTCTTACCTCCCAGGCTTTCTACCTCGATTGGACCCATCAAGTCCATGTGCAAAAGCTGAAAACAATGTGTTGTCCCAAAGTGTTGCTCTTGGTGTTGGGCAGCACACTGGGTAACACGAGTCTCCTAATTTTTAAGGCAGTCTCCACAAACCATTTTGTTATTAAGATTCAGTTTAGGGACTCCTTTGACAGCCTCAAACTTGAAAATGTTCTTCAAGTTTCGATAATTTGCATGTCCAAACTTTTGATGCCACAATGTAGTAACATCTATTTTTGCCAAATGGCACACCTGTTTGTCTTCAACAAGATAACAATTATCACTTGATCTAATTCCTGTCATCACACAATTGTTAGTATAATCAAAGACTTCACAAATATTTTTGTTGAATTTTACCTTTAAATTGTCATCACAAAGTTGGCTAATACTAATTAAATTAGCAACAAGACCATCTACATGTAAGACATTTTTTAAGGTAGGAAAACCAGTCACATCTAGTGTCCCTTTTCCTATTATATTGCTTTTACTTCCACCACCATAAGTTACACTACCTCCTTGAATAGATTCATAGTCTTTCAAAAACAACTTTGTTCCCGTCATGTGACGTGAACATCCACTATCAAAGTACCATGATTTTTCAATATTTGTCTTTAGAGAAGTGTAAACAACATCGCATCTCAATTTAGATTTAGGTTTCCATGACTTCTTTTTTGTGTTTTTGACCTCCTGACAGAATGTGTTATCTGGAGTGCTGGGTAACACTTCAGGTAACACAGAATGACTGGACTGTTTCTTTGAAAGAGTATTACACTTATTTTTAAAATGTCCAGAGGTGTGACTATTGACACACTTTTATTTTGTCAGAAGAGTCATTAGAGAAAGAATTTTGATCAAAAGCACGTTCTTTCACAAAACATATTTCATGTTCATCACAACTCAAAGAAGAAATAATTTTATCTAATGATTCTCGGAAACCAATACCTGCTTTGAGAGGCTTACTCAAATTGAGAATCTCATCCAATTTGGATGATCCGGTGTTGATTTTCTTCAAGGTGGTTTCGGCTAAAGTCAATTTGGCCTTGACTTTCTCTAGCTCGGCATCCCTCTTGGATGCTTGAACTTCCAAGCGAGTCAAGTAGGCCTTGAGTCCATCATTCATCTTGGTTAAAGTTTTAACCATTTTGTTCTCTTTCTTCCATTCCTTGAGCAACTCCTCATAAAGGTTCTTTAACCCAGCAATAAGTTCATCTTTGCTCAGCTCATCCTCTTGTGAACTTCCTGCATCAAGGTTAGTGGAAACCACGAAACAAACATCATTATATGAACTGAAATTGTTATACCTGACAGGTGTGGTCTCAGGTGCTATCTCCGACTGGAAAACATCGGAGGTAACATGTTCAGTATCCGTGTCACTTAGTGTGACAAACATGGTTGTTTGATCTGGTTCTTCCTCCTGGACTAAAACAGGAAGTTGTTTCTGATTGGGATTAGCAGGATCGAAAGCCATGACAAAGGACCGAACCACGTAGTATCGTCAAGTAACCGGGCTCTGATACCAATTGAAAATGTTTGTCAAAAGCTTACTGAGAACAGATGTTACCTCAAGTGTTAGGTAACACCCCAGGTAACACACGCTGACGGACAGAATACACACACCCGAAAATATAAGAGTTTTGCAGCGGAAAAATAAATAGCACAAGAGATATATTTTTCTCAAGTTTTATAAATATAACTTGAGATGCCTAAATGGCGAAAACTTTATAATCAATACCAATTACAAAGTCAAAAGGTTCCCTATAGCTTGTATGATATACGCTCTATGGAACCAAAATAAAAACAAAGTACAATGATCCTATCCTAGCCCAAATACACTCAAACCCGAAGTATTTGAGTGTAGAAAAGAGTGTATGGGAGGAAGGATACAAAGGAGCAAAGAAGTACTTTGTTCTTGTGCTATGGATGTGTGTATATTTTGGCTTGGTTACAAAGTGTTCATCCTAGCACTATTTATAGCCTTCAATACTTGATGGCTACACAAAGAAATAGCCTTGGGGCTGCCTTCCACGTTGTGAGAGAGTGGGGAGAGTGTTGGGCATGTTTTCCTATTTTCATGGAAGACTTGGTCCTCTTCCCTTGTATTTCTCAACCGAAAACTTGGTGCCCAAGCTCATGCTTCGCTTTGTTGTACTCTGAGCTTCTCCATGCTTGTTCTTCTCCATTTGATCAGCAACAAACCTTTGAAATAGTCTCCCCACGTTTTTCTCCATATTTAACACATGTTAAATATGTTTATAACTCCTTCAATAACTCGCTATTTATAAATAAATCTTTATTAATTTCTTCTCCATGTTTTAAGCTCCATAAATCAACTTTATTATACCTGAAAATATGGACCAACATCTAGACAATAATATTAGGACATTAGTATAAAATTATATTAGAAAGAAATATCAAATTACAAAGTATTTTCGTCACAACACTTAGACTGTCAGTGGCAACATCTGAGGTAACACCTCTGTCTGCACTAACATAACCAACTGGCCATATCAATCACAATACACACGAGATATGAAATATCTCGTCTCATACTGCGTAGTTGTAGATTCTTGATTTGGAGAATCAAACTTAGTGGAGATTGGGCTGGATGACAGCATGGGCACTACGCATGACCTTATATGTGCATGAGCTGAACCAGATGGACCATTACGAGAAGCCACAATGCTGGGCTGCAAGGGCACGAGCTGGCTCAAAACCGGTGGACTGGGCAGCATAGTCTCGCCAGCAGGTGGGCAGGATGTTGATGAACACCCACTTGAAGAAAGAGTAGGTGAAGCCAACAGGCTTAGACCTGTGGAATGGTCATGTGTAGCCTGCAATGGCACATCCAGGAGATGGCATGGTGCTGGACCTCTTGGTTTGGCAATAGAATTTAATTTCAGAGCGGTGATATATGAGCCTGTTGAGTTTGATCCAGAACTTTCAAGAAGAAGATTATAGAGAAAATCCACAGAAGTATTAGGTCGGCGGAAAAAATAATAGTTGACAATTTTTTCGTATAATGAATCTAGACCTTCAACCATAAAACCAGTTTCGGAGATTGGACACCCAGCTCGGGTAAGAGCATAGGAAAGAGATTTTGCTTCAGAAAAATAATTTGCCTAAGATTGGGATGGAAGATTTTGAAGACAAGAAAGTTGGTCAAGAAGATCTTCTATATACCAATTTGTAGCAGCACAAAGGGGAGGAAGAAATGACTCATTAACATCAGTTAATGTGTTAGAACCCTAGTTTCTTAACTAAGTGTTTTGACAAATAATTAATGAACTTGAAAAGAATTATCAAGAAGTTAACTGGAAATCATCAAGTATTACAGGTCCACTATCTTCACTATCGAGATAACCAACCTTCAAGATAGCAGACCTTATCACTTTTGCCAAACTATATTTCCAGTCAAAGTCAAACCTGACTCAAACACTGTTCACATACTTTATGCCAGTCAAAGATTAATGACTGACATATGCATTTCCAAGATGTTGAAGACCGTTGGAACTCAAACGGATATAACATAAAAGCCTATAAAATGAGCTCAACACTACAAAAGAAAACATCACTGTCTTGGCCTTATTCTATACAATTTGATTAAAGCTTCTAAGCAAACTCAATTGTAAAAGCACACTTGATATTTATAAATCTGTGCTAAAATAGATAACCAAATATAGATCTCACATAGCTACTTTAGAGCCATCTTAGAGATCACCAAACCCTCACACTTGTAAAATCTTTTCTTTTCTTTTTCTGTACTTTGCAACAAGTACATAACTTAATTAGTGAGGATAATTAGGTTTGAAAATTCTGAGGGAATTTTCTCGCAATTGATTGTAATTTCTTGACGAAGTATTATAGTGGATTGCTTCTTCACTGTTGAGGACAGTGAAGCGTGGATGTAGGAGAGTTGCTATACTCTGAACTACGTTACATCTTTGTGTTTGTGTCTCATTTACTCACACTTATTCACACACATATCACTTATTATTTACTCATTTATTTCTTCTATTTATTTCATTATTATTCCGCTGCATAACTCAACACACACACACACTACACATCAAGATAGTCGACCTACTCTGCCAAGATAGTCGACCCCTTGTGAACTAACATCTACCTGTTTAAAGTGTATAAATAGAACATGTTCTTTCAATTGGCACCAGAGCTGGTTTCTAAAAGACTTAAGTGTCTTCAAGTTTAACATCTTGTGAAGGATCCAGAAGCACCAACATCATGCATCAACCCAGAAGAAACAATGAGAAATACATTCCACATGTTGATGACTGTGAATCTTTTGAAATATTCTCTTCCAAGATCAAAACTTACCTTGATTCAAACAGTGTGTGGAACTGGTTTGTTCTTCATGAAGAAGTCAGAATACCCATCCAACCTGACACAAATGGAGGAGAGGACAAATACAAGACCCCAAACCTATGGACCGAAACTGAAAGACACTTAGTGACAGCTAATCAAAAAGTTAAAAACATTTTACAAAAAAGTGTTAATGACTCTTTGGCCCAAGAGATTGGGAAAGTTGAAACTGCTAAAGAAGCCTGGGATTTAATCAAAACCAAGTTCACTAAGCACACAAGTGTCTGAGCACAAAACCTATATAACCTTTTAAGGCAACTTGACAATTTTAAGTTTGCTACTGGTGAAAGAGTTAGTGCTGCCAAAGACAGATTTGAAGATCTACTTAGACTTGTGTCAGATCATGGCAAGAAATTAGATCAACAAGATCTATGTCTAAAAATATTTTTAAGCCTCCCTCAAGAATATGAAAAAAGTTGCTTTACCCATAAGAGAAGGTATTGAATGGCCAAGTATGACTGTTGAACAATACTTTGGAAAATTAGAAGCATATGAACTTGAAAGGACTGTCAAACTACCCACCATTGCATCATCCTTAGCCAATGCTCACACCAAGGCTCTTGCTGCACAAGAAGCTCCTAAAGCTTACTCAAAACAGGACATTGACTCCCTAATCTGCAATGCTATTCAGAAAGTCTACCTGTCCCAAAAACCAGAAGTCAAACCTTTAACTCAAGAAGATATTCCTAGCTTGATCACCATAGCTGTTAAAAACGCTATGAGACATCAAAAAAGGATGTTTGACAAAAGAAACACAACATCCTCCTCTAACCAAGTCCAAACTGAGAAGAAAGATGTCACATGTTATAACTGTGAAAAGTTAGGTCACTACTCTCAAGAGTGCCTTGAACCAAAGAAATCAAGAAAATTTTCAACTCAGAAGAAGCTTTCATATTCTAAAGACATTATACACAGTTCTAGGTGCAATTGCTTCAATTGTGCTAAAGCCAAACAAGTTGAAAAGAAGGAATAGGTCATGATAGCAGACCTGTAAAAATTTAGTGATGATGAAAGTGACTCCTCAGACTCAGATAATGAGATGGAAGCCATGATATGTCTCATGGAAAATGATGAAGATGACTCAGAAAATGAAGAGGAACTTGAAGCTCTTGCAGCTGCAGAAGAACTAAGAAAGGTAAGTGATTAATTCTCTTGACCTTGAAGGTCTTAAAAATTTGGCTTGTACTTTGTTTATTCAGAGAAAGAAAGAAGAATCTAGCCTTAGGGTCTTAATAACTGAAAACTTACAATTTTTTAAGGATCTAGACACTCTTAAAACCAAAAATGCCCTCCTTGAAACACAAAACCTATCCCTTCAAAACCAAAACAAGCAGCAAGAAGATGAGATAGTAGACCTTCATGCTGATGTCTTCAATGCAAGAAACAATCACCTTCACATCAGCAGTCAACTGAAAGAGCTCAACCTCAGAATAGAGGCTCTAAATGATGAAAACCAAGCATTCAAAACAAAAATTGAGTCTTGGAACAAGTCAAGTTCAGCAATGTCACATTTCCTTTATACACAAAGACATCCTTTTGACAAAATTGGACTAGGTGCAAATAACCCAACCTTGATTGAATACAAACTACCTGAAGGTGAAAGAAAACTGGATAAAATGCTACTTGTCAAGATAGGAGACAAAACTATAAGAAAACCCATCTATCTTGTCCAAACAAAACAGGATGTATACAAGGCTCAAATGAAAGAGGTCAGCTATCATGATCAAGCATCCAGTAGCAGGATTCAAATGACCAATCCCAAAAACAAAAGTGATGTTCCAAGCCCTCAAAAGCAATTCCTGACTTGGAAGAACAATCAAAATGTTCAGTACAACTACAGACAAAAGACCTATCAAGGACAATCTAGAAGACAGCAGACCTATCAAGCATATCCAAGAAGACAGCAGACCTATCAAAAAGGAAACAAAGGAAGAAAAAATCAAAACTATAGCTCTTCAAAGTTCCCTAAAGCCTATCCCTCACCCAAATCATATAATCCTCACCCTCATCATAACTACCATCACCAACAATTCAGGATGACACCCTACATATACCAAATCCTATCCTACCTAAACTCATTCAACCAAAAATCTTTTGTCCCAAAGAACAATAGCCCTCCTAAGAAAATTGTAAAAGTTTGGGTCCCTAAGGCTGTCTAACCTCCTGGACCCATAATTCAAAGGGGACCATGTTTATTTCTCTTTAATTGTTTTATAGGAATTTAATATAGGAATCTGGTACCTAGATAGTGGCTGCAGTAGGCATATGACCTTCAACAAACAATGGCTGCAGAACTTCATTTCAAAAGATGGACCTAATGTTGGTTTTGGAGACAACTCTGAAGCTAGAGTCAAAGGACATGGAGACTTGATCACAAAGAGCCTTATCTTATCAAATGTCTCTTATGTGGAAGGTCTTAAGCACAACTTAATTAGCATCAGTCATATATGTGACAAAGGATTTCATGTTGTGTGCTCTCATAACCTGTGTCAAGTGAAGAATTCAATTGATGAAGTCATTCTTACTGGATTCAGAAAAGGAAATATATATTGCATATCCCTTGAACTGACTAAATCTTCCAATGCCATATGTCTACTGTCTTATAATCAGTCTGATTTGGCATGGCTCTGGCATAAGAGATTAGCTCACTTGAACCTTAAAAGCATAGCAAAACTTGCATCCTCCAAACTTGTTAAAGGACTTCCAAAGATATCCTTCAAAAGGGATAAACTGTACAATGCTTGTCAGTGTGGAAAGCAACAAAGGACTTCTTTTAAAGCCAAAAAAAGATTGGATACAAAAAGGCCACTTGAACTTATTCATATGGATTTATTTGGACCAATCAGAACCAGAAGCCTTGGAGGAAAAAGGTATTCCCTAGTGATAGTTGATGACTTTACAAGATTTTCTTGGATCATTCTATTGGAATACAAATCAGAAACTCTTGGTCAACTAGTAAAATTGATAAATCAAGTTCAAAACCTCAAAAGCATCAAAGTGGTCAGAATAAGATGAGATCATGGTACTGAATTTGAGAACACTGGAGTTGAATATTTTTGCAATCAACAAGGAATTAGTCACAACTTTTCAGCCCCTAGAACTCCTCAACAAAATAGAGTGGCTGAAAGAAAGAACAGAACAATATGTGAAGCTGCAAGGACCATGTTATCTGAAAATAACCTTCCTAAGTATTTTTGGGGAGAAGCTGTTACTACTGCAGTTTATGTTCAGAATAAGACCTTGATTAACAAATTTCACTTAAAAACTCCCTATGAATTGTGGAATGAAAGAACTCTAACTATTTATTACTTTCATGCTTTTGGGAGTAAATGCTACATTCACAACAATGGGAAGGATAATTTGGACAAATTTGAGTCTAAAAGTGATGAAGGCATATTCCTTGGTTATTCTGCAACCAGCAAGGCATATAGAGTTTATAATAGAAGAAGAATGGTGGTTGAAGAGTCTATTCATGTAGATTTTGATGAATCTCCCAGTGCTTGGGATATAAAAATTGATGAGTTTGATGAAACTCTTAGAAATGTTGATTCTCTGCCTGAACCTTCACCCATTTTCTCCCAAAATTCCAAAAATAACCAACTCGACTATCTTCCTTATAATCTACCCAAAATCTCTCCTAAACCTTTTCCACCTTTCAGCAACCTCAAAATCAATGATAATCCACCTTTACCACAAGTTGCTAAGCATGGAACTGCTCTCACTAACCCTGTTCTCATTCCTGATAATAGTCCTACTGATGATAGTAGACCTACAAATGATAGTAGACCTACTACTGATGATAGACCTATCACTGAAAATAGAACTGGGATAAACTGTGAACCTAGCTCATCCACTCAAGAACCATCAAATCATAATCCACCTAGATCCATTCCTATTTCCAGCATATACATTGATCTCCCTATTGCTAGAAACTACAACAATAATCACCCTGAGTCATTAGTAATTGGTGATATTGCCAGTGGAGTTCAAACAAGGTCAAACATTGAAGATGGAGCCTTGTATAGTGCCTTCATATCTCAGATGGAGCCAAAGAAGATCAATGAAGCTCTTCTTGATGCAGATTGGATAGAAGCAATGGAGGAAGAGCTTGAACAGTTTGAAAGGAACAAAGTTTGGAAACTTGTCCCTAAACCTAAAAATCAAACTATAATTAAGACTAAATGGGTGTTCAGAAACAAGATGAATGAAGATGGTATAGTCATAAGAAATAAAACAAGATTGGTATCTCAAGGATATAAACAAGAAGAAGGTATTGACTATGATGAGACTTATGCTCCAGTTGCTAGACTTGAAGCAATTAGACTTTTTCTTGCCTACTCATCATCCAAAAATATGACTGTATATCAGATGGATGTTAAAAGTGCATTTTTGAATGGGGTTCTTCATGAAAAAGTATTTGTTGCACAACCTCCTGGGTTTGAATCCCCAAAATTCCCAGATCATGTCTACAAACTGGATAAAGCCTTATATGGACTCAAACAAGGCCCTAGAGCTTGGTATAAGACCTTATCCAACTTTCTACTCGAAAAGGGATTTACAAAAGGGCAAATTGAGAAAACCTTGTTCATCAAAAAAACCAACCAATATATCTTACTCATTCAAATTTATGTGGATGATATTATATTTGGTTCAACTAATGATGATCTATGCAAGGAATTTGGATCAACCATGCAAGAGAAATTTGAAATGAGCATGATAGGAGAGCTCACCTTCTTTTGGGGACGGCAAGTCAAACAATTTCCCAATGAAATTTTTATAAATCAAGGAAAATATACTAGAGATATGCTGAAGAAATTTGATATGAAAAATGTATCCACAGCCAAAACTCCTCTATCAACAACTGCAAAATTACATGCAGATCCTGAAGGTCAGATTGTGAATCAAACTCTGTATAGAAGTTTCATTGGATCTCTTCTCTATGTCACTGCTTCAAGACCTGACATCATGTTCAGTGTTTGCTAATGTGCAAGGTTTCAAGCATATCCTAAAGAATCACACTTAGCAGAAGTTAAAAGGATTTTTTGATATCTTAAAGGGACTCCTGACTTTGAAATTTGGTACCCTAAAGAATCTCCTATATCTCTCATTGGATATACTGACTCAGACTATGCTGGATGTAATTTGGATAGAAAATCCACCAGTGGTAGTTGTCAGTTTCTAGGCTCAAGAATTGTAAGTTGGTGCAGGAAAAAGCAAACCTCAGTTGCTACATCAACTGCAGAAGCAGAATATGTTGCTACTGGACTTTGTTGCTCACAAGTCCTTTATCTCAAAAATCAACTCAAAGACTTTGGAATTTTTCAAGATCATATTCCTATTTTCTGTGATAATACTAGTGCTATAGCAATGACTGAGAATCCAGTTTAGCACTCTAAAAAAAAGCACATTGAAGTTAGGCACCATTTCATAAGGGATCATGTTGAAAAAGGTGATATATGCCTCTCTCATGTGTGCACTGAGAATCAACTGGCTGACATTCTCACAAAAGCACTGGATGAACAAAGATTTGGCTATTTGAGAGCAAATATGGGAATGCTGAATGTGCCAAGCAAATAAAAAGGGAAATTTCATTAAACATAGTGGAGTACATAACAAAGAAAGGAGTAAAAACATCAAAAAGGTGCCATAAAGGGCTACCCTACTCCTACAAACTAAAAGGAGCTAAAAATGTGTCACCAGCTCCTTCCCTATCCAAGATAGCCGACCTCTCCATCAGGTCCACTATCTTCACTTCATCAGAAACTACTCTTCTGACCTCCATTCTCCAACAACAAAAAAACACTCTGCTGATGTCTCCACCTCCTCCTTGAGATATCCCAACAAATGGCTAACCAGACTCATCAGTTCTCTCTAACATGAGTCTACTATCCCATCTCCATGACTCAACTCCACGGGCAGACTGATTTGATGAAGGCCACACAGTCCTAGGCCACCAATTCCTTACCTCTTGAGGTTTAGGAAAACTATCTAAAGGTGATGAGAAGCTGAAAGTTCCAGAAGAATTGTGGCTTTCACTAAAAACATATGCCTCATTTGACCTGAAGCTCCCATCTTCCTTCTCCCCTGTTCTTAATGGACTACAGCAAGAAAAGTACTTGCTTGAAATTAGGGAAAATGAACTGTTCTTCGTGTAAGAACTGCCATTATAATTATCCCCTTGGCCTTCCCCTTTCTCCCCTTTCTTGCCAATCACCAATCTGACTTCCTCTCTAACTTTAAAAGATCAAACAAGGATTTGTTAGGTCCTTTATCTTCCTCAATCTCTGAAATCTTTGCTTTTTCCTTTGCCAATGTCACATCTTTTATCTATCTCCTCCCCTCTCTTTAGCCTTTTTTTCTCCTCCTTTACAAACTCATCTCTGTCATGTAGCCACATCTCTTTCTTGATGGAACTTTCCATCAATTCCACCTTCTTTATTGGATCATTTGGAAGAAGCTGATCCACCTCTTGATCACCAACTAAGGCCTCCTGTGACTGATATTTCCTAAACTCTCTCAAGAATCTCTCATCTACCTGCTCCTTCTCCTCTTCCCTCTCTCTAAACTTTAACTTCTTCACAAGATCAGACATCTTGCTTGGGCTAAAAAGATTTGTTAGTCTATACATTCTTTTATGAGAAAATATGAAGGAAGAAGGTCTACTATCTTACTATGAACTATCTATATCTGAATATTTAGTGTTGTGATGTATAAATTCACCAACAATGTTTCTTATATAGAGAGATTTCACATCATTTAATTCACCTCGAGAATGAATGTTGTAGATGCAATGATGATAGTAGACCTCAAAAGATGCATTCCAGTAAGGTTGATTTGATATGTTAATTAAATCGAGCCGCCTGTATATACTGGATTATAGTTTAATATTGGACTTAACCATGTCAATTTTTATTAAGGGAATAAAGAATGTTTTCTCCGTTCACGCTATGTCCTTTGCGTAAACACAAATAGAAGACATTTACTGTTTCAACAGTTACAATTGTGATGAGTCACCTGCTTGTCCACATCACTTATAAATTTCCTTTAAAGGGCATGTCTTTTCACCTTTTTATAGTTGTCCCCCAACCCTTTAAAAGCCACCGTTTCACTTAAACCAATCATCCTTTTAAAACCCTTCTTCTCCATTCAAACAAAAGTGACTGTTACATCATCTGTTTCTCCTTATCAAACCCTAGAAAAATGAATTCCACATCCGCCCATGGCTATCGCATTAAAAAAATCCTTTTACATTAATCCAATTGGTGGATGGATTGGAGAGCTTCTCACAAATGCAAAATTAAAGACATTCATGGAGGCCAAGCATCCAATTCTTCCTCTGCTCTGCTCCCACATCTACAATAATGGAGTTTAGATAGAGCAATACAACATTCAGTTTACTCTCCAAGGTACCTCCTACACCATATCCCCTAGTGATGTTGCTGCCACTTATGGCACTGTAAATGACCAACATGATTACAAACATTTGGGATTCCAACATCAATTACTTATCTCAAACTGCTACTATAGAAGGATGGCCTAATTACCATAATGATAAACCTGTCTATAAAAAGTTCCTATCTCCCCAATTTTCTACTCTTGCTGATGTAGTTATGAAAGGTTTGTGTGGAAATACCTCTTCTCACCATGTCATGAGCCCCAGTGAGTGGAAACAATTGTTTTGTCTATTGCATACAGTTCAAACCACAAATTGGAGTTTTGTGTTGTTGTCTAACTTTAGACTTAGGTCTGGCCATCATCCCCTTAAAATCAAAATCAAATCCTCTATAAATCCTGGATTATATAGGTTCATGAGTGGGATTTTGCTTCAAATTGGGAGAACAATGAGAGTTAGAGTACCTATCCCCTATGATAGGCAAGCAACCCATCACAGATATAAGGTATTTAGTATTCATACCTTCTCATACAAACAACAGGGTAGGGTACAAGAACCTATTAAAGATCAACAAGATCCTGACCTTCAAGATGAAAATTCACCTTCTCATGTCTCATCAATCTCTGGTAGTGATATTGAAAGAGAGACCCTAGCTTAAATGGACCAAAGATTTAAGGGAAAAGGTAGGAAAGACTAAGGACCCAAGATAGTAGACCTAGATGATGACCCTACTGTGCATGAACCTTTAGCCAAAATCATTCCACCCTTGCTTCTTAAAGCACCTCCACCCTCTACTCCTGGTCCCAGCACCATCAAAACTCCCTCTCCCTTCACCCAAATTGCCTTTGTGTACAAAAGGTCCAAAACCAAACCTAAACACTCTCCCTCACCCTGTCCAGAAAAACCCAAACTCCAACCCTCCAGAAAATCCAAGAGACTACAAAAGGACAATGAACCCATTAACTTAGATGAGGTTCCCCTAGTCTCAGTCAGACCTCTGAGTAAGAAAAGAAAAGTGATTATCCCTGAAGAAGAATCACCACCCCTTTCACCTTCTATCTCACCACCTGAACCATTTGATTTTGACCCAACTCATCATAGTTCATCAACTGAGACCCTCAGTTCAGGAGCTCAAGAAGTTGTTGAAGCCCTTAAAACTCTAACTGAATCTCAAAGAAAAAAGGCCTCCTCTCCCCCAGCTCAAATTCCTATATCATCAGGTCCTTTATCTTTATCATTTATGCCAACTCCTGGTCTCCTATCTCAATTTGAGGAGGTATCTATTGAAACTGATAGGGGGAATGTTATTCTTGATAGAACTGAGCCTTCAGTTGAACAAGAAAGGGGGAATGTCAATCTTGAAGATGTTCATGAACAGACAGCTGACCTAGGTAGAACTGTGGCCATGATAGTTGACCTTGTACAATCTATTCCCAGTTCCCCAAAATCTATTCCTTCCACCCAATTAACCATTGAGAGACCTGTTCAACCTTTTCCCTCTCTTCCTGTCTCATCTGGAAAGGGAAAAGCAATCTTGGTTGAGGAAAATCCTTTTGATAAAGAAGCCTACTATGCCCTATTTGATATGGGTAAGATTGCCAAATTCCATGAACTTGAAGAAAAGTTTGGATTTGATGTCACTTGGAAGAAACTTGGTCTGGACAAAGCTCCCTCTACTGGTCTCTCTTCCTCCTCCTCTCACTTTTCCAGAGTTGATGATCCCTACCTTCATACAAACTCTTCTTTTGAAATCATCACTCCTGGTCCATATAATCCTTCATCTGACCCCTTATTTTCAACCAACTTGATTCACCTGTACTATGCACCTCCCCCTTGGTTCATTTCTCATCCAGTGGACTTCTCTATCCCATCCATTCTCCCTCTTGGTCTTTCATTTGACCATCTTGAGTTTCCCCAAGAAATCCTTAGCTCAGCTATCTCTAGTCAATATTGGACCTACTCAAAAGCCCAGCTAAAAATGACTGCTAGAGAGCTTGCTGGGAGAATACTCTTTGTGCACAATGAATGGAAAACATACAGACTAGCCTTGAACCAATTCTACATCCATGAGACCCCTCTTGTTCCCTCAAGCCTTAATGAAGGCAAAATGGCTCAATGGGAAAAAATCTTCTCCCAATCGTTGTCTCCCAAGCTAAATGAAGGCCTCCATATGCAATTAGGAGTTGTTTTAACCAAATGCATTGACCTCATCAAAGTGATTTATTGGAAGCTAGTATGTGAGAAGTTGTTTGGCTTCTGTGCTATCAAGAGATTATTTGGTGGAATCCTTCCCAGCTCTACTATCTTCCCAAATGAACCATCACTTCAAGAGCCCTTTCATCAATACTCTTTCCCTCTCATACCTGATCCTATTATGCCTGCATATTCATCCACATTTCCTGCTGCTACTCATGAAGACATCAATGCAGTTGGGAACTATGTGAGAGCTCAAATGAAGGGACTCAGACATGACTTGACAAAGTTGGTCCAAGAAACACTTGCTGGCAGGATAGTTGACCAGACTGAAGCCACCACCCTTCCAAGAAAATTCAGAGAGTCCACTCAACCTCAAGAAATCTTTACCCAAGATCAACCTTCATCAAGAGGACAATCTTCAACAAGACAGCTTCTAATTGGTCCTGCCCCCTCAGTTTCAAGAAATAAGGGAAAGAAGGAGACTCTGCTAAAGAAGAGTCAACTGATCAACCATGGCATTCAGTATGATGATAGGATGAGTCTCACTTGGAACAACAAACTGTACTACTTCAGGTTCAAAAAGAAGCAACTCTAACTACTGAATCTTGAAAGAGAAAGACATCTAACTGCAGTAGACCTTGGAGAAGCACAACCTGAACCAGACTATCATAGTGATGACAGTATTGAAGCCTTATTTCACTAAGTTTTTCTCTTTTCTCAAAACCTTTTGTCATTCTTAAAATTTTGTATTATATGTTTTGGGATGTAAACTTAAAACCTTTGCATTTCTCATTGTGATCTAATTGTGTTATGTTTTAAGTTCTCTTTACAGATCTTATTCTACTTCTTATTCTTAATTATTTCCCAAAAAGGGGGAAATTGTTAGAACCCTAGTTTCTTAACTAAGTGTTTTGACAAATAATTAATGAACTTGAAAAGAATTATAAAGAAGTTAACTGGAAATCATCAAGTATTACAGGTCCACTATCTTCACTATCGAGATAACCATCCTTCAAGATAGCAGACCTTATCACTTTTGCCAAACTATACTTCCAGTCAAAGTCAAACGTGACTCAAACACTGTTCACATACTTTATGCCAGTCAAAGATTAATGACTGACATATGCATTTCCAAGATGTTGAAGACCGTTGGAACTCAAACGGATATAACATAAAATCCTATAAAAGGAGCTCAACACTACAAAAGAAAACATCACTGTCTTGGCCATATTCTATACAATTTGATTAAAGCGTCTAAGGAAACTCAATTGTAAAAGCACACTTGATATTTATAAATCTGTGCTAAAATAGATAACCAAATATAGATCTCACATAGCTACTTTAGTTCCATCTTAGTGATCACCAAACCCTCACTCTTGTGAAATATTTTCTTTTCTTTTTCTGTACTTTGCAACAAGTACATAACTTAATTAGTGAGGCTAATTAGGTTTGAAAATTCTGAGGGAATTTTCTTGCAATTGATTGTAAAATCTTGACGAAGTTTTATAGTGGATTGCTTCTTCACTGTTGAGGACAGTGAAGCATGGATGTAGGAGAGTTGCTATACTCTGAACCATGTTACATCTTTGTGTTTGTGTCTCATTTACTCACACTTATTCACACACATATCACTTATCATTTACTCATTTATTTCTTCTATTTATTTCATTATTATTCCTTTGCATAACTCAACACACACACACTACACATCATGATAGTCGACCTACTCTGCCAAGATAGTTGACCTCTTGTGAACTAACATCTACCTGTTTAAAGTGTATAAATAGAACAGGTTCTTTCATAATGGTTCTTCTACAACGGAAGAATAATCATTTGAACCTAATGATTCATTTTGTTCCGGATATAACCAATCCGATAAAGAAAAAGAGGAATCATTATGAACGGTATTGGTTGGTTCATAACAACGCAAACAGTCTCTTGCAGTATGAGCAAAACCGTTACACAACTAAGAAATATCATATGATAATGGTACCGTATCAAAGGCCGGGGATGGAAAGGATTTAAGTGGGGGTGTTTGTAATACCCCATCCCACATCGGAAAGATATCCGGTTGTTGTGCTCAGTGCCTATGTGTGGTGCTTATATGTAGCAGGTCGGACTTATGGGCTTGGGTCGTTACAACTACGGTTAAATTTTTGACATTTATTCATCTTCAACAACTTAGTCCAAATCCTGCATAAAGTGAAAGCACCCAAATAGATTTGTCCTTTTAACTTTCTTCTTGGAAACAAAAGCTTTTAGAATTGCAAAAGGACCTAAACTTAAAGCTTAAGGAGCTCTAAATGTTGCTAATATTCAGAATAATGTACATTGATACCTATTTAAGTGAAAGAAACATAAAGAGAAAAAAAAGAAAAGAGGAAAAGCTCCCACTCTATGTAAAAACAGAAGACACCAAGGAAAAGAATCCTAAATCTAGGTGAATATCAGAAGGATATGTACAAATACATGCATAAAGAATTTACAATGCCAGACATATCCAATCCATGTCTAGAATGCAACATGACCCACATATTTTGCATCATTAACACCCCCTCAATCCAATTGGAGGTACGATGATGCAGCTTGCTTGGAAACACTGATAGTAGGTGATTAATGCTTAGTATCATAACAAAGCATGCATATTGCCACTCCTTTGGCAGATATTGTGAGTATTAATCATCTTCATGTGATTGATCGAATTTCTGGAATAACACTAATAATACCTTGAAGGGTTACCTTTGGCCAAACCTGTTTAATATTCAAGAGGATATTCAATCTTTGGACATAAATTAAGCATGACTGCTGGGCTCAAAGTTGAGAGAGTCTAGGAGAACCAAACGCTTCACGACCGACTAGGGAGTTGAGAATTCAAAAAAGATGGGAACAAGTACAAAAAAAATGCCCCCTGATGGAGATAAATAATAAGTTTGGGTTTTTTTTATTATTTGTTATTTTATGTTATTTTTCGGATTTATTGTTTAGTAGGTATTATTTTCATGTTTAAAGGTAGATTTAGGCTTTATCATTTAGGCTTTATTTTAATATTTTAGGAGTCTATTAAGTTACCAGGTTAGGATTATTTTTAGGAGTGTTTGACTTGTTATCCTGTCTTAGGAGTTATAAAATTAGGGTATTATGTAATTCCGAATATTATCAATTGAGTAGTGGTATACACCCCCGCAGATTTAGTTAGCACGCCCACCAAATTTTTATTACAAAAATGCCATGTGTGGAAAAGACAATCCAATCTATACTTTTACAATAACACAAACACAAAAAACCGTAGAACTATCGTCTTCAAGTTTGCTCTTTGATCCCTTTTTTCGGACCCACCAAGCACACAAGCAGTTCTTAAACCATCAAATTTCAATTAAGTTTGAGAACATATTTTGCCAATTTTGAGATTTGTGCTCTAATAAAATCATGATCGTATCTTCATTATCCATCATATGAGATAGATCTTTACCCATGAATTGTTATATTTAAAGAAGAATAACAATTAGACTGCGGAGATCCAAAAGATATGGACGAGAACTCTGAAACTATCTCCACTAATTTTTCACAATTCTTCCATAGTGGATTCAGTAAATTGAATTGGGGTATAAACTTTTCTTGTTTGTTGTAGGGTTTTAAAAAGAGGATTGCTATTCATCCCTTGGGAATCAGAAGCTTTATAATCAGTTATTTTTCTTTTAATGTCGCAACCATTAGGTTGTCCACTAAATTTGATGATTTATAATTTTAAATAGTGGGTGATATAACAATGTGGGCTTTCTAACTAAATTAGTGGGTGCGTAATCCCCACCCAATTAGATTTAATTAATATTATTTTGGTATTGAGTGTTTACTCTCTATTCCCTAAAAGTCACTTACCTTAACGACGTTAAAAAGACTAAAATGTCAACAATATAAGAAGAGTAACACCCTTTAAATATAATTAACATCTGTTAGCATATTTAATGGTTTTAGCATTTTCTTCGTTACCTCTCACAATCTCTATCTGCGATCCCGGCCCCACAACATCAGTCCACCACACACCACCATAAATCACAAACCATTTGCTCCCATCAACCACCAACCACCGGAATCACAGATTTGGGATCGATTTGGGATTGGGGTTTCAATTTTCGAATTGGGGCTTCAACTATTCAAATATTGTGTTTCAATTTTCTAAATAACATTTTTGAACACTTGAACTCCTCCGGCCTTTGTTCGATTTCGCCCAGGTTCAATTCCATTCTTGTGTTTGATTTCGCACAGGTATATTGATTGCTGGCGAGATGGGATGGAGGAACCGAATTGCAGGTTGAATTGATAGTGGAGGGCCGGAGATTGGTCGGAATTTGATAGATTGCGATCGGGGCCTCTGGTATCAACGCCGGAGAAGATGGACGCCGTCTACGGCAGATCTGGGATGGAATGTTTGAGAGGAAGTCAAATTGGAAATTAAGAGGTTGCAATGTCCAGAGTTGATGCCGCTTAAAGGAGAGAGATTGGGCGTTCTAGGGCTTTCAATGGTTTTTATTGGTTTTTATTTATTTTTTCAGTCATGGGTTTGATTTTGGATATTCTAGTGGAATTTATGGATTCACTTTTGGTATTCATCCATTGTTGGCTTGAATAAAAGTGTTCATTTACCATTGTTGTTGGCTCGAATAAACATGCAAGGGAGGAGATTAATGAGGAATAGATGAAATGGGTGTTACTTTTTTAATTACTGTTAGTTTATTTAACGAGTTGGATTGTTATGATAACATTCCGTTTATGAAATTTAACGTCATCCAAGTTGCACTATTAGTAACCAAATCGAAAAGTACATTTCATTATGTTCTTAAAGGAGAGTATGTTGCATTTGGTGTAATAGAGGGTGTAGTACATGCGATTGACTTGTAATTATCTCTTCCGGAAATTAGCTTTGATTAATATTATTTTGGTATTTGAGTATTTACTCTTTATTCCCTAAAAGTGATTTAATTCCTTTAGGATGCCAATTATTTTCCGTAATCATGTGTGATTCAACGAGAATTGAAGATCATTCACTGACCACTGGCAATTGTGCGTGATTCAATAATGTTTGGTACTATTCTTCCGGCATTGTTGCGACAATCCACGGATTAATGGTGTAATACCAGCCCTCCCCCTTTTTATTTTTATTTTGGATTCTTTTATTTATTAATTGGACCGAGTCATTAAAGAAAGCATTGGGCTTAGTTATTGGGTCAAAGTAAAGCCCGAATCTTTATTGGAGAAGGAATCCTTTTTGGGTTAGTAGTTGGAAACCCTTTATTATATAAACCCCTCTAAGAAAACCCTTGCCTCTTTAATTGTCAAAGAAGAAAAGAGAAACACAGAGAAAGAAAGAGAGAGGCGGACAGAGAGAGAGAGAAACCGAGAGAGAGAGAGAGAAGGCGGAGAGAGAAGGAGAGGAGTCCAGATTTGATCTTCAAAGGTACTCCCCAATCTCCCTAATCTTTTCTCTTCCATTTGAATCATGGGAATTAATGATTTAGAACCCTAAAAGAATTATGATAATCTAGGGTTTGCATGCCTAGGGTTTTAGAAGGTAGATTGTGAGTGTGTGTTGTGTATGCATTCGTGCTGTGTGTGTATGTGTGCGGTGCAGTGTGTGTGTGTGTGTGTTGTGTGTGTGCGTGCACTGTGCAGTGTGTGTTTGTACGCAGTGTGTGCGTGTGTGTGTGTGTGGTGTGTGCCGTGTGAAGGCAGTGTGTGTGTTGTATGTGTGCGTGTGTGTTTGTGCGTGTGTTTTTGTGTGTGCTGTGAAAGGTGAAACTAGTGTGTGTAATGGAGTGTTAGAAAATAATAATGGGAATTGAAGATGGTAAACCCTAGGGGTATTTTGGTGAAACCCTAAGGGCACTTTGGTAAAATTAATTGGGTAATTGGGAAACCCTAGAATGTAAAAAGAGATTAACTCATAGGTTAATGAAAGAAAATAAAGTATGTTGGGACGGAAAGTAAATAGTGTTTACTTTTGTCAGAGTATTATTTTGCATGATTGTAGATTCGTGCACGCGGTTTTGCAAAGAGAAGTAAGCAAGCCAAAGTAAGGGATTATGTTCCTAGTAATTTGAGTTTCATCATTTGAAATAGGATACTCATATTCTTTCTAAAAGTGTCGCTACCAAGTGGCCGGTAGTATTTGAACTCCTACGTTATGAACGTATTTTGGAATGATCTTACCCTTGATATGTCCTTGTTCAATGGGTATCTAAAATGAATTGAATTATGTTATGTGTTCTTGTACCTATGAACACTGTGAATGAATGTTGCTGTATCAAAATAAAACAGGTGCAGTTGGCTTAGTCTGATTGAAAAGGACTTAGCAGGAATTAGTCTGATTGAAAAGGACTAAATGAAACTGTCTAGTTTGATTGAAAAGAACTTAGACATTTATATGATACTTGATGAATTAGTTTAATGATCATGATCTATTTTAATAAGGGAGAACCCTGAAAAGGTGTAAGGTCTCTTATTCACTTAACACCCTGAAAAGGTGTAAGCACCCTGAAAAGGTGTTTTGTTACTATGGAATTGACAGAATTCTTGATGGTGAATCTTTGATTGTTTCTTGTTCTTGTGATAGTGCCACAAGTTCTTTTTAAGTATTCGTAACTGTATTTTGAGATTATTACAGTTAAGTTATTGATGATTAACCTTTCATTGAGAATATTGTTTGGCTTCGTTCTTTCGGTCATCTCTTCTTAGTACCCGAAGAGATCCCCTATGAACTTACTGAGCATTGTTCGCTCACCCCTTTCATTTATTTTCCCCCCAGGTAATGAGTAGGTGAAGGATCGTCGCAAGGATGGCGGCGTATTTAAGAAGATTGAAGTCATTACTTTAATGTTTTAGTTGAATAAGTTAGTGGGTTGTACTAGCCGTTAAGGTTGATAGTGTTCAGGAATTGGGGGGATCTCCGCATCCACTAGCCCATACTAGCAGTCATCAACACGGAGAAAGTAATTCAACACATGAATAATATAATATGAAAGAGCAAGAACACCATGATTTGTTAACCCGGTTCACCACCCCCTGTGGCTACATCTGGAGGCACCAAGCCAGGATATCACTATAATAATATATGAAGGATTACAACTTTAGCACATGCACTCACATAGATCTAGCATGGCTACTCTCCATGAACAATCTCTCATACATATTATCTCACCTCCCAAAGAACACACAAACAACACGGTCATGGCCGGGCTGTAGGATAGCCCCCCAATGCTCTCTTAGGCCCCCGCCCCCTCCTAGACACTATTTTGTAGCTCCCTTTGATATCCTAACTTTATCTTATCAAGCCCACAATATTATGGACGAATTTATGGTTATATAGGTGTACAAGGAAGCCCTAAGTCGTTTCGAAGAGATTGCATCAAAATAGAAAACAATGACAAAAATTGGTTTCTGCCCGAGGGAGTGGGCGAGCGTCCAAACCATCAGAATGTTCCTCTCTGTTTTTGTCTTTGCTCAGAGACCACTTAGCCCTCCGTAGCTGCTTGTTTCCTCCTCCTTGAACTCGTCTTGACCTCTACCAACTCCCCATGACTTAGACTCCTTCTCCCTTTTGCTTCCTCGTAGTTTAGGACTCCAATCCCAACAATCTCCCACCTGGAGACTTAACCCATAAGCATAGAAAATGTCCCATCAAACTCCCACCACGAAGATGACCTCCATCACATATTGTGACGCCCTGCATTAATCTCCTCCTTTATGATGATGATGAGTCTTCACGAGCCTCCACGCCCTCCTCTTTTCACCATGTTGAGCCTCCATGCGCCTCCACCATGAGCCTCCACGCCCAAGTATTAAGGCGAGTTGAAACCAAGCGACGCTTCAACCTCTCCGTGTTAGATTCTTCTTGCCTCCCCAAATCAACTTCTACCTTGATTTCTTTGCAAGACTAACTTCGCCTTCTCCCTCCTAGATCCACTCCCCTTGGAATGCTCCCCATGAAACTCAGACACACCTTGCTTCTTGTATTATCTTCTTGTGGTCTTTTCTCGCTCTCTGTTAGGGCCACTTGACTCCCACCGTGTTGCAACTTTTTGAGTCACTCTCCCCCCTAACACACCGTTCATTGATGTCTCCCCGTTTTACACCAATAGGATGGTTCTTCATGCCTCTTGCTCTCACCTGAAATGAAATTGATGTTGTCGGTAGAGTACAACATCCTCCTAACCCCTATCCGTCGTTTGCGAGAAGTCCTCCTCTTCCCAGGTGGTCTAACCGGCTTATACCACTTACCTTTGCATCGTCGGTTGCTTACGAAAGTGCCTGATGCATTTTCCTCCTCTTCTTTCATATTTTTCTCGAACCACCTTGACTACCCCAAGATCCCTTGAACACCTCCTGATCCATCTTGATCTTTGCATCTCCAAATCCCACCTCAAATTTTTGCAGATCTCATAAGAAACAAACAAACTATTCGGACTATCTGATCTTCACATGATCGTTGACCTATTTGGCACGTGTCTTACTTCAACCATAAACCCTAGAAGCTCTCAGATCCCTGCACGTCTTCCACATGAAGAATCTGCACTGCACGAAATCTGCACGTGCGCTCCACCGAGCCTGCACGTGCATTGCACGAATTCTACACGTGCTTTGCACGAGAATCTATTGTATCTTTTCTTCACCTTGGATCTCCCGAATCTCAAACCAAAGCTCTTGATACCAGTTGTTGGGGAATTGGGAGGATCTCCGCATCCACTAGCCCATACTAGCAGTCATCAACATGGAGAAAGTAATTCAACACATGAATAATATAATATGAAAGAGAAAGAACACCATTATTTGTTAACCCGGTTCACCACCCCCTGCGGCTACATCCGGAGGCACCAAGCCAGGATATCACTATAATAATATATGAAGGATTACAACTTTAGCACATGCACTCACATAGATCTAGCATGGCTACTCTCCATGAACAATCTCTCATACATATTATCTCACCTCCCCAAGAACACACAAACAACACGGTCATGGCCGGGTTGTAGGATCGCCCCCCATGGCTCTCCTAGGCCCCCGGCCCCCTCCTATACACTATTTTGTGGCTCCCTTTGATATCCTAACTTTATCCTATCAAGCCCACAATATTATGAACGAATTTATGCTTATATAGGTGTAAAAGAAAGCCCTAAGTAGTTTGGAAGAGATTGCATCAAAATAAAAAACAATGACAAAAACTGGTTTCTGCCCGAGGGAGTGGGCGAGCGCCCAAACCCAAAGTGGGCGAGCGCCCAAACCATCAGAATGTTCCTCTCCATTTTTGTCTTTGCTCGGAGACCACTTAGCCCTCCGTAGCTGCTTGTTTCCTCCTCCTTGAACTCGTCTTGACCTCTACCAACTCCCCATGACTTAGACTCCTTCTCCCTTTTGCTTCCTCGTAGTTTAGGACTCCAATCCCAACAGATAGACAGTTATGCTTCCGCATTGTTTTGAATTATGGTTTGATTGTACTAGCCGTTGGGATAACGGGCTTTATTTTAAGGATTTTGTATTTGATGAAAGACTATTTTATTATTGAAATGTTTGGGGTGTTACAAATGGCATCTATCCATTTTATGCTTCTGCTTTCCTGCATCACCCTCATTGATGTTTTCAAGGGAACTCTAAAGAAATCTGCTAATTTATTGTTCTTTCAGTCCTATAAGCTGAATTTGTTGCTACCAAGGTGTTGCAAGTAAAAAAAAATAAAAATAAAAATAAAATCCTTTTTGAAGTCATAATTTGGTTTGAACTTATAGATTTATAAAATGTACCACTAAACCTACCTGCAAATGTTGACCAAGTAAAATTCTAGAGAGAATAGTTTGGGTGGCTAAGTGGCTATTCGACATCGTATTAAGTTGTTGAAAAACAAGAAAATTTTACTTGCTGTGCTTTGAGACCTCTTCATTCGTATTAAGTTTTCAAGTTGAAGCATAAAACTAAAAACAAGTACTCCCTCCGTCCCACCTCACTTGAGACTTATTTTCATTTTAGTCCATCCCACTTCACTTGAGACTTCTCAATGGAAATCTTTTTATAATTTTATATTCAATCTACCCCACCCACTCATTCTCTCTCTTCATTTTCCACCCCACAATTCATTCAACCAACCTACTATTAACCCTACTCATTCTCTCTCTTCATTTTCTACCACACATTTTCCTTATTTTATTGTTTTTCCTTAGCTATTGTGCCCACTTCTTAGGTCTCAACTGAGGTGGGACGGAGGGAGTATGTTTTAAGTTGCAAAACCACAAGTTTTGAGTGGTTAGATTTGGTGTACTTTTTTGGATAAGGCAGTAGATAATCATTCTCCATATCTCTCTCCTCTTTTCTCCCTCTCTCTCTCTCTCTCTCTCTCTCTCTCTATCTCTCTCTCTCTCTGTTTCACTCTCACTCTCACTCTCTCTCCAACTTTCAGCTAAGCGGTCCATATGTTCAGATTTGGGAACAACCAGCAGTGAGGGAGGCGTTTGGAAAAATTCTACTGGGACTGAACCTGGTCAGGAATATGGGCTAGATAGAGAATCAAAACTGAGTTATGAGTAGCCATCCATTCTAGCTTTCTTCAATCATGTTCTCACAACTGAATTGACCCATCACTTTCAATCTCAGCTTTTCTTTCATATGCACAATCAACCCTAATCTAAAAGCTAATATAACCTCGTATTACATAAGTATGATCGAGTTTCCATATAATTCTTCTAGTTGATCCAAATGAACCTGGTCCCAGAACTGTCAATATTTCCAGTGTACCTCAATCGTGACAGGATTGACGTTGTGGATTATTTGTTATCTACCTCTTAGAAATCACAATGATTTTTAACCTTAAATGAGCATTGTAAATGATCCCTGAGGAAGCATAATAGCATATACTCCATATAAGTAGGGTAGGAAATAGTGACAGCATAAAGAATGAGATATGGTCACAAGTTAGTCTTGACATATTCTCAACTTCTCATCATACACACACTTCAGCCCAGGTTCAATCTGAATACACGTGTTACGGAGGTGGTGGATCTTTAACCAAGTAACCATGAAGAATTTTCATTATAAATAGTAGTGTTTCAAACTGTCAATACAACATGTTATAGTAAATCAAGGAAAGTCAAGTGTCCTCTAGAGTTCACTCAAACACTTCATTGGGGAATTTTCTCTTATGATTTTCAGCTAGGGATAGTCGAACCCTACTGAAGTGTTTGGGGGAACTCCAGGTGGCACTTGACATTAGTACCACAAACGGAGAATCGCACTAAAATTTCAAGTTTCTTTAGTTCTTGGGTCAAGTTTTTCTTTGATCTCAAGATATCAGTAAAAAAACAAGCGTTTAAATTAATGAAAATCCAGGAGTCCCCTAGAGTTCCTTCAGACACTTCATCGAGAACAGGCTTCAATAGCCTTTAGCTATATGTAGCTGAACTCCGCTGAAGTGTTTGGGGGAACTCCCGGTGGCATTTGGCACTTTGTATATATCTGGAAAATGCTGGAGATTCCTGTTCTTCATACTGCAAGTTTTGTACTTCTTGGATACTTCTTTCTCATCCATCAAATCAAAGCATACATATTTATCCCCTATAATTTTCCTCAAACAAGATGTTCTCTATATGTCTTCATCTCGGATATATATCATTGAAAATATAGGTCAAAATCATTTGAGCTAACATCAAATAGGTAAAAAAAAAAAAAGATTACAGCATTCTTCAAGAACTTTGGAAATTTTGAATTGGGCTAGCCCAGATAAAATTTTCCAAGCTCCTTGAATATGCCAAAGTTTCTGTAACCTGTGGTTGAATTAGGAGTAATTTGACATGGACAATTGGAATGGTTGGGTGATGTTATTTCTTTCACTTATTTATTTTCTAATTCAGCTGCATATGATGATTGTAAACAGGAGCCGTATGCCATGATGGAGGTATGTGGGGGACTTCAAATGTTTTATTCGCGATGAGGAAGCTATGGGGTCATTCTGACTTAACCCTAAAATCTTTATACTGCTGATATCCACAATTTGTGTCCCATGCATTTGGTTGTCGTGACCATTGTGCTGGATGCACGACGGTTAAGACCCGATTGAGGATGACTTGGGAGTACGTTCATGGAGTGGCTAGATATCTTTGTTGACTTCCGGATCTTTAATTTGTACTCCGTAGTTTATCTAAGTGCCTTGAGTAGAAAACAGTTGAGTGGTATTAGTAGGCTGGACTTCTTCATTGCCGTTCTTGCCGAACGACCAAAGTATACAACGTACTTTTACTTTGGTTACAATCAATTTAATGTACTACTTAGTAACATCTTAATGATATGTACTTTTGCATATTGTTACAAATAATTAAATGTACTAGTTTACAAACTAAAGACGTTATAAACTTAACGGGATCACTGACGTGGTAAAATTGTTAGCCTAGTCAGCACGCCGCGTTGGAAGAATTTTTGAATTTGTTAAATACACTAACATCCGTTAAGAACAACACTAAACCCGTTAAATGAACACCTATTTGAAGCTGATTCTTCATCATCCAGCATAGCCTTCAAGCTTCAACCCACCACCTCCCCCACACCATTAACATCACCACCACCACCCGCCCACACTACCACCACCCACCACTTAACACTGCCACCCACCACCATTCAAACTTTGAAACCACATTCAAAAATAAAAAATCTCCAATTTCAAGATCTACACCTTCCATTTACAAATATATAACCAATCAAAATTAAGTTTACCATATATAAAACTTAAATTCAGAATCCTGAAAACTGTAATTGAAATCAATAACCTAGGGATCCTGAACAAGAAACGAGTTTGATAAACCCCTTTCAATGGCCATTGAATTTCTGAAACGGCACCCAAATTGCTGATACAAAATCGCAATGAATTTGATTGGATTCAAGGTATTCATTTCTGCAAGTCAATTGATCAATTGCGAACCAATATTCCATACTGTCAATCAGTTCAACAACCCTAAATTAATCGATCCGCCACGGATAACTTCCAGCAGCCTCCGATCTCCATTGATTTCAGTCCGACTCCAGGTTCGATTCTCCCGAGCTCTCTCTTTCAATTTCAATTCCTAGTTTGATGCGCACTGGGATTTCAAGAATTCGAATGTGGGTAATGGGTGTAAACTAGATCATACACGGCATAGGAGAGAAGAAAAGACGATGGAGGAAACTTTCCTTGATGATTAAATTAAATCAGAATACATGCCTATATATACAAGATGTGTATGGTGAGAGTTTTGGAAGGTTAAGAACTCTACCACACCCGATGATTTACTCTCCCTCTATACAATATTATCCCTAATATAAATCTACTATTTACAAATATACGTCTAATACCCCCCCCCCCTCAAGCAATACGTCCTGTCGGAAGTAGCAGCTTCGAAGATAAGATTTGAAACCGGGGTTTAGCTAGTCCCTTTGTGAACAAATCCGCAAGTTGATCATCAGAAGTATCAAAATGAAGCTTAAGAAACCACGAGTAACCAACTCCCGAATAAAATGATAGTCTATTTCAATATGGCGAGTTCGAACATGAAATACCGGATTGCGAGCCATATGAATGGCGGACATATCACAAAACAGTGACAGAGGAGGAAAGGGAATACGGAGTTCCCTAAAGAGAAAAGAAAACCACTGCAACTCAGCAGTAGTAGTGGCGAGAGCACGGTACTCCGCTTCATGGCAGGGAGAGACCCAAGGGAGAATCTTGAGTTGTTGGGCTGAACCGACCATGAGGTTGGGACATGGTGCCAGACTTGGAGTCCAATTTCAAGAGCAAAGTGGTCTGTGACTGTTGAGTACTCGGATGAGACTGAAGAGTGGCTTGCTTGGGCAAGGACCACGCTGAGCTGGAGCACGAAGACCCAGACTTGGGAAGCCTAAGAGAAAGTGCAGGCTTGTTTGAGTATGGGGCCTGCGTAGTTGTAGATTCTTGATCTGGAGAATCAAACTTAGTGGAGATTGGGCTGGATGACAGCATGGGCACTACGCATGACCTTATATGTGCATGAGCTGAACCAGATGGACCATTACGAGAAGCCACAATGCTGGGCTGCAAGGGCACGGGCTGGCTCAAAACCGGTGGACTGGGCAGCATAGTCTCGCCAGCAGGTGGGCAGGATGTTGATGAAGACCCACTTGAAGAAAGAGTAGGCGAAGCCAACAGGCTTAGACCTGTGGAATGGTCATGTGTAGCCTGCAATGGCACATCCAGGAGATGGCATGGTGCTGGACCTCTTGTTGTGGCAATAGAATTTAATTTCAGAGCGGTGATATATGAGCCTGTTGAGTTTGATCCAGAACTCTCAAGAAGAAGATTATAGAGAAAATCCACAGAAATATTAGGTCGGCGGAAAAAATAATAGTTGACAAATTTTTCGTATAATGAATCTAGACCTTCAACCATAAAATCAATAAAATCAATTTCGGAGATTGGACACCCAGCTCGGGTAAGAGCATAGGAAAGAGATTTTGCTTCAGAAAAATAATTTGCCAAAGATTGGGATGGAAGTTTTTGAAGACAAGAAAGTTGGTCAAGAAGATCTTCTATATACCAATATGTAGCAGCACAAAGGGGAGGAAGAAATGACTCAATAACATCAGTTAATGGTTCTTCTACAACGGAAGAATAATCATTTGAACTTAATGATTCATTTTGTTCCGGATATAACCAATCCGAAAAAAAAAGAGGAATCATTATGAACGGTATTGGTTGGTTCATAGCAACGCAAACAGTCTCTTGCAGTATGACCAAAACAGTTACACAACTAACAAATATCATATGATAATGGTACCGTATCAAAGGAAACGGGATCGTACCAAAAATCATCCATTGATTTTAGAATCGAGAAAAAAATTAATTTATGTAAGAAAAACAAAATTAATTTTAAGAAGAAGAAAAATAAAGTTTATTAAAGAAAAATAGCGGAAGCGGAAATCAGGCCACCATGGATCGGTGGCTCTGATACCATATAAGACAAGAAGAATGTCTAATAGGGACGGAGTCACATAACATGCTAGTAGAAGAGGAAGAGTAAAGACAAACAAATATTACAAGAAGAGTAGGAGAATTGGAAGACTTAACGTGAGTCTCTTGGCCTAGGCACCTTTCCTTATATAGACAAAGTAATATATCAGTCCTACTTTCTATACAAGTATAGAATCCTTTCTATCTTAGGTAAAAGATAAATTCTTCATAATATAATATTTCTCTACCAAATATATGTGTTCTGTCTATAACCAAGATACACAAAGATCAAGTTTAATATCTTTGTCCAATAAACTTGAGTTGACCGTGCCATTGACAAAGCGGAGAATACGCTTTGCTGCAATCAGGTGAGAAGAGCGCGACTGATGCATATACTGACAAACTTGATTAACAGAAAATGCAATATCGAGAGGAGTTAAGGTGAGGTACTGAAGACCACCCACAATACTTCGATATTCAGTAGCATCAGTTAGAAGGTCACCATCCGTGCAAGACAGCCGTGAGTGAGGTATAGTGGGGGTAGGCATAGGCTTACAGTCAGACATGTGAAAGCGATCAAGTAAATTGAGAGCATACCATGTCTGACGAAGAATAAGAGTGGAAGAAGATTGAGATGCTTCAATACCCAGAAAGAAGATGAGAGCACCCGACTATTAAAAGTGGTGCAAATATCATCAATAACAGCCGAAACTACTGAAGGAGAGGAGCCAGTAACAATTATATCTTCAACGTACATCAGAACGCTGGAACCCTACTGATGACGAACATAAACAGGGAAGAATCAGAGACCAACTGTTGGTGAAACCGTGATGAAGTACGAAGGCATGAAGACGCTGAAACCAAGTCCGAGGAGACTGTTTGAGACCATATAATGCCTTGTGAAGTTTGTTTACATGGCTCGGAACACTAGAGTAAACAAATCCGGGAGGTTGTTTCATATAAACTTCTTCATGAATAATACCATTGAGAAAGGTATTACGAACATCGAGCTGTTGAATATCCCAAGAACTAGAGTGAGCAACATCAAGGATAGTGCGGATAGTGGAGGGTTTAACCACCGGGCTAAAAGTCTCCTCATACTCTAGACCAGCTTGCTATGTGAACCTCTGAGCAACCAGTCTAGATTTGTGTCGTTCAATAGACCCATCTGCTTTACATTTGACCTTAAAGATCCAACGACAACCTAGGCCTGTTTGAACGTATGAGGTTCATAGGTGAGGGTATCATTCTAAATCGTAAGAAGACTCTCTGATAGAGAATGAGGAGAAGTGGCCTGGTAAAGACTAGCAACAGTTCAAACCTGGAGAGGTGTACTAGTCGTAGATGACGAGGTGCCTGTAGAGGAATCTGAAAATCCCGTGGACTATTTAGCTACTGAAAATAAGCAGTGGCATTTTCGGAAGATGCAGTTTGCAGAGGACTAGAAGGGGAACTTTGCTGTTGCTGGACAGGAGGCGCAAAAGATGGGCTCGTCCTAGTAGGAGAATGAATAGGCCCGGTGGGAATCTAAAAAAGGATTGGGCTTGCATGAAACCTGGGCTGCTGCGGACTGGAAGGAATGCCAGGAGGCCCATTTAGGAAAGATGGCGCAGGTGGGCTGTCTGGAGCAGGAGGTTGTGTCCGTGGGCCAAGTACAACAGCCAAAGGTGCTTGGCCTTGATCTGTGTGCAGCTGTGTACCTGTAGTATTAGGAAGAGCACTATTATTTTGCCACGGAAAGTGAGATTCATCAAAAACACTTGACGGGAGATATATATTTTGTTAGTAGTCAAATCCATGCATCGATAACCCTTTTGCAACTTATCATAACCAAGAAAAACACAGTGTATTGATTTTGGCTTATGTTTATAAGAATTGGTAGCAACAACATGCGGAAAACATGAAAACCCAAAAACCTTAAGAAAACGATAGTCAGGAGGAGTAATAATGAATCCGTGCATTCTTTCGCTCCTTCCCTATACTCATATATACTAAAAAAACCATCAAAACACCCAATGCTTAGCATCTAATAAGTCATAGAAGTATGTGATTTGGATGGGTAAAAACACATCCATCAAATACCCCCAAACTTATCTTTTGCTCGTCCTCGAGTAAAACAAAACAAATATAAAACTATAAAACTACAAAAGCATGATTTAGTTGTCGCATGGGAAACCGATTTATGAGGTATACTCCTGTATTTAAAGCCTCTAACCAGAATTTATAGGATAGGTTGGCTTGAGCCAAAAGATATAGGCCGGTTTCAACAATATGTGTGTGTTTACGCTCGCCAACACCATTTTGTTGGGGATTGTAGGAGCAAGTAATTTGATGTTTGATACCAAATTTTCTGAGAAACGAAGTAAACACGCGACAAGTAAATTCACCCCCCATCCGTTTGAACACTTTTAACAGTATGAAATGCAGAAATACGTCTAGACAGTTGATTTTCGATATGTGTTTTAAAAGAAGCAAAAACTTGTGTTACAACAGATTTATGAAATAATGGAAAAAGCCACGCATAACGAGAAAAATCATCAACTATAGATAAAAAGAAATGATGTACATTCAAAGAATTAACTGAGCCAGGACCCTAAACATTCCAAATGAAGCATATATAAAGATTGTAAAACATTAATTGTTCGAAGGGAAAAGGGGAGTCTACTAGATTTTCCGAGAGGGCATACATGACAACTATGTTGAGAACTAATTTTACTCGTTAACAGTAGACTAGACCTTCAACACAAAACATTAAAGATATGTGTGGAGGGATGGCCCAAGCGAGCATGCCAGGTTGCTCGGCTCGAACGTTCTCCCAGAAGAGCAATCGGCTGACTAGATGACTTTTTATCAAAAGAAAGCTTATAAAGGCCGCCGGAGTTACTGCCAGAGATAACCGAGTTTGTTTGTCCTTAACGCGAAAACCACATGCATCAAGTTCAAAATAACAGTTATTATCTTTGGAAAACTGGCGAATAGATAATAAAGGATTATGAAGTTTCGAAACATAAAAAACGTTACGAAAAGAGAATGAACGATTATTAACAGGCAATGATGTGCTACCAACATGAGATATGTGTAAATGTGAGCCATTACCAAAAACAACTGTATTTTTACCTGAGTATGGTTGATAGCCGGAGAAGTTGTTCAGATCATTTGACATGTGGTCTGTAGCGCCAGAGTCAAGAAAATAGGAGGTTTGATTTGCGAAGTATCTTGCATTGGATGAATCTTGGAACGCACGAGCACTGTGACCAGTCTGGAAACATAATTGGCATATGACATCAGGATCATATGCTGGGGCAGTAGTGGAAGGATTAGGGAGTAATCTACGACCTTTCCCATAGGCTTACCAATAGAAGGACCGCCGCGGGTGCCCCAATTGCCACGGTTCCGGTTGTTGTTGTTGTTCGACCCCTACCTTTATTACCAGAACCACCCCCACAATGTCCGGACTGATTGCCGAACTGGCACTGAATGCCGCCCCTACCAGTGTACTGTTGATGACCACCACGAGAAGACGAACTGTTACCACCACGAGAAGAACCAGACGGCTATTTTTCCCCCATTAAAGCCGCTGATTGTTATATTGGAACCATAAATTTAGTCTACAACATCTCTTCCTTAGCAGAAGTTTTAACCATTTTGTTCTCTTTTTTCCATTCCTTGAGCAACTCCTCATACAGGTTCTTTAAACCAGAAATGAGTTCATCTTTGCTCAGCTCATTCTTTTGTGAACTTCCTGCATCGAGGTTAGTGGAAACCATGAAACAAACATTGTTAGTTAAACTGAAATTGTTATACCTGACGGGTGTGGTCTCAGATGTTAGCTCAGTGTGTATAACATCTGTGGTAACATGTTCAGTCTCCTAGTCACTTAGTGTGACAAACATGTTTGTTTGATCAGGTTCTCCCTCCTGGTGGACTGGTCCCTCATCTTCATTGTCACTCAGAGAAACCCATAGGTTCTTTCCCCTTTTTCTTTGTATGTTGGCACACTCGTTTTCATAGTGACCCCATCCCGAACAATCATGGCATTAAATTGATTCAATGTATTTGGGATCAGATCTCGATTGATCTGAGGATGTCGTACGCATTAGATTTGACTTCTAGGAAGATGGGAGAGACCTCTTTGGTATCGAATCGTATACCTTGGTTTGTTGCTCCTTTGCTTTTACCTGCATCTTTTAATTGTTAAACTTTTTAACCATAGCATTATTTTTCCTAGCAAGTAAAGCAACACTAGCATTTTCATCAAATTCTTCAAAAATGTCTTCTTCATCTTTTGAAAAATCTGAGGATTGCACTTTCAATGAAATATTTTTCCCCTTAGAAGCTTCACTTTGTTCAAGGAGATTTGACTCGAAAATTTTCAAAATACTCATTAAATAATTGATGTCCATAGTAGAAAGATTATGAGCTTTTTCAATTGATGAACTTTCATATTGAACCTCTCCGGAAGAGTTCTAATAGCTTTTGAAACAAGTTGTTTGTTAGTAAAAGGTTTACCCAAAAATTGACACTCATTTGCAATATCAAACAATTTTTCAAAATAAGATGAAATAGTTTCATTTTCACTCATTCTCAATCTTTCAAATTTGCTAGTGAGAGTTCTAATCTTATTTTCACGCACACTACTATCACCTTCACAAAATCTTTGTAAAGTGTCCCATGCCTCCTTAGCAGTGGAACTATTTTGAACAAGTTTGAAAATATGCATATCAACACACTCAAAAATAGCATTAAGTGCTTTTTCATTGAAATTAGCTTGATTAATCTCTTCATTAGTCCACTCAGATTTAGGTTTGACTTGAACGTCATGATCTTCATCTGGGGGTAACATAGGAAAACAGTAACCATTTGTTATAGATCGTCAAGCCCGAAGATCAATTGATTTAATATGCGAGCTTAGGCGAATCTCCCAATAACCATTTTGAATAACGTACTCCAATTCACATAGTTTTCCTTCATCAAATAGGTTTATCCCATGAAAGCATTGGGATTGTAAAACACCGGGAGAGAGAGGGGAAGAGGAAGAAGATCCATTCCCTAGAGAAGAATCAACAGAAGAATCGATATTGCCAGACATGCCGACGCCTTAAGAGAAGAAGAGGGAGAGAGAGAGCGGAAGCCTTATACTAGGATCGAATAAAAGGCTGATACCATGTAACACTCGATCATACACGGCATAGGAGAGAAGAAAAAGACAATGGAGGAAACTTTCCTTGATGATTATATTAATTAGAATACACGCCTATATATACAAGATGTATATGGTGAGTGTTTTGGAAGGTTAAGAACTCTACCACACCCAAAGATTTACTCTCCCTCTATACAATATTATCCCTAACATAAATCTACCTATCTATATTTACAAAGATAATGATCTAGGAATGTATTTACAAATATACGTCTAATAATGGGTTGGCTCGTAATTGGAAGAAGAAATGAATTGGCAAACACTAGCCTCCTCATTTCACCACTCGACCAGATTGGTGATGAAATCCCAAGTGAAATTGGCTATGTCAATTGAAATCACGCTAAATTGAAATGTGAAATTCAGATGGAGAAGAAATGGTTGTTTGACACGAGCATCAATGGTGGCTGCTAGAGTGATGATGGATGTGAGTGGATTTTGGGGGTGATGACGATCGAAGATGAAGTATAATGGGGTATTTTTCTTAAAATCAGTTAAGTTTTTAACTGGTGTTAGTTTATCAAGGGTTGGTTTGATTGTTACTCCGGTTATCATCCATACCATCATTTCCGTGTATGATATTTGACGGAACTATTTGTTAAAAATGTCAAATTCGTATCATTATATTGTCCCTAGGTAGTACGATACAATCTGAGTTACAGAGAGCATAGTACATTGTACACATTGGTAATTATTCCCTTCATTAGGGTCTTGAGCCTGATGATGTTATTTGTGGAAGGAACCTAATAGCCTGCTCATGTAATCCAGTCACCATCAATAAGCCTTGCTCGAAATACTCCATGTTTAGAAGTTAAGCATTGAGAAATGAAATCTAAGAGATAAGCCATCATGAATGACTGAACTTAGTTGCAAATGTGGACTAGCTGAAATCTAGAGAATTACCACCAGGTTTATGTGGCTACAAAACCAAAAGGTAGAGATAAGATATGGTGCACTTTTTTGACACGCTGGTTGATCTTCATTCTCTCATCTTACCTCTCTCTCTTCTTAGAATTAGAGATGTGGTAAGAAGAAGCGAGAGGCCCGAGTGTTAGCATGGGCTGGACTGGGCCGGCAATGGACTGTATTGGAGGTTCCACCTTAAAACCAATTGGTGATAAGGGGAGTAACTCCTCAAGTCTATATATCGGTCCATGTTTCTCTCTTTAGAAGATGTGGGATAATTATCTCTTACACTGGGCCGTTGGGCCTGCACGTGTCCCATCTAGAAGCAGCGGAAGTCAGGCCACCATAGATCGGTGGCTCTGATATTATCTTAGAATTAGAGATGTGGTAAGAAGAAGCGAGAGGCCCGAGTGTTAGCATGGGCTGGACTGGGCCGGCAATTGACTGTATTGGAGGTTCCACCTTAAAACCAATTGGTGATAAGGGGAGTAACTCCTCAAGTCTATATATCGGTCCATGTTTCTCTCTTTAGAAGATGTGGGATAATTATCTCTTACATCTCTCTCTCTCTCTCTCTCTAACTCACACACACTTGCTACGCGGTCCACCTATTTAGATTTGGGTACAACAAAGAGTAAGGGAGTAATTTGGACAAAGCCAATGGGACTGAACCTGGCCAGGAATATGGGCTAGATAACTAAAACATAAAGAATCAGAACCAAGCTGAGTGGCAACCCGTTCTAGCTTTCTTCATTCATGTGCTAGCAGCAAATGACCTGTCACTTTCAATTTTTTCTCTTCGCACATATGCACAATAAAAACTTCTTCCTTATCGACAAAACCTCGTATTACATGTGTTCGACTGAGTTTTCCATGTAATGTTTCTAGGGCATATGAATGAACCTGGTCACAGGAATGTCAATAATTCCCAATGTACTTCTACTGGCAGGACTGATTTGTGCATTATTTGTCATCTTCCCCTTTAATTTCCCCCCTCCTTCCAAAATGAATGTCAAAAAAAAAAAATCAAATTCGCCCTTGATCAAATTTAAATTTTGTTGGACATCCATTTTTGGACGTAGTACAAGATTTTATCCGTGTTTGACATGATCAATAAGAAAGCATTAGCAAACGAGATTTAGCTCAAGCGACATCCAGTATTCCTTTCTAGATGAAAAGTCAGGGTTCAATTCTCTACTCTTTTAAAAGCTAAGACACTCATTAATTAAAAAAAACAATTATTTTTTTAAATGAGAAAACATTAGGTAGAGCTTCATTAGCGATTAAGAGTAAACCTAGAAGAGTTAATTGCCACAAATGTTGACACATTCTCGATTTCTCGTCATGGACACATTTCGGCCCAGGTTCAGTCATGAATATACATCTAGAGAGTTATCTCTCTAATGTAAGTACTTCATATTGACTGAGGCCATGTATCTTTAACCAAATAAACATGATGAACTTTCTTTATAAATACTAGGGCACCAGTTTATATATCAGAATAACATTGTATAGTAAATCGAGGAAAGTCAAGTGTCCCCTAGAGTTCCCTCAAACATTTCACTAGGGAGAATGCATGTACTAGGGCCGTAGCCGAACCCTATTGAAGTGTTTGGGGGAACACCAAGTGGCACTTGATATTAATACCAGAAAAGTGTGTTGGTGAAGCATTTTACTCTATGGTTATATATATATTTTTTTGTTTTCTTGGTCAGAGGTCTACTTTGTTCATGAGATATCATCAATAGAATGGTGGCACTTGACACTAGCTAGTACTAAAAAGTAGGGATGGCAATTTGCCCGAACCCGAAGGCAATCTGCCCCGAAAAAGTAGGGTTCGGGTTGCAATTATCATGACCCGAGCGGGTTAGGGTTTTGATGCATTGCTCTTCTCTAGTAGTGTCGAAACTACTATACTTCCCTCAGTCATCACTAGTATTGGAAGTATATATCCTCGAAACAAAAGCTCTAAAATGATTTGGAATGGCATCAAAACTGTTGTAGACTATATAATATATACTTAGCTGAGCTCTAATTAAGTTTCTATATTCGTTGACATCTGGATCGATCTTGATTAAGCTTGTCTCTAATTTAAGTACCATTTGTAGAAAATATGTACTCCTCATTAGGGTCTTGAGCCTCATGGTGTTATTTAACAATATGGTGCTTTTAATGGCCTTTTCATGTATAATCTGTTCTTCTTTGATAAATATTAATCTTCTTTGCTCCAAAAAAATAAAATGAAAGTAAAATACTGGCACCATATGTTTATGGTTTAGTAATTGGCTTCTGAAACCCTTATTGATACGTTGATTCGATATGAGTTGAACTTTTAAATTACTCCCCACCTGCTATAAGCTTATATATGTTGTTATAAGTAGGGCTGTAAACGAGCCGAGCTTTGGAGTTTTGGGCTCGAGCTCGTTAACGAATTATCGAGCTCGAGCCCATTTTCCTTGTTCGAGCTCGAATCGAATCGAGTTTCGAGCTGCTCGCGAGCTTTTCACGAGCTGTTCGAACTCGAGTCTTTACGAGCCGAGTTCGAGCTTAAACATTTTTTCTGAAAATTATGAAATCAAACGAGCTCAAGTTCGAGCCTTATGCTCGCGAGCTTTTCACGAACTGTTCGAACTCGAGCCTTTACGAGCCGAGCTCGAGCTTAAACATTTTTCTGAAAATTATGAAATCAAACGAGCTCGAGTTCGAGCCTTACCGTGCTCTGATAAGTATTCTCTGCATATTGAACAAAAACACTATTTTTTTTTAAATTTTTTTTCTCTTTTTTTAATCTCAAAATGTGTCTAATTTACAAATGTAACCTCCTGTTTACTTTTTTTTTTTTTTTTTGAAAAGCTCTTGTTCATTTAACTTCTCATATTACAAACGATTAATTGAATCGTATATATACCATCAGGTTGTAATATACTCCTTCTGTCCCAAATTTTATATTTACTTATCAAATTTACTTAAATTTTAACTAATATTTTACACTAAATAATTAATTCTCATAAAAATTAAAAAATGGTTGTTAAATTATTAATAAATTATGTAAATTAATAATTTACATAAAATATTAATCAAAATTCAAATAGTTTGATTCTACATAACCAAAATTCAAATAGTTTTACCATTATAGTTAACTATTATAGTTACTATGGTATTTTTTTTTTTAAGAACAAATAGTTACTAAGGTAGTTAATAATTATAGTTAACTATTATATTTCACTATAGATACCTAACTATTATATTTAACTATTAATAATTAACTATTTGTTTTAACAATTATATTTAAAAGTAGAGGCCGACCGTATGCTAACGGTGAATTCATATTTTTTTTTGAAATGCATAGGGATAGGTAGGTTTTCATATTGTGGTCAACGTTTTATGGAGTTGACCATGAAAGTCAAAGTCAGACAAATTTTTTGGTTAGTATATAGCATTTAAATGACGCTATTATACTTAGTCAACTGTATTTAGTAAAACGTACGCTACACTAGGTGTATAATATAGTACTAGTATATGTTACATGTATGTATATATACATATAATACATACAAACATCATACATACACACACATATACGGCTTTCGTCCCACCCGACTTAAGAGGAACTAGAATGAATGGAGGAGGTTATGAGAACAAAAGTAAAATTATCTTTCCATTTTTTGGCCGAACTATGTCGAGTATGACACTAAAAATGTCAAAATGTCCTAAATCGGGTAGGAGAGAGGGAGTATATAATAATGTATATAAATATGTGCTATATGTATGTATGTATATATATATATATGTATGTATGTATGTATGTATGTGTGTGTGTATATATGTATGTATGTATGTATGTGTGTGTGTATATATATGTATATATATATATATATTTATATATATTTAATAAATATTTTTTTACATGCAAACGCATTTATATGTAAAATATATATGTGTGTGTATGTGTAAATGATAAACATTTTGTTCATTCTATATTTGAGTAATTAAATATACTTGCATATATAACTACAATAATAGATGTTAATTTAATTTTTTATTTCAATGAGAAAAATAATATAAGACAGCTATGTGTACATTTGAAAATAATAAATTAGTTTTGAAAAACCCGACTATTATGTATATATCTCTACGTTTTCATAATGAATGTTCATAGAATAAATTAATTTTAGTTGTTGTACAATCTATATTGTATTATTGTATTGTATGTGTATAGTCGCTATATGATCATTATATGAATGCATAAAAATTAAATTAATTTTAGTTGTTGTACAATTATTGTTATTTAATTCATTTTGAAGATAAAAATATTTTAGTTATGATTTATTCCTTATACAATGTTGTATATACATATAATTGTTAGTACCTCACTATGTTTAACTCACAATTAATCATAGTAAATATGTTTTGATAAATAAATAATCAAACCCAATTGATTATATGATGTATACAAAAGACCTGAGCATAAGCAGCCCAATACAAAGCTCAACAGCTAAGCTGCTATGTTTTCATTGCCAACAGTCAAGATAGTACATGATCCTCCTATCATCTATACATCATATAAACCGAAGAACTACCTATTACAAACTCCTTCTACCTCAAATGAATTATAAAAATGATAAATACAAACAAGCTTCAACACCTAAGGACCTACAAGCCCAACAGCTAAGCTCCCCTATTTCAACAGCTAAGACCGGTCTTCTTCAACAGTTATCTCCACGTCATCAGACCCTTGAAGAATGATTATTCCAATATTACCAATCATTGGAATAACTCATATTGAAGCTTGTTCAAGTGTGAATACAACTTCCCTTCCCTTGACAACCTGTATACAGAGGAACAACAAACATTCTGTCAAAGTCAAAGGGAACCATTACTTCTCTGTACCTTTGTTCCCCAAACGGCTACTAGTGTACCCTTGTCCCCCAACGGCTATATCCCCTCCATTATATAAAGGAGTATACTGGCATGTTGTCAAGTAACCCCTGAGACCCTCTACACCCTTTTTACATCCTTACAATCCTTTGTAGCCTCACTGCACTCTAACTCTGCAGTCTTAAATATTTGCATATACCCCTGCAAATATTGTGCCTCTTTGCATCCAGTTACAACCCACTTAGAGCCAGCTAACAGCCAAGCTATTTTCTTTTGTAAACACACTTGTGATTTTTTTATTTTCTTTTTCTAGCTTTGAAAGAAGCAACCTTAATTGAAGTGTTAATTAAGTAGAGGGGGTTCAAAAGAACTTGCCATATCAATTCTTGTAACTCTTATTGAAGAGAATATTATAGTGGATTGATCTCACTGTTCCAACAGTGAGGGTGGATGTAAGAGAAGGGTTTTGCCCCTGAACCACTTTAAAATACTGTGTACACTCGTCTCTACACTAACACACACTTACACCTTGTCATTTTATCTATTCATTCATTTATATTCCGCTGCACATTTATTTTATTTATTATTCCTCAACAGCTAACCTCAAACAGTTAGCTGTCCAAGTTTTAATTATTCTGTTCATTTAGTTAAACAGGGCCTTTCAATTGGCATCGGAGCTTGGATTCACCATACAGAGTCTAACAACTTGTTGAAGATCCATTTAACCCATCATGCCTCAATTAAGAAGAAACAATGAAAAGGACATTCCACATATTGATGATTGTGGATCTTTTGAGATTTATTCCTCAAAAATTAAAACCTATCTAGATGCTAATAGCATATGGAACTGGTATGTTTTAGAAAATGAAGTTGAACCTCCCACTCAAGTAGAAGCTAATGGAGGAGGAACCAAAAGCAAATCTCCTGAAGACTGGACTGATGCTCAAAGACAACTTATGACTGCTAACTTAAAAGTTAAAAATATTCTACAGAAAAGTGTGAATGACTCCCTAGCTCAAGAAATAGCTAAAGTACCAAGTGCTAAAGGAGCATGGGAACTAATTAACACCAAGTTCACTAAACACACCAGTATTAGAACTCAGAATCTATATAACTTATTAAGACAGTTAGACAACTTGAAATTCTATCCTGGGGAGAAAGTAAGTGCTCTAAGACCAAGATTTGAAGATCTTGTAAGAGCCATTTCAGACCATGGTAAAACCTTTGATCAATCTGATCTATGCATAAAGATCTATTCTAATCTCCCTCAAGAATATGTGAAAGTAGCCCTTCCCATTAGAGAAGGTGCTGAATGGAGTAGTATGACCATAGAACAATACTTTGGTAAACTTGAAGCCTATGAACTAGAAGGAATGATCAAAATTCAACCAGCATCCACAATATCTCAAACTCTTGCCCTTGTAGCTCAAGAGCAAACCCAGAAATAGTTCTCCCAACAGAACATTGACACCCTTGTTATCAATGCCCTACAAAAACTGAACATAACCCCTAAACAAGAATCTAAACCTATCTCTCAAGAATACATCCCAAGCCTTATCTCCATGGCTGTCAGAAATGCCATGAAACATCAAAAGAAAGCTTTTGATAGAAGATATAGCCCTTCACCATCCAACCCAACTCAAGAAGTTGTTAAAAAGATCATTGAGTGTTACAACTGTGGTAAACCATATCACTATGCTGCAGATTGTAAAGAACCTAAGAAACCAAGAGAAAATTCAAAAAGAATGACCTATTCTAAAGAAGTTTTTCATAGCTCTAGGTGCAATTGCTACAATTGTGTCAAGGCTAATAATGACAAAAATAAAGAACAAGTCATGCTTTCTGATTCTGTTGGGTTAATGCCTTTGAATTTGGGATGCCAAGTTAAAGGGTTAAAACAACAGGAAGATTTCACAATTCCTTGAAGCAGCATGAAAGGTCCGGGCGTGCTAGGCCAAAGACCCGGGCGGACCTAAAGAGGTCCAGGCGCGCTGTGATGAAGACCCGGGCGGACCTAGGATGAGAGGCAAATCAGAAATCTTACGCTGAAAATCAGCAGCTGGGGATCCGGGCGGGTGCAGGAATGGGTCCGGCCGGACCAGGCCAGATCCGGGCGGACCAAGGTAGCGACCCGGGCGGACCAGAGACCAATCTGCAGCAGGATTTCAGATTAAGTGCAGATTCGCAGAAGGAAGGGTTTTCAAGTCAGTTTCGTACTAGAATTCCAAGTTCCTATCAGAATTTGTAATAGACTTTACTGGTATAAATAGAGACCATTAGTTTAGATCAAAGTAACTAGTTTTGTCTCAGATAAATTAGAGTGCTCAGAGCGAGGCATGTAATTCTACAATTACACAGTTAGGAATTTTGTGATCAAAATTCGTGTAGCAGTAATAGTGAGATCTTGTAATCGTTTCTCCAGATTGATAATAATATTCTCTCCCCTCCCCGTGGACGTAGCCAAGTTGGTGAACCACGTATATCGGTGTTCTTGTGATCGCTTGCTTTTCTTATCAACTCTTGTTATTACTCTAACAAGTGGTATCAGAGCTCTGGTAGTACCAGAGTTTTGGTTCGTGGTTAGAGGTTCAGGGGTTCCGCTGCAGAGAAAATGAAGATGGGTCAAGGAGCAGATTCGATCGACAAGTTCAATGGGAAGAATATTTTTTCTCTCTGGCAGATCAAGATGAAGGCTTTGTTGATAGACAAAGATTTATGGGAACCATTAGAGATTGCAATCAGGGATCGTAAGGATTCTAAGGATAAGGCAGTCACCATATAAGGTACATCAGAACAGTCAGAGAAGGACAAGATAGCAGCAGCGAAGGAGGTGGCGGCATTGAAGAAGTTAGATCAGAAGGCTCACGCCAAGATCATCAGACAGTTGGATGATGAGATCCTAACCAATGTTGCAGGAACAGACTCCAGAAGCGATCTTTGGTTAAAGTTGCAAGATATGTACATGACACGTTCATTAACCAACAAGTTATACCTGAAGAAGAAGCTATATGATTGTCGTATGACTGAAGGTACGCCCATAAATGATCATCTTGACAGATTTACTTCTGCATTACTTGAACTGCGTAATATAGGAGTAGTTGTTGATGACGAGGATGCAGCCTTGCAGCTTTTAGTATCTTTACCTATGTCTTATGAACATTATGTCGATTTGTGCATAAATCGTAATGATGGGATCTCTCTAGAGGAAGTGAAAACTTCTCTCAAGACGAGGGAATTACGCCGAAAGGCGAGTGGGAATGAGTCAGGTACCCAGTCATCAGGTTTGGTTGCTAGTGGCAGTAACAGAGGTTCTAGTGGGAAGAAGAACAATCAAGGTAATTCTTCACACAAGAAGGGTCCGAAACCTGGGGATATCTGTAAAGAAAGGGGGCATTGGAAGTTCGATTGTCCCAGAAAGAAACAAGGCAAGGCACCAGTCACAGCAGAGGCCATGACGGCCAGAGATTGCAGTTCAGATGAGGATTATGCTCTAGTAACATCAGAATCAGCATGCGCATCTGATGCGTGGATTCTTGATTCAGGAGCTTCTTACCATACCAGTCCTAGGAGAGAATGGTTTACCGGTTATAGGCAGATAGTTGGCGGTGATATAAGCATGGCCAACACTACAGTCTGCAGGGTTGTCGGTATTGGTTCGATCAAGGTCAGGACTCATGATGGTAGGGTTGTCACTTTGAACGAGATTCAACACGTTCCGCATATGACGAAGAATCTGATTTCTCTTAGTCAGTTAGACAGCAAAGGGTTCAGTTTCAAAGGTAAAGGTAGAGCAATTAGTGTCTGTAACGGTTCAGAAGTGATGCTGAAAGGCCTTAAGCGGGGCTCCTTGTATTTCCTCTAAGGAAAGACGCTTGCAGAGTCGACTATGGCTGCATCAGAAGAGGTTAATGAGGGAGATATGTCTAAGCTGTGGCACATCAGGCTCGGTCACATGAGCACTCGAGAGATGCATGAGTTGACTAACAAATATCTTCTTTATGGCCATAAGATCAAGTATCTTAAAGGCGTTCTGGATTACATCCACTCAGAATGTTGGGGACCTTCGTGTCAGGGATTTCTAAGGGAGCACAGATTTTTATTGTATATGGTTGATGATTATTCGAGGAAGACTTGGGTGGTTATCATGAGGCACAATAATGGGGCTCTAAAGAATTTTAAGGACTGGAAGACAGTAGTGGAGAACCAGACAGAGAAGAAGATCAAGAAGCTCTGGACAGATAATGGTTTGGAGTTCTGCAGTACTGAGTTCGATTCGTTTTGCAGAGAGGTAGAGATTTCTAGACATCTCACCAGCAGAGGCACGCCACAGCAGAATGGTGTAGCAGAATGGATGAATCAGACATGGCTTGTGGGAGCGTTGTGCATGCTCTCCAATGCAGAGTTGTCAAAACGTTTTTGGGCAAAAGCGTTTAGTACAACATGTTACTTGATTAATCATGGACTTCATACCGGTATTGACCTCAAAGTTCCCTATGAAGTATGGACTGGTAAATCTATGATTATTTCAAGAGTTGGCGGTGTTGATAAACAGGTGGAGCAACAAGATACTGAAGAGTTAGTTGTCCCACAGTCAGATGTTGAAAAATAGGTGGAGCAACAAGATACTGAAGAGTTAGTTGTCCCACAGTCAGATGTTTATCAGGATCCACCAACAGAGACAAAAACTGAAGCACCAGAAAGTTCAAGTTCAGTTCCCGAGGAACATGGATTAGCACAAGGAAGGTCTAGAAGAGCTAATTTCGGGAAGCCTCTGAAGAGGTATGGATTTGAAGACTTGGTGTCTTATGCTGACGTAGCGGAAGATGGGATAGGGATTAACTACTGTATTTCGCTCGAGAAATTCAGCAATCAATCGACAATTTTCGCTCGAGAAAATTGAAAGAGCAACTCTCTAATTTTTATTAATAAAAAATCAACTGAAATTCGGAATTACACAATACCCTAATTTTATAAGGGTCCTAAGACTTGGAAATCAAGTCAAATACTTCTAAAAATACTCCTAATCAATATGGTAACCTAATAGACTCCAAAAATATCAAAATAAAGCCTAAATCTACTTTAAAACATAAAATTATTACCTATCTAAATACAAATCCGAAAATTACAATTAAATAGCAAATAATTAAAATAAAAACCTATATTTATCCTTATTATGTTGATCTCCATCACTCTTGAAGAAAATTCGTCCTCGAATTTTGAGTATTGGTTTAAATACATCTTGAAATTTTGCTCCATACACTTCAAGAACTTTGAACTTAATAGCTTGCGACACAAAATCCATCCAGTCACTCCATTGCGTTGACACAAAATAATCAATAATTAGCTTTTGACTGATCCACTTACAAGAAGAACGGTCGGTACGCATGTCAAACGGATCTTCATAATGATAACCGACTGCTTTGGCTTCAAACTTTCGTATAAATTCATCTTGTGAAGATTTGGCGCCATCCATAGTTACACCCATATGATGAGATGTCATTAAATGACAGATTTCACAGTGACACTCATCAAATATAGGAGGTTTTGACCAATCGACAAGAACTTCTGGACTTGAAGATTCGACAAAAACCCCGGATAGAACAAACCTCAGACTACGCTTTTCGGGAACATAGGTACGTTGATCTACGACTCGTGCAATACGCTGGTCCAGCACATCCTCCTCACGTTCGTAGATCTCTTCCACAGTGGTCTTCTTTCCTCCTCGTGCCATTCTTCCTAGAAAGAACCGGAGTCTGATACCAACTGACGTAGCGGAAGATGGGATAGGGATTAACTACTGTATTTCGCTCGAGAAATTCAGCAATCAATCGACAATTTTCGCTCGAGAAAATTGAAAGAGCAACTCTCTAATTTTTATTAATAAAAAATCAACTGAAATTCGGAATTACACAATACCCTAATTTTATAAGGGTCCTAAGACTTGGAAATCAAGTCAAATACTTCTAAAAATACTCCTAATCAATATGGTAACCTAATAGACTCCAAAAATATCAAAATAAAGCCTAAATCTACTTTAAAACATAAAATTATTACCTATCTAAATACAAATCCGAAAATTACAATTAAATAGCAAATAATTAAAATAAAAACCTATATTTATCCTTATTATGTTGATCTCCATCATATGCACTGCTGGTTGCTGAGGAACTGGAGCCCCTTCTTACGGAACCTTCTACTTTCAATAAAGCAGATACATGTTCAGAGTCATCTCAATGGTATGCGGCTATGGGTGATGAAATGGAGTCTCTTCACAGGAATCAGACTTGGGAGTTGACCACAAGGCCAGAAGGCAGAAATATTGTGACTTGCAAGTTGATCTTCAAGAGAAAGGAAGGGATGTCACCGGCAGAGGGGATCAAGTATAAAGCTTGCGTTGTTGCAAGGGGTTTCACACAGAGAGAGGAGGTGGACTACAATGGGATCCTCTCAACAGTGGTTAGACACACTTCTATCAGAGTGTTGCTAGCAATATAGGGAGAGATATACGTGACAGAGTCGGAAGGATTCTAAGTTCCTGGTAAGGAAGATCAAGTTTGTAGATTGAAGCAATCGCCCAGGCAGTGGTACAAGAGATTTGACAGCTATGTTATAGCAGCAGTCAAGAAGTCAAGGATTCAGAAGCTGAAAGGCTTGGTCGCATAGATGAAGGGTTTGGGTAACGCGGAGAGAATTCTAGGTATGGAGATCTATAGAGACAGAGCCAAACGGAAACTGTTCTTATCCCAGAAAAGATACATCAAGAAAGTTTCAGAGAGGTTTGGTAGGTCAACAGCTAAGGCTATAGACACTCCGGGTGCAGTGAATGCACAGACAGTCGCGTTTAGGCCCAAATCGGTTGAGGAGAAAGAGTATATGGCTCGAGTATCCTATGCTAGTGCAGCTGGTAGTTTGATGTATGCTACAGTGCGCACCAGCAACGTCAGACTCGTCTATAGAGATGGGACAGAATGTGCAGTCGAAGGTTTCTCAGATTTGGGTGATGTAGATACAAGAAGATCGAAGACCGAATATGTGTTCACTCTTGGTGGGTCAGTTGTCAGTTGGAAGGCTACATTGCAGGCAACAGTGACGGTGTCTACAACAAGAGTAGAATACGTGACATTGACAGAGTTCGCTAAAGAAGGAATATGGTTGAAGGGATTGATCAGCAATCTTGGGATACATCAGGATCAGGCTAGTATTTATTGCGATAGCTTGAGCGCAATTTGTTTGGCCAAGGATCAAGAGAGGACCAAGCACATTGGTTTCAGATATCATTTCCTAAGGGATGAGAAACGGGTAAAGGTGAAGGTAGGGACGGCGAACAACCCTGCAGATATGTTCACAAAACCTGTGACGGGAAGCAAATTCCAACATTGTTTGGACTTGCTGAATGTTCGCAGCTATTAGATAGCAGAAGAGGCGAGGGGGGAGAAAAGGTTTGTTGTCATGGAGATTTAAAGTCAAGGTGGAGATTGTTGGGTTAATGCCTTTAAATTTGGGACGCCAAGTTAAAGGGTTAAAACAACAGGAATTTCACAATTCCTTGAAGCAGCACGAAAGGTCTAGGCGCGCTAGGCCAAAGACCCAGGCGGACCTAAAGAGGTCCAGGCGCGCTGGGATGAAGACCCGGGCGGACCTAGGATGAGAGGCGAATCGGAAATCTTACGTAAAAAATCAGCAGCTGGGGATCCGGGTGGGTACAGGAATGGGTCCGGGCGGACCAGGCCAGATCCGAGCGGACCAAGGTAGCGACCCGGGTGGACCATAGACCAATCTGCAGCAGGATTTCGGATTAAGTGCAGATTCGCAGAAGGAAGGGTTTTCAAGTCAGTTTTGTACTAGAATTCCAAGTTCCTATCAGACTTTGTAATAGACTTTACTGGTATAAATAGAGGCCATTAGTTTAGATCAAAGTAAGTAATTTTGTCTCAGATAAATTAGAGTGCTCAGAGTGAGGTCTGTAATTCTACAGTTACACAGTTAGGAATTTTGTGATCAAAATTCAAGTAGCAGTAATAGTGAGATCTTGTAATCGTTTCTCCAGATTGATAATAATATTCTCTCCCCTCCCCATGGACGTAGCCAAGTTGGTCAACCACGTATATCGGTGTTCTTGTGATCGCTCGCTTTTCTTATCAAGTCTTGTTATTACTCTAACAGATTCATCTAGGTTTAGTGATGAAGAATTTGATTCATCAGACTCAGATGGTGAGGAAGAAGAAGCATTACTATGTTTGGTTGCACAGGAATGTGAAGACTCAGATAATGAAGAGGACCTAGAAGCCTTAGCTGCTGCTGCGGAACTCAAAGAGGTACATAACTTTAACTCTCTTAACATTGATGGTTTTAAAATTTTGTTTGCAACCTCTTGATTCAAAAGAAGAAATAAAACTCTAGCTTTGCTGCCCTCATCACTGAAAACCTTGAGCAATCAAAAACCATTAAAAATCTCAAATCTCTAAACACTAACCTTGAAACCACCAAAAAGGATCTAGAGGACAAATGCCAAAAACTTGAAAATGACATACTTAGCTCAACATCTAAGACTGATTGTTCTGAGTCCCAAAAAGATAATGAACAGGAAATGAGTACCTTGAAGGAAGAAAACAATGCCTTAAAAAGCAAAATTAATTCCTGGAACAAGTCAAGCAATGCTTTATCCATATATCACTTTAATCAAAGACATCTTGGGGACAGATCTAGAATTGGAGCTGAAAATCCCACACTCAAAACCTATACTCCACCTGGTGATAGATCTGTTGAGACTATGATTTTACAAAGTCTCAACACATTCTCTACCAAGAAACCGTCTTACCCTATTCAAAAAAAGGAAGATGTGTATAAACAAAGAAGTAAGGAGAGTAAATTAAAAGTGGATTCTCCCAAAATTCCTAATTCTCAAGCTTTTACTAGCACTGATGATATTAAATCTCAGAAAAAGAAACAAGAACAGAAGCCTAGAAAGCTTAGACAAGCCAGAAAGCTAAGACAAGCTGAACAGCCAAGGCAAACTGGACAGCCAAGACAAGCTAGACAGCAAAGGCACTCTAGGCAACCTAGACAAAACTGGCAATATTCCAATGGGAAAACCCATGCTTATCAGTCCCAAAATTCCTCTCCTAGATCATCATACCACTCACAAAACCCCAGACAGCAATCTCACTTTCATCAACCAAACTACAGAAATCAAAGCCCATACAATACTAGACACCTTTATAACTCCCCTCAACCTTTCACATTGACACCCTACATGATGCAAATCATGTCCTACGATAACACCCTTAACCAGTTCTTCAAAAGAAGATCAGGTGGCAAGGATAGGGTACCAAAGAAAGTCTAATCCTTTGGACCCAAAAAGAATAAAATGTACCATAAATTTTAATTTTGTTTTGTAGGAATCCAATAAAGGAATCTGGTATTTAGATAGTGGATGTAGCAGACACATTACTTACAACAAGGAATGGCTTCAATAGCTAACACCAAAGAATGGTCCCAATGTTACTTTTGGTGACAATTCTCAAGCAAGAGTTAAAAGATCAGGAAACCTAGTGACCAAGGATATCATCTTTACAGATGTATCTTATGTTGAAGGCCTTAAGCACAATTTGATAAGCATTAGTCAAATTTGTGATAAAGGTTATCATGTTATCTGCACCAAAGAACAATGCCAGGTCAAAGACAAGAACAACAAGGTTATTCTAACAGGAGTTAGAAAGAAGAACCTCTACTGCCTCCACCTTAAAGTTGTCCAATCCTCCTCTGCACATTGTCTCTTGTCCTACAGCCAATCTGATATCTCTTGGCTGTGGCATAAAAGACTTGCTCACCTGAACCTCAAAACCATTTCTAAGTTATCCATCTCTAATCTTGTCAAAGGTCTTCCCAAAATACCTTTCAAGAAGGATAAGTTATGCAGAGCCTGTCAGTGTGGAAAACAAAAGAAGACATCCTTTTCTGCTAAAACCAGACTGGACACAACCAAGCCTCTTGATCTCCTTCATATGGACTTATTTGGTCCCATTAGAACCAGATCTTTAGGTGGAAAGAGATACTCCCTTGTAGTTGTTGATGACTACATAAGATTCACTTGGATCATTCTTCTTGAATCCAAAAGTGATACTCTTCATAATCTCACTCAGCTGTTCAACAAAGTTCAGAACTTTAAAGGCTTGTCTATAAAAAAGATAAGATCTGATCATGGAACTGAATTTGAGAATACTGGAGTTGACACCTATTGTAATCAAGTAGGGATTGATCACAACTTTTCAGCTCCAAGAACTACTCAACAAAATGGAGTAGCAGAAAGAAAGAATAGGACCATATGTGAAGCAGCAAGAGCAATGCTGTCAGAACACAATCTTCCTAAGTACTTTTAGGGTGAAGCTGTGACTACTGCTGTCTATGTACAAAACAAAACTCTCATCAACAAGTATCATATGAATAACCCATATGAGTTATGGAATGGAAAGATTCCAACCATATCCTATTTTCATGGATTTGGGAGTAAATGCTACATTCATAACAATGGGAAGAACAACCTAGATAAGCTTGATTGAAAGAGTGATGAAGGAATCTTTCTTGGTTACTCTATCACTAGCAAAGCCTACAAAGTTTACAACAAAAGAAGACTAGTTGTGGAAGAATCAATTCATGTTGACTTTGATGAAAATAATGATCAAAGCAACACTAACTTGTGTGATTTTGATGAAAGTATTGGAAACTCTAACAACCTTCCAGAACCTTTACCCACAACCAATAATCTCTCATCCCCAAATGAGAGAAATATCATTCTTCCTTATGTTCTGCCCAAAGACACTCCCAACAGCTTACCTACTCCCAACAGCTTTCCTCTTCCCAACAGCCAAGATGAAACTGTTAGCTATCAAATAATCCCTTCTCAAATCCTTACTCCAATCCCCATTGTAAATGATAATAACCTTGTCATTTCCATCCCTATACAAAAAGAAACCATTCCTGATGGCATTCCTCATTATGATATTTTCATGAGTGCATTCATTTCTCAAATGGAACCCAAGAAAATCCATGAATCCCTTCAAGATGCAGACTGGATAGAGGCTATGGAAGAAGAACTTGAACAGTTTTAAAGGAATAAAGTGTGGAAACTTGTTCCCAAACCCAGAAATCAAACTGTCATAGGCACCAAATGGGTATTTAGAAATAAAATAAGTGAAGATTGTACTGTAGTGAGAAACAAAGCAAGACTTGTTGCTCAGGGATATAGATAAGAAGAAGGAATAGATTGTGATGAAACTTTTAACCCCTGTAGCAAGACTTGAAGCCATAAGACTATTCCTAGCCTTTGCATCTTTCAAGAAGATGAAAGTATTCCAAATGGTTGTCAAGAGTGCATTCATGAATGGAGTACTTAATGAACAAGTGTTTGTTGCTCAACCTCCTAGATTTGAACACCCCAAGTTCCCAGATCATGTATACAAGTTGGACAAAGCCTTGTATGGCCTGAAACAAGCACCTAGAGCTTGGTATGACACTTTGTCTAATTTCCTTCTCAATAACGGATTTACCAAAGGTCATATTGACAACACTCTGTTCATAAAAAAAATGGAGATGACACCTTACTCATTCAGGTCTATGTTGATGACATTATCTTTGGATCATCAAATGAAGACCTTTGCAAAGAATTTGGAAATCTTATGCAAAAGCAATTTGAAATGAGTATGATTGGAGAACTCACCTACTTCTTAGGTCTTCAAGTCAAACAAATGAAGGATGGAATCTTCATTAACCAAGCCAAGTACACCAGAGACATGATAAAAAAAGTTTGATATGCAGAATGCCTCAACAGCTAAGACACCTCTGTCTACTACCACAAAACTTCATGTTGACATTGATGGTCAAAGTGTTGACCAAACTCTTTAGAGAAGCTATATAGGATCCCTCCTATATGTTACTGCCTCAAGACCTGATAGTATGTTCAGTGTATGTCTCTGTGCAAGATTTCAAACCAATCCCAAAGAATCTCATCTTGCTGCTGTTAAGAGGATTTTGAAATATCTAAAGGGAACTCCTGATTATAGCTTGTGGTATCCTATTTAATCACCATTCTCACTAATAGGCTTTACTGACACAGATTATGCTGGATGCAATTTAGACAGAAAGTCAACAAGTGGTAGATGTCAATTTATTGGATCAAGAATTGTGTCCTGGTCTAGCAAAAAGCAAACCTCTGTAGCAACCTCAACAGCTGAGGCTAAATATGTTGCAGCTGGTCTCTGCTGTTCCCAAATATTGTACTTAAAAAGTCAACTACAAGACTTTGGTATGAATGTCACTAATATTCCTATATTTTATGACAATTCAAGTACAATAGCTATGACTGAAAATCCTGTTCAACACTCTAAAACCAAACACATTGAAGTAAGACACCACTTCATTAGAGACCATGTTGGAAAAGGGAATATTAACTTAGCCAAAGTTGGCACTGAGGACAATGTCTCTGATATACTAACTAAGGCTATGGATGAAAAAATGTTTGAACTTTTGAGAGCAATGTTAGGAATGATTAACTTGCCTAAGTAAAAGGGATTAACTGAAATATTCATTTCACAACTTTAAACTAGTACAAAGAGCATGGTTAGCTATTTACAGTATTTCAGCAGCTAACCTAAACAGATCTCTATTCAAGGACAACCAAATGATGACCTGTTTACATCATATGGTTTGGAACTATGCCTTAACTTCACTACCCCTGTGTTGCATGGTAGCCCTCCCCCCTCAAAACTCCTACCCAAAAACAAAAACAAAAAGCCTTTCTTGAACAGCTAACCAACAATCATAGCTATTCAACCATTGTTTCCCTCACAACACTTGCTTCCAAACGTCTCTAGACCCCTTCCCAGATGCTTCCTGCCTCCTTTCCTCTCCATATGGCCTAGCAGGTACAGACTGACTTGGCTCCAAATACCTCTCCAACCATATTGGATGCCTTTTCCATAACTGGATCAATGGAAGTCACTGAATGCTGCAAAGGTGGATCCATGGTTCTTGGCCACCACTCCTCAACAGCATCATAAGGAGGAAAGTCATCCAAGGGAGACATAAAGCTAAAGGTACCTGAGGTTTAGATGCTATCATTTGCTATCATAGCCATATGAGATGAAGGTCAACCATCATTGCCCTCATTGACTTGGACAGGACTACAACACCTCAAGTACTGCCTAAACAGCTGAGTGTGATTAGTTGATGGAGACTGCTGGACCCCATGAAAATTATCACCCCCTCCCTCAAGCACTTCCATGCTGATGGACAAAGAATCCCTTGTCACTAGGGCATAAACCCTTGGTTGTTCAGCAACAGGCACATGTTTGGCCTGAACAGCTAAGCTATCCTCCTGACTCATCAGCTCCCACAATGTAAATGGCTTCAAAACCTGATTTCCCTCAATAGCTTTCCTTTTAATGTCCTTCTCATGAACCTTTAAACCTCCCTTCATCATTAAGTCCCTAAGGGAATGGACCCTTTGGACCTCAGATTGGGCAGCATTTTCTTTGCTGCTCTCTCCCTCCCCTATCCTCATATTCTGGCCAAACAACTTTATACTGCCCTTCTCCTCTACCTGTTTCTCTTTTCCCCTTCCCTCAACTGTTCTTAGTTGAGCCAATCACTCCCTTTCAAACCTCTCTATAGCTTCCCTTTCATACTCCCAATCTCTTTTTCTCTTCTCTCTTTCACCTCTCTATACTTCAAAGGGTGATCTAGAGGAAGCTGTTTAACTTCCTCATACAACTGATGATCACTCTGTATGGTATATGACCTATACTCTTTTTCAAATATTTCTCTATCTATCTCCTCATCAGATGGAACTTCAAAGATCAATGTCTTAACAGTTTGAGCCATCTTTTTGGGATTAAACTTAGAAGAAAGTCTCCCCATTTTCTTTAAAAATAAACTGTGTATGATTTCTACTGCTAAGACCAAAGAGAAAACTTGATGTGGATTAAACAACTAAGTGTATATTCTTTATATACACAAGGAATTTATGTTGGTCCATAATAGGGTATGGCTATAGACTTAGCTGTTGAACAAATTTTATGTCCAAAATATCGACTGACTTGACCACCAAATCTGTACTATTGGTACAAAGGTGTGGCAATTCAGATAAGTAATGGTCAATATTAAATTTGTAATGTGTTATGTTATATTTAGCACATTACCTTCCTTAAATAACCGCCCGCTATTTCTAGAAATTAATGATAAAACATTTACTTCTATTCTATTTACTGTTCACTTAAACAGTAAAAGAAGATAATTGTCATATCACCTTAACGGTTATCTTTAATACCCACGTCGCCTCTCTCTCATAAAATATAACCATTGTACCCACCTTCTACACCACGATCCTTCCATAATTCCTCACCTTTTTTAAAGAATCCATAGTATCCCCTTCGAAAATTCTCAATTTCTCGAATACTCTGTTTTTAAACCCTAATCCTCTGTTTCTTTCTCGTGCATTTATTTGAAATCAATGGCGCTCCCTGTAGAATCTCATGGATACTACATCGAAAATTCTTTCTTTGAAGGTGAAGTAGGATCCTATGTCAAAGAAATACTAGAAAACAATGGCCTTCTCAACATGTTAACTGCTCAGAATCCAATTCTTGAGAATGCTTGTTCTGAGGTATATCGAATTGGAACTAGGCTGAAAGATAGTTCTATTCGATGTGTATTCCAAAATGTCATAATTATCATCAAACCTGAAGATGTGCATACAACTTATGCCATCTCAAATCATAGTAGCCTTCTAACCAACATTTGGAGCAAAGACTTGGATCCAACATTCAGTGTTCTCTACAAGCACTTCACCAATCAAGAAGATATTGACTATGAGTCTGTAAAGAACAAATCCATCTTGAAGAAGAATCTTTCCATCAACAATTCAGCCCTCAGTGATGTGGTTATGAAAGGAATGTGTGGAAAACAGTCGTCCTTAGACCAGTTGAGCTCTGCAGAATGGAAAATTGCTCTTGGTCTCATTAGAAGGAAAGTGGATAGGTGCCTAGTGATGCTTGAAAATTTCAATCTTGCCTCTTCTCCATCTCTCCACAAACCTTATGTGAGATCCACCAAACCAAACCTATTCTAATTCATGAGTGGAATTCTAGCAAAGAAGCTTAAAGACCTCCCAGCCATTCTCAACACTAGGTGTCTTGAACTTGTTCCACTAAGTATCTCCAAAAAGTTTGACAAGAAAACTATCCCTCTCAAAGGTTCTAAAGAGGGAACAACTAAGTCTTCTAAAGCCAAACCTTCAACAGCTAAGGCAACCAAGAAGATCTCAACAGCTAAGCCTTGACCTGAAGAAGCTCCAGCAACCAGAATGGCAACTAGAGGAATAGCCAAGACCTCTCTAAGGAGGAAATCCATAGCTGTCAAAGGCAAAGGCAAGAGGAACAATAATGATGAACCACCCTTCTCCTCCACCTCATCTACACCAAGTGAATCAACATAATCTACCTCCCAAACCTCCTCTCTACCTGTTGACAGCAATGAGCAAACCACTGTTAGTGGAGAAAGAGTTAGGGCTGCTGATAGCAATGCCAGCAAGATATATGCTGATGATAAAGCAATAATGAGTGAAGGAGACACTGAAGTTCAGAAGCCAAGTAGCTCAAGTGATGTGCAGATTCTAGATGATGAAGAAATGGATGTGCAACTCACTCTTGCCAACCATTTCAAGCACCTAAGATCTACCAAGAAGGGCCCTAATGTGGCAAGCTCAACAACTGAGCAAGCTGAGCCAACAGCTAAGACAGTGGATCCAACAGCTGAGACCCCATAAGATACCACTGAGAAGGTAACTTCCTCATCCTCTATAGCCAGTCAATTCATTTTTAAGAGAAGACTTGACAGATTTTCCTCCCCTTCTTCAAAAAGGCAAAGACATTTATCCCCTCATTCTCCCAAAAACACTTCCAATTCTGAACATGCCTCTGCCATTCAAGGCATTCTTCATTTGCAATCTCAAACCCTCTCTCATGTTGAACCCTTAAGGGGGAACTCACCTATACCAGACAGCCCTATCAGGTTAAGGGGGAACTCTCCAATTCATGTAACTTCCCCAACAGCTGAGACTCAAACTCCATCTGTACCTCCTACTCATATTCCTCTCCGTACAAAATCTCCTGTTCACTCCTCTGTCCTTCCTATTCTTAACCCAAACCTCATTGAAGTTATAAAGGACAAATCTGTTTCAAGTCTTTCTGAGGAAGAAAGAACCTCCCTTTTTGAACAGCTATCCTCCAAATTCTCTCTAGATGAAGTTGTCAAAGCATTTGAGTTCATGAGGATTAGAGAAGCTAGGCAATCTCAAGGTCAAGGTGGATCCTCTTCTCCCCATCCTGACTCGACAGCTATCCCTCCCTCTAAATCCACTCCTAAGTCTCAAATTGACCTTGACACTTCCATGCCTACTTCTAGCTTCTGGCCTCTTGATTGTGACATTGATTTTTCTATCCCAACAGTTCAAAAAGCTCAAAGTAAGCTTAATTCTATTCCAATTCTCCCTCCTCTTCTTAACCCTCACAATCTCCCTAATCCTTGGGAAATGACCAAAACCCATATGAGTGTTCATGCAAGGAACATTTGGGGCCAACTCTTTTATGCTTATGAAGAGTGGAAGAAGTTTAGAATCACCACTCAATATTGCTTCCTCTTCTCTGCTCTAAAACTACCCAATCCTCTTAATTATTCAAACCTTGCTGAATGGGAACTTGTCTTCTCCCATCTCATTTCTAATAATCTTCAGGAATGCCTCTATACTCCTTCTTACCTTGTGTATGCTCTTTGCATTCAATATGCTCAATCCATCTTTTGGACTCTGTTATCCAAGAAGAGCTGCATAATTGGGTTAATTGTCAAAAATCTCTTTCCCATCTCTGATGTTTATCCTCATTACCTTCCTCCACCTCCTCCTACATTCCATAAAAATTCCAGATCAAAGCTTGATAACCTTCCCTCAAACTTTTATCCTTTCAAATTCACTCCTCAATATCACCTCACCTATACTGACTTCAACAAATTCTCAGCCACCCTCATCAGACAACTCAAAACCTCTCTTCTTAGAAAGCTTGACAACATTTCTGATTTCATTGTTCAAAGAGGTGACAATCCCATCCCTCCATCTCCTGAACAGCCAACCCAAACAGCTTTCCCTCCTCCTCCTCCCATCAGCCAACCCATTCCTCCTAGACCATCTAAAAAATCCCTACACTCATTATTCCAAGCTCTTCCATCTAGCCTTCCTCCAAAATTCACAAAGAAAAGGCTTGCATCTCTTTACAAATACTATCCCATGGGGGTCTCCCTGTCAGAAGAAACCTTGTCTCCTCAGCAATTGCAAGCTTGGATTGGTCCAAGGCTTCTCTACAATCAACCAGTTCTCACTAAAGATCAGTTTCTAGCCAGACAAGACCAATATTTCCAGTACAACAACATGATGGGTCTTGACTGGAACAATGAGTGGTTCTACAAAAGAAATGAACCAGTGAGAAGAGATGCACTCCTTCAAGAGCTAAAAGCAGTGGAGAGAAGCAAAAATGCCTAGCTAGGATTAAAATCAGTTGGTTTGTTTTCTTAGTTTTGAATAGCGGTTCAGAACATCCTTTATTTGTCAATTATTTTCTTTAGTACATTTTAGTGTGTATTAACAGTTTGTTGGCCAAGAAATATTATCAAGAAGAATTTCTCTTCATTGGTTTTCTATTCCCTTAGCACTTTTACATGCAGGAACATAATCAAAACCTTTATTTATTTACCTAAAAGGGGGAAATTGTTAGTACCTCACTATGTTTAACTCACAATTAATCATAGTAAATATGTTTTAATAAATAAATAATCAAACCCAATTGATTATATGATGTATACAAAAGACCTGGAGCACAGGCAGCCCAATACAAAGCTCAATAGCTAAGTTGTTCTGTTTTCATTGCCAACAGTCAAGATAGTACATAATCCTCCTATCATCTATACATCATATAAACTGAAGAACTACCTATTATAGACCCCTTCTACCTCAAATGAATTATCAAAATGATAAATACAAACAAGCTTCAACAGCTAAGGACCTACAATACAAGCCTAACAGCTAAGCTCCCATGTTTCAACAGCTAAGACTGGTCTTCTTCAACAGCTATCTCCACATCATCAGACCCTTGAAGAATGATTATTCCAATATTACCAATCATTAAAATAATTCATATTGAATCTTGTTCAAGTGTGAATACACCTTTCCTTCCCTTCCCTTGACAACCTGTATACAGAGGAACAACAAACATTCTGTCAAAGTCAAAGGGAACCATTACTTCTCTGTACCTTTGTTCCCCAAATGGCTACTAGTGTACCCTTGTTCCCCAACGGCTATATCCCCTCCCTTATATAAAGGAGTATACTGGGATGTTGTCAAGTAACCCCTGAGACCCTCTACACCCATTTTACATCCTTACAATCCTTTGTAGCCTCACTGCACTCTCACTCTGCAGTCTTAAATATTTGCATATACCCCTCCAAATATTGTGCCTCTTTGCACCCAGTTACAACCCACTTACAGCCAGCTAACAGCCAAGCTATTTTCTTTTATAAACACACTTGTGATTTTTTTATTTTCTTTTTCTAGCTTTGAATGAAGCAACCTTAATTGAAGTGTCAATTAAGTAGAGGGGGTTCAAAGGAACTTGCCTTATCAATTCTTGTAACTCTTATTGAAGAGAATATTATAGTGGATTGATATCACTGTTCCAACAGTAGGGGTGGATGTAAGAGAAGGGTTTTGCCTCTGAACCACTTTAAAATACTGTGTACACTCTTGTCTCTACACTAACACACACATACACCTTGTCATTTTATCTATTCATTCATTTATATTCCGCTGCATATTTATTTTATTTATTATTCCTCAACAGCTAACCTCAAACAGTTAGCTATCCAAGTTTTAATTATTCTGTTCATTTAGTTAAACAGGGTCTTTCAATAATGTATATGTATTCATTACAAAAGTAATAATGATGATCATTTAGTCGAGTTCGAGCTTAACGAGCCGAGCTGAGCTCGAGCCAAACATAAACAAAATAACCCGTGTTAACGAGCTTATCGAGCCGAGCTCCAGTTATGCATGATTTAAACGAGCCGAACACGAGCCGATCTCTAACGAGTCGAACACGAGCCGAGCTCTAACGAGTTGAACACAAACCAAGCTCTAACGAGCCGAGCTCGAACAAAGCTCTTCGAACAAACGAGCCGAACACGAGCCGGCTCGATAAAAATTCGAGCTCGAAAACTCGGTTCGAGCTCGAGCTCGAGTAGCACTTCGAGCCCATTCGAACCGAGATTTAACGAGCCGAGCTCAAACGGGCTCGGTTCGTTTAACATCCCTAGTTATAAGCTTATTTTTTTCTGAATAAGACATTGCTACAGTTTGCCTCGACAGTGTATCACCTTTGGACAGCTCGTAACAGAGTTATCTTTGAGAGCGAAAACTTCTATTCCGATGTCACTATTCGGAAATTCAAAACACAAGTATAGAAAGCCATTTTTCCTTGTATCCTAATGTTGTGGTTCTTTTGGATCACCTAACAGTTAGCTCTAGTTATCATCTTTTACTTTTCCAACTGTGTTTGGTACCCCCCATGTTTTTAGTTTGAGCCCGGAGAAGTCTGGGGATCTCTTGTATAGTTTTTGATAATTATATATATATATATATATATATATATATATATATATATATATAAAAAATCTATTTTACCCTATTTAAAAAAAAAAAGACTCTGCTACAGTAATGGCCTATGCAATTTAAGATGAAATTTAGGTACATTAAAAGAGTTATCCATTTTGACTGCCACAAAAAATCAAATTGTTACTTATAGATAGTTTACAGAGAAAATATATATCTATATGTTTATATATATATATATATATATACATACAATTTAATCCTTGATGTTGTCTTTAAAATCACTTGGAATGTTTGTTTGTTTTTTTTAAATCTCGGCAACAAGAAATTTTATCAAAATGAAGAAAATTGGTTCCTTAACCAAGATAAGAACTACAAATCAAAGAAAAAACAAAAAACAAAGCTTTATCTAGCTTTCTTATGGTTGGTTTAGGATTCTTGCTCGGTTTCGCCTCATTACCTTTTCTGCATGGTGTTCTTGTTCTCTCTGTTGGCTTCCCTGCGTTTTGATAGCTTTGCCATAGTTATGCAGCTAGTTCTTGTGAAAGGCCCTGTTAACTTAATAAACAGATTGATTAAAACTTGGACAGCTAACACTTTGTTGAGAAATAATAAATAAAAAGAATTTTCAGCGGAATATAAATAAGTAATGTATAAAAAGGACAATGTGCAGTGTGTGTGTAAGTTTATGAACAAGAGTGTTCACATTATTTTTAAAGTGTTTCAGAGGCAAAACCCTTCTCTTACATCCATTCCCACGGTTGATAACAGTGAGATCAATTCACTATAATATTCTCTTCACTAAGAGTTACAAGAATTGATATGGCAAGTTCCTAGAACCCCCTACTTAATTGACACTTCAATTAAGGTTGCTTCTTTCAAAGCGAAAATAAGAATAGAAAAAGTAAAATCACAAGTTTGTTTACAGAGAAATAGCTTGGCTGTTAGCTGGCTTGGTGAGGGTTGTAACTGGGTGCAAGATGGCACAATATTTGCAGGTTTTATGCAAATAGTCAAGACTGCAGAAATTGGCAGAGTGTGAGTAAAGGAATGCGAGAGATAAAAAGGGTGTAAAGGTTACTTGACAACATGCTAGTATGTTCCTTTATATAAGGGATGGTATATAGCCGTTGGGGGACAAAGGTGCAGAGGAGTAATGGTTCATCTTGACTTGAGATAGTCAAGGTTTGACTGACACACTTGTCAGATTCCATTGTATGCTAGTTGTCAGTAAAGGTGGAGACTGTGCAGGCTTGATCAAGCTTCAATAAGAGTTATTCCAATGATTGGGAGAAAGGCCTATGATTGGAATAATCATTCTTCAAAGATCTGATGTGGCAAAGACAATTGTTGGCCAAGATCAGTCTTAGCTGTTCAAACAAAGTGTCTTAGCTGTTAGGCTTTTGAGGCATTTTCTGTTGAAGCTTGTTTGTAATGAGCATCTTGATAATTCATTTGAATGTAAGAGAGTTTGGAAATGATGGTTCTTTAGTTTGTTTGATGTATAGATGATAGGTAGATCATGTAATGGTTTGACTGTGGAGTTGTGAAAGAACATGTTCTACTTATGCACTTAAACAGGTAAAGGTTAGTTCACAAGAGGTCGACTATCTTGGCAGAGTAGGTCAACTATCTTGAGGTGTAGTATGTGTATGTTGAGTAATGCAGCGGAATAATAATGAAATAAATTAAAGAAATAAATGAGTAAATGAAAAGTGATAAGTGTGTGAATAAGTGTGAGTAAATGAGACACAAACACAACGATGTAACGTGGTTTAGAGTATTGAAACTCTCCTACATCCACTCTTCACTGTCCTCAATAGTGAAGAAGCAATCCACTATAATACTTCGTCAAGAAATTACAATAAATTACAAGAAAATTCCCTCAGAATTTTCCAGCCTAATTAGCCTCACTAACAAAGCTTTGTACTTGTTGCAAAGCACAGGAAAAAAAAAAGAAAAGTTTTCACAAATGTGAGGGTTTGGGGTAATAATTTTGTTGTTGGGGTTGGTTTTTTGAACATTGCTACTGGATGCTTGATCATGATAGCTGACCTCCTTCATCTTTCCTTGGGCCTTGTATACATCTTGTTTTGTTTGGACAGAACATATAGGTTTTCTTATAGTCTTTTCTCCCATCTCGACAAGTAGCATGTTCTCCAGTTTCCTTTCACCCTCAGGTAGTTTGTATTCAATCATAGTTGGGTTGTTTGCACCTAGTCCAGTGTTGTCAAATGGATGCCTTTAAGTGTATAGGAAATATGACATTGCTTAACTTGATTTGTTCCAAGACTCAATTTATGTCTTGAATGCTTAGTTCTCACCATTTAGTGCCTCTATTATGAGGTTGAGTTCTTTGAGTTGACAGCTAATGTGGAGGTGATTGTTTCTTGCATTGAAAATATCAGCATGAAGGTCTACTATCTCATTTACTTGTTGTTTGTTCTGGTTTTGAAGAGAGAGGTTTTGGGTTTCAAGAAGGGTATTTTTAGTTTTAAGGCTGTCTAGGTCCTTAGAAAATTGTAAATTTTCAGTTATCAAAACCCTAAGGCTTGATTCTTCTTTCTTTCTCTGAATAAACAAAGTACAAGCTAAATTTTTAAGACCTTCAAGGCCAAGGGAATTAAAATCACTTATCTCTTTTAGTTCTTCTGCAGCTGCAAGAGCTTCAAGTTCCTCTTCATTTTCTGAGTCATCTTCTTCATTTGCCATGAGACATATCATGGCTTCCATTTCATTGTCTGAGTCTGAAGGGTCGCTTTCATCATCACTGAATTTTGACAGGTTTGCTATCATGACCTGTTCCTTCTTTTCATCATGTTTGGCTTTGGCACAATTAAAGCAGTTACACCTTGAGCTGTGTATGATATCTTTGGAATAAGATAGCTTCTTTTGGGATGAAAAGTTTCTTGATTTCTTTGGTTCAGGGCACCCTTGTGAGTAGTGACCTAACTTTTCACAGTTATAGCAAATGACTTCTTTCTTCTCATTTTGGACTTGATTGGAAGTGGATGCTATGTTTCTTTTGTCAAACATCCTTTTTTGATGTTTCATAGCATTTTTAACAGCTATGGATATCATGCTAGGAATGTCTTCTTGAGTCAAAGGTTTGACTTCTGGTTTTTGGGACAGATTGACTTTCTGAATAGCATTCCAGATTAGGGAGTCAATGTCCTGTTGTGAGTAAGCTTTAGGAGCTACTTGTGCAGCAAGAGCCATGGTGTGAGCATTGGCTAGAGATGATGCAATCGTGGGTAGTTTGATAGTCCCTTCAAGTTTATATGCTTCCAATTTTCCAAAGTATTGTTCAACAGTCATGGTTGGCCATTCAACACCTTCCCTATGGGTAGGGCTACTTTTTCATATTCTTGAGGGAGGCTTGAAAATATTTTTAGACATAGGTCTTGTTGATCCAATTTCCTGCCATGGTCTGACACTAGTCTGAGTAGGTCTTCAAATCTGTCTTTGGCAGCACTAACTCTTTCACCAGCAGCAAACTTAAAGTTGTCAAGTTGCCTTAAAAGGTTATATAAGTTTTGTGATTTGACACTTGTGTGCTTAGTAAACTTGATTTTAATTAAATCCCAGGCTTCTTTAGCAGTTTCAACTTTCCCAATTTCTTGGGCCAAGGAGTTATTAACACTTTTTTGTAAAATGTTTTTGACTTTTTGATTAGCTGTTATTAAGTGTCTTTCAGTTTCAGTCCAAAGGTGTGGTGTTTTGTATTTTTCTTCTCCTCCATTTATGTCAGGTTGAGTGGGAATTCTGACTTCTTCATGAAGTACAAACCAGTTCCAAACTCTGTTGGCATCAAGGTAAGTCTTGATTTTGGAAGATAATATTTCAAATGATCCACAGTCATCAACATGTGGAATGTCTTTCTCGTTATTTCTTCTTGGTTGAGGCATGATGTTAATGCTTCTGGATCCTTCACAAGTTGTCAAGCTTGAAGACACTTAAGTCTTTTAGAAACCAGCTCTGGTGCCAATTGAAAGAACCTGTTCTACTTATGCACTTAAACAGGTAAAGGTTAGTTCACAAGAGGTCGACTATCATGGCAGAGTAGGTCAACTATCTTGAGGTGTAGTGTGTGCATGTTGAGTTATGCAGTGGAATAATAATGAAATGAATAGAAGAAATAAATGAGTAAATAAAAAGTGATAAGTATGTGAATAAGTGTGAGTAAATGAGACACAAACACAACTATGTAACGTGGTTCAGAGTATTGCAACTCTCCTACATCCACGCTTCACTCTCCTCAACTGTGAAGAAGCAATCCACTATAATACTTCGTCAAGAAATTACAATAAATAGCAAGAAAATTCCCTTAAAATTTTCCAGCCTAATTAGCCTCACTAACTAATCTTTGTACTTGTTGCAAAGCACAGAAAAAGAAAACAAAAAAAGGTTTCCCAAATGTGAGGGTTTGGTGATCTCTAAGATGGCTCTTATGTAGCTATATGAGATCTATGTTTGCATATCTATTTTAGCACAAATTTATAAATATCAAGTGTGCTTTTACAATTGAGTTTGCTTAAAATCTTTAATCAAGTTGTATGAGAAATGGCCAAGACAGAGGTGGTTGTTTAGTCATGTAGAACTCCTTTATATAGGTCTTCAGTATGTATCCGTTTGAGTTCCAACGGTCTTGAACATCTTGGAAATGCATATGTCAGTCATTAATCTTTGACTGGAATAAAGTTTGTGAACAGTGTTATGTCAGGTTTGACTTTGACTGGGAGATGAGTTGGCAATGCGTAAGGTCTACTATCTTTGAAGGTCTGTTATCTCGACATGAAAAGATAGTGAACTTTAGATGGCTTGATGATTTCTAGTATACTTCTTGATAATTTATCTCCTCCTCTTTCAAGCACTGCCATGCTTATTGACAAAGAATTCTTTGTCACTGGGACATAATCCCTTAGCTGTTCAGCAACAGGCACCTTCTTGGCCTGAATAGCTAAGATATCTTCCTGACTCATTAGCTCCCTCAAAGTAAATGGCCTCAAAACCTGATTTCCCTCAACAACTATCCTTCCAAAGTCCTTCTCTTGGACCTTTAAACCCTCCTTTCTCATTAAGTCTCCAAGGGAATGAACCCTTTGAACTTCTGTTTGTGCAGCATTTGCCTTGCTACTCTCTCCTTTCCCTACCCTCATGTTCTATCCAAACAACTTTACACTTCCTCTCTCCTCCCCCTGTTTCTCTTTTCCCTTTCCTTTAACCTCATTCTGATGTGCCAATCTCTCTTTCTCAATCTTTTCCAAAGCTTCCCTTTCATACTCCCAATCTCTTTTTCTCTTCTCCCTATCTCTTATCTCCCTATACTTAAGAGGGTGATCAAGAGGAAGCTGTTCAACTTCCTCATGCAACTCTCTCTTAAACCTTTCTCTGTCAGTCTCTTCTCCTATAGGGATTGAAAAGATTAATTTTTTAGCTGTCTGAGCCATCTTTTTGGGACTAAACTTAGATGACAATCTTCTCATTTTCAAACTGAACTAAGTGTGCCCCCAACAGCTAAGACTAAAGAGAATGAACTTAGTGTGTATTCATCAGCTAAGTCCATATTCCTTATATACACAAGGAATTTATGACTGTTCACTGTTCATAATAGAGTATGATTATAGACTTAGCTGTTGAATTTTAATTTTTGGTCCAAAATATCAACTGATTTGACCACTAAATGTGGCAATTCTAAGATGTGATGATCAATATTAATTTTGTAGTGTGTTATGTTATATTTAGCACCTTACTTTCCTTAAATAGCCGCCCACTATTTCTGAAAATAAATGATATATCATTTACTGTTCACTTGAACAGTAAAAGAGGATAACCGTCTCATCACCCTTAACGGCTATCTTTAATCCCCACGTCGCCTCTCTCCTCAAAATATAACTGTTATCCCCACCTTCTTAACCACGATCTTCCCTTCATCTCTACCTCTTTATAAAATCCAAACAGTAATTTCCCTTCGAAAATCATTCAATCTTTCGAATTCGAATACTCTGCTTCAATCCCTAATCCTCTGTTTTTGCTATTGCTCACCTCTTTCCTCAAAATCAATGGCTCTTCCTGAAGAATCACATGGATATTACATTGAAGATTATTTCTTTGAAGGTGATGTATGATCCTATGTCAAAGAGATTCTAGAAAACAATGGCCTTCTCAACATGCTAACTGCTCAGAATCCAATCTTTGAGAATGCTTGTTCTGAGGTATATCGAATTGGAACTAGGCTAAAAGATAGTTTAATTCGATGTGTATTCCAAAATGTCATAATGATTATTAAACCTGAAGATGTTCATACCTCTTATGGCATCTCAAATCACCCCAGCCTTCTGTCCAACATTTGGAGCAAAGACTTGGATACAACATTCAGTGGACTTTACAAGCAATTCACCAATCAAGAAGATATTGATTATGAGTCTGTGAAGAACAAACCTATTATGAAGAGGAACCTATCCATAAACAATTCAAGCCTCAGTGATGTAGTCATAAAAGGAATGTGTGGAAAACAATCATCCTTGGACCAGCTAAGCTCTTAAGAATGGAAGATTGCCCTTGGTCTGATTAGGAGGAAAGTGAACTAGTGTAAAGTAATGCTTGAAAACTTCAACCTTGCCACTTCCCCATCTCTTCACAAACCTTATGTGAGATCTACTAAGCCAAATCTGTTCATATTCATGAGTGGGATTCTAGCTAAGAAACTTAAAGACCACCCAGCCATTCTCAACACTAGGTGGCTTGAACTAGTTCCTCTCAGTTCCTCAAAGAAATTTGATAAAAAGACCATCCCTCTTAAAGGCTCTAAAGAGGGACCAGCTAAGTCCTCCAAGGCCAAACCCTTAACAACTAAGGCATCCAGAAGGGTCCCAACAGCTAAGCCTGGACCTTATGAAGCTCTAGCAACCAGAATGGCCACCAGAGGAACAACTAAGTCATCTACAAGAAGGAAAGTCATTGCTGTTAAAAGGACAGGCAAGAGGAAGATTGATGAACCTACCTCATCCTCATCTTCAACATCCTGTTCCTCTTCTCAATCAATAAAAAGTGACTCAGTCACTCCTCTCACTAGCCATGAGAACACCACTGCTGAATTTGAAGTGATCAAACCTGCTCATAAATCTCAGAGCAAAATATTTGTTGATGATGAAGCAACAGTGAGTGAAGGAGAATCTGAAGTTAAGATAGCAAGTAGCTCCAGTGGTGTAATGGAGATTGATGAAGAAGAATATGGAGTTCAGTTGTCTGTTCGACAACAGATTGATGAAATCAGAAAAGCCAAGCAAGGTCAAGGACCACCTGAGCAAGTTGTGCCAACAGCTGAGCAAGTTATGCCAACAGCTAAGCAGGATATCCCAGCAGCTAAGTTAGTTGATCCAACTGACAAGGTAACTTCTTCATCTTCCTCTGCTGGTCAATTCATAGTAAAAAGAATACGTGTGAGATCTCCCTCTCCTCCCTCTCCCAATTTGACTTCTAGTTCAGATCATGTTGCTGTTATTGAAAAAATTCTTGATCTTACCTCTCAAACCATCTCTCCTATTGAAACCTTAAGGGGGAACTCACCTAGTCCAGACATCCCTGTCAGGTCAAGGGGGAACTCTCCTGTTTATGAGTTCATCCAAACAGCTGAGACTCAACTTCCTTCTTCCCTTCCAACTCCAGCATCCCCTCCTTTCATATCACCTGATCAGTCTTCTGTCATTCCTATCCTTAACCCTCAAATCATTGAATTTATCAAAGATAAGTATGTATCTAATATGTCTAATGATGATACATCAACCCTTTTTGAACAGCTTTCCAGTAAATTTTCTATGGATGAGGCTCTCAAGGCCTTTGATTTTATGACGATTAGAGAAGCTAGGCAATCTCAAGGTCAAGGTGGATCTTCTACTCCCCAGCCTGATTCAACAGCTATCCCTACCTCTAAATCCACTCCCAAGTCTCAAATTGATCTAGACACTTCCATGCCTACTCCTAGTTTCTGGGCCCTTGATTGTGACATTAACTTTTCTATCCCAACTGTTCAAGAAGCCCACAAAAAGCTTAAGTCTGTTCCCATCCTTCCTCCCCTTCTTAACCCTCATAATCTCCCCAATCCCTGAGAAATGACCAAAACCCATATGAGTGTTCATGCAAGGAATATTGGGGGCCAACTCTTTCATGCTTATGAATAGTGGAAGAAGTTCAGAATCACCACTCAATATTGCTTCCTCTTTTCTGCTCCAAAACTTCCAAATCCTCTCAATTTTTCAAACCTTGCTGAATGGGAACTTGTCTTCTCCCATCTCATTTCTAACAATCTTCAGGAATGCCTCTATACTCCTTCCTCCCTTGTGTATGCCCTCTGCATTCAATATGCTCAGTCCATCTTTTGGACTCTGCTTTCCAAGAAGAGCTGCATAATGGGACTCATTGTCAAAAATCTCTTCCCAATATCTTCTGTGTATCCACAACATCTTCCTCCACCCCCTCCTCAATTCCATAAGAAATCCAGATCACAATTTGCAAATCTCCATCCTAATTTTGATCCATTCAAATACACCCCTCCATATCATCTCACCTACATTGACTTAGCCACCCTCATCAAACAACTCAAATCTGCCATTCTAAAAAAGCTTGACAATGTATCTGAGTTCATCCTTTAAAGAGGTGAGAATCCAATTCATCCCTCTCTTGAACAGCCAACCTCAATAGCTTTCCCTCTTCCTCCTCCTAGCGGTCATCCCCTACCTCCTAGACCATCACAGGCATCCATTTACTCCTACTTCCAAGCTCTTCCTACTAGCAAACCTCCCAAAGTTACCAAGAAGAGACCTGCCTCTCTTTACAAGGAATACCCAATGGGGGTTTCACCATCTGATGAGAACATGACTCCTCAGCAATTGCAAGCCTGGATTGGTCCAAGGCTTCTCTACCATCAACCTGTCCTCACCAAAGATCAGTTGACAGCCAGACAAGATCAACACTTCTAGTATAATTATATGATGGGTCTTGACTAAAACAATGAATGGTTCTACAGAAGAAATGATCCAGTGAGAAGATCTACCCTTCTACAAGAAAAGAAAGCTGTGGAGAAAAGTCAGAATGCGTAGTATAGGTCCTTTGGTTTGTTTATTTTAAGTTTTGAATAGCTGTTCATAACATCCTTTTTATTTTTACTTTTCAATCATTTCCTTTAGTACATATCAGTTTGTATTAATAGTTTGTTTGCCAAGAAATATTATCAAGAAGAATTTCTCTTCATTGGTATTTTATTCCCTTAGCACTTATCCTTGCAGGTACATAATCAAAAACTGTATTTATTTACCAAAAAGGGGGAAATTGTTAGTACCTCACTATGTTTAACTCACAATTAATCATAGTAAATATGTTTTGATAAATAAATAATCAAACCTAATTGATTATATGATATATACAAAGACCTGAGCACAGGCAGCCCTTCAAACAGCTCAACAGCTAAGCTGCCCTGTTTCAACAGTCAAGCTACTACATGATCTACCTATCATCTATACATCCAACAAACTGAAGAACTACCTATTACAGACTCCCTCTACCTTAAATATATTATCATGATAATATATACAAACAAGCTTCAACAGCTAAGGCCCTACAAGCCCAACAACTAAGCCCCCCTTTGTCAACAGCTATCTCCACGTCATCAGATATTTGAAGAATGATTATTCCAATATTACCAGTCATTGGAATAACTCATATTGAAGCATGTTCAAGTGTGAATACACCTTCTCCAAACCTTGACAACCTGTGTATAGAAGAACAACAAACATTCAGTCAAAGTCAAAGGGAACCATTACTTCTCTGTACCTTTGTTCTCCAAACGGCTACTACTATACCCTTGTCCCCCAATGGATCTATCTCCTCCCTTATATAAAGGAGTATACTGGCATGTAGTCAAGTGACCCTTTCAGACCCTCTACACCCATTTCACAACTTTACACTATTTGAAAACCTTTGTAGCCTTACTGCATTTTCACTCTGCAGTATTAAATATTTGCACAAACCCCTGCAAATATTGTGCCATCTTGTACCCAGTTACAACCCTCTCCTAGCCATCTTAAAGCCAAGCTATTTTGTAAACACACTTGTGATTATTTTACTTTTCTTTTTCTTGCTTTGAAAGAAGCAACCTTAATTGAAGTGCCAATTAAGTAGAGGGGGTTCAAAGGAACTTGCCTTATCAATTCTTGTAACTCTTATTTGAAGAGAATATTATAGTGGATTGATATCACTGTTCCAACAGTGGGGATGGATGTAAAGAAAGGGTTTGCCTCTGAACCACTTTAAAATACTGTGTACACTCTTGTCTCCACACTAACACACACTTACACCTTGTCCTTTTACTTATTCTTTCATTTATATTCCGCTGCACATTTCTTTTTATTTTTATCTCTCAACAGCTAACCTCAAACAGCTAGCTGTTCAAGTTTTAATTAATCTGTTCATTAAGTTTAACAGGTCCTTTACAGATGTCTTCATTAACATAAGATCTCAACAATTGCCTTGACATGAATGGTATGTTACAACTGTTCAAAAAAGGGACTAAGATACAATGTCCCGATCATACATGCATGGCTGTTCACAGGAATTGCATAACCCTCACAACTAGTTGATTTAAAATTACTGGGGTAACATCCTATAACGATATATGATCTGTAAGAGACAATTATCCCACATATTCTAAAGAGAGAAACATGGACCGGTATATAGACTTGAGGAGTTACTCCCTTACCACCAATTAGTTTTAAGGTGGAACCTCCAACATAGTCCATTGCCGGCCCAGTCCAACACATGCTAACACTCGGGCCTCTAGCTTCTTCTTACCCCATCTCTAATTCTAAGATGGTATCAGAGCCACCGATCTATGGTGGCCTGACTTCCACTGCTTCTACATGGGACACGTGTAGGCCCAACGGCCCACAATTCTGCTTCACGCCACCCGATTAACAAGTCAAAATTGTAAACATTGGCAAAGCCCGGCTAACCTCCAACATAGTCCATTGCCGGCCCAGTCCAGCCCTTGCTAACCCTCGGGCCTCTCGCTTCTTCTTACCCCATCTCTAATTCTAAGAATATCAGTGTAGTTTGTTTCATTATTTGATTATAAATAAAATGTATGAGGGTACGAGCACCCTGTAATATACTCCCTCAGTCCCAGCTCACTTGAGACTTTTTGACCAAAACTGGTAAACTTAAGGTCGGTTTGACCAACACTTTATAGAAATATTTATGATCCGAACAAAAATTAAAAAAAATGTAAAATGACCACCATTAAAAATCCTCTCAATAACAATTTTTAAAAAGTTTTTTAGAACATAAATATTTTTATAAAGTGTTGGTCAAACCGACCTTAAGTTGACCAGTTTTGGTCAAAAAGTCTCAAGTGGGCTGGGACGGAGGGAGTATATTCTGAGCATTAAATAAAAATAAAAATAGTTACTATTAAACAATTTAAATTACAACCAACAATTCAAAATTCCAATTTATAACTGTGGCATTTTAATGAAGGGGTAAGAAATGGTACAACATACAACCAGTGTGGTTTATTTAAAAGTCTGAGGTTTCACCTTAATACTAATTAGTGCTAAAGGAAGCGTCCCAAGATCTTTATATGTTATAGACGAAATTTGTCAATTCCCAATGTGAGATAATGTCTCTAACAGTTTAATAGATTTTCATGACAAATCATTTTCTTAGACCATCTACAATGGATTAAACAACATTTTCCATTCAACACCCATTTTATCACTCCACATCATCTTCTCTCTCTTCCAACTCATCAATTCAATACTCATTCAACTTTACACCCTACAATGGTTTGTTTAATCCCCCATTCAACACCCTTCCCTCTCATCATCCTATATCCCACCACTTAAATTTTATGTTCTATTCTTTAAATAAATATGAGGGTTTTTTGAGTGTTGAAATGGTTATTATTGGGATCCATTAAACGGGTGTTGAATGGATTCAACAAAATTGTCATTCAACCCCCCATTCATCACACCATTGCAGCCATTCAACCCCAAATTTTTGTTGAATCCCCATTCAACACCCAAATTTTTCACCATTGCACATGGTCTTACCGATGTGACATGTACCATTAGTGTGGATTAAAAATTGTTGAAATTAATGATCTTTTCATTATTAATGTATTGACTTTATGGATTAAAAATTGTTGAAAATAATGATCTTTTCATTATTAATGTATTGACTCTCTCTAACGAATTATTTTAAAAATATAAATAAGGAGTAAAAGAATTTCCTATCCGTACCCTAAATATCTTCTTCTTTTGAAAGCTGTACCAACTGTCCTTTGGGTCTGTAAGATTTGAAGTTCATGAATCTCACTCGCTATTGATTATTAAAAATAAAAGAGCCCTTATTATATATGAAAGCTCCGTCCAATTTAAACTTTTAAAAAAATTGTGTTCAATAATTAAGAAAAAAAATGATGTGTTGTGAGTATAGATGGTTTGATAGGAGAGAGAAAGTGGGGTAGGAAATAGCTAGTTGGTAATTGTTGTGAGTATAACATGCGGGGCCCACAAATAAAGAAGTATAGAAATATTTCCTTTTTAGGTTTAAAAGTTTAAAATGAGATAACCAAAATAGAAATTTTTGAAGTTTAAAATGGGACAGAGGGAGTATAATTAAGTTTGTCTAAAGTCAATGAGCCTAGTGACTTGAATAAAGGAGGAATATGAATATTGCAGCATATTTTGTGTGTAGACCATAAATGACATGTCTAGCTACATTTTTTTTAATGAATTAACTTGCTATATAGTTGTTAGTACCTCACTATGCTTAACTCATAATTAATCATAGTAAATATGTTTTGATAAATAAATAATCAATCCATTGATTATATGATGTATACAAAAGACCTGAACACACGCAACCTAAGACAAACCCCAACAGCTAAGCTGCCCTGCTTCCATACAAGCCAACAGTCAAGCCTCTACATAATCTATCTAGTATCTACACATCAAACAAAATGAAGAACTATCTATTACAACATCTATTACATCCATATGAATTACGAAGATACTAATTTCAATCAAGCCTCAACAGACTATGTCTTAAAAGCCCAACAGCTAAGCTCCCATGTTTCAACAGCTAAGCTCCCCTGCTCCAACAGCTAAGACTGTTCTTCACCAACAGCTGAGACTCCACGTCATCAAAACCTTGAAGAATGATTATTTCAATATTATCAACAATTAGAATAACTCTTATTGAAGCTTGATCAAGTGTGAATACACCCTCTACTACCTTGACAACCTGCAAACAAAGGAATAATAAACAGTCAGTCAAAGTCAAAGACTGGCCATTAATTCTCTGTACCTTTGTCCCCCAAACGGCTACTTGTCCCCAACGGCTTTATGCCAACCCTTATATAAAGGAGTATACTGGCATGTTGTCAAGTGACCTTCCTAATTTTTACAACCCTTTCTCCCTTTGAATAACCTTCAAAACTCCTCTGCATTTACACTGCAGATCTAAATATTTGTATAAATCCCCTGCAAATATTGTGCCATCTTGCACCCAGTTACAACCCACATCCAGACAGCTAACAGCTAAGCTATTTTTGTAAACACACTTGTGATTATTTTCTTTTTCTTTTTTTCTCGCTTTGAAAGAAGCAACCTTAATTGAAGTGTCAATTAAGTAGAGGGGGTTCAAAGGAACTTGCCTTATCAATTCTTGTAACTCTTATTGAAGAGAATATTATAGTGAATTGGTCTCACTGTTCCAATAGTGGGGGTGGATGTAAGAGAAGGGTTTTACCTCTGAACCACTTTAAAATACTGTGTACACTCTTGTCTTTACACTTATACACACACTACACTTGTCCTTTCATTTATTAATTCATTTATATTCCGCTGCACATTTTTTTTTATTTATTATCTCTCAACAGCTAACCTCAAACAGTTAGCTGTCCAAGTTTTAACTAATCTGTTCATTAAGTATAACAGGGTCTTTCAATTGGCATCAGAGCTTGGATTCACTATACAGAGTCTAACAACTTGTGATAGATCAATTCAACCCACCATGCCTCAACCAAGAAAAAACAATGAAAATGACATTCCACACATTGATGATTGTGGATCCTTTGAGATTTATTCATCAAAAATCAAAACCTATCTAGATGCTAATATCATATGGAACTGGTATGTCTTAGAAAATGAAGTTGAACCTCCCACTCAAGCTGAAGTCAATGGAGGAGGTAGCAAACTCAAATCTCCTGAAAACTGGACTGATGCTCAAAGACAACTTATGACTGCAAACTTAAAAGTAAAAAACATTCTGCAAAAAAGTGTAAATGACTCCCTAGCTCAAGAAATAGCTAAAGTACCAAGTGCTAAAACAACATGGGAATTAATTAACACAAAATTCACTAAACACACCAGTGTTAGAACCCATAATTTATATAACTTATTAAGACAGTTGGACAACTTCAAATTCTATCCTGGAGAGAAAGTGAGTGCTGCAAGACCAAGATTTGAAGATCTTGTAAGAGCCATTTCAGACCATGGCAAAACATTTGAACAAAATGACCTTTGCTTAAAGATCTACTCTAATCTTCCTCAAGAGTATGAGAAAGTAGCCCTTCCCATTAGAGAAGGAGCTGAATGGAGTAGTATGACCATAGAACAATATTTTGGTAAACTTGAAGCTTATGAACTGGAAGGAATGATCAAAATTCAACCAGCATCCACCATATCTCAAACCCTTGCCCTTGTTGCTCAAGAGCAAACCTAGAAATAGTTTTCCCAACAGGACATTGACACCCTTGTAATTAGTGTCCTTCAAAAGCTGAACATAACTCCTAAACATGAATCAAAACCAATCTCTCAAGAATACATTCCAAGTCTTATCTCTATGGCTGTCAGAAATGCCATGAAACATCAAAAGAAAGATTTTGACAGAAGATACAGTCCTTCACCATCCAACTCAACTCAAGAAGTTGTTAAAAAGAGCATTGAGTGTTACAACTGTTGTAAACTAGATCACTATGCTGCTGATTGCAAAGAACCAAAAAAACCAAGAGAACACTCAAAAAGAATGAAATACTCTAAAGAATTCATTCATAGTTCTAGGTGCAATTGCTATAATTGTGTCAAGGCTAAGAATGATAAGAATAAAGAACAAGTCATGCTTGCTGACTCTTCTAGGTTTAGTGATGAAGAATTTGATTCATCTGACTCAGATAGTGAGGAAGAAGAAGCACTACTGTGTTTGGTTGCACAGGAATGTGAAGACTCAGATAATGAAGAGGACCTTGAAGCCTTAGCTGCTGCTGAAGAACTTAATGAGGTACATAATTTTAATTCTCTTAACATTGATGGCTTTAGAAATTTAGTTTGTACCCTTTTGATTCAAAAGAAGAAACAAGACTCTAGCTTTGCTGCCCTCATCACAGAAAACCTTGAGCAATCAAAAACCATTGAAAATCTCAAATCCCTAAACACTAATCTTGAAACAACCAAAAAGGATCTAGAAGAAAAATGTCAAAAATTTGAAAATGACATACTTAGCTCAACAACTAAGACTGATTGTTCTGAGTCTCAAAAGGATAATGAACAGGAAATGAGTACCTTGAAGGAAGAAAACAAGGCATTAAAAAGCAAAATTGACTCCTGGAACAAATCAAGCAATGCTTTATCCATGTATCACTTTAATCAAAGACATCCTGGAGACAGATCTGGAATAGGAGCAAATAACCCCACACTCAAAACCTACACTCCACCTACTGGTGATAGAGCTGTTGAGACTATGATTCTACAAAGTCTCAACACATTCTCTACCAAGAAACCATCTTAACCATTCAAACAAAGGAAGATGTGTATAAATAGAGGAGTAAAGAGAGTAAATTAAAAGTGGATTCTCTTACAATTCCTAATACTCAAGCTTCCACAAGTACTGATGATACTAAATCTCAGAAAAGGAAGCAAGAACATCAGCCTAGAAAGCCTAGACAAGCCAGAAAGCCAAGACAAGCTGAATAGCCAAAACAAGATGAACAGCCAAAGCAAACTGGATAGCCAAGACATGCTAGACAGCAGAGGCACTCTAGGCAACCTAGACAAAACTGGCAATATTCTAATGGGAAAAGCCATCAGTCACAAAACTCCTCTCCTAGATCATCATACCACTCACAAAACCCCAGACAGCAATCTCACTTTCATCAACCAAACTACAGAAATCAAAGTCCATACAATACTGGACACCTATATAACTCCCCTCAACCTTTCACATTGACACCCTACATGATGCAAATCATGTCCTACTATAACACCCTTAACCAGTTCTTCAAGAGAAGATCAGGTGGCAAGACTAGGGTACCAAAGAAAGTTTAATCCATTGGACCCAAAAAGTATAAAGGGTACCATAATTTATATTCTGTTTTATAGGTATCTAGCAAAGGAATCTGATATTTAAATAGTGGATGCAGCAGACACATGACCTACAATAAGGAATGGCTTCAACAGCTAACACCAAAGAATGGTCCCAATGTTACATTTGGTGACAATTTTCAAGCAAGAGTCAAAGGATCAGGCAACCTAGTAACCAAGGAGATCATTTTTATAGATGTATCTTATGTTTAAGGCCTTAAACACAATTTGATCAGCATTAGTCAAATCTGTGACAAAGGTTACCATGTTATCTGCACAAAGGACCAGTGCCAAGTCAAAGACAAGAACAACAAGGTTATTCTAACAGGAGTTAGAAAGAAGAACCTCTACTGCCTCCACTTGGAAGTAGTTCAATCCTCAATTGCTTATTGTCTTTTGTCCTATAGCCAATCAGATATGTCTTGGCTGTGGCATAAGAGACTTGCTCATTTGAACCTCAAAACTATTTCAAAATTGTCCATCTCCAATCTTGTTAAAGGTCTCCCCAAAATACCTTTCAAAAAGGACAAGCTTTGCAAAGCCTGTCAATGTTGAAAACAAAAGAAGACCTCCTTTTCTGCAAAAAACAAGACTTGACACTTCCAAACCTCTTGATCTCCTTCACATGGATTTATTTGGTCCCATTAGAACCAGATCTCTAGGTGGAAAGAGATACTCCCTTGTAGTTGTTGATGACTACACAAGATTCACTTGGATCATCCTTCTTGAATCTAAAGGTGATACTCTTCAGAATCTCACTCAGATGTTCAACAAAGTTCAGAACTTTAAAGGCTTGTCTATCAAAAAGATAAGATCTGATCATGGAACTGAATTTGAGAACACTGGAGTTGACACTTATTGTAATCAAATTGGAATTGATCACAATTTTTCAGCACCAAGAACTCCACAACAGAATGGAGTTGTAGAAAGAAAGAATAGGACCATTTGTGAAGCAGCAAGAGCAATGTTGTCTGAACACAATCTTCCTAAATACTTTTGGGGTGAAGCTATTACAACTGCTGTTTATGTACAGAACAAAACTCTCATCAACAAGTATCATATGAAGACCCCATATAAGTTATGGAATGGAAAGGTCCCTACCATATCCTATTTTCATGGATTTGCAAGCAAATGCTACATTCACAACAATGGGAAGAACAATCTGGATAAATTTGATTCCAAGAGTGATGAAGGAATCTTTTTAGGCTACTCCAACACTAGCAAAGCCTACAGAGTATACAATAAGAGAAGACTAGTTGTAGAAGAATCAATTCATGTTGACTTTGATAAAAACAATGATCAAAGCAACACTAACTTGTGTGACTTTGATGAAAGTATTGGAAACTCTGACAACCTTATAGAACCTTCACCCACAATCAATGATTCCTCTCCCTCTAATGAAAATAACATAACTTTTCCCTATGTTCTGCCCAAAGACACTTCCAACAGCTTATCAACACCCAACAGCTTTCCCTTTCCCAACAGCTTAGATCAAACAGTTAGCTGTCAAGTAATCCCTTCCCAAATCTCCACTCAAATACCCATTCTCAATGATGATAATCTTGTCATTTCCATTCCCATTCAAAAAGAAATCATTCCTGATGGAATTCCCCATTATGATATTTTCTTGAGTGCCTTCATTTCTCAAGTAGAACCCAAAAAGATCCATGAAGCTCTTCAAGATGCAGATTAGATAGAAGCAATGGAAGAAGAACTAGAATAGTTTGAATGGAATAAAGTATGGAAACTTGTTCCCAAACCAAGAAATCAAACTGTCATAGGTACCAGATGGGTATTTAGAAATAAAATGAGTGAAGATGGTACTGTAGTAAGAAATAAAGCCAGACTTGTTGCTCAGGGATACAGACAAGAAGAAAGAATAGACTATGATGAAACTTTTGCCCCTGTAGCAAGACTTGAAGACATATGACTATTTCTAGCCTTTGCATCTTTCAAGAAAATGAAAGTATTCCAAATGGATGTCAAGAGTACATTCTTGAATGGAGTACTAAATGAAAAAGTGTTTGTTGCTCAACCTCCTAGATTTGAATATCCTAAATTCCCAGATCATGTATACAAGTTGGACAAAGCCTTGTATGGTCTCAAACAAGCCCCTAGAGCTTGGTATGACACTCTGTCTAACTTCCTTCTTGATAAAGGATTTACCAAAGGTCATATTGACAACACACTGTTCATTAAAAAATATGGAGATGACACACTACTCATTCAGGTCTATGTTGATGACATTATCTTTGGATCATTAAATGAGGACCTCTGCAAAGAATTTGGAGATCTTATGCAAAAACAATTTGAAATGAGTATGATTGGAGAACTAACCTACTTCTTAGGTCTCCAAGTCAAACAAATGAAGGATGGGATCTTCATTAATCAAGCCAAGTAGACAAGAGACATGATAAAGAAGTTTGATATGCAGAATGCCTCAACAGCTAAGACACCCCTGTCTACCATAACTAAACTTCATGCTGACACTGATGGTCAAAATGTTTTTCAAACACTGTACAGAAGCTATATAGGATCCCTTCTATATGTTACTACATCTAGACCAGACATCATGTTCAGTGTATGTCTCTGTGCAAGGTTCCAAGCTAATCCTAAAGAATCTCACCTTGCTGCTGTTAAAAGGATCTTCAAATATCTAAAGGGAACTCCTGACTATGGCTTGTGGTATCCTAATGAATCACCATTCTCACTAATTGGTTTTACTGACTCAGATTATGTTGGATGCAATCTGGACAGAAAGTCAACAAGTGGTGGATGCCAATTCATTGGATCAAGAATTGTGTCTTGGTCAAGCAAAAAGAAAACATCAGTTGCAACCTCAACAGCTGAGGCTGAATATGTTGCAGCTGGTCTCTGCTGTTCCCAAATATTGTACTTAAAAAGTCAACTTCAAGACTTTGGTATGAATGTCACAAATATTCCTATATTTTATGATAATTCCAGTACAATTGCTATGACTGAGAATCCTGTTCAACACTCTAAAACCAAACACATGAAGTTCGACACCACTTCATTAGAGATCATGTTGAAAAAGGGAATATTAACTTATCCAAAGTTGGTACTGAGGACAATATCTCTGACATTCTAACTAAAGCTATGGATGAAAAGAGGTTTGAACTTTTGAGAGCAATGTTAGGAATGATTAACTTGCCTAAGTAAAAGGGATTAACTAAAAATTCATTTAATAAACTTTAAAGAAATACAAAGGCATAGTTAGCTGTTTTACAGTTTCCCAACAGCTAACCTAAAACAGATCTCTATTTAAGGACAGTCATATGATGGCCTGTTTACATCATACAACTTGGAACTAGTACTTAACCTCACTACCCCTGTGGACCTTGGTAGCCTTCCAAAAAACAAAAATAAAAAGGAGTACACAAAAACTCTTCCTAACAGCTAACCAACCATCTTAGCTGTTCAACTCATATTCCCCTCTACAAGACTTGTTTCCAACCAACTCTAGATCCATTGTCATGTATGTCCTCTCCTCCATACTCCCTATCTGGTGTAGACTGAACTGTCCCTAAATACCTCTCTAACCAAACTTGATGCCTCTCCATAATTGGATCAATGGAGGTAATTGAGTGCTGCAGAGGTGGACCCATGGTTCTTGGCCACCATTCCTCCACAGCATTATAAGGGGGAAGGTCATTCAAGGGAGACATGAAACAGAAGGTTCCTGAAGTTTGCATACTTTCAGCATCTATCATTGCCATGTGAGAAGAAGGACCTCCATTATCCTCTTCCTTGACTTGAACTGGACTACAACACCTCAAATACTGCCTAAACATTTGAGTGTGAGTAGTTGATGGTGATTGCTGAACACCATCAAAATTATCTCCCCCTCCTTCAAGCACTGCCATGTTTATTGACAAAGAATCCCTTGTCACTGGTACATAAACCCTTGGCTGTTCAACAACAGGCACTATTTTTGCCTGAACAGCTAAGCTATCCTCTTGTTGCATCAATTCCCTAAGTGTAAAATGCCTCAAATTCTGGGTCTCTCCTTTCACTCTCATACCTTGGTCACCTTCATGATCCTTAAATCCCTCCTTCCTTATTAATTCCCCAAGGGATTGCACCCTTAGGACTTCAGTTTGACCAACTCTTGCTTTGCTGCTCTCTCCTTCCCCTATCCTCATGTTATGACTAAACAACTTAATACTTGTTCTCTACTCTACCTGCTTCTCTTTTCCCTTACCATCAACCTTTTTCTGTTGTGCCAACATATCTCTCTCAAATTTTTCTATAGCTTCCTTTTCACACTCCCAATCTCTTTTTCTCTTCTCTCTCTCTCTCACCTCTCTATACTTCAAAGGGTGATCTAGAGGAAGCTGTTGAACTTACTCATACAACTGATGATCACTATGTATAGTATATGACCTATACTCCCTTTCAAATCTTTCCCTCTCAGCTTCTTCTCCAACAGGAACTGAAAAGATTAATTTCTTAGCAGTTTGAGCCATTCTTTTTGGATTAAACTTAGATTAAAGTCTCCCTATTTTCAAGAATTGAACTGAGTATGACTTCAACAGCTAAGACTAAAGAAATTGATTTTGATGTGTATTCATCAGCTAAGTTCATATTCCTCTTATACACAAGGAATTTATGTCAGTCAATAATAGGGTATGGTTATAGACTTAGATGTTGGATTTAAATTTTTTGTCCAAAAATGTTAATTGATTTGACCACCAAATATGTTCTATTGGTACATAAGGGTGGCAATCCTAGGATGTGATGGTCAAAATTCAATTAGAAGTGTGTTGTGTTATATCTAGCCCCTTACTTTCCATAAATAGCCGCCCGCCATTTCTGGAAATAAATTATATACCATTTACTTCTATTCTATTTACTGTACACTTGAATAGTAAAAGAGGATAACTGTCACTTCTCCTTAACGGCTAGCTTTAAACCCCACGTCGCCTCTCTCCTAAAAAATATAACCGTTGTCCCCACCTTCTTAACCACGATCTTCCCATTATCTCTACCTCTTCACAAAATCCAAACAGTTTAAACCCCTCAAATTTTCAATCGATTTCGCATCCCCTGTTTCAAACCCTAATCCTCTGTTTTTTTTTTTTGCCTTCCTCTTTGCTCAAATTCTATGGCCCTTCCTGAAGAATCTCAAGGCTATTACATTGAAAACGATCTCTTTGAGAGCTCAGTAGGTACCTATGTCAAAGAGATCCTAGAAACAAATGGTCTCATTGACATGTTAACTGCTCAAACTCCTATTCTTGAGAATGCATGTATGGAGGTATATAGAATTGGAACTAGGCTCAGAGATAGATCCATTAGATGTGTCTTCCATAATGTCACCATGATGATCAAACCTGAGGATGTGCATACAACTTATGCTATCTCCAATCACCCTTGCCTTCTGACCAATATATATTTGGAGCAAAGACCTAGATGCTACATTCAGTATTCTCTACAAGCAATTCACTAATCAAGAAGATATTGATTATGATTCTGTAAAGAACAAACCAATCTTGAAGAAGAACCTATCCATCAACAATTCAGCCCTCAGTGATGTGGTTATTAAAAGAATGTGTGGAAAACAATCTTCCTTGGACCAGCTAAGCTCTTCAGAATGGAAGATTGACCTTGGTCTAATTAGAAGGAAAGTGAATTGGTGCACAGTGATGCTTGAAAATTTTAATCTTGCCACTTCTCCATCTCTCCTTAAACCTTATGTGAGATCCCACAAGCCAAACCTATTCAGATTCATGAGTGGAATCTTAGCAAAGAAGCTTGGAGACGTTCCAGCCATTCTCAACACTAAGTGGCTTGAACTTGTTCCCCTCAGTATCTCCAAAAAGTTTGACAAGAAGACAATCCCTCTAAAAAGTTCTAAAGAGGGAACATCTAAGTCAACCAAGTCCAAACCTTCAATAGCTAAGTCAACCAAGAAGGTCCCAATAGCTAAGCCTGGACCTGATGAAGCTCCAGTAACCAGAATGACAACTAGAGAAACAACTAAGTCTTCTGCAAGAAGGAAAGCCATAGCTGTTAAGAAGACAGGCAAGAGGAAGATTGATGAACCACCCTCATCTTTATCTTAACATCCAGCTCCTCTTCTCAATCAACAAAAAGTGACTCGGGCACTCCTCCCACTAGTCATGAGAACACAACTGCTGAATTTGAAGTGATCAAACCTGCTCACAAAACTAAGAGCAAGCTGTTTGTTGATGATGAAGCTACAGTGAGTGAAGGAGAATCTGAAGTTAAGAACGCAAGTAGCTCCAGTGGTGTAATGGAGATTGATGAAGAAGAATATGGAGTTCAGTTGTCTCTACAACAATAGCTTGATGAATTCAAAAAAGCCAAGCAAGGTCAAGGACCACCTGAGCAAGTTGTGCCAACAGCTGAGCAAGCTATGCCAACAGCTAAGCGGGATATCCCAGCAGCTAAGTCAGTTGATCCAACTGACAAGGTAACATCTTCATCCTCTTCTTCTGGTCAATTCATAGTAAAAAGAAGTCGTGTTAGATCCCCCTCTCCTCCCTCTCCCAATTTGACTTCCAATTCAGATCATGCTACTGTCATTGAAGGAATTCTTGACCTTACTTCTCAAGAATCCCCTTCTTCTACATCCCCTAATCAACTTACTGTCATTCCAATTCTCAATCTTCAAATCATTGAGTTTATCAAAGATAAATCTGTGTCTAATCTATCTGATGATGATACATCAACCCTTTTTGAACACCTTTCTAGTAAATTTTCTACGGATGAGGCTCTCAAGGCATTTGATTTCATGAGGATTAGAGAAGCTAGGCAAATCCAAGGTCAAGGTGGATCCTCTACTCCCCAACCTGTCTCAACAGCTAACCCTTCCTCTAAATCAACTCCTCAGTCTCAAATTGACCTTGACACTTCCATGCCATCTCCTAGCTTCTGGGCTCTTGACTGTGACATTGACTTTTTAGTCCCAACTGTTCAAATAGCTCATAAGAAACTCAGTTCTATATCTCCCCTTCCTCCTTTCATTAATCCCCACAATCTCTCAAATCCCTGGGAAATGACAAAGACCCACATGAGCATTCATGCTAGAAATATTGGGGGTCAACTCTTTTATGCCTATGAAGAGTGGAAAAAGTTCAGGATAACAACTCAATATTGTTTCCTCTTCTTTGTTCCAAAACTGCCAAATCCACTCAATCTTTCAAATCTTCCTGAATGGGAATTAGTCTTCTCTCTTCTCATTTCCAAGAATCTTCATGAATGCCTCTATGCCCCTACCTCTCTTGTATATGCTATGTGTATCCAAATTGCACAATCTGTATTCTGGACTCTTTTGTCCAAGAAAAGATGCATCATGGGGATAATTGTCAAGAACATCTTTCCCATCTCTGCTATTTACCCTCAACAGCTATCTCCTCCTCCCCCTGCTTTTCATAAGAAATCCAGGTCAAAGCTTCAAAACCTCCCTTCAAACTTTGACCCATTCAAACACACTCCTCCTTATTACCTCACCTTCACTGACTTCAACAATTCTCAGCTACCCTCATCAAACAACTCAAAACCTCCCTCCTCAAAAAGCTTGATAATGTGTCTGAGTTTATCCTTCAAAGAGGTGATAATCCCATTCCTCCAAATCCTGAACAGCCAACCCCAACAGCCTTCCCTCCTCCTCCTCCCAGCAGCCAACCCTTTCCTCCAAGACCATCTCAGGCATCCATCCACTCCTACTTCCAAGCTCCTCAACCTAAATTCACCAAGAAAAGGCCTGAATCTCTTTACAAGAACTATCCCATGGGGGTCTCTCCTGCAGAAGAAACCATGTCTCTTTAGCAACTGCAAGCTTGGATTGGCCCAAGACTTCTTTACAATCAACCTGTTCTCACCAAAAATCAGTTGATAGCCAGACAAGACCAACATTTCCAGTATAACCACATGATGGGTCTTGACTGGAACAATGAATGGTTCTACAGAAGGAATGAACCAGTGAGAAGAGCTGCACTCAATCAAGAACTAAAAGTCGTAGAGAGAATTCAGAATGCTTAGTATAGGTTATTTGGTTTGTTTTCTCTGTTTTGAATAGCTGTTCAGAACAATGCCTCTCTTTTCCTTTCAGTTATTTCTTTTAAAATTAGAATTTAGTTTGATTAACAGTTTGTTTGCCAAGCAAAACTATCAAGAAGATTTTCTCTTCATTGGTGTTCGATTTCCTTAGCAATATATTTGCAGGTACATAATTATTTACCAAAAAAGGGGAAATTGTTAGTACCTCACTATGCTTAACTCACAATTAATCAGAGTAAATATGTTTTGATAAATAAATAATCAATCCATTGATTATATGATGTATACAAAAGACCTGAACACAGGCAACCCAAGACAAACCCCAACAGCTAAGCTGCCCTGCTTCCATACAAGCCAACAGTCAAGCCTCTACATGATCTATCTTGTATCCACACATCAAACAAACTGAAGAACTATCTATTACAACATCTATTACATCCACATGAATTACCAAGATACTAATTTCATCAAGCCTCAACAGACTATGTCTTAAAAGCCCAACAGCTAAGCTCCCCTGCTTCAACAGCTAAGCTCCCCTGCTCCAACAGCTAAGACTGTTCTTCACCAACAGCTGAGACTCCACGTCTTCAAAACCTTGAAGAATGATTATTCCAATATTATCAACAATTAGAATAACTCTTATTGAAGCTTGATCAAGTGTGAATACACCCTCTACTACCTTGAATACTTGCAAACAAATGAATAGTAAACAGTCAGTCAAAGTCAAAGACTGACCATTAATTCTATGTACCTTTGTCCCCCAAACGGCTACTTGTCCCCAACGGCTTTATGCCAACCCTTATATAAAGGAGTATACTGGCATGTTGTCAAGTGACCTTCCTAATTTTTACAACCCTTTCTCCATTTGAAAAACCTTCAAAACTCCCCTGGATTCACACTGTAGATCTAAATATTTGCATAAATCCCCTACAAATATTGTGCCATCTTGCACCCAGTTACAACTCATATCCAGCCAGCTAACAGCCAAGCTATTTTTGTAAACACACTTGTGATTATTTTCTTTTTCCTTTTTTATCGCTTTGAAAGAAGCAACCTTAATTGAAGTGTCAATTAAGTAGAGGGGGTTCAAAGGAACTTGCCTTATCATTTCTTGTAACTCTTATTTAAGAGAATATTATAGTGAATTGGTCTCACTGTTCCAACAGTGAGGGTGGATGTAAGAGAAGGGTTTTGCATCTGAACCACTTTAAAATACCGTGTACACTCTTGTCTTTACACTTACACACACACTACACTTGTCCTTTCATTTATTCATTCATTTATATTTCGCTGCACATTTCTTTTTATTTATTATCTCTCAACAGCTAACCTCAAACAGTTAGCTGTCCAAGTTTTAACTAATCTGTTCATTAAGTATAATAGGGCCTTTCAATAGTCATCGACTTGTGATTAAAATGCAATTAAAAAAGGTAATTTTAAATATATTAAACACATAACTGTATGAAAATGAAACAAAAAAGCATTGATAATTTTTAAACTCATTATCATAAATAATTTGAAGGTCTAGCTACATTTTTAAATCATCGGTCTACAGTTAAGATCAATTCAAAATGTATTGAAATGGTTTTGTATAGATTAAACAAAATAGAATTAAAAAATGTAACAAAAGTAAATTACATTATTAATATCATAAAAAATCTATCAATTAAAAAGTTAGTCCTATTAACAAAAATCAAAGAATTAAATATTCGATTGGGAGGAAGGAGTAATACTACCTCCGTTCCAGTGTATATTTTCATCTTTCTTTTTTAGTCCGTATATGTCCATTTCTAAAATTGGTAAAAAAATTTTACTATTCCTCCCACTCATTATTTCTCATACTCTACTTTTATACTCACAACACCAATCAACTTACTATTCTCTACCCCACATTCTCTCTCCTACCTCACATTTCATATTCACAACACTTACATCACTTCAACCATTTCTTAATCTTCATGCGAATGTGAATGGAAGGGTGAACATATACTTTCAGACAGATGGAGTAATTATTAATTGTTTACTTTACATTTACGCTTTTCTTTAATTTACAAAACGGGCATAATATATTTTGTTGTAACTTTTAAGATTTCCATGAGAACCCAAAAGTATATTTAGGATTATACGTAATCTTTAGGATTTTCTGGTTCTAACAGAACATTAGCACAAAAATAATGTTTGACTTTTTCTAATCCTATTAATTAGCATAATCTTATTACAAGTACTTATAAAAGGACTGTCAAGTACACGTTCTTAAAACCATTGACTCAAACCTCCATTGCCACTGAGCATAAAAACAGCGCGGAGCACGCTCATGTCAAGGCACACCACACCCAAATTCAAGCAATAACAAGATCCATGCCTCTTTGATCAACCTAAACACATGCCATCTTATTCAATTGCCAAATAGAATGAACGTACGCTTCCCATTGTTAAATGTTCATCAAATAAATCTCAACTATATGCTCTATATATAGTTTAATACAAGCCCATGATGTCACAAGTTTCTATATATATATATAGCTTATACACATTCTCTAATCATATAAGCCACAAGTTGTAGATCTCAAAGAAGTACTCATACTAAGTACCAAAGTAGTACTTGAGTCAAAATGGCTTTTACAACTACACTTGTCAAGATCATAGCCATCTTCTTCATCCTCATCTCCATTTCCTCAACCCAAGTCCATTCGGCCTCAGAATGCGAGGAAGAAACCAACAATAGTTGCAATAACAAGTCGAAAGCGTTACCCCTTAAAATCATAGCCATTTTCTGCATCCTAGTCACTAGCATGATTGGGGTGTGCTTGCCCCTCGTGACTCGGTCAATTCCTGCCTTAAGTCCCGATAAGAGCCTATTTGTGATCGTGAAGGCTTTTGCTGCGGGGATTATTTTAGCCACAGGGTTCATGCACGTGTTGCCCGACTCATATGATATGTTGTGGTCTAGTTGCTTGCCTGAAAACCCGTGGCATAAATTTCCTTTTTCCGGGTTTCTTGCTATGTTGTCTGCCATTGGGACATTAATGGTGGATTCAATGGCTACTAGTATTTATAGTAAGAAAAATACAGCTGCGATCACAGCTGAGGGAGAGGTTAATCGAACCCAAGACCATGAGATGGCGGTGGGACATGTCCATGGACACCATCATGGTGGGAAGGGCTTGCCAGAAGGATCTCAACTCTTGCGATATCGTGTTGTTGCAATGGTAAATCTCTTTTACTCCCTCCGTCCCAAAATGAATGATAAGTTTTGATCAAGAGAAAAATTTGACATTTATTTTGGGACAGATGTAATAATAATATTGATTAATTTGGCTTTTTATGAATTATATACGTACATACAAAATAAGTATTCATATAAGCAATATTAGTATTTATATATATATATATATATATATATATATATATATATATGGTCGTTCTCGTGTGAGAACCGTGAGAACTTGGATACATTAGGTAAAAAACTAATGTATCCAATGGTTCACTTGGATACATCATTGGATATATTACTTGGATACATTAGGTAAAAACTATATATATATACATATATATATATATATATATATATATATATATATATATATATATATATATGAACGCACAAATATAGTACTCCCTCCTTCCCAGAGTAAGAGTCCTACCCCTCATTTGCACGCTTATTAATAAATATTGGAAGTGGTGTAAATGTTGTGAATGTAAAAGTAAAATAGGAGAGAGAATGAGTGAGAGAGAATAGTGAATTGATTGGTGTTGTGAGTATAAAAGTAAAATAGGAGAGAGAATGAGTGGGGTGAATAGTAAAGATTCTTTGCCATTTTAGGAATAGGACTCTTACTCTGGGACGTACCAAAATGGAAAGTAGGACTCTTACTCTGGGACGGAGGGAGTACTTCTTTGTACTCTCTTGAATGATCTCATCTAATTATATACTATATTATTTATTCATATAATGATGCAGTGTTATATTGATCAACTAAAAGAAAGCTTCTTTTTTTCCCCTATTCATCAGAAAACAGTTCAGTTCTGTTAATCAACAAAAGTTGACTATCTTTTTATAAGAAGGAGCTCACCTTCTTTTGTATATTACATTATCTTCACTCCAGTAATCTTGATCTTGCATTTTGTCCTTACCATGAATGTACTTTACTTTAACCATTTATCTGTGATTTCTTGGTACTTTAATTTTTAAATATATCAAAAAGAACAATGAAAATCTTTTCATTCATTCTGGAAAAAGATTGTACATATAGCACCATCTCATGTACTTAATGGAGATTTATTTGCCAGGTACTCGAGCTGGGAATTGTTGTACATTCAGTTGTGATAGGGCTGTCTCTTGGAGCCTCGAACAATACCTGCACTATAAAACCACTTGTAGCTGCTCTTTGTTTCCATCAAATGTTTGAAGGAATGGGCCTTGGTGGTTGCATTCTCCAGGTACACCTTTGTTGGACAACATTTTGTCTCAAAATAAATGTCGCATCTGAATTATTAACGTTTTTGGAAAAAATGTGCTTTACTTATTTAATTGTACGTTGTATCTACAATGGTAAAATTGTAGTAATACTCTTTCCTAATTTAGAAATGTGACATTTATTATTGGACGGATTGACAAAAATGGAAAGTGTGACATTTTTCTCAGACAGAGGCAGTAACTTTTTTCATTTTAAAAATATTCACTTTTGACAGGCTGAGTACAAGATGATGAAGAAAGCAATCATGGTGTTCTTCTTTTCGGTTACAACTCCATTTGGAATTGCATTAGGGTTAGCATTGTCGAGAACATACAAAGAGAATAGCCCCAGCTCTTTGATCACGGTTGGACTGCTTAACGCTTCATCTGCGGGTCTTTTGATTTACATGGCTTTGGTGGACCTTCTTGCAGCAGATTTCATGGCTCCAAAACTTCAAGGTAGCATAAAGCTTCAACTTAAATGTTACCTTGCTGTCCTTTTGGGAGCTGGTGGCATGTCTGTCATGGCTATATGGGCTTGATGTCTTGATCTATGATTGAATGCTGTGAATGAAAATTTCAACGTTTCTTTTTCTTTTCTTTTTCATTTTCTGAAAAGTTTGAATTTGAGAGGGATGTATCAACCATGTTGAATTTCCCCTCAAAGATAATGTAGTTCTGTAATGTTTCGTTATGTCAATAAATGCATTTTTACTGCTTCATCAACATTCAGTTATTCGCTTGAGTAATTCTTGAATTCTTAGATTACTAGAAAATAATACTAGTATTAATTTGAAAGGGACTATCAAAGCTTTTGGGTATTTTAGATGTCCATCTCCAAACCATCTTTGAAAAAGAGCTGTATAACTTGAAGTTAATTTGTGCACGTTTCTTTTGCAAAATTGCAGTTTCATAATATACAACCCACAATTATCTTCACCGAATGTAAAGTGATATTTATCAAAAGATTTATAGTTATTGAACCATCTAATGAAGCTAGCTATAAATAATGTGAATGAACAACAGTCTGAAACCTTAATATATACTCCCTGGGTCCCAAAATGATCTTCACATTTGCCATTTCTTATTGTCTCATTATTCCCATTTCTACATTATGGCTTAAAAGTGCATAAACAAAACATGGCTAGTAAAGTAAGTGTTGATATTCATTAAAGTTTGAATAGTAGAATGGGAAAATCATTTTTTGACCAAATTTCATATGGAGATAACCAAAGTGCATCACGAGGCCCATACCATAACAAGATTGTGTTTAAACTCCTAAAGAGAGGTTCCAAACAATCCAAAAATAAGAGTATTTGCAAGGGTAACTCACAAAATGCAGGATTGCTCATTCTTGCTGATCTTTGTGTGTGTCAAGTGGCACCTGGAGTTCCCCCAAACACTTCAGTAGGTTAATTAGCTTTATCCACTATCTAGTGATAGCGTTAAAAGCATATATCCCAATGAAGTATTACAAGGGAACTCTAGGGGACACTTGGCCGTCCCTTCATTTCTTCTTGTTAGCTTTTAACTATATGGTAATTAAATCACAAGAAACCGGCAATATTCATATTGAGCAAAATAATCACATAAAAACTAACCCGTGTCAGGCGGCACACAGAGTTCCCCCAAACACTTCAGTAGGATTGAGGTATACCCTAGTCCCTAAACAAGACTTAAATGTATCCCAATGAGGTGTTCTTAGGGAACTCTAGGGGACACTTGACTTTGTTAGAAACGATAGACCGGGAAGAACATTGGAATTGGGGAAATTTTCACCGTATTTGTTTATTCTCATAACTACAGCATATATAGATTACAACTAGGAAAGGAAACCTAATTTAGGTAAAATAGGACTCTATTTACTGACCACTATTCTAGCAATCTTTTCTATACAAACCATATCACCACAAATATTAAGTATATCCTATACAACAAACGTATCTTAGGTGAATGAAACTGTGATTCCAAAATCACGGCTAATACCCCCCCTCAAGCAAGACGGCCGTAGGGAAGGCGCAGCTTGACTGACAATGCTTGGAAGCGCGGCTTAGGGAGACCTTTCGTAAATATATCGGCAAGTTGGTCATCGGTGGGAACATAGTGGAGAGTCAAAAAACCACGAGTGACGAGTTCACGAATGAAGTGATAGTCGATCTCAATGTGGCGAGTGCGAGCATGGAAGACCGGATTGCTTGCCATGTGAAGTGCCGAAAGGTTGTCATAAAAGAGAGAGGAAGGGGAAAATGGTAATCGTAGTTCTCGAAACAGATACGAGAACCATCGGAGTTCAGCAGTGGTCGTAGCGAGAGCCCGATATTCTGCTTCACTGCTTGAGCGAGATACAGTGGATTGTTTCTTTGCCATCCAAGAAACAATGTTTGGTCCAATGAATATGCAAGCGCCTGTCGTGGAGCGACGATCATCGGGATCACCGGCCCAGTCGGCATCGGAGTATGCTCGGAGAGAGTAGTTAGAAGACCGATGGAATGTGAGTCCCAGATCAATGGTACCATTAATAAACCGAACGATCCGCTTAGCAGCAATCAAGTGAATGGTGCGAGGTTGATGCATAAATTGACAAACTTGATTAACGAAATGTTCGGACGTGTCAACGTGAGATACTGAAGGCCACCGACCAAACTACGATAGACAGTAGGGTCCAGTAGTAACTCGCCATCATGACAGGAAAGATGGGAGTTGGGAACTGTAGGTGTAGACGATGGTTTGCAGTCGGTCATATTGAAGCGAGCAAGCAAATCACGAGCATACCGGGGTTGACTTAGACGTAGAGTCTTGGAGTCACGAGCAACCTCAAGGCCAAGAAAGAAACTCAGATCACCGAGCTGACGAATGTCGGTAATAATAGTGGCAATAGCAGAAGGAGAAGAGCCGGTGATGATGATGTCGACAACATAGATGAGGATGATTGTGGTCGAATCAGAGACATGCCGGACAAACAACGAGGAGTCTGACCGACTGTTAAAAAATCCAAAACGAAGAAGGAAGTCATGTAAGCGTTGAAACCAAGCACGGGGCGACTGTTTCAGACGATATAACGCTTTGTGAAGCTTATAGACATGAGTGGAAGCAGTGGGATCCACAAAGCCAGGAGGTTGCTTCATGTAGACCTCTTCATTTAGGAAACCATTCAAAAAGGCATTGCGCACATCTAGCTGTTTAATAACCCAGTCCTGAGAGTGAGCAATAGATAAGACAGTGCGAATGGTAGAAGGTTTGACCACAGCGCTAAAAGTTTCATCGTAATCCAATCCCACTTGTTGAGTAAACCCCTGAGCGACTAAGCGAGCCTTGTGACGATCCAGAGACCCATCGGCTTTGCGTTTGACTTTATAGATCCACCGACAGCCAACAATATTAATATCGGGCTTACACGAAACAAGGGACCAAGTGTTGTTCTTGTGTAAGGCAGATATTTCGTCAGTCATGGCAGATTGCCAATGTGAATATTGTGAGGCTTGTTTGAAAGTCTGTGGTTCATAAAATGGATCATTATTGATAGCAACAAGGCTGTAATCAATGGCAATAGGAGAGGTGTCATTGTATAAATCAGCCATACCTCGATAGTTGAGGGGAGGAGTGGAGGATTCAGATGACTGCTGGGACGGACTGGAGTTATTAGAAACTTCAGGGACAGTAGATGAAATTCCTGAATCTTCAGGGACTGGACTGGACAGTAGAGAAGATGAGGGAGCGGTCCTGGAGATGCTGCCAAACTGGAGGGGTATAGGCGAATGGTGAAAATTGGGTCTGGATGGTTGATTATTTGGCCTGCTAAGGGAAGGCCCAACATGGGTAGGAGACCGCTCCCTAGTCCGTGAAGGAGATTGGGCCGGATTTGATGAAGAGTGGGCCGGCTGAGAAGGAGCCTGGGCCGGCTGATAAGAAGCTTGGGCAGGACCAGACTTTGGTGCAGATCGTGGCCCATGTGGCATAGGCGCAATTGCTGTAGGTGACCCAGCATTATGGCCAACTGAGAAGGGTGGAGCTGGTGAACCTGTGTGAGAAGTATAATTGTTCCTATCTTGCCACGGAAAAGAAAGTTCATCAAATACCACATGGCGAGAAATATAAAGTTTCTCATTTAATAGGTCCATACATCGATAGCCTTTACGAGAACTATCATACCCAAGAAAGATGCAATGTGTTGATTTAGGCATTAATTTATGAGCATTAGTAGGGACAATATACGGAAAACAAGAACAACCAAAGACCTTGAGAAATCGATAATCGGGAACACGTTTCCAAAGTTTTTGGTAAGGAGAAACAAACTTTTGTTGTCGCATGGGAAGACGATTTATGAGATAGACAGCGGTATTAAAAGCTTCTAACCAAAATTTGTAAGGAACTTTCGCTTTGGACATAAGACATAGACCCATTTCGACAATATGACGGTGTTTGCGCTCGACTACCCCATTTTGTTGTGGTGTGTAGGGACAAGTTATTTGATGGTTAATGCCAGAGGTGCGAATAAAAGCGAGAAAAGCACGACTGGTAAATTCGCCCCCCATCAGTTTGAATGGATTTTACAGTTTGGATAACAGAAATGCGACGGGATAATTGGTTCTCAATTTGAGTTTTAAAAGAACTAAATATATCAGTCACATTGGATTTATGTGTCATGGGAAAAAGCCACACAAAGCGAGAGTAATCATCAACAATAGAGAGATAATACCGAAAACCATTCAAATAAGCAACGGGGGACGGACCCCAAACATCTAAATGTAGCATATCAAGAGGATTCAATGCATTAAATATTCGAGAAGAAAAAGACAACTTGCTAGACTTGCCTAAAGGACACCAGTGACAACATTGTTGTTCACTAATTTTATGACTTAAAGGTAAACTAAATTTCTGACTTAAGACTTTAAGGACTTGGAGAGAGGGGTGACCCAAACGGTCATGCCAGGTTGCTTGACTCGATCTTTCTCCAAGAAGAGCAACGGGACTACTTGGGGAGTTTGAAATGAAGGAAAGCTTGTATAAACCGCCAGAGTTACTGCCAGAAAGAAGAATCTCCTTCGTCCGATTGTCCTTGACACGAAAACCAGAAAAGTCAAGTTCAAAGAAACAGTTATTATCTTTAGAAAATTGGCGAATAGATAATAAATGTTTATGAAGATTGGGGACGTATAAAATATTACGGAGATGAAAAGAATGGTTATTAGTAGTAACATAAGAACTACCAATGCTAGCAATATTTAATTTAGAGCCATTAGAAACAGTAATTGCATCTTTACCTGTGTACGGATAATACTCAGAAAAGGAAGACGGATTCGAGGTCATGTGGTTAGTGGCACCGGAGTCAAGAATAGCTGGTTCCGAGTGAGACAGATGCGCCTGATAATTGTTGCATTCACGAGCTCCATGTCCTGGATTAAAACACCACTGACAGACAATATTGGGTCTAGGCAATATACCACGTCCATTGGACTGACCCGACCCACCTCGATGCTGACTTTGACCTCGGTAGTGGTTTTGACCGCCTGATCCACGGCGACCACCCCTATTCCCATTCCACGAAGAGTTCCAGCTGGTGTACCCTCCAGACGAACGATTACCACCCCCACGACCTCTGTTCTGATTATGCGTACCACGATGATTGTTCGAGCCTCCCCGATTTGCAGAGAAAGACGGCGGCGGCATAGCAAACGAGGAACCCTTGTGTTCAGCAATTAGGGCAGATGATGTCGGCACTGGGGTTGCAAATTTCTGGAGAAGTATCTCTTCCTTCAACAATAGATCGGACATAACATCCACTGTAAGGGGATTTTGGGCATGAATGGTGGCAACGGATGTCAAAAATTCCTTGTATTCTTGCCCCAATCCGCCCAAAACCCGCTGAATAAGGACGGAATCATCAATTGGCTCTCCTGCAGCGGTAAGAGAGTCCGAGATAGTAGAGGCTTGAAGAAGGTAATCAGCAATGGTGGTGTCTGGCGCCTTTTTCAATCCATGAAGCTTCTCTTTTAGGATGTCAATTTGAAGAGCAGACGATGCGCCAAACCGTTTGGCGAGAGTAGCCCAGGCAGCAGGTGCAGTGTAGCAAGAATTGAGATACGGCTGGACAGCAGGGGTTACGGTCCCTTTAATCCAACCAAAGACAAGATCCGTGCCTTTGGTCCATAGTACGTGTTTGGGGTTATCTTTACCATCGGGTAGTTGCGCTGGGGGTGGGGTTGGATCGATGATGTAGAGAAGATCAAGGGTTCGTAGGAGAGTTTTGAAAAGACTTGACCAATTGATATAGTTCTCTTTGGTCAAGAAGGTCTGTCCCATAATGGAGTTAGGGTTATAGAAGACTGGTAGGGAATTAGGGGCAATATACATCGACTGAGAAAGTCCAGATGAATCAGTGTTCGGTGTGTCTCTTATGGTAGCCAAGATAATAACAAGAAATCAAGAGGCTGGAAAAGAAGGGAAGAGAACAGGTACGCCTTAGATCGAATTTAGGCTGAATTGGAATTGGGGAAATTTTCACCGTATTTGTTTATTCTCATAAGTACAGCATATATAGATTACAACTAGGAAAGGAAACCTAATTTAGGTAAAATAGGACTCTATTTACTGACCACTATTCTAGCAATCTTTTCTATACAAACCATATCACCACAAATATTAAGTATATCCTATACAACAAACGTATCTTAGGTGAATGAAACTGTGATTCCAAAACCACGGCTAATAGAATTTCCATATGCTTTGCATTTTTCCAGGTTTCTTGGTAATGAAAAATCATGGAAAACGAGCTACATTTTATAAGCAACTCCTGAAGTTTGAACCTGGCCTGAAAGGCGTATCAAATGGGATATAACCATAGTATCTGTTAGTACCTCACTATGTTATTAACCTGATTAATCATAGTAAATATGTTTTGATAAATAAATAATCATTCCAGTTGTTTATACAAAGCATACAAAGACCTGATCCACAGGCAACCCAAGAACAGACCCAACAGCTATCTATTCAGTTCATGTATATACCAACAGCTAAGACTGTTCAAGGATCAACTAATAATATATACATCAAATGAACTAGATATATATCATTTCTACATTCATTTACACTCATATGAATTACAGAAACCCTATTTGCAAACATGCTAAAGCAGATCATCCAGTTCAAACCCAACAGCTATCCCAACAGCTATTTGACTTTTCACCAACAGCTAAGACTCCAACTGTCCAACAGCCATCTGAAAAGCTTCACAAGATTGAAGAATAAGTTATTCCACTGATTGGAACAACCTATAGTATCTTCCTGATCAAATCTACAATCCCAGCAGCTATCTCCCCTGTGCCAACAGCTAAGTCCATGCAAATCCAACAGCTGACTCCAAATGATCCAGATTCTTGAAGGAATAGTTATTTTAGTATAAAATAACTACGTAATTAATCAAGCATGCAATTCTCCACCAGCACCTCCAGCATGGACAGCCAGCATAGAGAAATAAAGTATTAAGTCAACACTACTTTACCCAGTCAAAGCTGTACTTCTGGAAACATGTTCCCCATGTGTTTTCTTGTCCCCCAACGGATATATTCATATCCTATATAAGAAAACACACTGGAACATTATCACACACTCTTCCAAAAACACACACATAACCTAAACCACCGTTGTTGCTTCCCAAGAACCCCAAATCTGTATTACAGATTCATTTGCATTACACCCCTGCAAATCTTGTGCCATTTAGCACCCAGTTACAACCCTCTTCAAACCTAGCTAACAGCCAAGCTATATCTTTGTAAACACACTTGTGCATTTTTAGTTTTCTTTTTCTTTTCGCTTTGAAATAAGCAACCTTAATTGAAGTGTCAATTAAGTAGAAGGAGTTCAGGGAACTTGCCTTATCAATTCTTGTAAGTTATTAAAGAGAACGGATTATAGTGAATTGGTCTCACTGTTCTAACAGTGGGGGTGGATGTAAGAGAAGAACTATACCTCTGAACCACTTGAAAATCCTTATGTACACTCTTGTCTCTACACTTAAACACACACTGCACATTGTCTATTTTTGTTTCTTTACTTAATTATTTTCCGCTGCATAATTACTCTACCTTTAATCTCTCAACAGCTAACTCCCAAACCAGTTAGCTATTCAAGTTTTAACCTATCTGTTAATTTTAGTAAACAGGACCTTTCAATTGGCACCAGAGCTTGGATTCACCATAAAGAGTCTAACAACTTGTGAAAGATCTATTCAACCCACCATGCCTCAACCAAGAAGAAACAATGAGAAGGACATACCACATATTGATGACTGTGGATCTTTTGAGATTTATTCATCAAAAATTAAAACCTATCTAGATGCTAATAGCATATGGAACTGGTATGTCTTGAAACATGAAATAGAACCACCAGTTCAAGCTGAAACAAATGGAGGAGAAAGCAAAACCAAATCCCCTGAATCATGGACTGAATCTAAGAAACAACTAATGTCTGCTAACCTAAAAGTTAAAAATATTCTGCAAAAGAGTGTAAATGACTCCCTTGCTCAAGAAATAGCTGAAGTTACAAGTGCTAAAGCTGCATGGGACTTAATACACACTAATTTCACTAAACACACAAGTGTCAGAACACAGAATCTCTATAACTTACTCAGACAATTAGATAACTTTAAATTCTATCCTGGAGAAAAGGTCAGTGCTGCAAGACCAAGGTTTGAAGACCTTGTAAGAGCCATTTCAGACCATGGCAAAGCATTTACCCAAGCTGACCTATGCTTAAAGATATACTCAAACCTTCCCCAAGAATATGAAAAGGTGGCTCTACCCATTAGAGAAGGAGCTGAATGGAGCACCATGACAGTAGAACAATACTCTGGGAAACTTGAAGCTTATGAGCTTGAAGGAATGATCAAAATTCAACCAGCACCCACTATATCCCAAACTCTTGCTATGGTTGCACAAGAGCAAACCAAAAATTGTTCACTCAACAGGACATTGATGTTCTGGTAAACAATGCCCTGCAAAAACTGAACATAACCCCCAAGAAAGAATCAAAGCCCATCTCTCAAGATGACATTCCCAGCCTGATATCTATGGCTGTCAGAAATGCCATGAGACATCAAAAGAGAGCCTTTGATAGAAGATACACTCCCTCATACTCCAACCCACCTCAAGAAACTGTAAAGAAAAGTGTGGAGTGCTATAATTGTGGAAAGCCAGATCACTTTGATGCTAAATGCACTAAACCTAAGAAACAAAAAGATAAATCAAAAAGAATGACATACTCTAAAGAAGTTATTCATAGCTCCAGATGCAATTGCTACAATTGTGTCAAAGCTAAAAATAACAGAAATAAAGAACAAGTCATGCTTGCTGACTCATCTAGGTTCAGTGATGAAGATCTTGACTCATCTGACTCAGATTGTGATGAAGAAGAAGCATTACTGTGTCTTGTTGCCTAAGAAGATGAAGATTCTGACAATGAGGAAGATCTAGAGGCCTTAGCTGCTGCAAAACAATTAAAAGAGGTACATAATTTTAACTCACTAAATATTGATCTGCACCCTTTTAATTCAAAAGAAAAAACAAGACTCCAGCTTTGCCTCCCTCATCACTGAAAACCTTGAGCAAACAAAAACCATTGAAAAACTCAAATCTTCAATTCTCACCCTTGAAACCACCAAAAATGATCTGGAGAACAAGTGTCAGAAACTTGAAAGTGACATACTTAGCTCAACAGCTAAGACTGATTGTTCAAAACCCCAAAGGATTCTGAACAAGAAATGAGTACCTTGAAGGAAGAAAACAATGCCCTAAAAAGCAAGATTGATTCTTGGAACAAATCAAGCAATGCTCTATCTTTGTATCACTTAAATCAAAGACATCCTGGGGACAGATCTGGTCTTGGAGCTGAAAATCCCACTCTCAAAACTTATACTCCCCCAACTGGTAATAGGGCTATTGAGACAATGGTCCTAGCTAGCCTCAACACTTTCTCAACCAAGAAACCATCATATCCTGTTCAAACAAAGGATGATTGTTTGGGGATAAAAATTTGCTCTGTTCCTCTACATCCTGAAAGTCCTGAGCCATCTTGAACACATCAACTTGTCCAGCAACCTGCAACTCAACGGCAACAATAATTTGATCATTTACACGTGATTTATTTGCAGGTAAATTTATCCCTATTTTTCAGGTAGCCATTGCGGAAATTGTGGGCATGATCGAACAAAGAGTGGCTTAGTTGAAGACTGAGTCAAGGAACTAGGGGGATCATCTTAAAACTGGATAAGCCCTAACCAACTCTCCGAGATATAAGGCTCATCTATTCAGTTTTCGGTGTTAATTATTTTGTTATAAATAGCAAGCACGAACAATGTAACACACACTCACGAGATAGAGCTTTTACTCTTATTCTTTGTACTCCATTAAAACTCGAAAGGCAATACTAACGAAGTTTCTTCCCCGAGGTTTTATGCCGGCGAACAAGTTGTTCAAGGGCTTTCCTCGTTAAAATTCTCGTGTTCATTTCTATCCTTAAGTTTCTTTGCAATTATATTCCATTGTGCCCAATAATCTTACTTAGAAGTTGAATTGAGAAATTTGACCAAAACAATTTGGCGCTGTCTGTGGGAAACTTTGGTCTTTTAATTGTTAAAAGAACTTGAGATGTCGACAGCAATGTCCTCAGCCATGACTTCGGTTGGTGCGAGCTCAACAGTGAGCACAAACCCAGCTTCATCAACGGTGATACCTTCAACTCAGCACATCAGTGGTGTTTCACAGCCAATTCAGATCCGTGATGGAGTTCCTGTTACTACAACCCAGGAAGTCACAATTGACATAGCCTCCAACTTGACCGCCATGCTGCGTGAAGTGAGGAACCAGATCCTAGTTCAGAATGATACTTCTACCATGCTGATGAATCACGTCGCCAGGTTGCAGAATGAAGTATCTTCTCTCCGTGGGGGAACGCCAATGGTGCAACAGACCAGCTTCCCTAGCATCTTCGAGTCTGTTACTCCTAGTGCGCCTTCCAACCTGTACTCTCCTTACCAACCTCGGAGACTTACTTTTAAGGGAGACACTGCTGGACCCTCTGGATTTGGTGGATTCACACCGGTAGCCAGCCTGACCAATAGTACCGTTGTTAATCCTGAAGCTATTGCTCCAACCTCAACAACGTTGCTGACCCCTTCAACAGCGGCGGCAGGCGGTTTAAACCCTCTACCTGATTTCAATCATTTTAATAATTATCAATTTGCTGCTCCTAACAATGATGCAGGTAGCCTGCTTAGCCGTCAAATGCAGGAGTTGAGAGAGTTAGTCATGAACGTACCAGGGATGACCATGCCATACAACCAGGCATCTCCAACATGCTACAATGAATCACGCTTCGCTCCAACCATAGCCAACGTGGTCATACCGAAGAAGTTCAGCCCGCCTCATATGAAGCAATACGACGGAACAACGGATCCAGCTGAACATGTTGCACTATACCAGGAGAAGATGGATGTTGTCCATATTCCACCTCAATACAAGGAAGCATGCTTTTGCAGGGGTTTTGGCTCTACTCTCACAGGGGCAGCTTTGAGATGGCTCATTAGCCAACCTTTGGGTTCTATTGGATCATACGCTCAGCTTATTAATCTGTTCACTAATCAGTTTTCATGCAACAGGGTGTTTGAAAAGCTAACAAGTGATCTTTATAGGGTGGTCCAACAACCTGTTGAGCTACTGAAGGACTATCTGAGCAGATTCAACAAGGAGGCAGTGAACATATCCAACCTGGACACTGTGACTGCAATTGAAGCCTTCAGGATGGGACTCAAGAAAGACTTTCCGTATTATGATGACTTGGTGATGATGCCATGCAGAAGGCTGGATGAGATCAGAACTAGAGCTTCCAAATTCATCAGGTTGGAGGAGGACAAGTTGCTCCAGGATAAAACAATCAAAAAGAATACAACACCAGACCCTCCTAGTGGCAGAGCTGATCCATCCCATTCTGGTGGCAAGATGGAAACATCTCACTCCAGATCTAATAGGGGCAAACCCTACTCTAAACCCGACTCTTCTAAAGTTCATATTGTTGATGATAGTGATGAGGATGATGATTCTTCTTATCCAAGAATTGATGACTATTGTTTTTCTATTGATATTGCAGGATTAATCAATGCCTTGGACAACCTGGGTGAGAAAGCAAGGTGGCCCAAGAAAGCTGACAAGCCTTCAATTTGGAAAGACAAGTCCAAGTGGTGCGCCTATCATAAAGATTTTGGGCATACCACGGAAAATTGTATTGCACTCAGGAAGGAGATCAGCCACTTGTTATCCAAAGGACTCCTCAAAGAGCTACTTAGCAGAAGGCGTGGACGTGTTGAAGATCGTGCGGGCGACCAAGAAAAACAACCTGAGGGTCCACCATCCCACCCACCTCCAACCAGAGTGGTCAACATGATCATTGGAGGCTCAGATATCTGTGGCACAACCTATTCGGCAGCCAAGCGTCGTGCTGCAGAGGCAAAGGAGGACAGGTCCTATTTGCCCTCAAGATCGGTCGGAAAGGACAAGGGTCAAGAAATTTCCTTTGATGAAGATGATAGGGTCACCATCCAGGATCCACATCATGATGCCTTGGTCGTAAGCTTACAAGTTGCAAACTGTTTGGTGAGGCGCATCTTGATAGATAATGGAAGTTCAGTAAATATCGTAACAACGGATGGCTTGAAAGGAATGGGCATCCCGCTTGAGAATGTGACTAAGAGTTCCTCAGTCTTGGTCGGATTCAGTGGGGAGACGAAGCATACTTTTGGAGAAATTACATTCCCGGTCTATGTCGAAGGAATTAACTCCATGGAGAAGTTCTGCGTAATAGAATGTCAGTCATCCTATAACATCATACTGGGTAGACCCTGGATTCACAATGTAAAGGCCGTACCCTCAACTTACCACCAGTGTTTCAAGTTGCCAACACCTTGGGGAGTAGTCAAGGTGTCAGGAGATCAGCAAGCTGCTAAAGAATGTTACAAGGTGTCCATGAAGGCAGCCAGCAGTCCCAGGCAAGCATAGCAATTACAGAGAAAGGCCCGGGATGTACTTGAAACGGCAGAGTTTGATATCAAGGAGGTGCATCTTGATCCTTCTAATCCCGATGGCAAAGTCCATATAGGTGCAGACTTACCTCCTAATGTAGAGGAGCAGATCATTCAATTTCTAAGGAGCAGGATGAAGTGCTTTGCTTGGAAGCATGAAGATATGACTGGAATCAGCAAGGATGTTATAACCCACAAGTTGAACGTGGACCCAAATGCCAAACCTGTTCACCAAAAGAGAAAGAAGTTCGCTCATGAACGTAATCAGATTATCAAGGAAGAAGTAGAGAGGTTACTAAAGTCCAAGATGATCAGAGAGGTTGAATACCCCAAGTGGTTGGCGAACGTGGTGGTTGTAGAAAAGAAGAATGGGAAGTGGCGAGTCTGTGTGGATTTTACAGACATGAATAAAGCATGCCCTAAGGATCCTTTTCCTTTGCCTCATATTGATGCCCTGGTTGACGCGACAGCTGGACATGAGGTCTTGACATTTATGGATGCCTATTCAGGATTTCAACAAATTCAGATGGAGCCTTCGGACCAAGAAGATACGGCGTTTATCACTCCAGAGGGTATATACTGCTTCATCATCATGCCCTTTGGGTTAAGGAATGTAGGGGCAACCTATCAGAGACTGGTCAACATGATGTTCAAGGACCAGCTTGGGAAGACTGTGGAAATGTACATTGACGACATGGTGGTGAAGTCCAAGTGTATTGAAGACCATGCCCGAGATCTAAAGGAAGCTTTTGATATCCTGGAAGCTTTCAACATGAAGCTCAACCCTTCAAAATGCAACTTTGGTGTTAAGGCAGGAAAATTCCTTGGCTACATGGTAACCAAGAGAGGCATTGAAGCAAGTCCAGAACAGATAAAGGCCATTATCAACTTGAAGTCCCCAAAGAATATTAAGGAAGTGCAAAGGCTCACAGGCAAGGTGGCAGCCCTGACTAGGTTCATCTCCAAATCATCAGACAGGTGCAGGTTGTTCTATGAAGTGTTGAGGAAAAACAAATTGTTCCAGTGGACAGAAGAGCACGAAGCAGCCTTCAACCAGCTTAAAGACTATTTAACAACGCCTCCTCTACTTTCCAAACCTGAAATCGGTGAAGCTTTGTACCTCTACCTTTCAGTATCAGAAAATGCAGTCAGTGCAGTCCTAGCAAGGGAACAAGATGGTACTCAATTTCCTGTTTATTATGTAAGTAAATCTCTTCTAGATGCCGAAACCAGGTACTCCCATCTTGAGAAACTTGTTCTTGCTTTGATAACTGCTTCTATTAAGTTGCGCCACTATTTTGAAGTTCATCCTATTATTGTGAGGACTAACTATCCTATCAGGAACGTAATGAGAAAACCTGAGATGTCAGGAAGGATGGCAAAATGGTCCGTGCAACTTAGTACCTATGATATTCAGTATGAAGCAAGGACCGCAATCAAGTCACAAGCCCTAGCTGACCTCGTAGCAGATTTCAGCCCTGACCTTCAACCTGAAGTTGAACTTGAAGTCCAGCAACTTGAAGGTTCAGGCTGTTCCAGGTTTTGGACACTTTATACAGATGGAGCATCAAATGCAAGGGGCACAGGTTTGGGCATAGTCTTGAGATCCCCCCAAGGAGAACTAATTCCACAGGCTGTAGCTTGTGAATTCCAAGCTACAAATAACGAGGCTGAATATGAAGCCCTCGTCATGGGTTTGGTTACTGCTTTAAGTTTAAATGTTAAATATCTCAATGTTTATAGTGATTCCTTGTTATTGGTTAACCATTTTAACGGGTCCTATACCGCAAAGCATAAAAGAATGTTAAGTTATCTGCAACATGTCAAATCCTTGTCGGGACAATTTGAAGAACTTACATTCCAACAAATCCCAAGGGAAGAAAATGCTGAAGCTGACGCGTTAGCCAACCTTGGATCAAGTTGCAGGAGCATGTTGAACAATTCTATACCTATAATTCACATCCTACATCCTGCAATACACCAGCCAGAAACCAACCAAGTCGATGATCAACCAGAGACATTGAACGATACCTCCAACGGAGAGACATCTTGGACACTGCCCATAATAACATTTCTGCAGGATGGAACAGTGCCACAAGGTGTCAAAAATGTGAAAGCTTTTAGGATGAAGGTATCTAGATTTGTATTAATTGATAACATCCTATTTCGTAAGTCTTTTACAGGTTTGTACATGAGATGCCTGGATCAACAACAAGCTAAACAAGTTTTGAGAGAGCTGCATGAAGGTGAATGTGGCAATCATTCTGGGGGCAAGTTACTATCTTCTAAGGCATTAAGAACAGGGTACTATTGGCCGACTATGCGTCAGGATGCCACCAATTACGTTCAGAAATGTGATTCTTGTCAGAGACATAGCAATATCCTGCATCAACTTGCTGAACCTCTCCACCCTATTTTATCACCGTGGCCCTTCATGCAATGGGGGATGGACATTGTTGGAAAGTTTCCTAAAGCACCTGGGGTAAAGTGTTCATGTTAGCCATGACTGATTACTTCTCAAAATGGATAGAGGCCGAAGCTTTTGTTCAAGTTAGAGATAAAGAAGTGATTTCATTCCTAAAAAGGAACATCATCAGTAGGTTTGGTGTCCCTTCAGAAATTGTTTGTGACAATGGTTCACAATTCATCAGTAAGAAGACTCAAGATTTCTGTACAAGATGGGGAATCAAGTTGATTACTTCAACACCGGTACATCCTCAAGCCAACGGCCAAGCAGAATCCAGCAACAAGTTGATTGTGAACAATCTGAAGAAACGTCTTGATCAGAAGAAAGGAAGATGGGCCGAAGAATTGCCACTAGTGTTATGGGCAGATAGAACAACCCCAAAAAATGCAACAGGACAAACTCCTTTCTCTCTAGTTTATGGAACAGAAGCTGTTATTCCAGTAGAATTTTCCATCCCAACAGCAAGATACGGCTTAATAACTCCAGAAGACAACCAGATTATACTTGCTGAAGATCTTGATACTATTGATGAACTAAGAGATTTGGCCAAGATCAGGAAGGCAGCTTATCAACAGAGAATTGCCAAGTCTTACAACAAGAATGTACGCATTAGGAGATTTCAAGTTGGAGACATGGTACTCCGAAAGGTCTTTCAGAACACAAGGGAATTGAACGCTGGCAAACTTGTAGCCAAGTGGGAAGGTCCCTACCTTGTAGATGCAGAGGCTGGTAAAGGGGCATATTGGCTCTCCACCTTGGACGGGGTTAGAATACCAAGAAGTGTTGGGTTTCGATCAAACATGCGCAGCGGAATGTAGCAATTAAAATTTTGAAACCCAAAGCCATGGATCCGTTCATATGATTAAATCAAATACAACATAAGAATAAAGGAATAAACTAACCCTTGATGGCTATCAAATTCTCTTGGTCTTTGGTGGAGGTTTGAAGACTTGATCACGATCACAAAGCTTGAACACGAACTTTGAAGATGATGATTTTCACCCTCTAGCGGTATCCACACTTCGAACGAATATCAAAGGAGCTTCTTTGATCTTGGTTGCTAGACCAAATTGTGAAACACTTTTTCACAATCAAAAGAACTATATGGAATTTATTTCGTGTATTATTTTGTTCCTCAACCAAGAATGCCTTGGAACAAAATAAACCCTCTCTCAAACTCTTTGAGACTCACAAAATCAATCGTTATGAGTGCTGGCCGAACTTGGTCTTTTATACACAAGTATGACCTATTCCAAATAGGAAACTTGTGTCAAAATCCGTCCAAAATTCGTTTCCTAATCAAATTAGGAATCTGCCACCCGACAGTACTGTGCGGCCGCCCAAAACCATTTGTGCGGTCGCACAACTATCTGAAACAAAACTGGTACAAAATTTGGCTAAGTGTGCGGCCGCCCAGTCAAGAATGTGCGGTCGCCCACTTCCCAGAAAGTCCAGAATTTCCAAAATTCCAATGTAGTCCTTTTTAAAGATTCGTTCTATTGTGTGTGACCCTCTAGGATTATACAAAGTTGGCAATGAGCTCAAACATGATCCCATAAGATATGATTAGGTTCTAGCAAACCGTCATACCTACCCAAATAGTATAACTAGATACAAGTTCGCATTCCTTTAGAATATGTCACAATCCCTTTGTCCACGATGTCATTGAACACAAGTCATGGTCAAACAGTCAACTTGTTTTGTTCAATACTTTCTCGATTCCGAATATGTTGATAATCCAAATGACATTGATCCAATCAATTCATTTGAGTCCGGCCGAACATTTCATCAACATCATTCCTACGAGAGGCCCAAGTTTGACATCTCTCCGAGGAGGGACAAATCCATTTAGCTTATTATTCTTCCCTACGTGAATCCGATTATGCCAATCATACCCTTTATAACTTCCCGGTTAAAGGTAGCGTTTGAATATGTCAAACATAATGTTCATCAAGTGGAAGACTATAATAACTTCATGTCTAAGGATTCAAATGACATAACTAATATGAGATATATGTATGACATAGACCATGACATAAATCTCATAAAGCGGGTCATGTCCAGTACCTTGTTCTAAACAAGTACCCATAAATCTAACATGATCATCTCATGATCATTTAGCCTTTATACTAGTGCTTAACAAGTACTAGGGACGGAGATTATTATAAGTAAACATGAACAATAATAATAATCAAAACATCTCTTTATTGATATGAAATAAATGATAACAATTACAACGTTTATTAAACGTGCCTAGGGCACCACTACCAACAAGAAGTTGGAATGCAATCCACCTTAAAGCATATTATATGTTAGTTGTAGCTTGTCCATTGCATTCCGAGAATCAGGTATGATTTAATTAAGTTTTGTTTTAGTATTTTTATTTCCAACTTATTTATTTCAAACACATACTGACTTAAGCATCGGAGGGGTGTTAGCCAAGCTAACACCCACCCCTAACATATGTTTGTTTTGTAAGGATACATGAAATTCTAACTTGGATCGATGTGATCAACATGTGGGTTCGCTAGGATTAACAACTTGAGTTGTTTAGATTCAAGGATTCCAACTTGCTCAACGAAATACTGGAAAGGGGTGTCACTGTTCACTTAAGCCAGTAAGTTCATTGATGATAAATCTTATACATTTTTGATTACAAATCTGCACTCAGGATTAAAAGTTTTCACTTTTCAAAGGTTTAAAGATTGTACATCTTTCACAAGATTAAAGGTTCATACACCTTCGCCCGTGCGCACGTTTTTCACATTTGTGTAAGTTGTAAGGTGGCCAGTGTAACTCGTTACATATTGATTACCATCTTGCACTTAGACAACTTGTGAACTAAAGTCATTTACAGTTGGTTGTAGCATTAACATGTTACCAAGAACAAAATTTTTAAAGATTGAAACATCTTCTCATTCACAAGTACTAGTATTTACATGTTTCATTCTTCTTTTCTTAAAGGCCAACTTTAACAAGTTGCATTTACACTGTCACCTTAAATTACAAATAGCATCATAAAGAAAGTCAATCAGTACCAAAGTAAGGATCATACATCCTGAAACTGTTCAAACTAAACTTAACATCCAAAAAGTCAAACTCATGCTAGCAGCATGACATGAGTTGACTACAACTAAAACATAAAACTTGTCCAAACTAAAACGATTACATCTTAAGATTATCTAATTGTTTACGAGGACATCCCCCTCGTTGATAAAACTAAATTACTTAAAGCCTAAAAGAAATTGTTTTAGTTACTAACGCCTTGCAGGAAAAAAGAAATAACTTACCTTTCAAGCATCCGCCTTGACATCTACATTCTCGTCAACCTGCTCCGCAGCAGCATCCTGGGGCTTAGAACTAACCTCTCCAGCTTCTTCATCCTTGATCCCCTTCAGTGCAGCCTGTTCATCGTCAAGGTTCCATTCTGTATGCTTCCCAGCTTGATATTCTTCTATCATCTGAATTCAAGCTTCAAACACCATCTTGCCCGCTTCTTTGGTCAACCTTTCTTCCAAAGCCTCTATACCCTCTCTATTCAGTCTGTTCAACTCGGCCATCCTCATTGTCCACTCCCTAATCTATTTTTCCATGGCTACAATCTTAGAATCCTTTTCCAACAGCTTTTCCTCAGCATCTTGTTTGGCTTGCAAGGATTCCTCTGCTTTACCCCTCCAAAGTTGGACTTCATTAGTCAACATGTTTGTGGCATCCAGAACCTGAAGTATTAGAATTAGGTGGATGTTGATTGAAGAACCAATTAGCATAAACGTTTAAGAAACTTACCTTCTTAGCAAGCTTTTTCTCAAAAGGTTCTGAGGCATCCAACTCAATTAAATCAGCCTTTCTCTTCTTGAAAGCCACCATGTCCCCTATCATCAACTTGGGTTTAGAACTCTCAGTCTTTGGAGGTTTTGCATCTCCAATTTTTGGCTTCTTGAACCTTGCAATCAAGTTGCTAACGCCACCTAAACTCACTTGCGAAGGAGTAGCTACAACCAAGATAGTATACAGAGTTAGTAAGAGCATCTTATATCAACTTGATGGAAAAATAGAATCTTACCAGATAACATCCCTGGACCAGCTTGTAGACTTTTGCTTGAACTCTTTTCTTCTTCAACTTCACCTTGATCAGACGGAGTAACAGGACGGACAAACCTGCGCTTCTTTGGGGATAATGCACATATAGCCTCAACAATGTTCAGTGTGTCTTTTCGCCTCGGAAATAAATCATCAAGCTTCAGAACTGCAAGAATTCAAGTTGTTACATACCTAAATTGAAAACCTATGTCATTGAAGAAAGAGAATCAATTCAACACTACCTTCATCCAACCAGTATGAATTGAACCTTCCAACCCCTTCCAGACTAGACCTCTTCACATAGAAAAACCTATTTTTCCACTTTCTATCCTTATCAGTTGACTCTGTAACCAAACTATTAGCCTTAGTCTTAACCCTAAACCCAAACCTTTTGCTCCCGTGAGATCTTAGATCATAACAGAAACCTAATTCCTCTAAATCAACCTTCAAGCCCATATCAGCACTTAACCTTTCCAGAGTTATCAAAAGCCTCCACCCAACTGGCATCAACTGGGTAAAGGCTAACCCTGTGATTTCGAAAAAGTGCACAATACAAGGAGGAAAAGGGAATGTAAGGCCAATCAAGAAGGGATACTCTAAAAAGCCAAGCCATTCATTAGAAACATAGTCAGAGGTCATAAGAGTATTAGGTTCCAGAAATTCGGCACCTTTTTGAAAATATTTCTTCATATCTTCAACATCGGCCGGTGCGAATTCACATCTTTCATCATCGGGGTGATCTATGAACCCTAAGCAAGCAAAACCCTCAGGAAGACCCTCCATCACTAAACACGAAAATATGAGAATTTGAGAAGGAAATAATAGAAACTCACCAAAAACTGACGAGGAAAACGGTGGAACCCTCAAGAAGCTTCCTTTCTGACGAAGTTGAAGAGGAGGCCCTCTTTTAAAAACCCCTAGCAGTTATAGACTCCTAGGAGGAGTTATAGCCCTATTATCTCTCTGCAACCGCCACTTCTCCTCCTATAAGCACAATAGTGGTTGCCAGCAATTTAATGTTAAATTTTTTGACTTCTTAACTTCCTTTTTAAAATTCAAAAAATTCAGGGGCAATTGTTTGGGGATAAAAATTTGCTCTGTTTCTCTACATCCTGAAAGTCCTGAGCCATCTTGAACACATCAACTTGTCCAGCAACCTGCAACTCAACGGCAACAATAATTTGATCATTTACACGTGATTTATTTGTAGGTAAATTTATCCCTATTTTTCAGGTAGCCATTGCGGAAATTGTGGGCATGATCAAACAAAGAGTGGCTTAGTTGAAGACTGAGTCAAGGAACTAGGGGGGTCATCTTAAAACTGGATAAGCCCTAACCAACTCTCTGAGATATAAGGCTCATCTATTCAGTTTTCGGTGTTAATTATTTTGTTATAAATATCAAGCACGAACAATGTAACACACACTCACGAGATAGAGCTTTTACTCTTATTCTTTGTACTCCATTAAAACTCGAAAGGCAATACTAACGAAGTTTCTTCCCCGAGGTTTTATGCCGGCGAACAAGTTGTTTAAGGGCTTTCCTCGTTAAAATTCTCGTGTTCATTTCTATCCTTAAGTTTCTTTTCAATTATATTCCATTGTGCCCAATAATCTTACTTAGAAGTTGAATTGAGAAATTTGACCAAAACAATGATGTATACAGAATGGGAAGTGAAAGTACCAAAAAGAGTGAGTTAAGTGTGAAACATCCCACAAGTTCTCAATCTCAAGCCTCTACTAGTACTGACAACACCAATAGTCAGAAAAGAAGGCATGAACACAAGTCTGGAAAGCCTGGAAGGTCCCAACAGCCAAGACAAGCTGAACAGCTAAGACAAGCTGGACAGCCAAGAAAGGCTAGGCAGCATAAACCAAGGCAACATAGACAAAACTGGCAATATTCCAATGGAAAAAGTCATGCCTATCAGTCCCAAAGACCTTCTCCCAGATCATCACATCATTCATTTCATTCTCAACAGCCATTTTACTTTCACCAACCCAACTACAGAAAACAAACCCTATACAATACCAGAAACACATATGATAACCCTCAACCCTTCACTTTGACTCCCTACATGATGCAGATCATGTCTTACTACAACACCCTTAACCAGTTCTTCAAAAGGAGATCAGATGGCAAGGCTAGGGTCCTAAAGAAAATCTAATCCTTTGGACCCAAAAGAATAAAAGGGTACCATAATTTTTAATTTTTTTTGTAGGTTTCCTGTACAGGTATATGGTACTTAGATGGCGGATGCAGCAGGCACATGACTTATAACAAAGAATGGCTTCAACAGCTATCTCCAAAGAATGGTCCCAATGTTACTTTTGGTGACAATTCTCAAGCAAGGGTCAAAGGATCAGGAAATTTAGTGACCAAGGAGATCATCTTCACAGATGTGTCATATGTTGAAGGCCTGAAGCACAATTTGATTAGTATTAGTCAAATCTGTGATAAGGGTTACCATGTTGACTGCACCAAGGACCTTTGCAAAGTCAAGGACAATAACAACAAGGTTATTCTTACAGGAGTAAGAAAGAAAAACCTCTATTGCCTGCACCTTGAAGTTGTACAAACCTCTACTGCCTAATGTCTCTTATCCTATAGCCAATCAGACATGTCATGGCTATGGCACAAAAGACTTGCTCACCTGAACCTGAAGACCATCTCAAAGCTCTCCAATTCCAACCTAGTCAAAGGCCTTCCCAAAATTCCATTCAAGAAGGATAAACATTGCAAAGCTTGTCAGTGTGGAAATAAAAGAAGACCTCCTTTTCAGCCAAAACCAGATTGGACACCAACCAGCCATTGGACCTTCTGCATATGGATTTATTTGGTCCTATCAGAACCAAATCTCTAGGTGGTAAGAGATACTCACTTGTGGTTGTTGATGACTTCACAAGATTCACTTGGATCATTCTCCTTGAATCCAAAAGTGATACCCTTAGAAATCTCTCTCAGCTGTTTAACAGGCTTGTCAATCAAAAAAATAAGGTCTGACCATGGAACAGAATTTGAGAACACTGGTGTTGATTCCTACTGCAATGAAAGTGGTATTGATCATAATTTTTCAGCCCCTAGAACTCCCCAACAAAATGGAGTAGCAGAAAGGAAGAACAGAACCATATGTGAAGCAGCTAGAACAATGCTGTCAGAACATAATCTTCCTAAGTATTTTTGGGGAGAGGCTGTAACCACTGCAGTCTATGTCCAAAACAAGACTCTCATCAACAAGTACCACATGAAGACTCCATATGAATTATGGAATAGAAGGATTCCAACCATATCTTACTTTCATGGTTTTGGAAGCAAGTGCTACATTCATAACAATGGGAAGAATAACCTGGACAAGTTTGATTCAAAGAGTGATGAAGGAATCTTTCTTGGATATTCCATCACTAGCAAAGCATACAGAGTATACAACAAAAGGAGACTTGTTGTAGAAGAATAAATTCATGTTGACTTTGACGAAAACAGTGATCAAAGCAACACTGACTTGTGTGATTTTGATGAATCCATTGGCAATTCTGACACCCTTCCAGAATCAACTCCAACTAGCAATGATCCCTCATCCTCAAATGAAATCATCAGCTATCTCCCATATGTCCTACCCAAAGATATTCCAGACAGCCAACTAAAGCTCAACAGCTTTCCCACTCCCAACAGCTATCCTACCCTCAACAGGATAGATGAAGAAAATGAAAGCTGTTCAGTCATTCCTCCTCAACCTACAACTCCTATCCCAATCATTAATGATGATAACCTTGTCATTACTCTGCCCATCTTAACAGATCCCATTCCTGAAGGCACACCCTTATATGATGTCTTCATGAGTGATTTCATTTCTCAAATGGAACCAAAGAAGATCCATGAATCCCTGCAAGATGCAGACTGGATAGAAGCTATGGAAGAAGAACTTGAACAATTTGAAAGAAATAAAGTATGGAGACTTGTTCCTAAACCCATAAATCAAATTGTCATTGGTACCAGATGGGTCTTCAAAAATAAAATGAGTGAAGATGGTACTGTCGTAAGAAACAAAGCAAGACTTGTTGCTCAAGGATACAGACAGGAAGAAGGAATTTATTATGATGAGACCTTTGCACCTCTAGCAAGACTTGAAGCAATCAGATTGTTCTTGGCATTTGCATCCTTCAAGAAAATGAAGGTATTCCAAATGGATGTCAAAAGTGCATTTCTAAATGGTGTTCTAAATGAACAAGTTTTTGTTTCTCAACCTCCTGGATTTGAACATCCTAAATTTCCAGACCATGTATACAAGTTGGATAAAGCCTTGTATGGTCTGAAGCAAGCCCCCAGAGCATGGTATGATACTTTGTCTAAATTCCTTCTCAATAAAGTATTTACTAAAGGACACATTGATAATACCCTGTTCATCAAGAAATATGGAGAAGATACTCTACTCATTCAAGTTTATGTAGATGATATCATCTTTGGTTCATCTAATGAGCAACTGTGCAAAGAATTTGGAGATCTTATGCAAAAACAGTTTCAAATGAGTATGATAGGTGAACTAACTTACTTTCTTGGTCTTCAAGTCAAACAATTTAAGGATGGAATCTTCATTAACCAAGCTAAGTACACAAGAGACATGATCAAGAAGTTTGATATGCAGAATGCCTCAACAGCTAAGACCCCTTGTCTACAACAACCAAACTTCATGCTGATGCTGATGGTCAGAGTGTTAATCAAACACTATACAGAAGCTATATAGGATCTCTTCTATATGTTACTACATCAAGACCTGACATCATGTTTAGTGTATGTCTCTGTGCAAGATTTCAAGCCAATCCCAAAGAATCTCACCATGCTGCAGTTAAAAGGATTCTGAGATATCTCAATGGAACCCCAGATTACGGCTTGTGGTACCCAAATGAATCACCATTCTCACTCATTGGATTTACTGACTCAGATTATGCTGGATGCAATCTAGACAGAAAATCAACAAGTGGTGGATGCCAATTCATTGGATCAAGGATTGTATCATGGTCTAGCAAGAAGCAAACCTATGTAGCAACCTCAACAGGTGAGGCTGAATATGTTGCAGCTGGTCTCTGTTGTTCACAAATTTTGTATTTGAGAAGCCAACTTCAAGATTTTGGAATGAATTTATCTAATATTCCAATTTTCTATGATAACTCAAGTACCATTGCTATGACTGAAAACCCAGTTCAACACTCTAAAACCAAGCACATTGAAGTTAGACACCACTTCATTAGAGATCATGTTGAAAAAGGGAATATCAATCTTGCAAAAGTTGGTACTGAAGATAATGTCTCTGATATACTGACTAAGGCTATGGATGAAAAGAGTTTTGAACTTTTTGAGAGCAATGTTAGGAATGATTAACTTGCCTAAGTAAAAGGAAAAATTAAACTTTATTCATTTAAGCTAAAAACAGTACATAAAGGAAGATAGCTGTTCACAGTCTCCCAACAGCCATCTATCCAGAACCATCAAAGATCAGATCCTATGATGTTACAAACTTCATTATCAGGACCAAAACTACCTATTCTACCCTTCCCTACCCTTCCCTCTCAATTACCCTTCCAAATCTCAAACCTTTTCTCAACAGCTAACCCCTCAATCCAGTTAAGTGTTCTCTTCCAAATCCCCTACTCTCCTGTTCCTGACTCCTCTGCAGAAGTGTCACGCTGATTCTCTCCTCCATAAGGCCTAGAAGCACCTTGTTGACTTGTCTCCCCATACCTCTCCAACCATATGGGATGCCTCTTCATAAAGGGATCAAGTGAGGTGACTGAATACTGCAGAGGAGGACCTATTGTCCTTGGCCACCATTCCTCAACAGCATTATATGGGGCATCATCATTTAGAGGAGACATGAAGCTAAAAGTACCAGAAGATTGTAAACTCTCAACAGTTATCATGCCAAGTTGTGACTCAGGCCCATCATCATCTACCTGATTCACTTGTACTGGACTACAACACTTCATGTATTGTTTGAAGAGTTGAATATGTGATTTCAAAGGAGATTGTGAGACTCCCTGAAAGTTATCCCCTCCTCCTTCCAGTACTGTCATGCTGATTGACAAGGAATCCCTTGTCACTGGAGTATATTGAGGAAGTCCCTCAACAGCTTTCACTTGCTTAGCGTGAGCAGCTAAGTGGTTCTCTTGGAGCATCAACTCCCTCAAAGTGAACTGTCTCACACTTTGAGAATCTCCTACCTTGCTCCTTGTCTTATCCCCCTCATGAATCTTGAAGCCTTCCTGCTTCATTAGGTTTCCAAGAGTATAAACTCTCTGAATTTCTGGCCTTGAAACTCCTTCCTTACCCCTCTTTGTTCCTCCTATCGTTAGTTCCTTTCCAAATAACTTGAAACTCACCTCCCCTCCATTTTCAACTTTTTCCTTCCTTTTTCCCTTATCCTGTGTATTTTGAAGCACTCCCTCTCTCTTTCAGCTTCAAGTACAATAGCCTTATCATTATCCCACTCTCTCTTTCTTTTCTCTCTCTCTTTGATCTCTTGCTCTTTTAAAGGATGATCAACAGAAAGCTGTTCAACCTCATCTAAAACAATGTGGTCACTCTGTACTCTATAGGACCAAAATTCCCTCTCAAATCTTTGTCTTTCTGTCTCTTCACCATTTGGGATAGCAAAGATCAGCTTCTTTGCAGTTTGAGACATTTTGCTAGGACTATATTTGGACTGAGTTCTACCCATCTTTAAACTTATTTCAGTTAAGATTATTCTTAACAGCCTTGTTCATATGGTTTTTATAGCACGTCCATGTAATATTAAAATCTTTATGTCTACTATTAGACTTAGCTGTTGACAAATCAAATCCAGCCTTTAAGATTGACTTGTTGTAGAATCCTAATACGTACTATTGGTTAATTTGTGTGGCAACCCTATGATGGGATTGCTCTAAATTAAATCATAAGAGTGTAAGGTTGTATTTTCACCATACCTATCTTAATTAGCCGCCCGGATTTTATGGAAATAAATATTCTAATATTTATTTTTCATGCATTTTACTGTTCAAATATACAGTAAGAGGGATATATGTCGCATGGTCAGCCCTTCATTATACTATATCTCATATTTTCCCATCTCCCCCTTGCACTTTGAAAGGCGTTCAACATCCCTCTCTTTTTTTTTCAACATTCTCACTTACTGTGAACAGTAATGGGTATGCCGGTCACTATTCATAACGGCTATAATAAATCCCCACTCTCCCCTCTCTCTAATAAAAATAACCGTTGTACCCCACATCCTTAAACCACAATTTTTTCACTCTCTTCAATCTGTTTTAACCCTCATCAACTATTCATCTTCAATTTCATCTCTTTCGCATACTCTGTTTTCATAAACCCTAAACACTGTTTCATTCTCCTCAAAATCAATGGCTCTCTCTGATGATTGTCATGGTTACTATATTGAATCCGATTTCTTTGAAGATGATGTAGGTAAATTTGTCAAAAGAATTCTTGAAAATAATAGCCTCGTCACCATGCTTACTGCTCAAAACCTTATCCTTGAGAATGCCTGTTTGGAAGTATATTCCAAAGGAACCCGACTTGATAGTGGATCTATCCGTTGTGTTTTCTAGGATGTGACTATTCTCATCAATCCTGAAGATGTCGAAACCACTTATGCAATGCTCAATACTCGTAATCTTCTGACCAACCCTTGGAGCAAAGATCTTGATACTAGTTTTAAAGGTCTGTATGAAGAATTTACTGGCCAAAGGATTGAGAAATATGACTCTGTGAAAAACAAAGCAACATTCAAGAAGAATTTGTCCATCAACAACTCTGCACTTAGTGATGTGGTAATTAAAGGGAAATATAAATTGGTTCAGAGTGATGCTAGAGAACTTCAACCTACTAAACTCTCCATCAACCCTAAAACCCTCTGTGAGATCAACCAAGCCCAACCTTTTCAGATTTATGAGTGGGATTCTTGCTAGAAAACTAGCAACACATTGGGTTGCTTCCCTAGAAACAAGATGGTGTTCAGTGGTCTCACTTAGCAAATCCAAGAAGTTTAACAAGAAAACTGTCCCTCTCAAAGGAACTAAGGAGGGAATAGCTAAGACAACCCAACAGCCATCTAGGGTTAGAACCACAAGAAAGACCAGATCAAAAGATGTACATGATATTGAAGAATCCTCCTCTGCTGACTCTGAAGGGACCCCATCAGCTAAGCAATCACCAGGAAGGGAGCACAGATCCAAGAAGAAGTTTGACACTCCAACAGTTATCTCACCATCAGCCAGTCAAACTACTCCCCCAGTACCTGTACAAACCCCTATGAGGATCACAAGATCAAGAGCTATGCTTGGGCTCCCAATAGCTGAGCCTTCTCCTGCTACCCCAGTACATACAAGGCCAGCAGCTAAGAAACCAAGAATGAAGAAAAGAGTTGTCAAAGGAAAATGAAAGAGGAAATTTGGTGATCCTTCATCCTCATCCTCAAGTGAGTCAGAAACTCCTGGTCCTAAAGCCTTAACTCCTCCAGTTGAAAGCCATGAGCATACTACTGCCTCTTGGGAACAAGTTAGACCTGCAGGGAGTGATGCCACTGAAATCTTTCTTGATAATGAATCCATTCAGAGTGAAGGAGAACCTGAAGTTCAAAAAGCTTCTCAATCAACTGAAGTGATTGATTTGGAAGAGGTAGATGCTGCTGATCAACTAACCATTCAACAGCTATTGGATGAAACAAGAAGAGAAAAGCTTGCTGGAACAGTCCAAGTGCATGAAGACCCAGCAACTGAGGAGCCAGTCCATGAATCAAGTTCAACAGCTAAGACCACCTATTCAACAGCTGAGGCACCTGTAGTCCAAACAGCTAAGGTACTCTCTTCTTCTGAGTCTGCTGGGCCATTTTATATAAAGATAAGATCCAAAAGACAAAGAGTCTCATCCCCTCCCTCCCCTACTCATTCCTCTAGCTCTGATCATGCCTCTACTATTCAAAGCATGCTTCACCTTAAAAAATCCATTCCCCAAACCACCCCTCCTGTTGAAACCTTAAGGGGGAACTCACCTAGTCCAGACACTACTGTCAGGTCAAGGGGTAACTCTCTAGCTCTTGAAACTGTCCCAACAGCTAAGTCACAAGTCTCTACTGTTCCCATTTCCCCAGTTCAAACTATCATTCCTCCTCCTCCACCTAGCTTTGTCCCTCCTGTTCTCAATCCAAAAATCCTAGAAATTATCAAAGACACATCAACTTCTAATCTTTCTGAAGAGAACACATCCCTCTTGTTTGAACAGCTATCCTCTCAGTTTTCAATTCCTGAAGCCCTTCAGGCCTTTGAATTTATAAGATTTAGGGAATCTAGAAAATCCATGGGTGAAGGAGGATCATCTGCTTCCAAATCTCCTGTTATACCAACAGCTATCCCTTCATCCATACCAACAGCTATCCCCTCTTGTGTCCAATATCCCCAAATCCAAATTGCTCTTGACACATCTATGCCCACCCCTAGTTTCTGGGCCTTAGATTATGATATAGACTTCTCCATTCCTGCTGTTCTCCCTCCCTTCAAAAAGTTCAGCACTCTTTCTGTCATTCCTCCTCTCATCAACCCTCATAATTTATCCAATCCATGGGAAATGACAAAAACCCACATGAGTGTCCACTCCAGAAATATGGGTGGAAAACTCTTTCATGCCTATAAAGAATGGAAGAAGTTTAGAATTACTATTCAATATTGCTTCTTATTCTCTGCACCAAAACTTCATCACCCTCTCTCTTTTACAAATCTTCATGAATGGGAATTTGTCTTCTCTCATCTCATTTCTAACAACCTTCTGGAATGCATTTATACCCCCTCCTCCCTAGTTTATGCTCTATGCATTCAGTATGCACAATCTGTGTATTACTCCCTTCTTTCCAGGAAGAGCTGTATCATGGGATTAATTGTCAAAAACCTTTATCCCATCTCCTCTGTTTATCCTCAACACCTTCCACCTTCTCTTCCTGCATTCCATAAAAAGTCTAGGTCTCACCTTTCAAACCTACCCCCTAACTTTGATCCATTCAAATACACCCCTCCTTACCATCCCACCATCACATACTTCAATCAATTTTCTGCCAACCTCATAAAACAACTCAAAACCTCCTACTCAGAAAACTTGACGATGTCTCTAAATTCATCCTACAAAAAGGTGAGAATCCAATCCCCCCATCTCCTCAACAGCCATCTCATGATATCTTTCCTCAACCTCACTCCAGCAGCTATCCAAGACCACCCACACCCTCTCAATCATCCTTTTTGTCTCATCTCCACCATTAGCCTCCTAAAAAACCCTCCAAATCAACCAAGCAAAGACCTGCTTATCTTTATAAGGACACCCCTTTGGGAGTTGCTCTGAATGAAGAATCAATGACTCCCCAGCAGCTAAAGGCTTGGATTGGACAAAGGCTACTGACCAATCAAATTCCTCTCACCAAAAGTCAACTTTTGGCAAGACAAAGTGTGGACTATCAGTACAACTCTATGATGAGCCTTGCATGGAACAATGAATGGTTCTACAGAAGATATGATCTAGCAAGGAGAACTGCTCTGACCAAGGAGAGAGAGGAAGTAGAGAAACTTATGAATTTCTAGCTTGTATAGATGTTTATTAGGTTTTATCTACTTCTATACTATAAGCTGTTCAAACCTTATCTTGTATATAATTCCCTTGTTTATATTTACCTATCCTTGCTTTGTATGCAAAAGAATTTCATCAAGAAGTCTACATCTTCATTGGTATCCCTTCTCTTTAGCATATTGTCTGCAGGTACATATATGATATTTATTTACCAAAAAGGGGGAAATTGTTAGTACCTCACTATGTTATTAACCTGATTAATCATAGTAAATATGTATTGATAGATAAATAATCATTCCAGTTGTTTATACAAAGCATACAAAGACCTGATCCACAGGCAACCCAAGAACAGACCCAACAGCTATCTATTCAGTTCATGTATATACCAACAACTAAGACTGTTCAAGGATCAACCAATAATATATAAATCAAATGAATTGGATATATATCATTTCTACATTCATTTACACTCATATGAATTACAGAAACCCTATTTGCAAACATGCTAAAGCAGATCATCCAGTTCAAACCCAACAGCTATCCCAACAGCTATTTGACTTTTCACCAACAGCTAAGACTCCAACTGTCCAACAGCCATCTGAAAAGCTTCAAAAGATTGAAGAATAAGTTATTCCACTGATTGGAACAACCTATAGTATCTGCCTGATCAAATCTACAATCCCAACAGCTATCTCCCCTGTGCCAATAACTAAGTCCCTGCAAATCCAGCAGCTGACTCCAAATGATCCATATTCTTGAAGGAATAGTTATTTTAGTATAAAATAACTACGTAATTAATCAAGCATGCAATTATCCACCAGCACCTCCAGCATGGACATCCTGCATAAAGAAATAAAGTATTAAGTCAACACTACTTTACCCAGTCAAAGCTGTACTTCTGCAAACATGTTCCCCATGTGTTTTCTTGTCCCCCAACGGTCATATCCTATATAAGAAAACACACTGGAACATTATCACACACTCTTCCAAAAACACACACACAACCTAAACCACCGTTGTTGCTCCCCAAGAACCCCAAATCTGTATTACAGATTCATTTGCATTACACCCCTGCAAATCTTGTGCCATTTAGCACCCAGTTACAACCCTTTTCAAACCTAGCTAACAGCCAAGCTATATCTTTGTAAACACACTTGTGCATTTTTAGTTTTCTTTTTCTTTTCGCTTTGAAAGAAGCAACCTTAATTGAAGCGTCAATTAAGTAGAGGGAGTTCAGGGAACTTGCCTTATCAATTCTTGTAAGTTCTTAAAGAGAACGGATTATGGTGAATTGGTCTCACTGTTCTAACAGTGGGGGTGGATGTAAGAGAAGAACTATACCTCTGAACCACTTGAAAATCCTTGTGTACACTCTTGTCTCTACACTTAAACACACACTGCACATTGTCTATTTTTGTTTCTTTACTTAATTATTTTCCGCTGCATAATTACTCTACCTTTAATCTCTCAACAGCTAACTCCCAAACCAGTTAGCTGTTCAAGTTTTAACCTATCTGTTAATTTTAGTAAACAGGACCTTTCAGTATCCCTCTGATCATGTTCTGTTTGGACTTGATGGGTGGAAAAGATCCATCTGGAATATATGAAAATGAAAGCACACACATAAGATTAAGAAAAGGTGGAATTTACATGTGCTCTACCAACTTGATCATATATACTCCCTCCGTCCCAGCTCACTTGACACTTATTTCCATTTTGGTCTGTCCCAACTCACTTGACACTTCCCAAAATAGCATACTTTTTATAATTTTATATTCACTCTACCCCACCACTCATTCTCTATCTTCATTTTCCACCATTCAATTTATTCAACCAACACCACTATTTACCCCACTCATTCTCTCTCTTCATTTTCTACCACACATTTTCTTTATTTTATTCTTTTTCCTTAGTTATTGTGCCCACCTCTTAGGTGTCAAGTGAGGTGGGACGGAGGGAGTATTCCCTAACATTCATATAGCATACATTTGAGGCTAGGTTCATCTTACCCTTATCAAGATCTATCTTCACAATGAAAAACCTAATATGACCAGCAACATTAATAAATTATTCTAAATTCTCAAGTTATGTATCAAGGCAAATATATATATATATATATATATATATATATATATATGAAAATAGATGGTACTAGGATTGAAGGAGAATGTACATCAAGATGTTCCCTAGAGTGCCCTTGACCACTTCACTGGAATAAAGATTTGAGCTACTAACCACGGAAGTGTTTGGGGGAACTCCTGGATTCATTTGATCATGTTCCGACGCTTGCTCAGAATTGCTGTTCCTTCTAATCTGAACTCTTTCTAAATACTGTGAGTAATCCAGATTCACTACCTATTATATCTACATAAATACTTTTTGATAGTCTATCTATTTACAGGCTTTTAATGGAAAATACTACTCCCTCCGTCCCAAATGAACGTCCAAAAATCTTAAGAGCAAATTTGAAAAAAGATTGGACATTCATTTTGGGAAGGAGGTAGTATCATGTATGGGTCCTAGTAGGCAAGCTGTGCACTTGCTTAAAGGACTACAAGCCACGTAAGAGCTGGGCACTTGCTTGAGAACTGATGGATAACTCCATGGAACGAGTACGAGCATTCTTTTCTATCTTTGACAAATCAACTTTAACTTCCAAAATCTCACGTCTATATAGTTTCACGGAACTCTTTGCCAAGAAGATGATGAACTTTCTAAATCTAGGACAATTTGTAAATGTTTGAATCCATTATCAAAACGAGTATGTAAGAGGTTTTTTTTTTTTTTTTTTTGCTCAGCAACTAATATATATGGAGTATATATTTAAAGAAAAAAAAAACATGATACTGCCAGACATCGTGCAATATGAGAACCACCGGGCAACAAAAAAACACACGACCCTTCACAGAAGAGGTATAGCTGGGGAGGAAACCAAAAACAAAAACAAAACCAACCAAGGTATAAATCACTCATGAAATTACCAAGCAACTATGAGGGAAAATATCAAGCTGCTCCATGATATGCATCAAACACCGCAAATCAATTAAAACGAACCGCATTTTGCCAGAGTCAACATACAAAAAGTTGCAAGTAAACATTGACCCAAAAGGAGCAAAACCCTCTATCACTCCATGAATCCAATTGAATTCACTTCAGTATTCAAACTAAAATCGATATAGATATATCATTGATTGTCAAGAATGATTAAAACCCTTATCGAGATCTTTCCACTTACTAACTGCAAAGAAACAAAGAACATTATAAATTGCTGCAAGGCTTGACCTTATTTTAGCAAGAAAAGAGAGAGAGAGAGAGAGAGAGAGAGAGAGAGAGAGATCTAAAGCAAGTGGTAGTTTGAGACTTTGAGTGAAGAGAATGCACATCAAGGTGTCCCCTAGAGTTCCCATGAACCACTTCACTGGCTTGGCTGCAGGGATTAATTCTTGGCCATGATCGATCCTGTGAATTGTTTGGGGGAACTCCCGAGGTTCATTTGATATATGATGCATAACCAGATTGATATTTTCTTAATTTGATGTTGTAATTGTTCATGACATTGTGAAGTCCTGTTTGTAGATAACGATATACTACTCCGTCTCAAAATGAATGCATAAAACAATTCAAAGTTGCTCGAGTAAATTTGAACTTAACATTCACTTTGGGACAAACGGAGTAATTAATATATGTATTGTTTTAGGTCCAATCAGCTGCATTCTTGGGACTCATGACTTTGGCGAAGGTAGAGCAATTCTTACTAATTGATCTAAGCGTTTGATGGTTACCTATGTGTTAGTACCTCACTATGTTTAACTCACAATTAATCATAGTAAATATGTTTTGATAAATAAATAATCAAACCCAATTGATTATATGATGTATACAAAAGACCTGAGCACAGGCAGCCCAAGACAAAGCTCAACAGCTAAGCTGCCCTGTTTTCCATTCAAGCCAACATTCAAGTCATTACATGATCTACCTATCATCTATACATCCAACAAACTGAAGAACTACCTATTTCAGACTCCCTCTACCTCAAATGAATTATCAAGATGGTAAATACAAACAAGCTTCAATAGCTAATGGCTTACAAGCCCAACAGCTAAGCTTCCCTGCTTCAACAGCTAAGACTGATCTTCTTTAACAGCTAGCTCCACGTCATCAGATCCTTGAAGAATGATTATTCCAATATTACCAATCATTGGAAAAACTCATATTGAAGCTTGTTCAAGTGTGAATACACCTTCCCTTCCCTTAACAACCTGTATACAGAGGAATGATAAACAGTCAGTCAAAGTCAAAGACAAACCATTACTTCTCTGTACTTGTGTTCCCCAAACGGCTACTATTATACCCTTGTCCCCCAACGGCTATATCCCCTCCCTTATATAAAGGAGTATACTGGCATGTTGTCAAGTGACCCTTTACACCCTTTTTACAACTTTACACCATTTGAAAACCTTTGTAGCCTTACTGCATTATCTTTGCAGTCTTAAATATTTGCATAGACCCCTGTAAATATTGTGCCATTTTGCACCCAGTTACAACCCACATGCAGCCAGCTTAAAGCCAAGCTATTTTGTAAACACACTTGTGATTCTTTCCCTTTTCTTTTTCTCGCTTTGAAAGAAGCAAACTTTATTGAAGTGTCAATTAAGTAGAGGGGGTTCAAAGGAACATGCCTTATCAATTCTTGTAACTCTTATTGAAGAGAATATAATAGTGGATTGATCTCACTGTTCCAACAGTGGGGGTGGATGTAAGAGAAGGGTTTTGCCTCGGAACCACTTTATAATACTGTGTACACTCTTATCCTTACACCTACACACACACTACACTCTGTCCTTTAATTTATTTATTCATTTATATTCCGCTGCACATTTCTCTTATTTATTATTTCTCAATAGCTAACCTCAAACAGTTAGCTATCCAAGTTTTAATTTATCTGTTCATTTAGTTAAACAGGGCCTTTCAATTGGCATCAGAGCTTGGATTCACCATACAGAGTCTAACAACTTGTGAAGGATCCATTCAACCCACCATGCCTCAACCAAGAAGAAACAATGAAAAGGACATTCCACACATTGATGATTGTGGATCTTTTGTGATTTATTCCTCAAAAATTAAAACCTATCTAGATGCTAATAGCATATGGAACTGGTATGTCTTAGAGAATGAAGTTGAACCTCCCACTCATGCTGAAGTCAATGGAGGATGTAGAAAACTCCAATCTCCTGAAAACTGGACTGATGCTCAAAGACAACTTATGACTGCTAACTTAAAAGTAAAAAATATTCAGCAAAAAAGTGTGAATGACTCCCTAGCTCAAAAAATAGCTAAAGTACCAAGTGTTAAAGCAGCATGGGAACTAATTAACACCAAGTTCACTAAACACACTAGTGTTAGAACTCAGAATCTGTATAACTTATTAAGACAGTTAGACAACTTCAAATTCTACCCTGGAGAAGAGGTGAGTGCTGCAAGACCAAGATTTCAAGATCTTGTGAGAGCTATTTCAGACCATGGGAAAACTTTTCAACAATCTGACCTATGCTTAAAAATCTACTCAAATCTCCCTCAAGAGTATGAGAAAGTAGCCCTTCCCATTAGAGAAGGAGCTGAATGGAGTAGTATGACCATTGAACAATACTTTGGTAAACTTGAAACCTATGAACTAGAAAGAATGATCAAAATCCAACCAGCATCCACCATATCTCAAACCCTTGCCCTTGTAGCTCAAGAGCAAACCCAGAAACAATTCTCCCAACAGGACATTGACACTCTTGTTATCAATGCCCTACAAAAACTGAACATAACTCTTAAACAAGAATCAAAACCAATCTCTCAAGAAGACATCCCAAGCCTTATCTCCATGGCTGTCAGAAATGCCATGAAACATCAAAAGAAAGCATTTGATAGAAGATACAGTCCTTCACCATCTAACTCAACTCAAGAAGTTGTTAAGAAGAACATTGAGTGTTACAACTGTGGTAAACCAGATCACTATGATGCAGATTGCAAAGAACCTAAGAAACCAAGAGAACACTAAAGAAGAATGACCTATTCTAAAGAAGTCATTCATAGTTCTTGGTGCAATTGCTACAATTGTGTCAAGGCTAAGAATGACAAAAATAAAGAACAAGTCATGCTTGCCGATTCATTTAGGTTAAGTGATGAAGAATTTGACTCATCAAACTCAGATAGTGAGGAAGAAGAACCATTACTGTGTTTCGTTGAACAGGAATGTGAAGACTCAAATAATGAAGAGGACCTAGAAGCCTTAGCTGCTGCTAAGGAACTTAAAGAGGTACATAATTTTAACTCTCTTAACATTGATGGTTTTAAAAATTTAGTTTGCATCCTCTTGATTCAAAAGAAAAAACAAGACTCTAGCTTTGCTGCCCTCATCACAGAAAACCTTAAGCAATATAAAACTATTGAAAATCACAAATCCCTAAACACTAACCTTGAAGCCACCAAACAGGATCTAGAGGACAAATGTCAAAAACTTGAAAATGACATACTTAGCTCAACAGCTAAGACTGACTGTTCAAAATCCCAACAGGATAATGAACAAGAAATGATTACCTTGAAGGAAGAAAATAATGCTTTAAAAAGCAAAATTGATTCTTGGAACAAATCAAGCAATGCTCTATCCTTGTATCACTTTAATCAAAGACATCCTGGGGATAGATCTGGAATTGGAGCTAAAAATCCCACACTGAAAACCTACACTCCTCCTACTGGCAGTAGAGCTGTTGAAACTAGGATTTTACAAAGTCTCAACACATTCTCTACCAAGAAACCATCTTACCCCATCTAAACAAAAGAAGATTTGTATAGAAAGGAGAGTGAAGATATCAAAAATGGTGAATTAAAAGTGGAATCTGCAATAATTCCTAAGACCCAAGCTCCCACTAATACTGATGATATTCAATCTCAGAAAGGGAAGAAGGAACAAAATTTTAGAAGACCTAGACAAGCCAGACAGACTGAACAACCAAGACAGATTGAACAGCCAAGACATGCTAGACAGCAGAAGCACTCTAGGCAACCTAGACAAAACTGGCAATATTCCAATGGGAAAATCCATGCTTATCAGTCTCAAAACTCCTCCCCTAGACCATCTTACCACTCACAAAACTCCAGACAGCAATCCCACTTTCATCAACCAAACTACAGAAATCAAAGCCCATAAAATAGTGGACACCTATTTAACACTTCTTAACCCTTCACATTGACACCTTACATGATGCAAATCATGTCCTACTATAACACCCTTAACCAGTTATTCAAAAGAAGATTAGGTGGCAAGGCTAGGGTACTAAAGAAAGTCTAATCCTTTAGACCCGAAAAGAATAAAGGGTACCAAAATTTTTAATTTTGTTTTGTAGGAATCCAATAAAGGAATCTGGTACTTAGATAGTGGATGCAGCAGACATATTACTTACAACAAGGGATGGCTTCAACAGCTAACACCAAAGAATGGTCCCAATGTTACTTTTGGTGACACTTCTAAAGCTAGAGTCAAAGGATCAGGAAACCTAGTGACCAAGGAGATAATCTTTACAGATGTATCTTATGTTGAAGGCCTTAAGCACAATTTGATTAGCATTAGTCAAATATGTGATTAAGGTTATCATGTTATCTGCACCAAGGACCAATGCCAAGACAAAGACAAGAATAACAAGGTTATTTTAATAGGAGTTAGAAAGAAGAACCTTTATTGCCTCCACCTTAAAGTAGTCCAATCCTCCACTGCTCATTGTCTTTTGACCTACAGCCAATCTGATATGTCTTGGTTGTGACACAAAAGACTTGCTCACCTGAACCTCAAAACCATTTCCAAGTTATCCATCTCAAACCTTGTCAAAGGTCTTCCCAAAATACCTATCAAGAAGGACAAGTTATGCAGAGCTTGTCAGTGTGGAAAACAAAAGAAGACATCCTTTTCTGCTAAAACCAGACTGGACACATCCAAGCTTCTTGATCTTCTTCATATAGAATTGTTTGGTCCCATCAAAACCAGATCTTTAGGTGGAAATAGATACTCCCTTGTAGTTTTTGATGACTACACAAGATTCACTTGGATCATTCTCCTTGAATCCAAAAGTGATACTCTTCACAATCTCACTCAGGTGTTCAACAAAGTTCAGAACTTTAAAGGCTTGTCTATCAAAAAGATAAGATCTGATCATGGAACTGAATTTGAGAACACTGGAGTTGACACCTATTGTAATCAAACAGGGATTGATCACAACTTTTCAGCCACATGAACTCCTCAACAGAATAGAGTAACAGAAAGAAAAAATAGGACTATTTGTGAAGCAGCAAGAGCAATGCTGTCAGAACATAATCTTCCTAAATACTTTTGGGGTGAAGCTGTAACCACTGCTGTTTATGTACAGAACAAAACTCTCATCAACAAGTATTATATGAAAACCCCATATGAGTTGTGGAATGGAAAGATTCCAACCATCTCTTACTTCCATGGATTTGGAAGCAAGTGCTACATTCACAATAATGGGGAGAACAACCTAGATAAGTTTGATTCCAAGAGTGATAAAGGAATCTTTATTAGTTACTCCAACACTAGCAAAGCCTACAGAGTTTACAACAAAAGAAGACTAGTAGTAGAAGAATCAATTCATATTGACTTTGATGAAAACAATGATCAATGCAACACTGACTTGTGTGATTTTTATGAAAGTATTGGAAACTCTGACAACCTCCCAGAACCTTCACCCACAACCAATAATTCTTCATCCCCAAATGAGAACAACATTATTCTTCCCTATGTCTTGCCCAAAGATATCTCAGTCCTCCAACCAAATCTCAACAGCTTACCTACTCCCAACAGCTTTCCTCTTCCAAACAGCCAAGATGAAACTGTTAGCTGTCAAATAATCTCTTCTCAAATCCTTACTCCAATACCCATTGTAAATGATGATAACCTTGTCATTTCCATCCATATTCAAAAAGAAACCATTCCTGATGGTATTCCTCATTATGATATTTTCATGAGTGCCTTTATTTCTCAAATGGAACCCAAGAAAATCTATGAAGCCCTTCAAGATGTAGACTGGATAGAGGCTATGGAAGAAGAACTTGAACAGTTTGAAAGGAATAATGTATGGAAACTTGTTCCCAAACCCAGAAATCAAACTGTCATAGGCACCAGATGGGTATTTAGAAATAAAATGAGTGAAGATGGTACTGTGGTGAGAAACAAAGGAAGACTTGTAGCTCAGGGATACAGACAAGAAGAAGGAATAGATTATGATGAAACTTTTTCTCCTGTAGCAAGACTTGAAGCCATAAGATTATTTCTAGCCTTTGCATCTTTTAAGAAGATGGAAGTATTCCAAATGGATGTCAGGAGTGCATTCCTGAATGGAGTACTTAATGAACACGTGTTTGTTTCTTAACCTCCTAGATTTGAAAACCCCAAATTCCCAGACCATGTTTACAAGTTGGACAAAGCATTGTATGGTCTAAAACAAGCACCTAGAGCTTAGTATGACACTTTGTCTAATTTCCTTCTCAATAAAGGATTTACCAAAGGTCATATTGACAACAATCTGTTCATAAAAAAATATGGAGATGACACCCTACTCATTCAGGTCTATGTTGATGATATTATCTTTGGATCATCAAATGAAGACCTTTGCAAAGAATTTGGAGATCTTATACAAAAGCAGTTTGAAATGAGTATGATTGGAGAACTCACCTACTTCTTAGGTCTTCAAGTCAAACAAATGAAGTATGGAATCTTCATTGACCAAGCCAAGTACACAAGAGACATGATAAAAAAGTTTGATATGCAGAATGCCTCAATAGCTAAGACACCCCTGTCTACCACAACAAAACTTCATGCTGACACTGATGGTCAAAGTGTTGATCAAACACTCTACAGAAGCTATATAGGATCTCTCCTATATGTTACTACCTCAAGACCTGATATCATGTTCAGTGTATATCTCTGTGTAAGATTTCAAGCCAATCCCAAAGAATCTCATCTTGCTGCTGTTAAAAGGATTTTGAGATATCTAAAAGGATACCCCTGATTATGGATTGTGGTATCCTAATGACTCACCATTCTCACTAATAGGATTTACTGACTCAGATTATGTTGGATGCAATCTAGACAGAAAGTCAACAAGTGGTGGATGTCAATTCATTGGATCAAGAATTGTGTCCTGGTCTAGCAAAAAGCAAACCTCTGTAGCAACCTCAACAGTTGAGGCTGAATATGTCGCAGCTGGTCTCTGCTGTTCACAAATTTTGTACTTAAAAAGTCATCTACAAGACGTTGGTATGAATATCACTAACATTCCTATATTTTGTGATAATTCAAGGACAATTGCTATGACTGAAAATCCCGTTCAACACTCTAAAACTAAACACATTGAAGTTAGAAATCACTTCATTAGAGATCATGTTGAAAAGGGGAATATCAACTTAGCCAAAGTTGGTACTGAGGACAATGTCTCTGACATAATGACTAAAGCTATGGATGAAAAAAGGTTTGAATTTTTGAGAGCAATGTTAGGAATGATTAACTTGCCTAAGTAAAAGGGATTAACTGGAAATTCATTTCATAAATTTAACAAGTACAAAGAGCATGGTTAGCTGTTCACAGTATTTCAACAACTAACCTAAATAGATCTCTATTCAAGGACAACCATATGATGGCCTGTTTACATCATATGGTTTGGAACTATGCCTTAACCCACTACCTCCTGTGTTGCATGGTAGCCTTTCCTCCTAAAAAACTTCTCCTGAACAGCTAACCAACAATCATAGCTGTTCAACCTTTGTCCCTCTCACAACACCTGCTTCCAAACATCTCCAGACCCCTTCCCAGATGTTTCCTGCCTCCTCTCCTCTCCATATAGCCTAGCAGGTACAATCTGTCTTGGCTCCAAATACCTCTCCAACCATACTGGATGCCTTTCCATAACAGGATCAATGGAAGTCACTGAATGCTGCAAAGGTGGACCCATGGTTCTTGGCCACCACTCCTCAATAGCATCATAAGGAGGAAAATCATCCAAGGGAGATATAAAGCTAAACGTTCCTGAAGTTTGGATGCTCTCATTTGCTATCATAGCCATGTGAGATGAAGGTCCACTATCATTACCCTCATTGACTTGGACAAGACTACAACACCTCAAGTACTGCCTAAACAGCTGAGTGTGAGCAGTTGATGGAGACTGCTGGAACCTATGGAAATTATCACCCCCTCCCTCCAGCACTGCCATGCTGATGGACAAAGAATCCCTTGTCACTGGGGTATAAACCCTTAGCTGTTCCGCAACAGGCACCTTTTTAGCCTGAACAGCTAAGCCATCCTCTTGTTGCATCAATTCCCTCGATGTAAACTGCCTCACATTCTGGGTCTCTCCTATCACTCTCCTGCCTAGGTCCCTTTCATGAACCTTGAATTCCTCCTTCCTCATTAAGTCCCCAAGGGAATGGACCCTTTGGACTTCAGTGTATGCAGCATTTGCTTTGCTGCTCTTTCCTTCCCCTATCCTCATATTCTGTCCAAACAACTTAATACTAGCCCTCTCATCTCCCTGTTTTTCTTTTCCTTTTCCCTCAACCTTTCTTAGTTGAGACAACCTCTCCCTTTCAAACCTCTCTATAGCTTCCCTTTCACTCTCCCACTCTCTTTTTCTTTTCTCTCTCTCTTTCTCACCTCCCTATACTTCAAAGGATGATCAAGAGGAAGCTACTCAACTTCCTCATGCAACTTATGATCACTTCGAATAATATATGACCTAAAATCTCTTTCAAACTTATCCCTCTCTGTCTCCTCCCCTGCAGGAATTGTAAAAAACAATTTTTTTTAGCAGTTTGTGCTATTTTCTTGGGACTAAACTTAGAGGAAAGTCTTCCCATTTTTCAAAGAAATGAACTGAGTATATGTTCTACAGCTAAGAACAAAGAGAACAAACTTAGTGTGGTTTCTACAGCTAAGTGCATATTCCTTATATACACAAGGAATTTATGTTGGTCCATAATAGGGTATGACCATAGATTTAGCTGTTGAATAATTTTTATGTCCAAAATATTGACTGATTTGACTACCAAATATGTACTATTGGTATAAAAGTGAGGCAAAAATGAGATGTGATGGTCAATATTTAATTAGAAGCGTGTTAGGTTATTTTTAGCCCCTTACTTTCCATAAATAGCCGCCCACTATTTCTAGAAATAAATGATATAACATTTAATTCTATTCTATTTACTGTTCACATAAACAGTAATAGAGGATAACTGTCGTATCACCTTAACGGCTATATTTAATCCCCACGTTGCCTCTCTCTCTCTCTCTCAAATTATAACCGTTATCCCCACCTTCTAAACCACGATCTTTCCATTATTCCTACCCATTTATAATCCCTCAACAGTAATTCCCTTCCAAAATTCTCATTCATTCGATTCCTCTGCTTCAAACCCTAACACTCTGTTTTGCCCCTCACCGTGTAAAATCAATGGCTCTCCCTGAAGAATCCCATGGCTACAACATCGAAAGTGATTTCTTTGATAGTGAAGTAGGAATCTATGTCAAGGGTGTTTTAGAAAACAATGGTTTTCTTAACATGTTAACTGCTCAGAATCCTATTCTTGAAAATGCGTGTTTGGAGGTATATAGGATTGGCACTAGGCTCAAAGATAGCTCTATTCTTTATAGCTTCCAAAATGTCAAAATGATTATCACTCCCAAAGATGTGCATACCACTTATGGCATCTCGAATCACCCTAGCCTTCTTACCAATATTTGGAGCAATAAGTTGGATACAACATTCAGTGCCCTCTATCAACAATTCACCAATCAAGAAGACATTGACTATGACTCTGTCAAGAACAAGTCAATCTTGAAGAAAAACTTGTCCATCAATAATTCAGCCCTAAGTGATGTGGTGATCAAAGGGATATGTGGAAAGCAATCTTCTTTAGATCAGTTGAGCTTTGCAGAATGGAAAATTGCTCTTGGTCTCATTAGAAGGAAAGTAAATTGGTGCACTGTCATGCTTGAAAATTTCAATCTTGCCTCTTCTCAATCTCTCTACAAACCCTATGTGAGATCTACCAAACCCAATTTGTTTCGATTCATGAGTGAGATTTTAGCACTAAAGATCAAAGACCTCCCAGTTATTCTCAACATAAGGTAGCTTGAACTAGTTCCCCTTAGTACCTCCAAAAAGTTTGACAAAAATACCATTCCTCTCAAAGGACCTAATGAGGCAACAGCTAAGTCTTCCAAAGCCAAACCTTCAATAGCTAAGGAAGTCAAATCTTCAGCCAAGCCAGCCCTGACCAAGAAGGTCCCAACAGCTAAGCCTGCACCTGAGGAAGCTCCAGCAACCAGAATGTCCACTAGAGGAACAGCTAAGTCCCCTGCTAAAATGAAAGCCATATCTGTTAAAAGGACAGGCAAGAAGAAGATTGATGAACCTCCATCCTCCTCCTCCTCATCTACATCAAGTAAATCAACAAAATCCTCTTCCCAAACCTCTTCCTTACCTGTGGACAGTCATGAATACACCACTGTTAGTGGGGAAAGAGTTAGGGCTGTTGATAGCAATGCCAGCAAGATATATGCTGATGATGAAACAACAATAAGTGAAGGAGACACTGAAGTTCAGAAGCATAGTAACTCAAGTGATTTACAGATTCTAGATGATTAAAAAATGGATGGGAAACTCATTCTTGCTGATCACTTCAAGCATCTGAGATCTGCCAAGAAGACTCCAAAGGCATCTATGGTGGGAAGCTCAACAGCTGAGCAAGCTGAGCCAACAGCTGAGCAAGAAGAACCAACAGCTGAGACCCTATAAGATGCCACTGAGAAGGTAACTTCCTCATCTTCTATAGTTGGTCAGTTTGTTGTAAAGAGAAGACCTGTCAGATCTCCCTCCCCTACTCCAAAAAGACAAAAACATATATATCCTCATTCTCCCAAAAACACTTCCAGTTCTGAACATGCATCTGCCATTAAAGGCATTCTTCTTATTACCCCTCAAACCCTCTCACCTGTTGAAATCTTAAGGGGGAACTCTCCTAGCTCAGAGAGCCCGGCTAAATCAAGGGGGAACTCTCCAGTTCATGAAACTTCCCCAACAGCTGAGACTCAAACTCCCTTTGTACCTTATCCTTCACCTCCAACTCATATTCCTCTCCCTCCTAGATCTCCTGATCACTCCTCTATCCTTCCAATTCTTTCTTGGTAGTGGTGCCCTAGGCACGTTTAATAAACGTTGTAATTGCTATCATTTATTTCATATCAATAAAGAGATATTTTGATTATTATTGTTGTTTATGTTTGCTTATAATAATCTCCATCCCTAGTACTTGTTAAGGACTAGTATAAAGGCTAAATGATCATGGGATGATCATGTTAGATTTACGGGTACTTGTTTGAAACAAGGTACTGGACATGACCCGCTGTGTGAGATTTATGTCATGGTCTATGTCGTACATATATCTCATATTAGTTATGTCATTCGAATCCTTAGACATGAAGTTATTATAGTCTTCCACTTGATGAACATTATGTTTGACATATTCAAACGCTACCTTTAACCGGGTAGTTATATAAAGGGTATGATTGGCATAATCGGATTCACGTAGGGAAGAGTAATAAGCTAAATGGATTTGTCCCTCTTCGGAGAGATGTCAAGCTTAGGCCTCTCGTAGGAATGATGTTGATGAAAATGTTCGGCCGGACTCAAATGAATTGATTAGATCAATGTCATTTGTATTATCAACATATTCGGAATCGAGAAAGTATTGAAAAAAAACAAGTTGACTTGTTGACCATGACTTGTGTTCAATGACATCGTGGATAAAGGGATTGTGACATGTTCTAAAGGAATGCGAACTTGTATCTAGTTATACTATTTGGGTAGGTATGACGGTTTGCTAGAACCTAATCATATCTTACGGTTTCATGTTTGAACCCATTGCCATCTTAGTGTAATCCTAGAGGGTCACACACAATAGAACGAATCTTAAATAAGGACTATATCAGAATATTGAGTCAAAGGACTTTGGAGGAATTTGAAAACTAGGAAAATCTGGGGCAGGTGTGCGACCGCACGAAAGGGTTTGGGCGGCCGCACAGCTTGGCTCAAAAAGTACCAGAAACCTTCCAGATAGATGTGCGGCCGCACATATGGTTTTTGGGCGGCCGCACACCATGTCGGAACTGATTTCCTAATTTGATTTGGAAAATAATTTTGGACGGATTTAGATACAAGTTTCCTATTTGGAATAGGTCTAACTTGTATATAAACAGCAAAATTCGGCCAGAATAAAAGCTAATGCTTTTGTGCAAATCTCAAAGAGTTTGAGAGAGGTTTTATTTTGTTCTAAGACATCCTAGATTGAAGAACAAAATAATACACAAATATAATTCCATATAGTTCATATTGATTGTGAAAACGTGTTTCACAATTTTGGTCTAGCAACCAAGATCAAGTGTTCTTGATATTCGTTCGTAGTATGGATACCGCTAGAGGGTGAAGCTTATCATCTTCAAAGTTCGTTTTCTTACGTGTTCGTGATTAAAGGTTCAATTTCTCTACCAAGATCAAAGACTAAATTCAAAGTCATCAAGGGTTAGTTTTTCTAGTATTCATATTGTTGCATTTGATTTAATCATATGAATGGATCTATGGGCTTTGGGTTTCATAAAATTTTAAATGCTATTTTCCGCTGCGCATGTTACTACGAAACCCAACAGTGGTATCAGAGCCCCGTTCATGTTCATTATTTCAATACCTAGATCATGTTGTGTGTAAATAAATTGTTTATGTGCCTAGCATTATATGAATATTGGATTATATGATGTTTATGTATTATATGATTTTATGTGGTTTATTGTTTTACAACTTTAATCGGACTATTGAATCGCACTAAAATTATGTTGGATTCTGAATTGTTTGATTATTAATTTTTGATTGGATCAAAGTTTTAATAATCGGGGAAAACAATTTTGAGACAAATTTTTGAACTTTAAAAATTCTGTCTGATGCTACTGTGCGACCGCACAGAAAATATTGGGCGGCCGCACAAGTTTGGGCGACCGCATAGATTTTCTTGGGTGGCCACACAGTTGGTCAGAATCAGAATCAGATTCTGGAATTTTGATGGGGTCCAACCGAATCAGTGACAATACCGGCCAGACATGCTGATCTGGAGCAGGTTTTGGGCAGTTGGTTTTGGTGTGGATCTTGGGGTTTGATTTTACTATTTGTTTTGATCTTGTGATTCTAAGATTGGTTCAAGGTTTGGATGGCTAATCTACGTTCATCGAGATTGTGTTTCCCAAACTTGATCGCAATCAAAGTTTCAAAGATAAAACGAAGTTAGAATTATGAAGAGTTCATAATTGCTAAAATTGAGAAACAAAGTTCTTGATTCAAAGATTGGAGATCCGTGTGGAATTGTGGATGCAATTGGCCTACGTTCAACGAGACCATCTATTGCTTAGTTTCGGCCACATGGACTACTTTCTTGGTTTCTTGAATTAGTGCGGAATTGTGGATGCCTTATGGCTTATTTTCGGCCGCACTTATTGTTGTCTTGATTTGGAAGATGATAACCAAAGTTCAAAGAGTCTCATCCTCATAATTATAGAGAAACTAATGACACATAAATATTGTGCTTAAATTAATGGAGATTAATTTAGTGGCTAAACTTGATGCGTAACATGTTTATATTATGTGCTCATAAATGTGTTGTATGCTATATGTGATGAACCTTCAAAAAAAGTTTTAAGTTCTTTTTGCCATACCATGATTAAAACACTTGTTTATACATGGGTGATTTTGATGTGGGTTTGCCTCCACGAGGTGCATTAATTTTATTCATGTATGAGCAAGATGTGGTTCATTAATTCAATGAGGACTTCCCTCCGCAAGGTGCATTAAATTGAATGACTCCTATACGTTTAAAATGGTTGGACTTAATTAGGCGTCAAAACAGTTTTGGGCCTAGGCAAAAGATGAGATTAAACATGCTTTTTGAAATTGAATTTCTCAAAGAATCTCATAAAAGGATCTAAGAATCATATGGGATATGATTGACATGATTGTCTACCTAACTAATTTAGTTTTGAGCGGTCCACCTCCGTGGACTCAAAAGTTGAATTAAAGTTGGATCTTAGCCCAATTAAATTATATTATACATTGGATGTATATGAAGGTTATATAATTTAGTGGGAGTATTTTTGTTTGAAAAATACATTATTTATTTCTTTAATGAAACCGGTACTTATTAAATTTTGGAAATTTTGCATATTTGTAGAAAATGACTACTAACACTCAATCAATTTCGTTGCGATCGATCCTTGAGAAGGATAAGCTCCAAGAGAATGGTACAAACTTTATGGATTGGATCCGTAGCCTAAGAATTGTTCTAAGGCAAGAAGATAAGTTGTACATTCTCGATGGGCCTCTTCCTGCTGAACCAGAACCTACTGCCCCTAGGGCAGAAAGAGACAGTTACAAGAAACATCGTAATGATTCTAGAGATGTAAGCTGTCTCATGCTTGCTACCATGTGCTCAAAAATCCAACAAAGTTTGGAACATTTAGAAGCCTATGAGATAGGCGTGGAGTTAAGAGCCATGTTTAAAGAGCAAGCTAGGCAAGAGAGGTACAAAACCATTGTTGCATTCACTTTTTGCAAAATGAATGAAGGGCAACAAGTGAGTCCTCACATGCTGAAAATGAAAGGCTATGTAGAGCACCTTGAGAAACTTGGCTATCCAATCCCATTGGAGGTAGCCACGGATCTCATTCTTAATTCATTGCCTAAAAGTTATAATCAGTTTGGGTTCATGTGACTTTGAGTCATATGATACTTGTGAGTCGTGTCTTCTTGGAAAAATGACTAAGACAACTTTTACCAAGTTAGGTGAAAGGGCAAGCGACTTATTGGGGTTGATACATTCCGATGTATGCGGACCATTAAGTAGCAATGCTAGTGGAGGATTTCAATACTTCATAACCTTCACTGATGATTATAGTAGATTTTGGTATGTTTACCTAATGAAACATAAAAGTGAAGCATTTGAGATATTTGGAATATTTCAAAATGAAGTAGAAAAACAACTTGGCAAAAGTATTAAGGCACTTCGATCAGATCGAGGTGGAGAATACTTGAGTCATGAATTTGATGATCATCTAAAGAATTGTGGAATAGTTTCACAATTGACTCCACCGGAACACCACAATGGAATGGTGTGTCCGAGAGGAGAAATCGGACTTTGTTAGACATGGTTCGATCAATGATGAGTCAAGTTGATCTTCCAATATCCTTTTGGGGTTACGCTCTAGAAACCGCTGCATTCACACTAAATCGTGTTCCAACTAAATCGGTTCAAAAGACTCCATATGAGATGTGGAGCGGAAAGAAAACTTGTTTATCTTTCATGAAGATTTGGGGTTGCGAAGCCTTTATCAAAAGACTTGTCTCTGACAAACTTGCACACAAATCTGACAAATGTATTTTCGTGGGATATCCAAAGGAAACTAGAGGATATTACTTTTACAACCGTGAGGACAACAAAGTTTTTGTTGCCCGAACTGGTGTCTTTCTAGAGAAAGAGTTTATCTCCAAAGAAATCAGTGGGAGTAAAATAAATCTTGAAGAGATTCGAGACCCAGAAAATGACATTGAACCAATAGTGGAACAAGAACAAGAACCACAAGGAGTTGTGGAACCTATTCAAAATACACAAGCAACTCGCAGATCTAGTAGGTTACGATCCGAGCCCAAGAGATATGGATTTCTCGTAACGGATAGTAATGAGGTGGAAATCATTGAGAATGATGAACCGACAACCTACCAAGAGGCAATATCTTATCCTGATATGGATAAATGGCTTGGAGCCATGGAATCTGAATTGCAATCCATGCAAGACAATCAAGTTTGGAACTTGATTGATGCGCCCGAAGGTGTAAAAACTATAGGATGCAAATGGGTCTTCAAGAAGAAGACCGGCATGGATGGGAAGGTGCATACTTACAAAGCTAGGCTTGTAGCGAAAGGTTATAGGCAAGTTCATGGTATTGACTATGATGAAACCTTTTCACCCGTAGCAATGATCAAGTCTATAAGAATTCTGCTTGCTATTGCCGCATATCATGACTATTAAATATGGCAAATGGATGTCAAAACCGCTTTCCTAAATGGAAAACAACAAGAGGATGTGTATATGACACAACTGGAAGGTTTTGAACAGAATTCTAAGGTATGCAAATTGCAGAGATCTATCTATGGATTTAAGCAAGCTTCAAGGAGTTGGAATCTCCGTTTTGATGAGTCGGTCAAAGAGTTTGGTTTCATCAAGAACGAAGATGAACCTTGTGTATACAAGAAGATTAGTGGGAGCATAGTACTATTCCTTATTTTATACGTGGATGACATATTACTCATTGGAAACGATATTCCTACACTTCAGTCCGTGAAGACTTGGTTAGGAAAATGCTTCGCAATGAAAGATATGGGTGAAGCCGCATATATACTTGGCATTAAGATCTATAGAGATAGATCAAGGAGGCTACTTGTTTTAAGCCAAAGTACGTACATTGACAAGGTCATTAGAAGATTCCGTATGGAAAATTCTAAAAGAGGAATCTTACCAGTGTTACATGGAGTTTCTCTAAGCAAGACTCAATGTCCTAAGACAAAAGATGAGCGTGAGAAAATGAATGATGTTCCATATGCTTCGGCAATTGGGTCCATCATGTATGCCATGATTTGTACTAGGCCGGATGTATCTTATGCTTTAAGCATGACAAGTAGATACCAATCCGACCCCGGTGAAAATCATTGGATGGCTGTAAAAGCGATTCTTAAGTACTTGAGAAGAGCTAAAGATTCGTTTTTGGTCTATGGAGGAATGGAAGATGATCTCGTGGTAAATGCTTACACGGATGCAAGCTTCCAAACCAACAAAGATGATAGTCGATCGCAATCGGGTTTTGTGTTTATGTTAAATGGTGGAGATGTAAGATGGAAGAGTTCCAAGCAGAGTACAACTGATAATTCTACAACGAAAGCTGAGTATATTGCTGCATCAGATGCTGCAAAGGAAGCTGTTTGGAAAGAAGTTCATCATTGAACTTGAAGTGGTTCCTAGCATTGCTAATCGAATAGACCTTTATTGAGATAATAATGGTGCTATTGCTCAAGCAAAGGAACCAAGAGCACATCAGAAATCCAAACACATACTTAGGCGTTTTTATATCATTCGAGAAATCGTTGATAGGGGAGACGTAAATATATGCAGAGTACCTACTGATGACAATGTTGCGGACCCGCTAACAAAGGGACTTCCACAAGCTAAACATAAAGGTCATGTTAGGTCCATGGGTATTAGATACATGGGATATTGGGCCTAGGGTAAGTGGGAGATTGTTCGTAGTGGTGCCCTAGGCATGTTTAATAAACGTTGTAATTGCTATCATTTATTTCATATCAATAAAGAGATATTTTGATTATTATTGTTGTTTATGTTTGCTTATAATAATCTCCGTCCCTAGTACTTGTTAAGCACTAGTATAAAGGCTAACTGATCAAGGGATGATCATGTTAGATTTATGGGTACTTGTTTGAAACAAGGTACTGGACATGACCCGTTGTGTGAGATTTATGTCATGGTCTATGTCGTACATATATCTCATATTAGTTATGTCATTCAAATTCTTAGACATGAAGTTATTATAGTCTTCCACTTGATGAACATTATGTTTGGCATATTCAAATGCTACCTTTAACCGGGTAGTTATAAAGGGTATGATTGGCATAATCGGATTCACGTAGGGAAGAGTAATAAGCTAAATGGATTTGTCCCTCTTCGGAGAGATGTCAAGCTTAGGCCTCTCGTAGGAATGTTGTTGATGAAAATGTTCGGCCGGACTCAAATGAATTGATTAGATCAATGTCATTTGTATTATCAACATATTCGGAATCGAGAAAGTATTGAGCAAAAACAAGTTGACTTGTTGACCATGACTTGTGTTCAATGACATCGTGAATAAAGGGATTGTGACATGTTCTAAAGGAATGCGAACTTGTATCTAGTTATACTATTTGGGTAGGTATGACGGTTTGCTAGAACCTAATCATATCTTATGGTTTCATGTTTGAACCCATTGCCAACTTAGTGTAATCCTAGAGGGTCACACACAATAGAACGAATCTTAAATAAGGACTATATCAGAATATTGAGTCGAAGGACTTTGGAGGAATTTGGAAACTAGGGAAATCTGGGACAGGTGTGCGACCGCACGAAAGGGTTTGGGTGGCCGCACAGCTTGGCTCAAAAAGTTCCAGAAACCTTCCAGATAGATGTGCGGCCGTACAGGTGGTTTTGGGCGGCCGCACACCATGTCGGGACTGGTTTCATAATTTGATTTAGAAAAGAATTTTGGACGGTTTTAGACACAAGTTTCCTATTTGGAATAGGTCTAACTTGTATATAAACAGCAAAATTCGGCCAGAATAAAAGCTAATGCTTTTGTGCAAATCTCAAAGAGTTTGAGAGAGGTTTTATTTTGTTCTAAGACATCCTAGATTGAAGAACAAAATAATACACAAATATAATTCCATATAGTTCATATTGATTGTGAAAACGTGTTTCACAATTTTGGTCTAGCAACCAAGATCAAGTGTTCTTGATATTCGTTCGTAGTGTGGATACCACTAGAGGGTGAAGCTTATCATCTTCAAAGTTTGTGTTCTTACTTGTTCGTGATAAAAGCTTCAATTTCTCTACCAAGATCAAAGACTAAATTCAAAGTCATCAAGGGTTAGTTTTTCTTGTATTCATATTGTTGTATTTGATTTAATCATATGAATGGATCTATGGGCTTTGGGTTTCATAAAATTTTAAATGCTATTTTCCGCTGCGCATGTTACTACGAAACCCAACATTCTCAACCCAAATCTCATTGAGGTTATCAAGGACAAATATTTTTCCAATCTATCTGAGGAAGAAAGAACATCACTTTTTGAACAGCTATCCTCCAAATTCTCTCTAGATGAAGCCGTCAAAGCCTTTGATTTTATGAGGATTAGAGAAGCTAGACAAACCCAAGGTGAAGGTGGATCCTCTACTCCCCAGCCTGCCTCATCAACTAACCCTCCTTCTAGATCAACTCCTCTCTCTCAAATTGATCTAGATACTTCCATGCCAACTCGTAGCTTCTGGGCCTTAGATTGTGACATTGATTTTTTAGTCACAGCTGTTCTTGAGGCTCACAAAAAGTTTGGTTCCATTTCTCCCCTTCCTCCACTTCTCAACCCTCATAATCTTGCCAACCCTTGGGATATGACCAAAACCCACATGAGCATTCATGCTAGAAATATTGGGGGTCAACTGTTCTATGCTTATGAAGAATGGAAGAATTTTAGGATCACTATCCAATACTGCTTTCTCTTCTCTGCCCCAAAACTGCCCAATCCTCTCACTCTTTCAAATCTATCAGAGTGGGAACTTTTCTTCTGCCATCTTGTTTCTAAGAATATTCAAGAATGCCTCTACACCCCTTCCTCTCTTGTGTATGCTTTGTGCATTCAATATGCTCAGTCCATCTTTTGGACTCTGCTATCCAAAAAGAGCTGCATAATTGGATTAATTGTCCAAAATCTCTTCCCTATTTCTACTATTTATCCTCAACAGCTTTCTCCACCTCCTCCTGATTTCCTTAGGAAATCTAGATCAAAACATGACCATCTGCCTCCCAATTTTGATCCTTTCAAATACACCCCTCCATATCACCTCACCTATACTGACTTCAATCAATTCTCAGCCACCCTCATCAAACAGCTCAAAACTGCCATCCTTAGAAAGCTTGATGATGTGTGTGAATTCATTATTCAAAAAGGTGAGAATCCAATTCCTCCATCTCCTGAACAGCCAACCCAATCAGCCTTTCTTCCTCCTCCTCCCAGCAGCCAACCCATTCCTCCAAGACCATCTCAAACATCCCTACACTCATTCTTCCAAGCTCTTCCCCCTAGCCACCCTCTAAAATTCACCAAGAAAAGGCTTGCATCTCTTTACAAGGACTATCCCATAGGGGTCTCCCTTTTAGAAGAGAACATGTCTCCTCAGCAACTGCAAGCTTGGATTGGTCCATGGCTTCTCTACAACCAACCAGTTCTCACCAAACATCAGTTAATAGCCTGACAAGATCAGCACTTCCAGTACCACTACATGATGGGTCTTGACTGGAACAATGAATGGTTCTACAGAAAGAATGAACCAGTGAGAAGAGCTATACTCCTTCAAGAGCTAAAAGCAGTGGAGAGAAGCAAAAATGCCTAACTAGTGTTGAAATCAGTTGGTTTGTTTTTATTTGTTTTGAATAGCTGTTCTGAACAATCATTGCTTTTCAATTATTTTCCTTAGTACATTTCAGTTTGTATTAACATTTTGTTTGCCAAGAAATATTATCAAGAAGAATTTCTCTTCATTGGTTTTCTATTCCCTTGGCACTTATGCTTTCAGGCACATAATCAAAACCTTTATTTATTTACCAAAAAGGGGGAAATTGTTAGTACCTCACTATGTTTAACTTACAATTAATCATAGTAAATATGTTTTGATAAATAAATAATCAAACCCAATTGATTATATGATGTATACAAAAGACCTGAGAACATGCAGCCCAAGACAAAGCTCAACAGCTAAGCTACCCTGTTTTCCATTCAAGCCAACAGTCAAGTCATTACATGATCTACCTATCATCTATACATCCAACAAACTGAAGAACAACCTATTTCTAACTCCCTCTACCTCAAATGAATTATCAAGATGATAAATACAAACAAGCTTCAACAGCTAATGGCTTACAAGCCCAACAGCTAAGCTTCCCTGCTTCAACAGCTAAGCTCCCCTGCTTCAACAGCTAAGACTGATCTTCTTTAACAGATAACTCCACGTCATCAGATCCTTGAAGAATGATTATTCCAATATTACCAATCATTGGAAAAAATCATATTGAAGCTTGTTCAAGTGTGAATACACCTTCCCTTCCCTTGACAACCTATATACAGAGGAATGATAAACAGTCAGTCAAAGTCAAAGACAAACCATTACTTCTCTGTACTTGTGTTCCCCAAACGGCTACTATTGTACCCTTGTCCCCCAATGGATATATCCCCTCCCTTATATAAAGGAGTATACTGGCATGTTTTCAAGTGACCCTTTACACCCTTTTTACAACCTTACACCATTTGAAAACCTTTGTAGCCTTACTACATTATCTTTGCAGTCTTGAATATTTGCATAGACCCCTACAAATATTGTGCCACTTTGTACCCATTTATAACCCACATCCAGCCAGCTTAAAGCCAAGCTATTTTGTAAACACACTTGTTATTCTTTCTTTTTCTTTTTCTCGTTTTGAAAGAAGCAACCTTAATTGAAGTGTCAATTAAGTAGAGGGGGTTCAAAGGAACTTGCCTTATCAATTCTTGTAACTCTTATTAGAGAATATTATAGTAGATTGATCTCACTGTTCCAACAGTGGGGGTGGATGTAAGAGAAGGGTTTTGCCTCTGAACCACTTTAAAATACTTTGTACACTCTTGTCCTTACACCTACACACACACTACACTGTGTCCTTTCATTTATTTATTCATTTATATTCCGCTGCAAATTTTATCTTATTTATTATTTCTCAACAGCTGTCCAAGTTTTAATTTATCTGTTCATTTAGTTAAACAGGGCTTTTCACTATGTGATATCTCTAGTACAAAACTGTTGGAAATGGCTCAAGTTCTAGAATAATCTACAATTATTTTCCTCTTAGACATTCATCATTACCCACATGTTGAATGTATGATGATTTTGGAGTTTCCAAAGAGACTCTTGGTGTTCTCTCTCTCTCTCTCTCGGATACATCCTTATCTTGGATGGTTTGTGCCTATAAATAGGCTTTGATAGGATGTCTTCTAGCATCGTGAAAAGTTGTGAGAAATCATTTTGAGTGTTAAAACACTTTGTTAGAGAGAGACACATTTCGAATTCAACCACAAGGAGAATCCCAAAGATATGGAGAAGTTGGAATGGAAGAAGCTAAATCGCTAAGGTTGTGGGACAATTCGTACTTGTCTTGGGACGGACCAAAAATATCTGTTCATGAAGGTCTCTTTAGCAAAGGAGTTATGGGACAAACCTGAGGCAAAATATATGCAGAAAAGTGTTGAGAACAAACTCTACTTGAAGAAGAGGCTCTTCTGGTTTGACTACAGAAAAGGTAATTTGATGACCGAACATTTGAAACAATTTAACAAAACTATTACCGATATGCAAAACTTAGATGTTGATGTAGCCGATTATGATAAGGCATTATTGTTAAATTCCTTGCCTGAGTCGTATGAACATTTGACTACTACCTTGTTGCATTGAAAATTTGAAATTTGTTTTTGATGATGTTTCCAATGCTCTAATGAATAATGAGGTACGGAGAAAGGACAATGGTACCAATATTTGAAATAATGGAGAGTGTGGTCGGTCCCAGTCAAGATCAAAAGGAAAATCAGATGATCCAAAGATAGTCGGCAAAGATGAATGTGTCTATTGATGTAAAAAGGACAATTAGAGGAAAGATTAATTTCCCCAATATAAAGAACAAGAAGAATGAGGCAAAAGAAAATGTGGCTAGGAGGAACAACAGCGATGCAGATGACACTTTGACAGTCTCACTCTCAGTTTCAGTCAGTCATATTGATGAATGGATCTTAGATTTGGGTGCTCCTACCACATGTGTCCTCACAAAGAGATGATCTCGACATTTAAAGAGCTAGATGGTGGAGTTGTTTATATGGGTAACAACAACACTTGCAAAACAAAAGGAATTGGTTCGGTGCATTTGCAGATGTTTGATGGAGTTATTCGTAAGCTCACCGAAGTTTAGTATGTCCTTGATTTGAAGAAGAATTTAATTTCTCTTGGAACCTTTGATGCAAAAGGTTATCGCATAACTTTGGATGGGGTCACCTCAAAGTAACTAAGGAGTTTTGGTAGTGATGAAAGGGACTCGGAGAGGTAACTTCTTCTACCTTAAAGGAAGCACAGTTGTTGAACAAGCAACCGTAGCAAGCTCGAATGAGCCTTATATGTAGAAGTTGTGGCACATGAGACTTGGACATGTTGGAGAAAAACCACTTAAACCTTTAGTGAGTCAAGGCATATGCTCAAAGGTGAAAAAACTTGCAAAGTTTACTTTTGTAAAATTGTGTTTATGGCAAACATAGAAGGGTGAAGTTTGGCACTGCGGTCTATATAGAACCATAGGTGTGTTGGATTATGCTCACTCGAATATGTGGTGTCCTACGAAGAATGTTTCGTTAGGAGGAAAAAGGTGGATTATGACCTTTATGGATGACTACTCTAGAAGAGTTTGGATGTACCCCATGAAGCACAAGCACGAGGTTCTAAGAGTCTTTCTTGAATGGAAGAATACGGTGGGGAACCAGACGGGCTGCAAGATTAAAAATCTACGATCGGATAATTGTTTTGGGTAAAAGTATGACCCATTTTTGAAGTGTGTCGAGAAAAGGGAATTGTTCAACACTTAACTGTTCTTGGTGATTCACAGCAAAATAGATTTGCAGAAAGAATAAACCATACATTGGTGCAAAAGGCTCGATAAGTATTGTCCCAAGCGGGGTTGAGTAAGGCATTTTAGGTTGAGGCTCTCAAATATGCAGTTGAGTTTGTGAATTGTTTGCCTATAACTTGAAATGGATGAAAAATACCTCTTTAAGTATAGTCTAGTGAACCAGTCAGAGACTTTGAGCATTTGCACATATTTGGATGCCTTGCTTACTATCATGTTGATGATTCAAAGTTGGACCCTTGAGCATAGAAAGACAAATTTATGGCTTTAGCAGTGGTGTCAAGGGTTTTAGGTTGTGGTTCTTTGAAATTAAGAAGATCATCAAGAGCCGTGATGTGACATTTAATGAATATGTGATGTCCTTGAAGAAGGAAGAGAACGAGAATGATGCTCCCAACCAGGTTCAAAAGGTTTCATTTAATCTTGTTGTTAAACATGTATTTGAAACTGTTGAACAGGTGGAGGAGAGTTCTGAGAACTCTAATCAGGTGGAGAAAATCCATGATGAGGAAGAAAATCAACAGGATGCTGAATATGACTAATCCATTGCAAGAGATAGACCTCGAAGGGAGATTCATAGGCATGCTCAATTTGATGACATGGTTGCATATGCTCTTCCTATGATTGAAAAAGTTTTCAATATCTATAAAGAAGCTTTTTAGAGTTCTGATAAATTGAGATGGAAAGAGGCTACAGATGAGGAAATGAAGTCCTTGAAGAAGAATCATACTTGGGATTTAGTTGAGCTTCCGAAGGGTAATAAAGAAATTGGATGAAAATGGATGTATGACAAGAAATAAGACACTCTTGGTATTCACTACAAGGCTCCGTTGTTTGCAAAAGATTATGCACAAAAGGAAGGAATAGACTACAATGAGATCTTTTCTCCGGTTATGGAGCATTCATCTATTCGGATATTGTTAGCACTGGTTGCTCAGTTTGATCTTGAGCTTGCACAACTTGGTGTGATTAATGCTTTCTTGCATGGAGATTTGGAGGAGGATATCTATATGACTCAACCAGATGGTTTTCAAGTTGTTGTTAAGGAAAATTGGGCTTTTAAGTTGAAGAATTCCTTGTATGGACTTAAGCAGTCTCTTCGACAATGGTATAAGAGGTTTGATCAGTTTATGTTGGAGCATACATACACGCGAACCCAGTTTGACCATTGTGTGTACTTTTGAAGGTTCAAGGATAGATCATTCATTTATTTGCTCTTGTATGTTGATGACATGATGATTTCATCCAACAGTAAGGTGGAGATCGATAAATTGAAGGCTCAGCTGTTAAAGGAGTTTGAGATGAGGGACTTGGGTGAAGCATATAAGATATTGGGGATGGAAATCAAGAGAGATCAAAGAAGTGGTACTGTTTGGTTGACTCGGCCACAATATTTTTATATGGTGTTAGCAAGATTTTGCATAAAAGGTTCGACAAAACTAGTTGCTACATTGCTCGCTCCTCACTTTAAAATTAATGCTTATATCTGTCCTAGTTCGAATGAAGAGAAGAGTCACATGGAAAAGGTTCCATATGAAAATGTCGTTAGTGCTTAGATTTATGCTATGGTTTGCACCCGGCCTGATATTTCTCAAGCATTGAGTATTATTAGCCGATACATGCACAGTCCACGAAAAGGGTATTGGCAAGATGTTAAGTAGATTTTAAGGTACATTCATGGTACTATTGATGTTGGTCTCAAGTTTCATAAACAAGAAAACCTTAAGCTTGATAAACTTGTGGTTGGGTATGTGGATTCGGACTATGCTAGTGATTTGGATATGCATTGGTCCACAAGATGGTTATGTGTTCACTATTGCTGGTGGACTGGTTTGTTAGCTTTCTGTCTCCAAACCATAGTTTCATTATATACCACCGAAGCAGAGTATATGGCAGTCATGGAAGATTTCAAGGAATCTTTTTGGATGCATGGGTTGGTGAATGACTTGGAGATTACGCAGCAATACATTAGTGTTTATTGTAATAGCCAAAGTCCTATTTGTTTATCAAAGAACCCAGTGCACCATTCCCTGACGAAGCATATTGATTGTCGCATTCATTTTGTTCATGAAATTGTTAATGAAGGTGACATTCGGTTATTGAAGATTAGAACTGCTGACAATCTTGCTGATATGTTGACAAAGGTGGTCACTCCTAATAAATTTGTGCATTGTTTGGAATTGATCGACATTGGCCGAAGATGTTAGCCGGCGACCTTGGTGCCAACCAGATCCGGTTTTGCAGTTAGGAACTTTCGACAAGTTGGAGATTATTGGAATTGGCTCAAGTTCTAGAAACAAAAATAAAATAAAGAAACAAAAAGAACCAAAAATAAAAGTAAAAGTAAAAATCTAGCCCAAAATCCAGTAACCCACTGATTGTCCATCGCCCCTCTACTGTAACACTCCTCTCACCAAACTTACCCCTCCTCCTTCACTCTCTCGGCATACCACCAACCCTTCACATCTCTCCCACTGTCGTAGCCTTCCACCGTCTCTACCGTTTCCACTCCCCTTTCATGTCGTAACCCAAATCTGGATTTTTATTTCTTTTTTGTATTTTGTTTCAAGTTTTGATATATGATTTGGGAAGATATTGTTGTCTAGATCTGATGTAAAAGACTAAACAAAAATATATTGGGTACCATTTTTGGCCTGGATCTGATATAATGTGGTAGTTTGGCTAAGGTTTGGTAGTAGTGGTGGTGGTGTTGATGGTAAATTCGGTGGCAGTTTTGGTGGTGGTGGTTTGGAGGCTATAGTATGGTCATGGTTGTGAAAACTTAACAGTGGTAAGTAATGACATTTAAGCCCTTAAGTTTTGGCTTCAAATGAATGACGCAAATGCCCATCACGTGATGTGTCATGTGTCATTCCACGTTAGTTTTGTAACATTCGTTAGAACTCAGGTGGCAAAGTGGGATAATTCAAACATGAGTTATCACTTTGGGAAAAATTTCGCGTAGGGGTGCACAGTGGGATTCAGTATATACTTTGGGGGTAAAAGTTGTTTGGCATTTACCTTAAAATTGAATATAATTGACATTCACCTAATTAATAACGTGAATCAATAATGAGATTTGTGTTATGGTATAGACCCGACAAACAAAACAGATCGCAAGAATATAATGCGCAAACCTAGCAAGCAAGAATGATAAAAGAAGCAAAAACAGTAAAGAGACACAAAGAATTTTTACCCAGTTCATCAATATTTTTAACTACGTCTGGGGGCACTACCAAGCCAGGATCTTGCACTATAATATGTAAATATGGAGTTACAATGAGTTATGGGGCGGAACCCTGCTTATATAGCCATCCTAGAATAAGTCCAAACCCTAGTCAAAGAAGGAATCCTAAAATCGGTTGAATTTGGCCTAGCCCGTTTCCCCGCCATGGTGTGCGGTCGCCCAAGATGTCAACCAATGGCCCTGAAACCAACCTGGTTGTTTGGGCACCGGTACAGCCCATTTTGGGCGGCCGTCCACTCACCTGGTGGTCGTCTGATTTCTTCCTTTCGCTCTGATCTCTAGTCCGGTTGGTCCTCTATTACAACAATCTCCCACCTAGAGATCAACCGCGTATACAAGCCCCATATCCGTCTTCAACTCATCCTTAGTGCCTTCTAGTGCTCACCTCGATCATGGTAGTGCCGTCCTCCTCTACTATTCTCCTAGTCTCGTTGAAGCTATACATAGCTTCAACTTCTCCTTGCTTGAGAAACATAGAGCCTTACCAGCCTATCTACACTCTCTGTTAGATCTGTGTAGTGGAATATCCGGTCCTGGAGTATGTAGTTCAACTTCAGTGACCCCTTAATCTTGGTCATCATGAACCGTCTTACTCTCACTCGATTTTGGAATATCCATGCGAATCTCATTTGCATCACAGTATTCCTTGAACTCCTCGAGCTCATACTCCCCACCATTATCAGACTTCAAGCTTTTAACCTTGAGACCCGTCTGTGTCTCTACCAAGGCCTTCCACTTCTTAAATACCCTGAAAGCTTTATCTTTCCCTTTTAAGAAGTAAAGCCAGACCTTCCTTGTAGAATCATCAATGAAGGTCATGTAATATGACGTACCACCTAGACAAGTTACCGGGGTCGGTCCCCATAAATCCGTGTGAACCAATTCTAACTTTGCTTCCCTCAAAGCCCTACATGTCCTCGAGAAATTACTCCTCGCCTATTTTCCAAACACACAGTCTTCGCAAATCCCCACGTCGACTGTCTTCAAACACGGTAGTCTTCCCTTTGAGCAAAGTACCTGCATCCCCTTCTTACTCATGTAACCCAATCGACAGTGCCACAAATCTGTATCACCCTTGGCTGACACCACCGCGATAGTATCCTTGGTGTTATTTGCTAAATACAATGTACCATCCTTATTACTCTGAGTGATCTAGGAATCCTCCTTGGCGATAACCCAGTTCCTGCAGCTAAAAGTTACCGAGTAACCTTCTTCATCCAGCTGCCCAACTGATAACAGGTTCTTTTTCAAACCTGAAATATGTCTGACCCCATGTAGATGTAAGACCTTCCCATCTGATGCTTCTATTCTGACATCCCCCTTCCCCTTGATTTCCAAAGGCTCGCCATCCGCCAGATAGACCTTTCTAAAATACCGGAAGTATAATTTTCCATCTCCTTTGCATGCCCGCATGAGTGGAATGATGCCCCCGAATCTAGCACCCATAATTCTAGCGCACTACTAACACTAAGAATCAGTACATCTTCACCCACAGTTTCCACATTCGCCGATTTATCCCCTCGCCTGGGACAATCCCTCTTGTAGTGTCCTAACTCCTTACAATGATAGCACACAACTGATCCTCTTGTGACCCTTGGTATTTCTTTGTTCTCCTCGGCTTTAACCTTACCACTGATTACGCTTTCCCTTGATTTTGTTCTCCCTTTGTTGCAAGAACCCAGCCTTCCCCTACTAATCATAGCCAAAGACGATCCCGAAGTAGACGGTGTCCCCAACTTCTTCAAACGATTTTCCTCGCTCAGAAGTACATCCTTGACATCATCAAACTTCAATTTATTCTTACCCGCTGAAGCACTTAACACAGTCACCGTCCCGCTCCAACTTCCTAGTAAAGATACTAGCAAAACCAAAGCATGAACTTTATCACCGAAAGTAATCTCCAACGCAGCCAATGATTCTATAACATCCATATACTTTAGGTAATAATCCTCCCTCTTGCATCTTGAGATTCCCCATCTTGCGTATCAAGTCAACCTTGTTCACCGCAGATGGTGTTTCAAATCCCTCAGTAAGATAATCAAGTAGCTCCTTGGTGGTTTTAGCCTTCTTGGTGGTTTTAGCGATCCACTTCGACAAAGTAGATCTACTCAGCCCTAGGGTTTTCCTATCCAGGATATCCCAATCTTCCTGTTTTTAACCTTCTGGTTTGACTCCTTTTAGAGGTTTATAGAGATCCTTACCATACAAGAGATCCTCTATTTGCATTCTCTAAAACACGTAGTCAGAACCATCAAACTTTTTCACTGCTTGTTTATCCTTGCCCATTCTTGACTGTTTGAATAAACCCTTGGCTTGTCTAACCAAAGCCCTGATACCAATTGTTGTGGTATAGACCCTCCAAACCAAAAAGATTGCAAGAATATAATGCGCAAACCCAACAAGCAAGAACGATAAAAGAATCAAAAACAGTAAAGAGACACAAAGAATTGTTTACCTAGTTCGTCAATATTTTTTACTACGTCTGGGGGCACTACCAAGCCAGGATCTTGCACTATAATATGTAAATATGGAATTACAATGAGTTATGGGGCAGAACCCTACGTATATAGCCATCCTAGAATAAGTCCAAACCCTTGTCAAAGAAGGAATCCTAAAATCAGTCAAATTTGGCTAAGCCCGTTTCCCCGCCATGGTGTGCGGCCGCACACTTTGTCCTGTGCGGTCGCCCAAGATGTCCACCAATGGCTCTGAAACCAACCTGGTTGTTTGGGCACCGGCACAGCCCATTTTGGACGGCCCCCACTCACCTGGTGGTCGTCTGATTTCTTCCTTTCGCTCTGATCGCTAGTCCGGTTGGTCCTCTATTCCAATAATTTTTTGACACCTAAAAAGGGAACTGAACCCTTTTGTTTGTCACGTTGTTGTTCTCTTGTTCATCAATTAAAGTCATAGAGTAAGACATTAATTTCTCTATAAGATCAATTCTATTGATGGCATGATTTCAGAATTTGCTTGATTTTGCAAAACATCATGTGCGGATTTCAAGGATCACACCAAACTAGATTAGGATTAGTAATCTATCAATATTTTTCCGAGTGACTATAGAAAGAGCATGTTTAAGAGACAACCCCGTAATATTTGCGAAAAATAATTTATTATTCAAACTTCAAATCTGACACCATAAGGCTTCGAGCCGGTCTCTCATTAGAAACTTTATTTTGTTCGCATATGAATAAGAACAATTGCAATTGAGAATTTGGGATTAATTAGGAGCAATTTTTTGCGAAGTAGAGGATCCCGACCCTTGCTTCACTCAAAATCTACCATGTGGCAGCAAAATAAAAAAAATCAAAAAAATCAAATTAAAATATATTTATTTGGGTGTTTTTTCGTCCGTCTAAAATAATACTTACTATAAATAAATGTAACAATTGTGTTACTTATATATAACATTGTCCATAAGTAAATGTAATACCTGTTTTACAACAAAAAAACGTGCATTTTACTCATCTTTTAACTGTAATACAAACTACAATTTACGTGTAACACCAACTCTAACTAAATATAATTGTCTTTATACAGAAATGTAATAGTGTTTTTCCATAATAAAGGAACTAGAGTACTTTGATTTTATTTATTTGAAAGAAAGTAACATTTCAAAAATAACAGTTATACACATGAATGTAATTGTTTGTACAAGTAAATGTAATACTTTGGTAGACAAAATTGTAATACATTTCTATAGATAATGTAATACATTATGTATCTTGATATATTGAACTCATTTTAGCTTATTACTTGAAAACATGTGGAGATAATTATGATACAAGTAAATGTAATAGTTTTTTAGACAAAATGCAACATATTATTTGAAAATTTTACACTTAACACTTTAAAAAAATATATAGTATAATTTTCGATATAAAATTGTTAAATTCATTTATAGAAATTGTTAATTTCTTATTTTTAGAATGTTACTAAAACAAGTGTTTTTAGTTCTAAAGTGTAAAGAGTTAAACTATTACTTTTCTCTACATATGCATTACATTTATGTATAACACTGTTACATATAAGTAATACATTTGTTACATTTAGTTATAGTAAGTATTACTTTTGACAGACGAAAAAACATCCAAAATCAAATTATTTGAAGAAAAAAAATTGAATATTTTTTTTGAACTTGTTTTTAAAAAATTCTGCCACATGTCAACTTTTGGGTGGAGAGCGAGTTGAGTTCCTCTACTTCGCGCATAATTGCTTCTAATTTCTCTCAAATTCTCAATTAAATTTTTTTTCATCTATGAAAACATATTTGTGTGTTCTCATGAAAGATTTTTTTTCGAAATAAAACATTAGTTTATATTACGACACAGAAATACAAATGTATGAGTAGTTTTCCCCAAATGTCGGAGACTCAACCCATATATTGAATAAAGTGTCAATCACTACAATGACATTTTGAAATACGTAGTAAAAAAGAGAAATGACAAATAATATTGCTCCTGCTTGAAGTCGCAATGCCACCAAAGATGTAAATATCTTTATGAAGCCATTGGTCATCCAAAGTTTCGCTGTGGTGACTATTCTCAATCTTCCACCTTGTAACTCGCTTGACAATGTTCACGGACGCATAGAAGTCTCTCCAAGCATAGCTTGGGCACTTCCCTATCTTGACATTCACAGAATCTCCCATCGAGTAATATTTAACTTTGAAAACACAATAATATGAGGCCTCTGGGTTGGCTATAAATCACCCACCAAACTTCACAAACAAAGCAAGATTGAACAACTGAAGATCACGAAAATTCATGTATGATTTCATAGGTAATGATAGTAAACAAAAGAAAAAAATCAAGGTTCTCGCTAAGGTGAGCATGCAAAGGCTCTCACTACGGAGAGGAGGCAATAATATCAAACACCAATTTACCAACATTTCTCTGAATAATAAAAATCAAATCTGAGATCAGATCGAGAGACAAAAGTGAATTGAATTTGATGTTCGGGTTCAAAAAAGACTTATAGAAGAAAATTTTAAATAATGAATCCTTCAAACCCTTGGATTTTGAAGTCAAAATCAAAAATTGTCTCAATCTTTCTTCAGAAATGTGAAATTAAATACAATTAAAATATAAACAAATCTAACTAGTAATCCCAAATTTTACATTTATTAATTGATAAATTATCAATTAATAAATGCAAAACATGGGATTAGATGAATAAATCAATGAAATAGAAGAGTAGAAGAAGATTTGATAAGAATGAAGAAAAATGAACAATGGATACACAGAGGAGAGGATTTGACGGTTACCCAAAACCTCAGTGTGAATTCTCATGTAAGTTTTTGTCTTAGGGTTCACAAAGTATTGATATAACATTAAAACAATCTAGAAACCCTAAACATAGGATAAGAAGAAAAAAAATCAATCCCCAAGAAAAAGTGACATTGGTGGGTCGTTAAACCGCCAAATAATTTTCTCCTACTTGTAAAAACGAGTATAGTAGCAAGTAGGGATCGTATCCACAGGGAATATGACTAATTTTTTTGAGATTCTAAAACTTAAAAGTACTGAAGAGGGTATTTTTTATTGGAATTTAACTAAGAACTAAAATTAACAACTAAAATTAACTAGAAAAAGAAAGTAGTGTAAAATAAATTAAATAGCAAGAACTAAAAATTAAAGAAAAATCAATAGAACAATTCCGATTCATGGGTTATGAATTTCAACTATGTAATTGATCATAGGCTAACAAAATATATTCTTGCAATTCAATTATTCAACTTTGAAGACAAATTCAATCCACTTGAAAAAGTCTTACATTTCCCTATCTTAATTCCCTAAGCTTTGTACCCAGACAATCTTACCATTGCATAATGTTCTCTCTTGGAAATAGTTGAAACTAATTCTAATAGTCCGGATAGCCTACAACTACTAAAATTAGTATATGTTCGTACCTCACTATGTTTAATCCCAAATTTATCACAATAAATATGTTTTGATAAATAAATAATCAAGCCCAGTTGATTATATGATGTATACAAAGACCTAAGTATAGGCAACCCAAGACAATCCCCAATAGCTAAGATTGTCCTGCATCTACATAACTCAACAGTCAACATTACATGATCTACCTATCATCTATACATCAAACAAACTGAAGAACCACCTATTACCGACTCCATTACATTCAAATGTATTATCAAGATGCTAATTACAAACAAGCTTCAACAACCAAAGCTCTAAAGCCCAACAGCTAAGACCCTTGCTTCAACAGCTAAGACTGCTCTTGATGAACAGAAGACCCCACCTTGCCAGATCTTTGAAGAATGTTTATTCCAATAACTCCAATAACTGGAATAAATCCACATTAAAGCTTGACCAAAACTGCACAGTCCTCTCTTGACAACTTGCATAAGGAAGGAGTAACAAACCTGTCTTCACCAAAGTCAAACACAAATCATTAACTCCTTTGTACCTTTGTTCCCCAAACAGATACTCGTGTACCCTTGTCCTCCAACGGCTATATGTCAACCCATATATAAAGGAGCATACTGGCATGTTGTCAAGTTAACCCTTTTCACAAAAACCTTACAACATTCACGCTATTTTTCAACCCTTCTGCAATCTTGAATATTTGCATAAATCCCCTGCAAATATTGTGCCATCTTGCACCCAGTTACAACCCAATCCAGCCAGCTAACAGCCAAGCTATTTCTCTCTGTAAATACACTGGTGATTTATTTTTCTTTTCTTTTCATCTTTGAAAGAAACAACTTTAATTGAAGTGTCAATTAAGTAGAGAGGGTTCAAAGGAACTTGCCTTATCAATTCTTGTAACTCTAAAAGTAGAGAATATTATAGTGAATTGATCTCACTGTTCTAACAGTGGGGGTGGATGTAAGAGAAGGGTTTTACCTCTGAACCACTTTAAAAATACTGTGTACACTCTTGTCCATACACTTACACACACACTACACTCTGTCCTTTCATTTCTTTATTTATCTATATTCCGCTGCACATTTCTTCATTTATTATTTCTCAACAGCTAACTTCAAAAAGTTAGCTGTCCAAGTTTTAATTCATCAGTTCATTTAGTTAAACAGGGCCTTTTAATTGGCATCAGAGCTTGGATTCACCATATAGAGTCTAAAACCTTGTGAAAGATCCATTCTACCCACCATGCCTCAACCAAGAAGAAACAATGAGAAGGACAATCCACACATTGATGACTGTGGATCGTTTGAGATTTATTCATCAAAAATCAAAACCTATCTAGATGCTAATATCATATGGAACTGGTATGTCTTGGAAAACGAAATTGAATCTCCCACTCAAGCTGAAGTTAATGGAGGAGATAGAAAAACCAAATCTCGTGAAAACTGGACTGATGCACAAACACAACTTATGACTGCTAACTTAAAAGTTAAAAACATTCTGCAAAAAAGTGTAAATGACTCCCTAGCATAAGAAATAGCTAAAGTTAAAAGTGCTAAAGCTGCATGGGAACTAATTAACACCAAGTTCACTAAACACACTAGTGTAAGAACTCAGAATCTGTATAACTTGTTAAGACAACTGGACAACTTCAAATTCTACCCTGGAGAAAAAGTGAGTGCTGCAAGACCAAGATTTGAAGATCTTGTATGAGCCAATTCAGACCATGGCAAACAATTTGATCAATCTGACCTATGTCTAAAAATATACTCTAATCTTCCTCAAGAGTATCAGAAAGTAGCCCTTCCCAATAGAGAAGGAGCTGAATGGAGTAGTATGACCATTGAACAATACTTTGGTAAACTTGAAGCCTTGGTAAACTTGAAGCCTATGAACTAGAAAGAATGATCAAAATTCAACCAGCACCCACCATATCTCAAACCCTTGCCCTTGTAGCTCAAGATCAAACCCAGAAGTAATTCTCCCAACAGGACATTAACACCCTTGTAAGCAATGCCCTTCAAAAACTCAACATAACACCTAAACAAGAATCAAAACCCATTTCTCAAGAAGACATCCCAAGTCTTATTTCCATGTCTGTCAGAAATGCCATGAAACATCAGAAAAGGGTTTTTGACAGAAAATACAGTCCCTCACCATCCAACTCAACTCAAGAGATTGTGAGGAAGAACATTAAGTGTTACAACTGTGGCAAACCAGATCACTATGCTGCAGACTACAAAGAACCTAAGAAACCAAGGGAAAACTAAAAAAGAATGACTTATTCTAAAGAAATCATTCATAGCTCTAGGTGAAATTGTTTCAATTGTGTCAAGGCTAAGAATGACAAAAATAAAAAACAAGTCATGCTTGCTAACTCTTCTAGGTTCAGTGATGAAGAATTTGAATCATCTGACTCAGATAGTGTTGAGGAAGAAGCTCTGCTATGCCTGGTTGCAAAAGAATGTGAAGAATCAGATAATGAAGAGGATCTAGAAGCCTTAGCTGCTGCTGAAGAGTTAAAAGAGGTATATAATTTCAACTCACTTAATATTGAATGTATCAAAAATTTAGTTTGCACTCTTTTGATTCAAAAGAAAAGGCAAATCTCTAGCTTTGCTGCCCTAATCACTGAAAACCTTGAACAATCCAAAACCATTGAAATTCTCAAAACCTCAAACACCACCCTTGAAACCACAAAAAAGGACCTAGAGGACAAATGTCAAAAACTTGAAAATGACATACTTAGCTTAACAGCTAAGACTGACTGTTCTAAGTCCCAAAAGGATAATGAACAAGAAATGAGCACCGTGAAGGAAGAAAACAAGGCTTTAAAAAGCAAAATTGATTCGTGGAACAAATCAAGCAATGCTCTATCATTGTATCACTTTAACTAAAGATATCCTGGGGACTGGTCTGGAATTGGAGCTAAAAATCCTACACTCAAAACCTACACTCCACTAACTGGTAATAGAGCTATTGAGACTATGGTTCTACAAAGCCTCAATACCTTCTCTACCAAGAAACCATCTTACCCCATTCAAACAAAGGATGATGTGTATAATAAGGAGAGTGAAGGCACCAAAAAGGGTGAATTAAAAGAGGATCCTCTTACAATTCGTAAACCTCATGCTTCCACTAGTACTAATGATATTCAATCCTAGGAAAGGAAGCAAGAACAAAAGTCTAGAAAGTCAAGGCAAGCTAGACAGCCAAGGCAAGCTGGACAGCCAAGATAGGCTAGGCAGCAGAGGCACTCTAGGCAACCTAGACAAAGTTGGCAATACTCCAATAAGAAGAGCCATGCTTATCAGTCCGAAAATTCCTCTCCCAGATCATCATACTGAACACCTATACAGCACCCCTCAACCCTTCACCTTGACACCCTACATGATGCAAATCATGTCCTACTATAACATCCTTAACCAGTTCTTCAAAATAAGATCAGGTGGCAAGGCTAGGGTACCAAAGAAAGTCTAATCCTTTGGACCCAAAAAGAATAAAGGGTACCATAATTTTTATTTCTATTTTGTAGGTAACTAGTAAAGGAATCTGGTACATGGACAGTGGATGTAGCAGACACATGGCATTCAACAAGGAATGGCTATAACAGCTAACACCAAAGAATGATCCCAATGTTACATTCTCAAGCTAGGGTCAAAGGATCAGGAAACCTAGTGACCAAGGAGATAATCTTTACAGATGTATCTTATGTTGAAGGCCTTAAGCACAATTTGATAAGTATAAGTCAAATTTATGACAAAGGTTACCATGTTATTTGCACAATGGATCAGTGCCAAGTCAGAGACAAGAACAACAAGGTTATTCTAACAGGAGTAAGAAAGAAGAACCTCTACTGCCTCCACCTTGAAGTAGTCCAATCCTCCTCTGCTCATTATCTTTTGTCCTACAGCCAATCTGATATGTCTTGGTTGTGGCATAAAAGACTTGCCCACCTAAACCTCAAAACCATTTCCAAGATTTCCATCTCCAACCTTGTCAAAAGTATCCCCAAAATACCTTTCAAGAAGGACAAGCTTTACAGAGCTTGTCAGTGTGGTAAACAAAAGAAGACCTCCTTTTCAGCTAAAACCAGATTAGACACAACCAAGACACTTGATCTCCTTCACATGGACTTATTTGGTCCCATAAGAACTAGATATCTAGGTGGAAAGAGATACTCTCTTGTAGTTGTTGATGACTACACTAGATTCATTTGGATCATTCTTCTTGAATCCAATAGTGATACCCTTAAAAGTCTCTCTCAGCTGTTCAATAAAATTCAGAATTTTAAAGGCTTGTCTATCAAGAAGATAAGATCTGATCATAGAATAGAGTTTGAAAATACTGGAGTTGACACCTACTGTAATCAAATAGGGATTGATCACAACTTTTTAGCTCCCAGAACCCCTAAACAAAATGGAGTAGCAGAAAAGAAGAACAGGACCATATGTGAAGCAGCAAGGGCTATCCTGTTTGAACACAATCTTCCTAAATACTTTTGGGTGAAGCTGTAATCACTGCTGTCTATGTGCTGAATAAGACTCTAATCAACAAGTTTCATATGAAGACCCCATAAGAGTTGTGGAATGGAAAGGTTCCTACCATATCCTATTTTCATGGATATGAGAGCAAGTGTTTTATTCACAATAATGGGAAGGACAACCTTGACAAGTTTGATTCAAAAAGTGATGAAGGAATCTTTCTTGGCTATTCCAATACTAGCAAAGCCTACAGAGTTTACAAAAAAAGAAGATTTGTTGTAGAAGAATCAATTCATGTCGACTTTGATGAAAACAATGATCAAAGCAACACTGATTTGTGTGATTTTGATGAAAGCATTGGAAACTCTGATAACCTTCCAGAACCTTCACCAACATCCAATAATCCCTCATCCTCATATGAAAATAACATCATCCTCTCTTATGTTCTGCCCAAAGATATCTCAGACAGCCAGCCAACTCCCAACAGCTTACCCCTTCTCAACAGCTTAGATGAAACTGTTAGCTGTCCAACAGTAAGCTGTCAAAATCACTACTCCAATACCCATTTTAAATGATGAAAAACTTTTCATTTCCATTCCAATTCTAAAGGAAACCATTCCTGAAGGGGTTCCTCATTATGATATTTTTATGAGTGCATTCATCTCTCAACTGAAACCCAAGAAATCCATGAAGCCCTCCAAGATGCAGACTGGATAGAAGCCATGGAAGAAGAACTTGAACATTTTGAAAAGAATAAAGTATGGAAACTTGTTCCTAAACCTAGAAACCAAACTGTCATAGGCACTAGATGGGTCTTCAGAAACAAAATGAGTGAAGATGGAACAGTAGTGAGAAACAAGGCTAGACTTGTAGCTCAAGGATACAGACAAGAAGAAGAAATATATTATGATGAAACATTTGCTCCTGTAGCAAGACTTGAAGCAATCAGACTATTCCTAGCCTTTGCATCTTTCAAGAAGATAAAAGTATTCCAAATGGATGTCAAGAGTGCATTCTTGAATGGAGTACTAAATGAACAAGTATTTTTTGCTCAACCACCTGGATTTAAACACCCCAAATTCCCAGATCATGTGTAAAAGTTGGACAAAGCCTTGTATGGTCTAAAGCAAGCCCCCAGAGCATGGTATGATACCTTGTCTAAATTCCTACTCATTAAAGGATTTACCAAGGGTCATATTGACAATACTTTGTTCATAAAGAAGTATGGAGATGATACCCTACTTATTCAGGTATATGTGGATGACATAATCTTTAGATCATCCAATGAAGACCTCTACAAAGAATTTGGAGACCTCATGCAGAAAGAATTTGAGATAAGACCTCATGCAGAAAGAATTTGAGATGAGCATGATTGGAGAACTTACATTCTTCCAAGGTCTTCAAGTTAAGCAAATAAAGGATGGGATCTTCATAAACCAAGCCAAATACACCAGAGACATGATAAAGAAGTTTGACATGCAGAATGTCTCAACAGCTAAGACACCACTGTCCACCACAACAAAACTTCATGCTGACACTGATGGTCAAAGTGTTGATCAAACACTATACAGAAGCTATATAGGATCCCTCCTATATGTTATTGCATCAAGACTTGATGTCATATTCAGTGTATGTCTCTGTGCAAGGTTTCAAGCCAATCCTAAAAAATCTCACCTTGCTGCTGTTAAAAAGATTTTGAGATATCTGAAAGGAACCCCTGACTATGGCTTGTGGTATCCAAATGAATCACTATTTTCATTAATTGGCTTCACTGACTCAGATTATGCTGGATGCAATCTAGACAGAAAGTCAACAAGTGGAGGATGTAAATTCATTGGATCAAGAATTGTGTCTTGGTCTAGCAAAAAGCAAACATCAGTTGCAACCTCAACAGCTGAGGCTGAATATGTTGCAGCTGGTCTCTGCTGCTCACAAATATTGTACTTTAAAAGTCAACTACAAGACTTTGGTATGGATGTCACTAATATTCCCATATTTTGTGATAATTCAAGTACAATAGCTATGACTGAGAACCCTGTTCAACACTCTAAAACTAAACATATTGAAGTTAGACACCACTTCATTAGAGATCATGTTGAAAAAGGGAACATTAACTTAGCCAAAGTTGGTACTGAGGACAATGTCTCTGACATACTGACTAAAGCTATGGATGAAAAAAAGTTAGAACTTTTGATAGCAATGTTAGGAATGATTAACTTGCCTAAGTAAAAGGGATAAACTGGAAATTCATTGCATAACTTTAAAAGGTACAAAAGGACATGGTTAGATGTTCACAGTGTCTCAACAGCTAACCTAAACAAATCTCTATTCAAGGACAAATATATGATGGTCTGTTTACATCACATGACTTAAAACTATTCCTTAACCTCGCTACCTCCTGTGAAACATGGTAGCCTATCCTCCTTCTAACTCCCCTTCCAAAACAAAAAAAAAAGTTACAAAACTTCATTTGAACAGCTAACCCACACACTTAGCTGTTCAACCAACTCCCTCACTCACAAGACCTGCTTCCAAACAACTCCAGACCCCTCCCCAGGTGTGTCATGCCTCTTCTCCCCTTCATATGGCTTTGCAGGAGCATATTGACTTGTATCCCCATACCTCTCCAGCCATACAGGATGCCTTTCAATGAAAGGAGCAGATTGACTTGTCTCCCCTTCATATGGCTTTGCACGAGCAGATTGACTTGTCTCCCTATAAATTTCCCTTTTCTAGGTTTCTTGCAATGTTGTCTGCCATTGGGACATTAATGGTGGATTCAATGGCTACTAGTATTTATAGTAAGAAAAATACAGCTGCGATCACAGCTGAGGGAGAGGTTAATCGAACCCGAGACAATGAGATGGCGGTGGGACATGTCCATGGACACCATCTTGGTGGGAAGGGCTTGCCAGAAGGATCTCAACTCTTGTGATATCGTGTTGTTGCAATGGTAAATCTCTTTTACTCCCTCCGTCCCAAAATGAATGATAAGATTTGATCAAGAGCAGTGGCGGACCCAGGAATTTTTCACAAGGGGGCAAAATAGCATAACACATTTAAAGGGGGCAAAAATAAATACTAATGCATTTATTTTTTAAAACAAAGGGGGGCAAAGTCTATAATATAGCACTAATACTCCAAATTTTCAAAAAAAATACACTAGTAAATTTTTATTTTTTTTTAAACAAAGGGGGGCCATTGCCCCCCATCGACATAGGGTAGGTCCGCCCCCGATCAAGAGAAAATTTGGACATTTATTTTGGGACAGATGTAATAATTATATTGATTAATTGGCTTTTTTGAATTATATACGTACATACAAAATAAGTATTCATATAAGCAATATTAGTATATATATATATATATATATATATATATATATATATATATATATGAACGCACAAATATAGTACTTCTTTGTACTCTCTTGAATGATCTCATCTAATTATATACTGTATTATTTATGCATATAATAATGCAGTGTTATACTCCCCCCGTCCCAAAATGATCTTCTCATTTGCCATTTTTCATTGTCCCAAAAATTTCTTCCTATTTCTACAATTTGGGCTTAAAAGTGCTAAGAAAAACATGGCTAGTGAAGCAAGAGTTCATATCCTTAAAAAGATTTTATAGTCAAACGTGAAGATCATTTTGGGACGGAGGGAGTATTGATCAACTAAAAGAAAGCTTCTTCTTTTTTTTTCCCTATTCATCAGAAAACAGTTCAGTTCTGTTAATCAACAAAAGTTAACTATCTTTTTATAAGAAGGAGCTCACCTTCTTTTGTATATTACATTATCTTCACTCCAGTAATCTTGATCTTGCATTTGTCCTTATCTTTTTAGGTTTTGTAATATCATTGATCACTTTGTAATCTTTTCTTTATGAAAGTACTTTACTTTAATCATTTATCTGTGATTTCTTGCTACTTTAATTGATAAATATATCAGAAAGAACAATGAAAATCTTTTCATTCATTCTGGAAAAAGATTGTACATATAGCATCATCTCATGTACTTAATGGAAACATATTTGCCAGGTACTCGAGCTGGGAATTGTTGTACATTCAGTTGTGATAGGGCTGTCTCTTGGAGCCTCAAACAATACCTGCACTATAAAACCACTTGTAGCTGCTCTTTGTTTCCATCAAATGTTTGAAGGAATGGGCCTTGGTGGTTGCATTCTCCAGGTACACCTTTGTTGGACAGCATTTTGTCTCAAAATAATGTCGCAGTTGAATTATTAACGTTTTTGAAAAAAAACGTGCTTTACTTATTTAATTTTACGTTGTATCTACAATGGTAAAATTGCAGTAATACTCTTTCCTAATTTAGAAAGGTGACATTTATTATTGGACGGATCGACAAAAATGGAAAGTGTGACATTATTCTCAGACGGAGGCAGTAACTTTTTTCATTTTAAAAATATTCACTTTTGACAGGCTGAGTACAAGATGATGAAGAAAGTGTTAGTACCTCACTATGCTTAACTCACAATTAATCATAGTAAATATGTTTTGATAAATAAATAATCAATCCATTGATTATATGATGTATACAAGACCTGAGCACAGGCAGCCCAAGACAGAAGCTCAACAGCTAAGCTTCCCTGTTTTCCATTCAAGACAACAGTCAAGTCATTACATTGTTAGTACCTCACTATGCTTAACTCACAATTAATCATAGTAAATATGTTTTGATAAATAAATAATCAATCCATTGATTATATGATATATACAAGACCTGAGCACAGGCAGCCCAAGACAGAAGCTCAACAGCTAAGCTTCCCTGTTTTCCATTCAAGACAATAGTCAAGTCATTACATGATCTACCTATCATCTACACATCCAACAAACTGAAGAACCACCTTTTACAGACTCCCTTATACTTTCAATAATTATCAAAGTGCTAATAACAAACAAGCTTCAACAGATCAAGCCTTAAAAGCCCAACAGCTAAGCTCCCCTGTCTCAACAGCTAAGACTGTTCTTCACCAACAGCTGACCCCACTTCATCAGATCTTTGAAGAATGATTAATCCAATAATTCAGATCATTGGATTAACTCATATTGAAGCTTGATCAAGCCTGCATAAACCTTTCCCTTGACAGCCTGCATACAAAGGAGAAATAAAGTGTTAGTCAACCCAGTCAAAGACAAACAATTTACTTCTCTGTATTCTTGTCCCCCAACGGCTATATGCCAACCCCTATATAAATGAGTATACTGGCATGTTGTCAAGTGCCCTTCCTAATTTTTTACAACCCTTTCTCCCTTTGAAAAAACCTTCAAAACTCCCTTGCATTCACACTGCAGATCTAAATATTTGCTTAAATCCCCTGCAAATATTATGCCATCTTCCACCCACTTACAACCCACATCCAGCCAGCTAACAACCAAGCTATTTTGTAAACACACTTGTGATTATTTTCCTTTTTCTTTTGTTCTCGCTTTGAAAGAAGCAACCTTAATTGAAATGTCAATTAAGTAGAGGGGGTTCAAAGGAACTTGCATTATCAATTCTTGTAACTCTTATTGAAGAGAATATTATAGTGAATTGATCTCACTGTTCTAACAGTGGGGTTGGATGTAAGAGAAGGGTTTTGCCTTTGAACCACTTTAAAATACTATGTACACTCTTGTCTTTACACTTACACACACACTACACTTGTCCTTTCATTTATTCATTCATTTATATTCCGCTGCACATCTCTTTTATTATTATTATCTCTTAACAGCTAACCTCAAACAGTTAGCTGACCAAGTTTTAACTAATCTGTTCATTCAGTATAACAGGGCCTTTCAATTGGCATCAGAGCTTGGATTCACCATACAGAGTCTAACAACTTGTGATAGATCCATTCAACCCACCATGCCTCAACCAAGAAGAAACAATGAAAAGGACATTCCAAACATTGATGATTGTGGATCCTTTGAGATTTATTCATCAAAAATCAAAACCTATCTAGATGCTAATAGCATATGGAACTGGTATGTCTTAGAAAATGAAGTTGAACCTCCCACTCAAGCTGAAGTCAATGGAGGAGGTAGAAAACTCAAATCTCCTGAAAATTGGACTGATGCACAAAGAAAACTTATGACTGCAAACTTAAAAGTAAAAAACATTCTGCAAAAAAGTGTAAATGACTCCCTAGCTCAAGATATAGCTAAAGTACCAAGTGCTAAAGCAGCATGGGAACTAATTAACACCAAGTTCACTAAACACACCAGTGTTAGAACTCAGAATCTATATAACTTATTAAGACAATTAGAAAACTTCAAACTCTATACTGGAGAGAAAGTGAGTGCTACAAGACCAAGATTTGAAGATCTTGTAAGAGCCATTTCAGACCATGGCAAAACCTTTGAACAATCTGACCTATGCTTAAAGATCTACTCTAATCTTCCTCAAGAGTATGAGAAAGTAGACCTTCCCATTAGAGAAGGAGCTGAATGGAGTAGTATGACCATAGAACAATACTTTGGTAAACTTGAAGCATATGAACTAGAAGGAATGATCAAAATTCAACCAGCGTCCACCATATCTCAAATCCTTGCCCTTGTAGCTCAAGAGCAAACCCAGAAACAAATTTCTCAATAGGACATTGACACTCTTGTTATTAATGCTCTACAAAAGCTAAACATAACTCCTAAACAAGAATCAAAGCCTATCTCTCAAGAAGACATCCCAAGTCTCATTTCCATGGCTGTCAGAAATGCCATGAAGCACCAAAAGAAAGCCTTTGAAAGAAGATACAATCCTTCACCATCCAACTCAACTCAAGAAGTTGTTAAGAAAAACATTGAGTGCTACAACTGTGGCAAACCAGACCACTATGTTGCTGATTGCAAAGAACCTAAGAAACCAAGAGAAAACTCAAAAAGAATGCCTTATTCTAAAGAAGTTATTCATAGCTCTAGGTGCAATTGCTTTAATTGTGTCAAGGCTAAGAATGACAAAAATAAAGAACAAGTCATGCTTGCTGACTCTTCTAGGTTTAGTGATGAAGAATTTGAATCATCAGACTCAGATAGTGATGAAGAAGAAGCATTACTGTGTTTGGTTGCACAGGAATATGATGACTCAGATAATGAAGAAGACCTAGAAGCCTTAGCTTCTGCTGAAGAAGTTAAAGAGGTACATAATTTTAATTCTCTTAACATTGATGGATTTAGAAATTTAGTTTCCACCCTTTTGATTCAAAAGAAGAAACAAGACTCTAGCTTTGCTTCCCTCATCACCGAAAACCTTGAGCAATCAAAAACCATTGAAAATCTTAAATCCCTAAACACTAACCTTGAAACAACCAAAAAGGATCTGGAAGAAAAATGTCAAAAACTTGAAATTGACATACTTAGCTCAGCTAAGACTGACTGCTCTATGTCCCAAAAGGATAATGAACATGAAATGAGTATCTTGAAGGAAGAAAACATTGCTTTAAAAGGAAAAATTGATTCCTGGAACAAATCAAGCAATGTTCTATCCATGTATCACTTTAATCAAAGACATCCTGGGGACAGATCTGGAATAGGATCTAAAAATCCTACACTCAAAATATACACTCCACCTACTGGTGATAGAGCCGTTGAAACTATGATTTTACAAAGTCTCAACACATTCTCTACCAAGAAACCATCTTACCCCATTCAAACAAAGGAAGATGTGTACAAACAGAGGAGTGAAGAGAGTAAATTAAAAGAGGATTCTCCCACAATTCCTAACTCTCAAACTTCCACCATTACTGATGATATTAAATCTCAGAAAAGGAAGCAAGAACAGAAGCCTAGAAAGCCTAGACAAGCCAGACAGCTAAGACAAGCTGATCAGCCAAAACAAACTGGACAGCCAAGACATGCTAGACAGCAGAGGCACCCTAGGCAACCTAGACAAAATTGGCAATATTCCAATGGAAAAAGCCATGCTTATCAGTCACAGAATTCCTCTCCTAGATCATCATACCAATCACAAAACCCAAGGCAGCAATCTCACTTTCATCAACCAAACTACAGAAATCAAAGCCCATACAACACTGGACACCTATATAACTCTCCTCAGCCGTTCACATTGACACCCTACATGATCCAAATCATTTCCTACTATAACACCCTTAACCAGTTCTTTAAGAGAAGATCAGGTGGTAAGGCTAGGGTACCAAAGAAAGTCTAATCCTTTGGACGCAAAAAGTATAAAGGGTACCCTAATTTATATTTTGTTTTATAGGTATCTAGCAAAGGAATCTGGTATTTAGATAGTGGATGCAGCAGACACATGACCTACAATAAGGAATGTCTTCAACAGCTAACACCAAAGAATCATCCCAATGTTACATTTAGTGACAATTCTCAAGCAAGAGTCAAAGGATCAGGCAACCTAGTGACCAAGGAGATCATCTTTACAGATGTATCTTATGTTGAAGGCCTTAAACACAATTTGATCAGCATTAGTCAAATATGTGACAAAGGTTACCATGTTATCTGCACAAAGGACCAGTGCCAAGTCAAAGACAAGAACAACAAGGTTATTCTAACAGGTGTTAGAAAGACGAACCTCTACTTCCTCCACCTTAAAGTAGTTCAATCCTTAGCTGCTCATTATCTTTTGTCCTATAGCCAATCAGATATGTCTTGGCTATGGCATAAGAGACTTGCTCATTTGAACCTCAAAACCATTTCAAAATTTTCCATCTCCAATCTTGTTAAAGGTCTCCCTAAAATACCTTTCAAGAAGGATAACCTTTGCAAAGCCTGTCAATGTGGAAAACAAAAGAAGACCTCCTTTTCTGCAAAAACAAGACTTGACACTTCCAAACCTCTTGAGCTCCTTTACATGGAACTGAATTTTAGAACACTGGAGTTGACACTTATTGTAATCAAATTGGAAACACAATTTTTCAGCACCAAGAACTCCACAACAGAATGGAGTTGCAGAAAGAAAAAATAGGACCATTTGTGAAGCAGCAAGAGCAATGTTGTCTGAACACAATCTTCCTAAATACTTTTGGGGTGAAGCTGTTACAACTGCTGTCTATGTATAGAATAAAACTCTTATCAACAAGTATCATATGAAGACCCCATATGAGTTGTGGAATGGAAAGGTCCCTACCATATCCTATTTTCATGGATTTGGAAGCAAATGCTACATTCACAACAAAGGGAAGAACAACATGGATAAATTTGATTCCAAGAGTGATGAAGGAATCTTTTTAGGCTAATCCAATACTAGCAAAGCCTACAGAGTATACAACAAGAGAAGACTAGTTGTAGAAGAATCAATTCATGTTGACATTGATGAAAACAATGATCAAAGCAACACTGACCTTTATGATTTTGATGAAAGTATTGGAAACTCTGACAACCTTCCAGAACCTTCCCCAACAACCAATAATCCCCCATCTTCATATGAGAATAACTCTATTCTTCCATATGTTCTACCTAAAGACACTCCCAACAGCTTACCTACTCCCAACAGCTTTCCTTTTCCCAACAGCCAAGATGAAACTGTTAGCTGTCAAATTGTCCCTTCTCAAAACTCCACTCCCATCCCCATTGTCCATGATGAGAACATTGTTATCTCCATTCCTATACAAAAGGAAACCATTCCTGAAGGCATTCCTCACTATGACATCTTTATGAGTGCCTTCATCTCTTAAATGGAACCCAAGAAGATCCATGAAGCTCTTCAAGATACAGACTGGATTGAAGCAATGGAAAAAGAACTAGAACAGTTTGAAAGGAATAAAGTATGGAAACTTGTTCCCAAACCTAGAAACCAAACTGTCATAGGTACCAGATGGGTATTTAGAAATAAAATGAGTGAAGATAGTACTGTAGTTAGAAACAAAGCCAGACTTGTAGCTCAGGGATACAGACAAGAAGAAAGAATAGACTATGATGAAACTTTTGCCCCTGTAGCAAGACTTGAAACCATAAGACTATTTCTAGCCTTTGCATCTTTTAAGAAGATGAAAGTATTCCAAATGCATGTCAAGAGTGCATTCTTGAATGGAGTACTAAATGAAAAAGTGTTTGTTGCTCAACCTCCTGGATTTGAACATCCTAAATTCCCAGATCATGTATACAAGTTGGACAAAGCCTTGTATGGTATCAAACAAGCCCCTAGAGCTTGGTATGATACTCTGTCTAACTTCCTTCTTGATAAAGGATTTACCAAAGGTCATATTGACAACACACTGTTCATTAAAAAATATGGAGATGACACACTACTCATTCAGGTCTATGTTGATGATATAATATTTGGATCATCAAATGAGGACCTTTGCAAAGAATTTGGAGATCTTATGCAAAAACAGTTTGAAATGAGTATGATTAGAGAACTTACCTACTTCCTGGGTCTCCAAGTCAAACAAATGAAGGATGGAATCTTCATTAATCAAGCCAAGTACACAAGAGACATGATAAAGAAGTTTGATATGCAGAATGCCTTAACAGCTAAGACACCCCTGTCTACAACAACCAAACTTCATGCTGACACTGATGGTCAAAGTGTTGATCAAACACTGTACAGAAGCTATATAGGATCCCTCCTATATGTTACTGCCCCAAGACCAGACATCATGTTCAGTGTATATCTCTGTGCAAGGTTTCAAGCCAACCCTAAAGAATATCACCTTGCTGCTGTTAAAAGAATTTTGAGATATCTTAAGGGAACTCATGACTATGGCTTATGGTATCCTAATGAATCACCATTCTCACTAATTGGTTTTACTGATTCAGATTATGCTGGATGCAATCTGGATAAAAAGTCAACAAGTGGTGGATGTTAATTCATTGGATCAAGAATTGTGTCTTGGTCAAGCAAGAAGAAAACATCAGTTGCAATCTCAACAGCTGAGGCTGAATATGTTGCAGCTGGTCTCTGCTGTTCCTAAATATTGTACTTAAAAAGTCAACTTCAAGAATTTGGTATGAATGTCACAAATATTCCTATATTTTGTGATAATTACAGTACAATTCCTATGACTGAGAATCCTGTTCAACACTCTAAAACCAAACACATTGAAGTTAAACACCACTTCATTAGAGATCATGTTGAAAAAGGGAATATTAACTTATCCAAAGTGGGTACTGAGGACAATGTCTCTGACATTTTAACTAAAGCTATGGATGAAAAGAGGTTTGAACTTTTGAGAGAAATGTTAGGAATGATTAACTTGCCTAAGTAAAAGGGATTAACTGAAAAGTCATTTAAAAACTTTAAAGAAATACAAAGACATAGTTAGCTGTTTTACAGTTTCCCAACAGATAACCTAAAATAGATCTCTATTCAAGGACAGTTATATGATGGCCTGTTTACATCATACAACTTGGAACTAGTACTTAACCTCACTACCCCTGTGGACCTTGGTAGCCCTCCAAAAAAAAAAAAAAAAGGAGTACTAAAAAAAAAAAAAAAAAAATACTCTTCCCAACAGCTAACCAACCATCTTAGCTGTTCAACTCATATTCCCCTCTACAAGACTTATTTCCAACCAACTCCAGATCCCTTGTCCTGCTTGTCCTCCCCTCTATATATTCCTGCTGGCGTAGATGGACCTCCCTAAAAATACCTTTCCAACCATATTGGATGCCTCTCCATGACTGGGTCAATAGCAGTAACTGAGTACTACAAGGGTGGACCCATGGTTCTTGGCCACCATTCCTCTACATCATCATAAGGAGGAAAGTCATCAAGAGGATACATGAATCTGAAGGTACCTAAGGTTTGGAAACTCTCAGCAGCTATCATTGCCATATGTGATGAAGGACCACCATCACTCACCTCATTCACATGAACTGGACTACAACACCTCAAATACTGTTTAAATAGCTGAGTGTGAGCCCTTGATAGAGACTGGTGGACCCCATAAAAGTTATCTCCCTTTCCCTCTAGAACTGCCATGTTTATGGACAAAGAATCCCTTCTGATTGAGGAATAGATCCTTGGCTGTTCAACAACATGCACTATCTTTGCCTGAACAGCTAAGCTATCCTCTTGTTGCATCAATTCCCTAAGTGTAAAATGTCTCAAATTCTGGGTCTCTCCTTTCACTCTCATATCTTGGTGACCTTCATGATCCTTGAATCCCCCCTTCTTCATTAAATCCCCAAGGGATTGCACCCTTAGGACTTCAGTTTGAGCAACTCTTGATTTGCTGCTCTCTCCTTCTCCTATCCTCATGTTCTGACCAAACAACTTAATACTTATTCTCTCCTCTACCTGCTTCTCTTTTCCCTTACCATCAACCCTTTTCTGTTGTGCCAACCTATCTCTCTCAAATTTTTCTATAGCTTCCTTTTTACACTCCCAATCTCTTTTTCTCTTCTCTCTCTCTCTCACCCCTCTATACTTCAAAGGGTGATCTAGAGGAAGCTGTTCAACTTTCTCATACAGCTGATGATCACTTTGTATAGTATATGACCTATACTCACTTTCAAATCTTTCTCTCTCAGTTTCTTCTCCAACATGAACTGAAAAGATTAACTTCTTAGCAGTTTGAGCCATTCTTTTTGGATTAAACTTAGATGAAACTGTCCCCATTTTCAAGAGTTGAACTGAGTATGACTTCAGCAGCTAAGACTAAAAGAAATTGATTTTGATGTGTATTCATCAGCTAAGTTCATATTCCTTTTATACATAAGGAATTTATGTCAGTCAATAATAGGGTATGGTTATAGACTTAGCTGTTGGATTTAAATTTATTGTCCAAATATGTCAACTGATTTGACCACCAAATATGTTCTATTGGTACCTAAGGGTGGCAATCCTAGGATGTGATGGTCAAAATTCAATTAAAAGTGTGTTGTGTTATATTTAGCCCCTTACTTTCAATAAATAGCCGCCCGCTATTTCTGGAAATAAATTATACACCATTTACTTCCATTCTATTTACTGTACACTTGAATAGTAAAAGAGGATAACTGTCACTTCTCCTTAACGGCTAGCTTTAAACCCCACGTTGCCTCTCTCCTAAAAATATAACCGTTGTCCCCACCTTCTTAACCATGATCTTCCCATTATCTCTACCTCTTCACAAAATCCAAACAGTTAAAACCCCTCAAAATTTTCAACGATTTCGCATCCTCTGTTTTAAACCCTAATCCTCTGTTTTTTTACTCATCTTGAAAAATCAAATGACTCTCCCTGAAGAATCCCATGGCTACTACATCGAAAGTGACTTCTTCGAAGGAGAAATAGGAACCTTCATCAAAGAAATATTAGAAAACAATGGGCTTCTAAACATGTTAACTGCTCAAAACCCAATCCTTGAAAAGGCATGTATAGAGGTATATCTAGTTGGAACCAGACTGAAAGATAGTACTATTCGATGTGTCTTTCAAAATGTCACAATGCTCATCAAACCTGAAGATGTGCATACAACATATGGCATTTCAAACCACAGAAACTTTGTCACAAATGTTTGGAGCAAAGAATTGGATTCAGAATTCAGTAACCTCTACAAGCTATTCACTGGTCAAAGAGACATTAACTATAACTCAATCAAGAACAAGTCAATACTAAAGAAGAACCGATCCATCAACAATTCAGCCCTGAGTGATGTAGTAATCCAAGGGATGTGTGGGAAGCAATCATCTTTGGACTAGCTAAGCTCATCAGAATGGAAAATAGCCCTTGGTCTCATTAGGAGAAATGTAAATTGGTGCACTGTAATGCTTGAAAACTTCAACTTAGCCTCCTCTCAATCTCTTCACAAGCCCTATGTAAGGTCCACCAAACCAAATCTGTTCAGATTCATGAGTGGAATCCTTGCTAAAAAATTTAAAGAGCTCCCAGCCATTCTCAACACAAAATGGCTTGAAATTGTTCCCCTGAGCATCTCTAAGAAGTTTGACAAGAAAACCATCCCTCTCAAAGGCTCTAAAGAGGGAACAGCTAAGTCATCCAAAGCCAAGTCTTCAACAGCTAAGGCAACCAAGAAGGTCCCAACAGCTAAGCCTGGACCTGATGAAGGTCAAGCAACCAGAATGACCACTAGAGCAACAGCAAAGTCCTCTGCAAGAAGGAAAGCCATAGCTGTTAAAAAGACAGGCAAGAGGAAGATTGATGAACCACCCTCATCTTCATCTTCAACATCCAGATCCTCTTCTCAATCAACAAAAAGTGACTCAGGCACTCCTCCCACTAGTCATGAGAACACAACTACTAAATTTGAAGTGATCAAACCTGCTCACAAAACTAAGAGCAAGGTGTTTGTTGATGATGAAGCCACAGTGAGTGAAGAAGAATCTGAAGTTAAGAAAGCAAGTAGATCCAGTGGTGTAATGGAGATTGATGGAGAAGAATATGGAGTTCAGTTGTCTCTACAACAACAGCTTGATGAAATCAGAAAAGCCAACCAAGGTCAAGGACCACCTGAGCAAGTTGTGCCAACAGCTGAGCAAGCTATGCCAACAGCTAAGCAGGATATCCCAGCAGCTAAGTCAGTTGATCCAACTGACAAGGTAACATCTTTATCCTCTTCTGCTGGTCAATTCATAGTTAAAAGAAGACATGTCAGATCCCCATCTCCTCCTTCTTCCAATTTGACTTCCTGTTCAGATCATGCTACTGTCATTGAAGGAATTCTTGACCTTACTTCTCAAACCATCTCTCCTGGTGAAATCTTAAGGGGGAACTCACCCAGTTCAGACATCCCTATCAGGTCAAGGGGGAACTCTCATGTTCATGAGTTCATCCCATCAACTGAGACTCATCTTCCTCCTTCCCTTCAAACTCAAGCATCCCCTTCTTCTGCTTCCCCTGATCAACTTACTATCATTCCTATTCTTAATCCTTAAATCATTGAGTTTATCAAAGATAAAACTGTGTCTAATCTGTCTGATGATGATATATCAACCCTTTTTGAATAGCTTTCTAGTAAATTTTCTATGGATGAGGCTCTCAAGGCCTTTGATTTCATGTGGATTAGAGAAGCAAGGCAATCCCAAGGTCAGGGTGGATCATCTACTCCCAAACCTGCTCCATCAGCTATCCCACCTTCTAAATCACATTCTCTCTCTCAAATTGATCCAGACACTTCCATGCCCACTCCTAGCTTCTGGGCTTTAGATTGTGACATTGACTTTTCAGTCACAACTGTCATTGAGGCTCACAAAAATTTTGCCTCTCTTCCTCACCTTCCTCCCTTTCTCAACCCTCACAACATTTCCAACCCTTGGGATATGACTAGAACCCATATGAGCATTCATGCTAGAAACATTGGGGGCCAATTCTTCCATGCCTATGAAGAATGGAAACAGTTCAGAATCTCAACCCAATATTGCTTCTTTTTCAAAGCACCTAAACTACCCAATCCCATCACACTTTCAACTCTTCCAGAATGGGAATTTTTCTTTTGCCATCTTATTTCTGAGATTCTTCAAGAATGTCTCTACACCACTTCCTCCCTTGTGCATGCTCTGTGCATTCAATATGCCCAGTCCATCTTTTGAACTCTTCTTTCCTAAAAGAGCTGCATAATGGGACTCATTATCAAGAGTCTCTTCCCAATCTCTTCTGTGTATCCTCAACATCTTCCTCCATCTCCTCCTACATTCCATAAGAAATCCAGATCTCAATTTGCAAATCTCCCTCCTAATTTTGATCCATTCAAATACACCCCTCCATATCATCTCACCTTCACTGACTTCAACCAATTCTCAGCCACCCTCATCAAACAACTCAAATATTCCATTCTTAAAAAGCTTGACAATGTATCTGAGTTCATCTTTCAAAGAGGTGAGAATCCAATCCCTCCATCTCCTGAACAGCCAAACCCAACAGCCTTCCCTCTTCCTCCTCCCAGCAGCCAACCCTTGCCTCCAAGACCATCTCAGGCATCCATCCTCTCCTACTTCCAAGCTCCCTAACCTAAATTCATCAAGAAAAGGCCTACATCTCATTACAAGGACTATCCCATGGGGGTCTCTCCTGCAAAAGAAACCAGGTCTCCTCAGCAACTGCAAGCCTGGATTGGCCCAAGACTTCTTTACAATCAACCTGTCCTCACCAAAAATCAGTTGATAGTCGGACAAGACCAACATTTCCAGTATAACCACATGATGGGTCTTGACTGGAACAATGAATGGGTCTACAGAAGAAATGAACCAGTGAGAAGAGCTACACTCACTCATGAACTAAAAGCTGTGGAGAGAATTCAGAATGCTTAGTATAGGTTATTTGGTTTGTTTTCTCTGTTTTGAATAGCTGTTCAGAACAATGCCTATCTTTTCCTTTCAGTTATTTATTTTAAAAGTAGAATTTAGTTTGTTTAACAGTTTGTTTGCCAAGCAAAACTATCAAGAATATTTTCTCTTCATTGGTGTTCTATTTCCTTAGCATTATATTTGCAGGTACATAATCAAATGTCTTTATTTATTTACCAAAAAGGGGGAAATTATTAGTACCTTACTATGATTAACTCACAATTAATCATAGTAAATATGTTTTGATAAATAAATAATCAATCCATTGATTATATGATGTATACAAGACCTGAGCACAGGCAGCCCAAGACAGAAGCTCAACAGCTAAGCTTCGCTGTTTTCCATTCAAGACAACAGTCAAGTCATTACATTGTTAGTACCTCACTATGCTTAACTCACAATTAATCATATTAAATATGTTTTGATAAATAAATAATCAATCCATTGATTATATGATGTATACAAGACCTGAGCACAGGCAGCCCAAGACAGCAGCTCAACAGCTAAGCTTCCCTGTTTTTCATTCAAGACAACAGTCAAGTCATTACATGATCTACCTATCATCTACACATCCAACAAACTGAAGAACCACCTTTTACAGACTCCCTTATACTTTCAATAATTATCAAAGTGCTAATAACAAACAAGCTTCAACAGATCAAGCCTTAAAAGCCCAACAGCTAAGCTCCCCTGTCTAAACAGCTAAGACCATTTTTCACCAACAGCTGACCCCACTTCATCAGATATTTGAAGAACGATTAATCCAATAATTTAGATCATTGGATTAACTCATATTGAAGCTTTATCAAGCCTGCATAAATCTTTCCCTTGACAGCCTGCATACAAAGGAGAAATAAAGTGTTAGTCAACCCAGTAAAAGACAAACCATTTACTTCTTTGTATTCTTGTCCCCCAACGGATATATGCCACCCCTATATAAAGGACTATACTGGCATGTTGTCAAGTGCCCTTCCTAATTTTTTACAACCCTTTCTCCCTTTGAAAAAACCTTCAAAACTCCCCTGCATTCACACTGCAGATCTAAATATTTGCTTAAATCCCCTGCAAATATTATGCCATCTTGCACCCAGTTACAACCCACATCCAGCCAGCTAACAGCCAAGCTATTTTGTAAACACACTTATTATTATTTTCCTTTTTCTTTTGTTCTCGCTTTGAAAGAAGCAACCTTAATTGAAGTGTCAATTAAGTAGAGGGGGTTCAAAGGAACTTGCCTTATCAATTCTTGTAAATCTTATTGAAGAGAATATTATAGTGAATTGGTCTCACTGTTCTAACAGGGGGCGTGGATGTAAGAGAAGGGTTTTGCCTCTGAACCACTTTAAAATACTGTGTACACTTCTTGTCTTTACACTTACACACACACTACACTTGCCCTTTCATTTATTCATTCATTTATATTATGATGCATATCTCTTTTATTATTATTATCTCTCAACAGCTAACCTCAAACAGTTAGCTGTCCAAGTTTTAACTAATCTGTTCATTCAGTATAACAGGGCCTTTCAGAAAGCAATCATGGCGTTCTTCTTTTCGGTTACAACTCCATTTGGAATTGCATTAGGGTTAGCATTGTCGAGAACATACAAAGAGAATAGACCCAGCTCTTTGATGACGGTTGGACTGCTTAACGCTTCATCTGTGGATATTTTGATTTACATGGCTTTGGTGGACCTTCTTGCAGCAGATTTCATGGCTCCAAAACTTCAAGGTAGCGTAAATGGGCTTGATGTCTTGATCTATGATTGAATGCTGTGAATGAAAATTTCAACGTTTCTTTTTCTTTTCTTTTTCATTTTCTGAAAAGTTTGCATTTGAGAGGGATGTATCAACCATGTTGAATTTCCCCTCAAAGATAATGTAGTTCTGTAATGTTTCGTTATGTTAATAAATGCATTTTTACTTCTTCATCAACATTCAGTTATTCGCTTGAGTAATTCTTGAATTCTTAGATTACTAGAAAATAATACTAGTATTAATTTCAAAGGGACTATCAAGGCTTTTGGGTATTTTAGATGTCTATCTCCAAACCACCTTTGAAAAAGAGTTTTATAACTTGAAGTTAATTTGTGCACGTTTCTTTTGCAAAATTGCAGTTTCATAATATACAACCCACAATTATCTTCACCGAATGTAAAGTGATATTTATCAAAAGATTTATAGTTATCGAACCATCTAATGAAGCTAGCTATAAATAATGTGAATGAACAACCAGTCTGAAACCTTAATATATACTCCCTCGGTCACAAAATGATCTTCCCATTTGCCATTTCTTATTGTCTCATTATTCCCATTTCATATGGAGATAACCAAAGTGCATCACTAGGCCCATACCATAACAAGATTGTGTTTAAACTCCTAAAGAGAGGTTCAAAACGATCCAAAAATAAGAGTATTTGCAAGGGTAACTCACAAAATGCAGGATTGCTCATTCTTGCTGATCTTTGTGTGTGTCAAGTGGCACCTGGAGTTCCCCCAAACACTTCAGTAGGTTAATTAGCTTATCCACTATCTAGTGATAGCTTTAAAAGCATATATACCAATGAAGTATTACAAGGGAACTCTAGGGGACACTTGGCCGTACCTTCATTTCTTCTTGTTAGCTTAACTATAAGGTAATTAAATCACAAGAAACCGGCAATATTCATATTGAGCAAAATAATCACATAAAAACTAACCCGTGTACACAAGGATTTTTAAGTGGTTTAGAGGTATAGATCTTCTCTTACATCTACCCCCACTGTTAGAACAGTGAGACCAATTCACTATAATCCATTCTCTTCAAGAACTTACAAGAATTGATAAGGCAAGTTCCCTGAACTCCCTCTACTTAATTGACACTTCAATTAAGGTTGCTTCTTTCAAAGCGAAAAGAAAAAGAAAACTAAAAATGCACAAGTGTGTTTACAAAGAAATAGCTTGGCTGTTAGCTAGGTTTGAAGGGGGTTGTAACTAGGTGCTAAATGGCACAAGATTTGCAGGGGTGTAATGCAAATGAATTTGTAATACGGATTTGGGGTTCTTGGGGAGCAACAACGGTAGTTTTGGTTGTGTGTGTGTTGAAGAAGGTACTTGATAATGTTATAGTGTGTTTTCTTATATAGGATATGAATATATCCGTTGGGGGACAAGAAAACACAAGGGGAACATGTTTGCAGAAAGTAAGTCTTTGACTGGGTAAAGTAGTGTTGCCTAAATACTTTATTTCTTTATGCAGGATGTCCATGCTGGAGGTGCTCTTGGAGATTTGCATGATTGATTAATTACATAGTTATTTTATGCTAAAATAACTATTCCTTCAAGAATCTGGATCATTTGGAGTCAGCTGCTGGATTTGCAGGGACTTAGCTGTTGGCACAGGGGAGATAGCTGCTGGGATTGTAGATTTGATCAGGCAGATACTGTAGGTTGTTCTAATCAGTGGAATAACTTATTCTTCAATCTTGTGAAGCTTTTCAGATAGCTGTTGGACAGTTGGAGTCTTAGATGTTGGTGAAAAGTCAGATAGCTGTTGGGTTTGAACTGGATGATCTGCTTTAGCATGTTTGCAAATGGGGTTTCTGTAATTCATATGAGTGTAAATGAATGTAGAACTGATATATATTCAGTTCATTTGATGTATATATTATTGGTTGATCCTTGAACAATTTTATACATGAACTGAATAGATAGCTGTTGGGTCTGTTCTTGGGTTGCCTGTGGATCAGGTCTTTGTATGCTTTGTATAAACAACTGGAATGATTATTTATTTATCAAAACATATTTACTATGATTAATCTGGTTAATAACATAGTGAGGTACTAATAATTTCCTCTTTTTTGGTAAATGAATATCATATAAGTACCTGCAGACAATATGCTAAAGAGATGGGATACCAATGAAGATGTAGACTTCTTGATGGAATTGTTTTTGCATACAAAGCAAGGATAGTTAAATATAAACAAGGGAATTATATACAAGATAAGGTTTGGACAGCTTACAGTATAGATGTAGATAAAACCTAATAAACATCTATACAAGCTAGAAATTCATAGGTTTCTATACTTCCTCTCTCTCCTTGGTCAGAGCAGTTCTCCTTTCTAGATCATATCTTCTGTAGAACCATTCATTGTTCCATGCAAGGATCATCATAGAGTTGTACTGATAGTCCACACTTTGCCTTGCCAGAAGTTAACTTTTGGTAAGAGGAATTTGATTGGGCAGTAGCCTTTGTCCAATCCAAGCCTTTAGCTGTTGAGGAGTCATTGATTCTTCATTCAGAGCAACTCCAAAAGGGGTGTCCTTGTAAAGAGAAGCAGGTCTTTGCTTGGTTGATTTGGAGGGTTGTTTAGGAGGCTGAAGGTGGAGATAAGACAAAAAGGATGATTGAGAGGGTGTGGGTGGTCTTGAATAGCTGCTGGAGTGAGGTTGAGGAAAGACAGCATGAGATGGTTGTTGCGGAGATAGGGGAATTGGATTCTCACCTTTTTGCAGGATGAATTCAGAGACATCATCAAGTTTTCTGAGTAAGGAGGTTTTGAGTTATTTTATGAGGCTGGCAGAAAATTGATTGAAGTCTGTGAAGGTGAGTTGGTAAGGAGGGGTGTATTTAAATGGATCAAAGTTAGGGGGTAGGTTTGAAAGGTGAGACCTAGACTTTTTATGGAATGCAGTAAGAGAAGGTGGAAGGTGTTGAGGATAAACAGAGGAGATGGGATAAAGGTTTTTGACAATTAATCCCATGATACAGCTCTTCCTGGAAAGAAGGGAGTAATACACAAATTATGCATACTGAATGCATAGGGCATAAACAAGGGAGGAGGGGGTATAAATGCATTCCAGAAGGTTGTTAGAAATGAGATGAGAGAAGACAAATTCCCATTCATGAAGATTTGTAAAAGAGAGGGGGGTGAGGAAGTTTAGGTGCAGAGAATAAGAAGCAATATTGAATAGTAATTCTAAAATTCTTCCATTCTTCATAGGCATGAAAGAGTTGTCCACCCATGTTTCTGGAGTGGACACTCATGTGGGTTTTTATCATTTCCCATGGATTGGATATATTATGAGGGTTGATGAGAGGAGGAATGACAGAGAGATTGCTGAACTTTTTGAAGGGAGGGAGAACAGCAAGAATGGAGAAGTCTATATCACAATCTAAGGCCCAGAAACTAGGGGCGGGCATAGATGTGTCAAGAGAAATTTGGATTTGGGGATATTGGACAGAAGAGGGGATAGCTGTTGGTATGGATGAAGGGATAGCTATTGGGATGATAGGAGATTTGGAAGCAGATGAGCCTCCTTCACCTATGGATTTTCTAGATTCCCTAAATCTTATAAAATCAAAGGCTTGAAGGGATTCAGGAATTGAAAACTGGGAGGATAGCTGTTCAAACAAGATGGATGTGTTCTCTTCAGAAAGATTATAAATTGATGTGTCTTTGATAATTTCTAAGATTTTTGGATTGAGAACAAGAGGGACAAAGCTAGGTGGAGGAGGAGGAATGATAGTTTGAACTGGGGAAATGGGAACAGTAGAGACTTGTGGCTTAGCTGTTGGGACAGTTTCAAGAGCTGGAGAGTTCCCCCTTGACCTGACAGTAGTGTCAGGACTAGGTGAGTTGCCCCTTAAGGTTTAAACAGGAGGGGTGGTTTGGGGAATGGAATTTTTAAGGTGAAGCATGCTTTGAATAGAAGAGGCATGATCAGAGCTAGAGGTATGAGTAGGGGAGGGGATGAGATTCTTTGTCTTTTAGATCTTCTCTTTATATAGAATGGACCAGCAGACTCAGAAGAAGAGAGTACCTTAGTTGTTGGGACTGTAGGTGCCTCAGCTATTGAAGAGGTGGTCTTAGCTGTTGAACTTGATTCATGGACTAGCTCCTTAGTTGCTGGGTCTTCATGCACTTGGACTGTTCCAGCAAGCTTTTCTCTTCTTGTTTCATTCAATAGCTGTTGAATGGTTAGTTGATCAGCTGCATCTACCTCTTACAAATCAATCACTTCAGTTGATTTAGAAGCTTTTTGAACTTCAGGTTCTCCTTCACTCTGAATGGCTTCATTATCAAGAAAGATTTTAGTGGCATCACTCCCTGCAGGTCTAACTTGTTCCCAAGAGGCAGTAGTGTGCTCATAGCTTTCAACTGGAGGAGTTGAGGCTTTAGGACCAGGAGTTTCTGACTCACTTGAGGATGAGGATGAAGGATCACCAAATTTCCTCTTTTCCTTTGCCTTTGACAGTTATTTTCTTCATTCTTGGTTTCTTAGCTGCTGGCCTTATGTGTACTGGGGTAGCAGGAGAAGGCTCAGCTGTTGGGAGCCCAAGTATATTTTTTCATCTTGTGATCCTCATAGGGGTTTGTACAGGTGCTGGGGGAGTATTTTGACTGGCTGATGGTGAGATAGCTGTTGGAGTGTCAAACTTCTTCTTGGATCTGTGCTCCCTTCCTAGTGATTGCTTAGCTGATGGGGTCCCTTCAGAGTCAGCAGAAGAGGATTCTTCAATATCATGTACATCCTTTGATCTGGTCTTTCCTGTGGTTTTAACCCTAGATGGCTGTTGGGTTGTCTTAGCTGTTCCCTCCTTAGTTCCTTTGAGAGGGACAGTTTTCTTGTTAAACTTCTTGGATTTGCTAAGTGAGACCACTGAACACCATCTTGTTTCTAGGGAAGCAACCCAATGTGTTGCTAGTTTTCTAGCAAGAATCTCACTCATAAATCTGAAAAGGTTGGGCTTGGTTGATCTCACAGAGGGTTTTAGGGTTGATGGAGAATTTAGTAGGTTGAAGTTCTCTAGCATCACTCTGCACCAATTTATTTTCCCTTGAATGAGGCCAAGGGCCACTTTCCATTTTGCAGAACTTAGTTGGTCTAAAGAGGACTATTTCCCAAACATCCCTTTGATTACCACATCACTAAGTGCAGAGTTGTTGATGGACAAATTCTTCTTGAATATTGCTTTGTTTTTCACAGAGTCATATTTCTCAATCCTTTGACCAGTAAATTCTTCATACAGACCTTTAAAAATAGTATCAAGATCTTTGCTCCAAGGGTTGGTCAGAAGATTACGAGTATTGAGCATTGCATAAGTGGTTTCGACATCTTCAGGATTAATGAGCATAGTCACATCCTGGAAAACACAACGGATAGATCCATTATCAAGTCGGGTTCCTTTGGAATAAACTTCCAAACATGCATTCTCAAGGATGGGGTTTTGAGCAGTAAGCATGGTGACAAGGCTATTATTTTCAAGGATTCTTTTGACAAATTGACCAACATCATCTTCGAAGAAATTGGATTCAATATAGTAACCATGACAATCATCAGAGAGAGCCATTGATTTTGAAAAGGAGAATGAAACAGTGTTTAGGGTTTATTAAAACAGAGTATGGGAAATAGACGAAATTGAAGATGAATAGTTTATGAGAGTGAAAATATCCTGGTTTAAGGATGTGGGGTACAACGGTTATTTTTATTAGAGAGTGGGGAGAGTGGGGATTTATTATAGCCGTTATGAATAGTGACCGGCATACCCATTACTGTTCATGGTAAGTGAGAATGTTGAAAAAGAGAGGGATGTTGAACGCCTTTCAAAGTGCAAGGGGGTGATGGGAAAATATGAGATATAGTTTAATGAAGGTCGGACCATGCGACATATATCCTTCTTACTGTAGATTTGAACAGTAAAATGGATGAAAAATAAATATTAGTACATTTATTTCCATAAAAACCGGGCGGCTAATAAAGATAGGCATGGTGAAAATGCAACCTTACACTCTTATGATTTAATTTAGAGCAATCCCATCATAGGGTTGCCACACAAATTAACCAATAGTACGTATTAGGATTGTACAAAAAGTCAATATTAAAGGCTGGATTTGATTTGTCAATAGCTAAGTCTAAGAGTAGACATAAAGATTTTAATATTACATGGACGTGCTATAAAAAGCATATGAACAAGGTTGTTAAGAATAATCTTAACTGAAAAAGTTTAAAGATGGGTAGAACTCAGTCCAAATATAGTCCTAGCAAAATGTCTCAAACTGCAAAGAAGCTGATTTTTGATATCCCAAATGGTGAAGAGACAGAAAGAGAGAGGTTTGAGAGGGAATTTTGGCCCTATAGAGTACAGAGTGACCACATTGTATTAGATGTTGAACAGCTTTCTGTTGATCATCCTTTAAAAGAGCAGGAGATCAAAGAGAGAGAGAAAAGAAAGAGAGAGTGGGATAATGATAAGGCTATTGTACTTGAAGCTGAAAGAGAGAGAGTGCTTCAAAATACACAGGATAAGGAAAAAAGGAAGGAAAAAGTTGAAGACGAAGCGGAGGTGAGTTTCAAGTTATTTGGTAAGGAACTAAAGATAGGAGGAACTGAGAGGGGTAAGGAAGGAGTTTCAAGGCCAGAAATTCAGAGAGTTTATACTCTTGGAAACCTAATGAAGCAGGAAGGTTTTAAGATTCATGAGGGGGATAAGACAAGGAGCAAGGTAGGAGATTCTCAAAGTTTGAGACAGTTCACTTTGAGGGAGTTGATGCTCCAAGAGAACCACTTAGCTGCTCAGGCTAAGCAAGTGAACGCTGTTGAGGGACTTCCTCAATATACTCCAGTGACAAGGGATTCCTTGTCAATCAGCATGACAGTACTGGAAGGAGGAGGGGATAACTTTCAGGGAGTCTCACAATCTCCTTTGAAATCACATATTCAACTCTTCAAACAATACATGAAGTGTTGTAGTCCAGTACAAGTGAATCAGGAAGATGATGATGGGCCTGAGTCACAACTTGGCATGATAGCTGTTGAGAGTTTGCAATCTTCTGGTACTTTTAGCTTCATGTCTCCTCTAAATGATGATGCCCCATATAATGCTGTTGAGGAATGGTGGCCAAGGACAATGGGTCCTCCTCTGCAGTATTCAGTCACTTCAATTGATCCCTTTATGAAGAGGCATCCCATATGGTTGGAGAGGTATGGGGAGACAAGTCAACAAGGTGCTTCTAGGCCTTATGGAGGAGAGAATCAGCGTGAAACTTCTGTAGAGGAGTCAGGAACAGGAAAGTAGGGGATTTGGAAGTGAACAATTAACTGGATTGAGGGGTTAGCTGTTGAGAAAAAGTTTGAGATTTGGAAGGGTAATTGAGAGGGAAGGGCAAGGAAGGGTAGAATAGGTAGTTTTGGTCCTGATGATGAAAGTTGTAACATCATAGGATCTGATCTTTGATGGTTCTGGATAGATGGCTGTTGGGAGTCTGTGAACAGCTATCTTCCTTTATGTACTGTTTTTAGCTTAAATGAATAAAGTTCAATTTTTCCTTTTACTTAGGCAAGTTAATCATTCCTAACATTGCTCTCAAAAGTTCAAATCTATTTTCATCCATAGCCTTAGTCAGTATATCAGAGACATTATCTTCAGTACCAACTTTTGCAAGATTGATATTCCCTTTTTCAACATGATCTCTACTGAAGTGGTGTCTAACTTCAATGTGCTTGGTTTTAGAGTGTTGAACAGGGTTTTCAGTCATAGCAATGGTACTTGAGTTATCACAGAAAATTGGAATATTAGATAAATTTATTCCAAAATCTTGAAGTTGGCTTTTCAAATACAAAATTTGTGAACAGCAGAGACCAGCTGCAACATATTCAGCCTCAGCTATTGAGGTTGCTACAGAGGTTTGCTTCTTGCTAGACCATGATACAATCCTTGATCCAATGAATTGGCACCACCACTTGTTGATTTTCTGTCCAGATTGCATCCAGCATAATCTGAGTCAGTAAATCCAATGAGTGAGAATGGTGATTCATTTGGGTACCACAAGCCATAATCTGGGGTTCCCTTGAGATATCTCAGAATCCTTTTAACAGCAGTAAGGTGAGATTCTTTGGGATTGGCTTGAAATCTTGCACAGAGACATACACTGAACATGATGTCAGGTCTAGATGCAGTAACATATAGAAGAGATCCTATATAGCTTCTGTATAGTGTTTGATTAACACTCTGACCATCAGTATCAGCATGAAGTTTGGTTGTTGTAGACAGAGGGGTCTTAACTGTTGAGGCATTCTGCATGTCAAACTTCTTGATCATGTCTCTTGTGTACTTATCTTGGTTAATGAAGATTCCATCCTTCAATTGTTTGACTTGAAGACCAAGAAAGTAAGTTAGTTCACCTATCATACTCATTTCAAACTGTTTTTGCATAAGATCTCCAAATTCTTTGCACATTTGCTTATTAGATGAACCAAAGATGATATCATCTACATAAACTTGAATGAGTAGAGTATCTTCTCCATATTTCTTGATGAACAGGGTATTATAAATGTGTCCTTTGTTAAATCCTTTATTGGGAAGGAATTTAGACAAAGTATCATACTATGCTCTGGGAGCTTGCTTCAGACCATACAAGGCTTTATCCAACTTGTATACATGGTCTGAAAATTTAGGATGTTCAAATCCAGGAGGTTGAGAAACAAAAACTTGTTCATTTAGAACACCATTTAGAAAAGCACTTTTGACATCCATTTGGAATACCTTCATTTTCTTGAAAGATGCAAATGCCAAGAACAATTTGATTGCTTCATGTCTTGCTACAGGTGCAAAGGTCTCATCATAATCAATTCGTTCTTCCTATCTGTATCCTTGAGCAACAAGTCTTGCTTTGTTTCTTACTACAGTACCATCTTCACTCATTTTATTTCTGAAGACCCATCTGGTACCAATGACAGTTTGATTTCTGGGTTTAGGAACAAGTCTCCATACTTTATTCCTTTCAAATTGTTCAAGTTCTTCTTCCATAGCTTCTATCCAGTCTGTATCTTGCAGGGCTTCATGGATCTTGTTTGGTTCCATTTAAGAAATGAAAGCACTCATGAAGATATCATAGAAGGGTGTGCCTTCAGGAATGGGATCTGTTGAGATAGGCAGAGTAATGATAAGGTTATCATCATTAATGATTGGGATAGGAGTTGTAGGTTGAGGAGGAATGACTGAAAAGCTTTCTTTTTCTTCATCTATCCTGTTGAGGGTAGGATAGCTGTTGGGAGTAGGAAAACTGTTGAGCTTTAGTTGACTGTCTGGGATGTCTTTGGGCAGGACATATGGGAGATAGCTGATGATTTCATTTGAGGATGAGGGATTATTGCTAGATGGAGTTGATTCTGGAAGGGTGTCAGAATTGCCAATGGATTCATCAAAATCACACAAGTCAGTGTTGCTTTGATCATTGTTTTCGTCAAAGTCAACATGAATTGATTCTTCTACAACAAGTCTCCTTTTGTTGTATACCCTGTATGCTTTGCTAGTGATGGAATATCCAAGAAAGATTCCTTCATCACTCTTTGAATCAAACTTGTCCAGGTTATTCTTCCCATTGTTATGAATGTAGCACTTGCTTCCAAAACCATGAAAGTAAGATATGGTTGGAATCCTTCCATTCCATAATTCATATGGAGTCTTCATGTGGTACTTGTTGATGAGAGTTTTGTTTTGGACATAGACTGTAGTGGTTACAGCCTCTCCCCAAAAAATATTTAGGAAGATTATGTTCTGACCGCATTGTTCTAGCTGCTTCGCATATGGTTCTGTTCTTCCTTTATGCTACTCCATTTTGTTGGGGAGTTCTAGGGGCTGAAAAATTATGATCAATACCACTTTCATTGCAGTAGGAATCAACACCAGTGTTCTCAAATTCTGTTCCATAGTCAGACCTTATTTTTTTGATTGACAAGCCTTTAAAGTTCTGAATTTTGTTGAACAGCTGAGAGAGATTTCTAAGGGTATCACTTTTGGATTCAAGGAGAATGATCCAAGTGAATCTTGTGAAGTCATCAACAACCACAAGTGAGTATCTCTTACCACCTAGAGATCTGGTTCTGATAGGACCAAATAAATCCATATGCAGAAGGTCCAATGGCTGGTTAGTGTCCAATCTGGTTTTGGCTGAAAAGGAGGTCTTCTTTTGTTTTCCATACTAACAAGCTTTGCAAAGTTTATCCTTCTTAAATGGAATTTTGGGAAGGCCTTTGACTAGGTTGGAATTGGAGAGCTTTGAGATAGTCTTCAGGTTCAGGTGAGCAAGTCTTTTGTGCCATAGCCATGACATGTCTGATTGGCTATAGGATAAGAGACATTGGACAGCAGAGGTTTATACAACTTCAAGGTGCAGGTAATAGAGGTTCTTCTTTCTTACTCCTGTAAGAATGACCTTGTTGTTATTGTCTTTGACTTGGCAAAGGTCCTTAGTGCAGACAACATGGTAACCCTTGTCACAGATTTGACTAATACTAATCAAATTGTGCTTCAGGCTTTCAACATAAGATACATCTGTGAAGATGATCTCCTTGGTCACTAAATTTCCTGATCCTTTGACCCTTGCATGAGAATTGTCACCAAAAGTAACATTGGGACCATTCTTTGGAGATAGCTGCTGAAGCCATTCTTTGTTATAAGTCATGTGCCTACTGCAGCCGCTATCTAAGTATCATATACCTGTACATGAAACCTACAAAAAAAATTAAAAATTATGGTACCCTTTTATTCTTTTGGGTCCAAAGGATTAGATTTTCTTTGGGACCCTAGCCTTGCCATCTGATCTTCTTTTGAAGAACTGGTTAAGGGTGTTGTAGTAAGACATGATCTGCATCATGTAGGGAGTCAAAGTGAAGGATTGAGGGTTATCATATGTGTTTCTAGTATTGTATAGGGTTTGTTTTCTGTAGTTGGGTTGATGAAAGTAAGATGGCTATTGAGGATGAAATGAATGGTGTGATGATCTGGGAGAAGGTCTTTGGGACTGATAGGCATGACTTTTTCCATTGGAATATTGCCAGTTTTGTCTATGTTGCCTTGGCTTATGCTGCCTAGCCTTTCTTGGCTGTCCAGCTTGTCTTAGCTGTTCAGCTTGTCTTGGCTATTGGGACCTTCCAGGCTTTCCAAACTTGTGTTCATGCCTTCTTTTCTGACTATTGGTGTTGTCAGTACTAGTAGAGGCTTGAGATTTAGAACTTGTGGGATGTTCCATACTTAACTCACTCTTTTTAGTACTTTCACTTCTCATTCTGTATACATCATCCTTTGTTTGAACAGGATATGATGGTTTATTGGTTGAGAAAGTGTTGAGGCTAGCTAGGACCATTGTCTCAATAGCCCTATTACCAGTTGGGGGAGTATAAGTTTTAAGAGTGGGATTTTCAGCTCTAAGACCAGATCTGTCCCCAGGATGTCTTTGATTGAAGTGATACAAAGATAGAGCATTGCTTGATTTGTTCCAAGAATCAATCTTGCTTTTTAGGGCATTATTTTCTTCCTTCAAGGTACTCATTTCTTGTTCAGAATCCTTTTGGGGTTTTGAACAATCAGTCTTAGCTATTGAGCTAAGTATGTCACTTTCAAGCTTCTGACACTTGTTCTCTAAATCATTTTTGGTGGTTTTAAGGATGGGAATTGAAGATTTGAGTTTTTCAATGGTTTTTGATTGCTCAAGGTTTTCAGTGATGAGGGAGGCAAAGCTGGAGTCTTGTTTTTTCTTTTGAATTAAAAGGGTGCAGACTAAACTTTTAAAGCCATCAATATTTAGTGAGTTAAATTATGTACCTCTTTTAATTGTTCTGCAGCAGCTAAGGCCTCTAGAACTTCCTCATTGTCAGAATCTTCATCTTCTTGGGCAACAAGACACAGTAGTGCTTCTTCTTCATCACAATCTGAGTCAGATGAGTCAAGATCTTCATCACTGAACCTAGATGAGTCAGCAAGCCTGACTTGTTCTTTATTTCTGTTATTTTTAGCTTTGACACAATTGTAGCAATTTCATCTCGAGCTATGAATAACTTCTTTAGAGTATGTCATTATTTTTGAGTTATCTTTTTGTTTCTTAGGTTCAGTGCATTCAGCAGCAAAGTGGTCTGGCTTTCCACAATTATAGCACTCCACACTTTTCTTTACAGTTTCTTGAGGTGGGTTGGAGGATGAGGGAGTGTATCTTCTATCAAAAGCTTTCTTTTGATGTCTCATAGTATTTCTGACAGCCATATATATCAGGCTGGGAATGTCATCTTGAGAGATGGGCTTTGATTCTTGCTTAGGGTTTATGTTCAATTTTTGCAGGGCATTGTTTACCAGAACATTAATGTCCTGTTGAGTGAACAATTTTGGTTTTGCTCTTGTGCAACCATAGCAAGAGTTTGGGATATAGTGGGTGCTGGTTGAAATTTGATCATTCCTTCAAGTTCATAAGCTTCAAGTTTCAAAAAGTATTGTTCTACTGTCATGGTGCTCCATTCAGCTCCTTCTCTAATGGGTAGAGCCACCTTCTCATACCCTTGGGGAAGGTTTGAGTATATCTTTAAGCATAGGTCAGCTTGGGTGAATGCTTTGCCATGGTCTGAAATGGCCCTAACAAGGTCTTCAAACCTTGGTCTTGCAGCACTGACCTTTTCTCCAGGATAGAATTTAAAGTTGTCTAATTGTCTGAGTAAGTTGTAGAGATTCTGAGTTCTGACACTTGTGTGTTTAGTGAACTTAGTGTGTATTAAGTCCCATGCAGCTTTAGCACTTGTAACTTCAGCTATTTCTTGAGCAAGGGAGTCATTTACACTCTTTTGCAGAATATTTTTAACTTTTAGGTTAGCAGACATTAGTTGTTTCTCAGATTCAGTCCATGATTCAAGGGATTTGGTTTTGCTTGATCCTCCATTAGTTTCAGCTTGAACTGGTGGTTCTATTTCATGTTTCAAGACATACCAGTTCCATATTCTATTAGCATCTAGATAGGTTTTAATTTTTGATGAATAAATCTCAAAAGATCCACAGTCATCAATATGTGGTATGTCCTTCTCATTGTTTCTTCTTGGTTGAGGCATGGTGGGTTGAATAGATCTTTCACAAGTTGTTAGACTCTTTATGGTGAATCCAAGCTCTGATGCCAATTAAAAGGTCCTGTTTATTAAGATTAACAGATAGGTTAAAACTTGAACAGTAACTGGTTTGGGAGTTAGCTGTTGAGAGATTAAAGGAAGAGTAAATATGCAGCGAAAAATAATTAAGTAAGGAAACAAAAATAGACAATGTGCAGTGTGTGTTTAAGTGTAGAGACAAGAGTGTACACAAGGATTTTCAAGTGGTTCAGAGGTATAGATCTTCTCTTACATCCACCCCCACTGTTAGAACAGTGAGACCAATTCACTATAATCCGTTCTCTTCAAGAACTTACAAGAATTGATAAGGCAAGTTCCCTGAACTCCCTCTACTTAATTGACACTTCAATTAAGGTTGCTTCTTTCAAAGCGAAAAGAAAAAGAAAACTAAAAATGCACATGTGTGTTTACAAAGAAATAGCTTGGCTGTTAGCTAGGTTTGAAGGGGGTTGTAACTAGGTGCTAAATGGCACAAGATTTGCAGGGGTGTAATGCAAATGAATTTGTAATACAGATTTGGGGTTCTTGGGGAGCAACAACGGTAGTTTTGGTTGTGTGTGTGTTGAAGAAGGTACTTGATAATGTTCTAGTGTGTTTTCTTATATAGGATATGAATATATCCGTTGGGGGACAAGAAAACACAAGGGGAACATGTTTGCAGAAAGTAAATCTTTGACTGGGTAAAGTAGTGTTGACTAAATACTTTATTTCTTTATGCAGGATGTCCATGCCGGAGGTGCTCTTGGAGATTTGCATGCTTGATTAATTACATTGTTATTTTATGCTAAAATAACTATTCCTTCAAGAATCTGGATCATTTGGAGTCAGCTGCTGGATTTGCAGGGACTTAGCTGTTGGCACAGGGGAGATAGCTGCTGGGATTGTAGATTTGATCAGGCAGATACTGTAGGTTGTTCCAATCAGTGGAATAACTTATTCTTCAATCTTGTGAAGCTTTTCAGATGGCTGTTGGACAGTTGGAGTCTTAGCTGCTGGTGAAAAGTCAGATAGCTGTTGGGATAGCTGTTGGATTTGAACTGGATGATCTGCTTTAGCATGTTTGCAAATGGGGTTTCTGTAATTCATATGAGTGTAAATGAATGTAGAAATGATATATATTCAGTTCCTTTGATGTATATATTATTGGTTGATCCTTGAACAGTTTTATACATGAACTGAATAGATAGCTGTTGGGTCTGTTCTTGGGTTGCCTGTGGATCAGGTCTTTGTATGCTTTGTATAAACAACTGGAATGATTATTTATTTATCAAAACATATTTACTATGATTAATCTGGTTAATAACATAGTGAGGTACTAATAATTTCCTCTTTTTTGGTATCCTTCTGATCATGTTCTGTTTGGACTTGATGGGTGGAAAAGATCCATCTGGAATATATGAAAATGAAAGCACACACATAAGCTAAAGAAAAGGTGGAATTTCCATGTGCTCTACCAACTTGATCATATATATTCCCTAACATTCATATAGCGTACATTTGAGGCTAGGTTCATCTTACCCTTATCAAGATCTATCTACACAATGAAAAACCTAATATGACCAGCAACATTATAAATTATTCTAAATTCTCAAGTTATGTATATATATATATAGATGGTACTTGGATTGAAGGAGAATGTACATCAAGATGTTCCCTAGAGTTCCCCTGACCACTTCACGGGTATAAAGATTTGAGCTACTAACCACTGAAGTGTTTGGGGGAACTCCTGGATTCATTTGATCATGTTCCGACGCTTGCTCAGAATTGCTGTTCCTTCTAATCTGAACTCTTTCTAAATACTGTGAGTAATCCAGATTCACTACCCATTATGTCTACATAAATACTTTTTGATAGTCTATCTATTTACAGGCTTTTAATGGAAAATACTACTCCCTCCGTCCCAAATGAACGTCCAAAAATCTTAAGAGCAAATTTGAAAAAAGATTGGACATTCATTTTGGGAAGGAGGTAGCATCATGTATGGGTCCTAGTAGGCAAGCTGTGCACTTGCTTAAAGGACTACAAGCCACGTAAGAGCTGGGCACTTGCTTGAGAACTGATGGATAACTCCATGGAACGAGTACGAGCATCCTTTTCTATCTTTGACAAATCAACTTTAACTTCCAAAATCTTACGTCTATATAGTTTCACGGAACTCTTTGCCAAGAAGATGATGAACTTTCTAAATCTAGGACAATTTGTAAATGTTTGAATCCATTATCAAAACGAGTATTTAAGAGGTTTTTTTTTTTTTGCTCAGAAAATAATATATATGGAGTATATATTTAAAGAAAAAAAGAAACATGATACTGCCAGACATCGTGCAATATGAGAACCACCGGGCAACAAAAAAACACACGACCCTTCACAGAGGAGGTATATCTGGGGAGGAAACCAAAAACAAAAACAAAACCAACCAAGGTATAAATCACTCATGAAATTACCAAGCAACTATGAGGGAAAATATCAAGCTGCTCCATGATATCCATCAAACACCACAAATCAATTAAAACGAACCGCATTTTGCCAGAGTCGACATACAAAAAGTTGCAAATAAACATTGACCCAAAAGGAGCAAAACCCTCTATCACTCCATGACTCCAATTGAATTCACTTCAGTATTCAAACTAAAATCGATATAGATATATCATTGATTGTCAAAAATGATTAAAACCCTTATCGAGATCTTTCCACTTACTAACTGCAAAGAAACAAAGAACATTATAAATTGCTGCAAGGCTTGACCTTATTTTAGCAAGAAAAGAGAGAGTGAGAGAGAGAGAGAGAGATAGAGAGAGAGAGAGAGAGAGGGGGGGGGAGAGAGATCGAAAGCAAGTGGTAGTTTGAGACTTTGAGTGAAGAGAATGCACATCAAGGTGTCCCCTAGAGTTCCCATGAACCACTTCACTGGCTTGGCTGCAGGGATTAATTCTTGGCCATGATCGATCCTCTGAATTGTTTGGGGGAACTCCCGAGGTTCATTTGATATATGATGCATAACCAGATTGATATTTTCTTAATTTGATGTTGCAATTGTTCATGACATTGTGAAGTCCTGTTTGCAGATAACGATAAACTACTCCGTCTCAAAATGAATGCATAAAAAATTCAAACTTGCTCGAGTAAATTTAAACTTAACATTCACTTTGGGACAAATGGAGTAATTAATATATGTATTGTTTTAGGTCTAATCAGCTGCATTCTTGGGAACTCAAGACTTTGGCGAAGGTAGAGCAATTCTTACTACTTGATCTAAGCGTTTGATGGTTACCTATGTGATATCTCTAGTACAAAACTGTTGGAAATGGCTCAAGTTCTAGAATAATCTAGGATTATTTTCCTCTTGGACATTCATCATTACCCACATGTTGAATGTATGATGATTTTGGAGTTTCCAAAGAAACTCTTGGTGTTCTCTCTCTCTCTCTCTCTCTCTCTCTCTCTCTCTCTCTCGGATACATCCTTATCTTGGATGGTTTGTTCTCTCTCAGATACATCCTTATCTTGGATGTCTTCTAGCATCATGAAAAGTTGTGAGAAATCATTTGGAGTGTTAAAACACTTTGTTAGAGAGAGACACATTTCAAATTCAACCATGAGGAGAATCCCAAAGATATGGAGAAGTTGGAATGGAAGAAGCTAAATCGTTAAGCTTGTGGGACAATTTGTACTTGTCTTGGGACGGACCAAAAATATCTATTCATGAAGGTCTCTTTGGCAAAGGAGTTATGGGACAAACCTGAGGCAATATATATGTAGAAAAGTGTTGAGAACAAACTCTACTTGAAGAAGAAGCTCTTCCGGTTTGACTACAGAAAAGGTAATTTGATGACCGAACATTTGAATCAATTTAACAAAACCATTACCGATATGCAAAACTTAGATGTTGATGCAGCCGATTATGATAAGGCATTATTGTTAAATTCCTTGCCTGAGTCGTATGAACATTTGACTACTACCTTGTTGAATTGAAAATTTGAAATTTGTTTTTGATGATGTTTCCAATGCTCTAATGAATAACGAGGTACGGAGAAAGGACAATGGTACCAATAGTTGAAATAATGGAGAGTGTGGTCGGTCCCAGTCAAGATCAAAAGGAAAATCAGTTGATCCAAAGATAGTCGGCATAGATGAATGTGTCTATTGATGTAAAAAGGACAATTATAAAGAACAATAAGAAAGAGTCAAAAGAAAATGTGACTAGGAGGAACAACAGCGATGCAGATGACGCTTTGACAGTCTCACTCTCAATTTCAGTCAGTCATATTGATGAATGGATCTTAGATTTGGGTGCTCCTACCACATGTGTCCTCACAAAGAGATGTTCTCGACATTTAAAGAGCTACATGGTGGAGTTGTTTATATGGGTAACAACAACACTTGCAAAACAAAATGAATTGGTTCGGTGCATTTGCAGATGTTTGATGGAGTTATTCGTAAGCTCACCGAAGTTCAGTATGTCCTTGATTTGAAGAAGAATTTAATTTCTCTTGGAACATTGGATCCAAAAGGTTATCGCACCACTTTGGATGGGGTCACCTCAAAGTAACTCAAGGAGTTTTGGTAGTGATGAAAGGGACTCGGAGAGGTAACTTGTTCTACCTTAAAGGAAGCACAGTTGTTGAACAAGCAACCATAGCAAGCTCGAATGAGCCTTATATGTAGAAGTTGTGGCACATGATACTTGGACATGTTGGAGAAAAACCACTTAAACCTTTTGTGATTCAAGTCGTGCTCAAAGGTGCAAAAACTTGCAAAGTTTACTTTTGTAAAATTGTGTTTATGGCAAACATAGAAGGGTGAAGTTTGGTACTATGGTCCATATGGAACCAAAGGTGTGTTGGATTATTCTCACTCGAATATGTGGTGTCCTACAAAGAATGTTTCGTTAGGAGGAAAAAGGTGGATTATGACCTTTATATGGATGACTACTCTAGAAGAGTTTGGATGTACCCCATGAAGTACAAGCACGATGTTCTAAGAGTCTTTCTTGAATGGAAGAATATGGTGGAGAACCAGATGGGCTGCAAGATAAAAAATCTACGATCGAATAATTGTTTTGGGTACAAGTATGACCCATTTTTGAAGTGTGTCGAGAAAAGGGCATTGTTCAACACTTAACTGTTCCTGGTGATTCGCAGCAAAATAGAGTTGCAGGAAGAATAAACCATACCTTGGTGCAAACGGCTCGTTAAGTGTTGTCCCAAGCAGGGTTGAGTAACGCATTTTGGATTGAGGCTCTCAAATATGCAATTGAGTTTGTGAATTGTTTGCCTACAACTTGAAATGGACAAAAAATACCTCTTTAAGTATAGTCTAGTGAACCAGTTAGAGACTTTGAGCATTTGCACATATTTGGATTCCCTCATGCAGAAACAATTTGAGATGAGCATGATTGGAGAACTTACATTCTTCCTAGGTCTTCAAGTTAAGCAAATGAAGGATCGGATCTTCATAAACCAAGCCTAATACACCAGAGATATGATAAAGAAGTTTGACATGCAGAATGCCTCAACAGCTAAGACACCACTGTCCACCACAACAAAACTTCATGCTGACACTGATGGTTAAAGTGTTGATCAAACACTATACAGAAGCTATATAGGATCCCTCCTATATGTTACTGCATCAAGACCTGATATCATGTTCATTGTTTGTCTCTGTGCAAGGTTTCAAGCCAGTCCTAAAGAATCTCACCTTGCTGCTGTTAAAAGGATTTTGAGATATCTGAAAGGAACCCCTGACTATGGCTTGTGGTATCCAAATGAATCACCATTTTCACTAATTGGCTTCACTGACTCAGATTATGCTGGATGCAATCTGGACAGAAAGTCAACAAGTGGAGGATGTCAATTCATTGGATCAAGAATTGTGTCTTGGTCTAGCAAAAAGCAAACATCAGTTGCAACCTGAATAGCTGAGGCTGAATATGTTGGAACTGGTCTCTGCTGCTCACAAATATTATACTTAAAAAGTCAACTACAAGACTTTGGTATGGATGTCACTAATATTCCCATATTTTGTGATAATTCAAGTACAATAGCTATGACTGAGAACCCTGTTCAACACTCTAAAACTAAACATATTGAAGTTAGATACCACTTTATTAGAGATCATGTTGAAAAAGGGAACATTAATTAAGCCAAAGTTAGTACTGAGGACAATGTCTCTAACATAATGTTAGGAATGATTAACTTGCCTAACTAAAATGGATAAACTGGAAATTCATTGCATAACTTTAAAAGGTACAAAAGGACATGGTTAGCTGTTCACAGTGTCTCAACAGCTAACCTAAACAGATCTCTATTCAAGGACAATCATATGATGATCTGTTTACATCACATGACTTAAAACTATTCCTTAACCTCGCTACCTACTGTGAAACATGGTAGCCTATCCTCCTTCTAACTCCCCTTCCAAAACAAAAAAAAATGTTACAAAACTTCATTTGAACAGCTAACCCACAAACTTATCTGTTCAACCAACTCCCTCAGTCACAAGACCTGCTTCCAAACAACTCCAGACCCCTCCCCAGGTGTGTCATGCCTCTTCTCCCCTTTATATGGCTTTGCAGGAGCATATTGACTTGTCTCCCCATACCTCTCCAGCCATACAGGATGCCTTTCAATGAATGGAGCAGATTGACTTGTCTCCCCTTCATATGGCTTTGTAGGAGCAGATTGACTTGTCTCCCCTTCAATGGCTACTAGTATTTATAGTAAGAAAAATACAGCTGCGGTCACAGCTGAGGGAGAGGTTAATCGAACCCGAGACAATGAGATAGCGGTGGGACATGTCCATAGACACCCTCATGGTGGGAAGGGCTTTCCAGAAGGATCTCAACTCTTGCGATATCGTTTTGTTGCAATGGTAAATCTCTTTTACTCCCTTCGTCCAAAAATGAATGATAAGATTTGATCAAGAGCAGTGGCGGACCCAGGAATTTTTCACAAGGGGGCAAAATGGCATAACACATTTAAAGGGGGCAAAAATAAATACTAATGCATTTATTTTTTAAACAAAGGGGGGCAAAGTCTATAATATTGCACTAATACTCCAAATTTTCAAAAACAATACACTAGTAAATTTTTATTTTTTTTAAACAAAGGGGGGCCATTGCCCCCCATAGATATAGGGTATGTAAACTTTAGAGGGATATGAATCACTTACTTGATTGATTCTTGTGCGGAAGCGTAGATCGTCACCGTGGATTTTGATCACCGAATTGAACTTGGTACAATGCTTCGCAACGTAGGCCGGGAGCGAAACCACGAACGGAAATCACCCACTAGTTCACAACACTTGTTTGCTCATTTTTTCAGCCATGGATGGGGAGAGAAAACGAAGAAGAGAGGGAGAGCAGTTTTTCGTCTTTTCGTTTGCGTCGTGTTTCTCGAAAAATGACGCAGTCTCTCTTTTGAGTCGTGAAAGATAAAACCGACTCCGTAACTGCTCGTATTTAACTGCCTCCCTTTTATTTATTCATGTATTTTATTTTCTTAATAAATACAAGGAATTGGGCTTGTCTAGGTTGGGCCATCTTGGACGGACCTAGTTTAATTCCAACATCTCCCACTCGCACTCGATGGCCTTATCATCCATGATCTATCATTCAAGCAAATGTGTCGTGTGACCAACGAGCGTGCATGTACGTGGTAGCTTTTAGATTATGCACCCATTAGGCATGACATAATAGCTACGTCCACTACAAGTTCACCATTGACTCGTTATACCCCAGACTAATTTGATTAAACCAAGTCCAAACATACCGTGGTCCCTTTAAGGCTATATTTGACTCTTATGATCGTAAAGTGTGTTTATAGCTATGTCCGTGACATAACTGGTCGACCTATAAACACAATCATCAGGCATAATCAAACTTGTCTTCCTTTCTCACTTATCACTTTTAGATCATTAAGTCAATCGATTTCCTAGACATGTACCATCCAGCCGAATTAGTTCATGGCTCTAGGTAGTATGCTAAAGTAGCAGACATTGACTTAATACCTTTTAAGTATAGTTGAAAGTCACATAGGGTATCATGCCCGTAAAAATGGCATTTTAGAGACATCACACAATGAGCAAGAGGGACATGTTGCCCATTTCTCTTGGTCAATGCACACTTGTTACTAAAACAAGTGCTACAGTGGTATAACTCCTTTCAAGGAGCGTATGTCAGTAGTTTACCCACTGTAAAGATATTTAGTTCGGAGACACTTCTTAATCCCCAACTATTTATATCTGGCCCGTCTTATAATTCCAGACATATGAGAAGTGTCTTGATTCTCATGCGGTCTTCACTTTGACCTTTTCTTGATTTGAATCAAGTCGACATATGTTTACGTGATGTGTTGGATTTTATGCAATCATGCGCAGCGGAATAAACCCAAAAGCCTAGATCCGATCAAGATGATTAAATTAATACGGAGATGAATTTAGAATACTAACCGTGACGGAGCTTTAAAATTTCGGATCTTTGAATCTTTATTCTTCGCGCTTCTTTGAATCACGAACACAGGAACACGACCTCAAAGCTTGGATCACGAACTTGGAGGAGTTGATGCCAACACCCTCTATGCTTATCCACACGCGGACGAATTTCAAGAACGATTCTTGAACCGGATTGCTAGACCCAATAGAAACTCTTTCTATTATGAAGGCTATATGAAAAACAATGTTCTTATTCTTTGGGAGGAAGAAGAACTTATTTTTCTCTCTCTTAGAGGCTCTCTAATTGATCTAGAATCAATACATACTGATTAGGTCGTTGTTAGAAGTTTATATACTCATTAGTCCTAAACCTTTTAGGAGAAATAGGTTAAAACCCGTCACAACACGAAATCAGTCTTTTGGGCCCGAACAGGCCTGCTCGGCCGAGTCATATGAGGTGCTCGGCTGAGCACCAGCAGAAAATCGTTTTTAGCCTTTTAAACAATTCGTCCTTTTGTGTGTGACCCCATAAGATTATATTAAGTTGGCAATGAGTCCAAAAACATTTGTACTCATAAATCATGAGCGGACTCTAGCAAGCCATCATGATTACCCAATTAATATAACTTGTCAAAGTTCGCGAATCCTTTATAGAACATATTACAATCTCTTTGTTCGCGATGTCTATTGAACGTAAGCCATGGTCAATGGTCAACTTACAATGTTCAATGCTTTCTCGATCCCGAATGTATTGATAGTACAAATCTTATTTGAGCACGGCCATGCATTTCATCAATACCATTCATCGAGTGGCCAGAGCTTGACATCTCTCTTGACGAGGAACAAATCCCATCTAGACTTATTACCTTTCCCTACATGAATCCGATTACGCCAATCATATTCTTTATAGCTACCCAGTTAGGGGTAACGTTTGAATATCTCAAACGTAATGTTCATCAGGTGGAAGACTGTGATAATCTCAGGTCTAAAAGATTCCAGTAATATAACTATATGAGACTTAATTATGACATTGTGACCATGACATAAATCTCATATGGGTCAGTCCAGTATTTGTTCTCCAACAAATACCCATAAGTTTAATTGTATCTCATACACCATAATCATCATATGATTATCTATTAAACTTATACTAACAATTAATCATAATTATCAGGGACGGGGATTATTATAATAAACAAGCAAAAGATATAATAATCGAACTTTAATATCTTTATTAGAACATAATAAACAGATAACATTAATCGTTCTCATAACGTGCCTAGAGCATACAACACCAACATGATGTACATAGCATACTCCTTTGGTATCTCAAGTATCATTGTCTCATCTCAGCTTGCTTTCATGGCTCCTGAGGCAGTTACTCGTGTGAGAGAGTTAACCTTTGTCTGGTGACATACTCTTATATTGTGTAATGTATGTGTCAATATAATAGAACAAATTATTTATACATCTCAAGAATATAAACTTGATATTCATCAGAAAGTGCATAAACAAACATAGTTCCACAAACGTAGTTCAAACTGAAGTCACTAAGAAAACTCATTGTTCTAAGTACATCTACACCCTTCGAAGACCCATGGCCCTAACATGACTTAGAAAGACATCTCTAGCAAGGGGCTTAGTCATAAGGTCAGCTACCATCATATTAGTATAAATGTACTCTAATGTTACTTCATTACTTGCTATAGTCTCTCGAATGTAGTTATTCCTCAGATCAATGTGTTTGGTTCTTCCATGATACTTTGGATCTTTCGTGAAAGCAATGGACGCTTGATTGTCACAATAAACTGTTACGGGGTAATATGTATGATCGACCACTCTAAGATCCTCCATGAACCTCTTTAACCAAACAGCCTCCTGAACAGCTTTTGTGCATGCAGTGAATTCAGCTTCCATGGTAGAGAGAGATACACTTGTTTGCTTCTTGCTATTCCATGTGATAGCTCCGTTATTAAGCAAAAATACATAACCTGATGTAGACTTTCGGTTATCATTATCTCCTCCCCAATCAGCATCACTATAACCAACTATCCGTGAGTTGGATCCTTGATAACACAACATGTAGTCGACAGATCCTTTTAGATAACGTAATATCCTTTTGACTGCTCCCCAATGTGCTCTTCCAGGATTAGATTGATAACGACTAACCATGCCAACTGGGAAAGATAAATCTGGACGAGTACACATGACTGCATACATTAACTTGCCAATGGCACTGCGATATGGAACTCTAGACATCTTATTCTTTTCTTCCTCAGTCTTAGGGCAATCATCAAGACTCAACTTTTCATTCTTAGCCATAGGAGTGTCAAGGGGTTTGCATTGAAGCATACCAAAGTGTTCAAGAACTTGTTTAAGGTAAGTCTCTTGAGACAAACCAAGGAGTCTTTCAGAACGTTTCCGATAGATTCGAACACTGAGTACGAATTCAGCTTCACCCATGTCCTTCATCTCGAAATTTGAGGACAACCACTTCTTAGTGGCTTTCAACAACTCCAGATTGTTTCCAGCTAATAAGGTATCATCCACATAAAGTGAAAGGATAACAAAATCACTTTTAGATCGTTTGAGATAAACACAGTGATCTTCTTCGATCATTACAAATCCATCATTAATGATTGAGTGGTGAAATCTTAAGTACCACTGCCTGGTTGCTTGCTTAAGACCATATATTGATCGTTTGAGTTTATAAACTTTGTTTTCACTTCCTTTTACAGTGAAACCCTCAGGTTGATCCATATATATCTCTTCATTCAATTCTCCGTTGAGAAAATCTGTTTTTACATCCATTTGATGAAGTTCTAAGTCCAAACGAGCTACAATAGCTAGAATCAATCTTATTGAGGCAAACCTTACTACAGGAGAGAAAGTTTCCTCGTAGTCTATACCCTCTTGTTGAGTATAACCTTTAGCTACTAAGCGAGCCTTGTATCTTTCAATGGAACCATCCACTTTGCGTTTGACTCGTAGGATCCACTTATTTCCTACAGTCTTTCGCCCTGGAGGTAAATCGACTAATTCCCAAACATTATTGGTTTTCATTGATTCCATTTCATCATCCATTGCTTTCATCCATTTTTCACTAGTAGGTGATGTGATAGCCTCTTTATAACTTCTTGGCTCATCAACATCATGTGCATCAGCCATGAATGATTCATTTTCGATGTCAAAACGACGTCGAGGAATATGTCCATGCTGACTTTTACGTACGATAGGCTCTTGAGATTCTTTTTCTAATGGAAGTGTGCTACTCGATGATGGATCCCTCCCACTATCATTAGGAAGGTGAGGAACTTCTTCCTCTATCTCCATTTGATGAGTAGGTATGCCCACTTCGGGTTCTTCCATTTCATAAAGTTTAATCTCCCTATCTATTTCCCCTACTAGGGAAATCGTTTTCCAGAAATTTCACATTACGGGACTCAATTTCAATCAAGCTTCCATCCGGTCCTTCACCTATAAATACATATCCTTTAGAGTGTTCTGAGTATCTAATGAAGATACACTTTTTACCCCTAGGACCTAACTTCCCGTGCTTATCGGAAGTGCTATGTACATAGGCTGCCGATCCCCATGGACGCAGATTTTCCAAAACTGGTTTTCTGCCCTTCCATAATTCGTATGGGGTGGAACTTACTGATTTAGAAGGGACACGGTTAAGAATATATGCGGAAGTCAGTAAAGCATCTCCCCAAAAACTTATAGGTAGATTTTCTTGAGCCATCATAGATCTAACCATGTCTAGCAATGTCCTATTCCTCCTCTCAGCAACACCGTTCTGCTGTGGAGTCCTTGGAATAGTTAATTGCCTTTCAATACCTTTTTCATCACAAAGAGCCTTGAATTGCTCAGACAAATAATCACGTCCACGGTCTGTTCTTAAAGCCTTGATGCTTTTATCTAATTGATTCTCGACAAGGCAAGTATATCGTTTAAAACAATCTAATGCCTCAGACTTGTGAGAAAGTAAATAGATATGACCAAAACGTGTGTAGTCATCTATGAATGTGATGAAGTATGAGGCTCCATGCCTTTCCCTCACGTTCATTGGCCCACAAATATCGGAATGGATTAGTTGCAATGGAAAAGTAGCCCTAACTGATTTTCCAAACGGTTTTCTTGTTGCTTTCCCTGCTAGGCAACTTTCACAAGTTGGCAATAACACTTTGTTAAGTGAGCCTAATAGACCCTCTTTTGCCAACCTGTTCATTCTTTCTTGTCTGATATGCCCTAAGCGAGCATGCCAAACAGATGCATCTACGTTGATGCTACTAGAAGATGCCATTATAGAGAAACAACCATCTTTATTAAACAACGTATGTTCAACATCTAAAACAAGAAAACCATCAACTAGATGTCCAGAACCATAAACAACAGAACCATAACAAGTATCTATAGAAGTTCCATGGAAATTAACAGCAAATCCTAACTTAAGAAGAACAGTAACAGACACAAGATTCCGTCGGATGTTCGGAGCGAAGAGAACATCATGTAGCAACAACTTTTGGCCTCCTAGTAGGTCTAATTGGCACGTACCAATTCCTTCTACACCAATTCTTGAGTTGTTACCAACATAAATCCACTTTGTACCCTTTGGCCCTCGACGGTATTCTTGGAATGCTCCTCGGTCTCTAGTTATGTGGTCCGTGGCTCCTGAGTCTACAGTCCATAAAGGATAAGAGTCAGTGAGCAAAGCACAACTAGAAACAAAGGTGAAATTAGAGGTAGGGCATCTTTTTACCTTGGCTGAATTTTTACATTCAAAAGCCAGGTGACCCAGTTTGCCACAATTGTTACATTCCTTCTTAGGATCAGGACAGTCACGTGCAAAATGACCTGTCTTGCCACAATTGTAACATCTCCTCTCAACTTTGTTCTTCCCTTTGCCATTGTTCGTATTACTTTTGCGATTTCCATACTTTGCCTTCTTCGGCGCCGATCCGCTCCCGTTCCCTTTCTTTTGGTCATCACCTCTTCCACGCTTAGACCCAGAAGCTTTACTTGTACTCGCTTCAGCAGCAAACACTTGAGATGAGGATTTTGAGGCTGGAAGACGCTCATCCTCCAACTCTAAGTGAGTCTGCACATCGTTAAAGGTCTTAACATGTTCATTGTGGGTGAGGTTCATCACCATATGATCCCAATTACTAGGAAGAGAACGGAGAACATCTTGAACCTGTTGTTCATCTGAAAGAAAGTGCCCCGCAGACTTTAGCTCCCTTATCATGTTTGACATCGCCCTTAAGTGCTTCCTCATGGAATCATTAGGACGCTTGCTTGCGTTGTCAAACTTATAGAGAAGCTTCTTCAGCTTCGTAGCTGAAGTTCCTCCAAACTTCTCTTTTAGGGCAACCCACATATCTTTGGCAACTGAATATGTCTCATATTCACACATAAGGTCATCTTGCATACTGCTCAAAAGCGTGATTCGAGCCTTGCTGTTCTGCTTCTTCCAAGCTTCGAACGCAACAAGATTCCTCCTATATTCACCAGTGGTCCTTTCATCAGTCATAACAGGCTCCTCCATGGAACTTGTCAGAGTGTCAAGAACTTCTTGTTCTTCAAGGACATATTGGATCTTGCGGTGCCACATATCGTAGTTGTCACCGTCCAATTTGTCACCATGATTTAGCTCAGCAATTATGTTCTTAACAGAGGTCATGATTAGCAACTACATAGAGACAATAACAAAGAGAACATTATTGACACATATACGTTTCATTACACTTTATTACAACAACAAATGATCATTAAATTAATAATCTAACTAAGGATGCGAAACAAAAGGTCACTAAGTTCACAATCAGCTTCACATTACCAAAGTCATATCATCATCTAATCAATCATTTTCATTGTGTAATATCTTAGTTTCTCAAAAGAATACTTCTTCATCTCTTAAATACTCTTAGGTACATAATAGCAAATTGCGTAGATTTTAGCATATAGATCACTTTATGATAAATGCTAATACTATTATGCAACACTTAACATAAGATAAATGCTCCCACTCAATAAAAGCAGATTTCTGATTATCATTGTTAATATATATCACGTAATCATTAACAAAACATAATAATCAAACTTATTTTAAGGAACATTAAGAAAATCTAGAAAATTAAACGTCTTCAAAAAATTCCAGAAAAATTTCAGAAATCTTAAACTGAAAAACATGGCTACTGTATTTTTTTCAGAATTTTTTGACATCGGGAATTCCTCCAAAACAGTCCGTAAACTTGACTTGTCAAACAGTTGACCAGAAAGTCAAAGTCAACGAAAAATTTCCAAAAAAAATCAGAATACAGAAAACTTGAAAATTTAATTTCTGTATTATTTTCATAATTTTCCGATGTCACTAAGACCTTCAAAATTAGCAAGATGTAATTATTGACTGCGGGACGGAACTAGTAAAAAAGAATCCATGTTATGACTGCTGCGTTTCATTCAGTCCACGAAAACAAGGAATACCCTTCTTCTTTTTTTCGCTAAGTACAATACTTCATGCACTCCTAACAGCAAAAACATAATGACAGTAACCTTCTTCATCAACGAAAAAGGAAAAACCCTAGAATTTCAAAATTTTCATAACTTTTTCATGTTTAGTCCAAAAATCATGAAACAAAATTCTGCGAAAAGCCCTTTGAATTCTCTTTCAAATCACATCAACAATTCATACCAATTCTTAAGGCATGAAAATGTTAGAACATGGCTTGCATTAAAAGTGTAGTTGATAATAATAATAATGTGTAGAATTCCTGGATGTAATATTACCTATTTTTTATGGGCAAAGTGGTAATTTGACATCACTAAGGTTGAAAGGGTGTAGTCCCTAAATGAGGTGCCTATTGGTTTCATATATAAAGGGTTCTCCATCAACCCTAGAAACTACTACATCATTCATTATTACTCTCTCAATAATTCTTCATTAAGTGTTAAAGAAGTCAAGAGGAAAAGGCACAATCATTTAGAAGATCATCATCCCCTTAATTCTTCTTCTTCTTCTTATTCTCCCTACAACATCAAGATGGATTCATCAGGTATAATTCGCTTCCGCCTTCATCTCCTTCTCAAACTTATTCCAGAATAGAGTATGGCATTCAGGAATTAAAATTGTTCTAACAATTGGTATCAGAGCCCGCTCTTTTTTGTTTTGAGTTTGAGTTCTTTTTGGAAAGCCTTAAAACGCTTTAAATTTTGATTCATTTTTCCTGTTGAATCATCAAGTTTTGATGTTATTTAGAAGCACTAATTCATCCTTATAGTGCTGATATTCATCATATAAGTTTTAAAGAAATGGTTTGAAAAGTTTTGTTTGATGAACACAATGGTTCAAATTTGACTATCCCTTCATAACATGGTTTTATGTCTAGTGCATACTATGTGGATCTACTCACTTGATTCCATTATTTTAAAACAAGATTATCCCTAAATAACATGGTTTTATGTTTTAAGTACATACCATGTGGATCTACTTGTTGTTCATTGGTTTTGGAAATAATTGAACAAAAATCAGAAGTGCAGAAAATCAGTCTGCACGGTCAAGTCAAGGGATCTGCTCGGTCGTGCGCTTGAACCGGTGTGATGGTCCGGACGGGTATAATGCAAGATCTGGTCGGACTCCTTAGGATTTTGAACGGGTGGATTTGTAAAGGCATGGTCCGGCCATGTATTAGGATAAACCGGTCGGACCCCATGCATTGATCCGGGCGGGTCCATGTTGAAACCCGGGCGGACCACTATGTTTTGCACGGCCGCGTCTTGTGTTTTGCACGGTCGTGCTAATTGGCCAAAATCATAGTTTTTGTAAGAGTGGTGCTCGGTCGTGTCCTTTCCTGTGCTCGACCGAGCAGGCAGTCTTAGCACAATCGTGCGTTTGGTTTAGCACGGTCGTGCGCCTTATGTCGAGTGGGCCAATTCCTTCTGTCTTTGGTGCTCGGCCGTGCACTTCTATATGCTCGGCCGAGCAGACACTATTCACAGGTTTTGGACTTTTTCAAGTTTCTGCAACATTTTGTTTTCCTTTTTGGACAAAACATACATTTTTTCAAACCTTAAAGTTTTGATTAATTATATGCTTAAATAATTTTATTCATTATTTAAATAATATTATCGCCTAAGTGATTAATGTTATTTAAATCCAAAATTATTAAAGTGTTGAATGTTTAAGTTAATATGTGAATGACATGAATTTTCCAAAGAAGATCTTGACATTTGACTAAACTTAAGCATTCATGTGATGACAAATAAAATGAACATTAAGTTGTTTTATTAAATTCTTAAGACTACCCAAAGGAAGATTATGCATTTAATCAAATGTTGTTCAAATTACCTGTCATCTAAGGCAATTATTTATGAGTCAATTCGCAATCCAAAGATTAGTTTTGATGTCTTGTTAACTACCTTATTGATGGATTTCATTGATATAATTAATCATTTATTCATATTGTAGTTTCTTATAATGTTTTGTATTCATTCTTGTTCTCGATTCCCAATAGATTTACTTATTGCTTCATCCGTGATTACTGCTATGAGTACCTTACCGATGCTTAACGGGACTAATTTTAAAACTTGGAAAAATAAATTGATTATGATCTTAGGCTATATGGACATAGATCACGCATTAAGGGAACCGTTTCCTCTTCCTCTCTCTAATGTAAGCGCTCAAGAACATTGCTTAAATGTTGAGAAGTGGAAACACTCCAACCGCGTGAGCCTAATGATCATGAATATTGTTGTCCCGGAGACCATTTTGAAAGGTGTCTCCAAGGATGTTGATGCTAAAACATTCCTTGATATTCTTGAGGAACGTTTGGCATCTATCTCTTCTCATGGGGCAAAGAGAAGAGGGAAGGAAATTGCGGTTGAAAGTAATAAGAAACTTAAAGGATCATCTAATGGTCATAAGGAAAAGAAATGTTTCTTTTGCAAGGACCTCACTCATATGAAGTTAGACTGCCCTAAGTATCACGCTTGGCGTGGTCCGAAAGGTATGTCATTTGGTCTTGTTTTGTATTAAGGCTGTTTTGGTTTCAATTCCTACATATACTTTGTGGTTGATTTTGGTGCAACAACTCACATAAGTGTGTCTATGTAGGGTTGCCTGAATTACCAAAGACCCAGTGAAGATGAAGTGATTCTTCTATATGAGAGCTGGAAATCCGGTTGAAGATTTAGGCATAAGGATTTTTTAGATTATTGTTAAAGTACTAAGTATTATTTATATTAATAATACATTTAATGTATCGTCAATTAGACAGAATTTAATATATATATCACAATATTGAACAAGGAAGGTTAATTTTGTTCATTTGGAAATAATAAGTGTGATTTTTTTTTATTTTATTCCAAGATTGATGGTACAAGTACTTTGTCAAGTAATGATAGTTTTATTTACTTGATACTATTCAAACAATAAATGAGTTCCATAATAATGAAACCAAACTAGAAAGCAAAAGTTATCAAGTAAAAATTCTTATACCTTATGGCATAAGCATTTGGGTCATATCTCCTTAAGGAGAATTGACAAGCTTATGTCAAAAAGAATTTTGAACAAACTTGATATTCCGGAAAAGACCTTTTGCATTAAAAGCCTAAAAGGAAAATTTACAAACAAAGAAGTATCCTCGAGAGCATCAAGTGTTCTAGAACTAATAAATAAGGAATTTTGTGGGCCATTCACTACCCCTTCATGGAATGGTGAACAATATTTATTTACGTTCATGAACGACTACTCTCATTTATGGGTACAATTATTTGCTTCATAAAAAGTATCAATTTTGGACATTTTCAAGTCTTATAAAGTCAAAGTTGGAAATCAACTTTCAAAGACTATTAAGAATGTTAAGTCCAATCATGGTGGTGTATAGTATGGTTGGAATGACAGTTCGAAGGAACAATGTCTGGGTCCTTTTTGCTCGCTATCTTGAGGAGTGTGGGATTGTCTCTCTCTACATTAAGCCATGTACGCAAAGCATAAATAAGCGTAACAGAGACATAATAGAATCCTTAAGGATATGGTAATAAGTATGTTCCTTGTACTTCTTTTACCTCACTCATTATGGGCAATACATTAAAACCGCATCTTATGTTCTCTATAGAGCTTCCTCTAAAGCTACTAAATAAAAACCCTTATGAATTATGGACAATTTAGAAACCGTCCTTAAATTCTTCATGTATAGGGTTGTCCAATAGAAGCTAGGCCTTATAGGCCTAATAAGGGCAAACTGGACACTAAGAATTTTAGTAGCTATTTTGTTAGGTATGCCAAGAGATCCAGGGAATATAAATTTTACAACCCGAAAACTAGAACTTTTTAAAACGAGAAATGCTAGGTTCTTTGAGGATGTTGAATTTAGAGGGGAAATTAGGAATATTTTTGAATTTGAAGAGGAAGAGGCATCCATTTTATACCTCTTTCCTTAGTTCCAATTGGAAATCAAGTACTTGTACCTGAAATTCAAGAGGAACATACAATTCAAAATAATGATTCCCCATATATATTGAAAAACATGGAAATGTTGATCATAAGGATTAAATTCAACAACCTCAAAATGAGGAAGAACATGTGCTTTTAAGGAGATCCAATAGAGTAAGAAGAAGTGTTCTTCTGGATAATTATAAGGTGTATCTTGCCAAGAATGAAGGACACTTAGGTTTAGTGGGAGATGAGCCTCTCATCTTTCATGAAGCCATTAATAGTCCTAAATTCTCATAAGTGAATTAATGTCATAAATGAAGAGTTAAAAGCTATAAAGATAACAACGTTTGGGATCTTGTCCTATTACCTAAAGATGTGAAACCTATTGGGATTAAATTAGTCTTTAAGACCAAAAGAATTCACAAGGTAATATGGAAAGATATTAAGCCCGTATAAGTTGTTAAAGATTTTACTCAAAAAGGAAGACATTGATTATAAAGAAAACACTTTTTCCGGTATCTTCTAAAACTCTTTAGAATCATTATGGCACATATGGCATATTATGATCTTGAGTTCATCAAATGGATATAAAGACAAGCTTTCTCAATGGAAACATTGAGGAAACTATTTATATAAAGAAGCCAGAAATGGTGACTGATTTATTTAAATCCATTTATAGGCTTAAGCTAACTTCTCGTTAATGGTACTTAAAACTTAATCAAGTTATTCTTTCATTTGGTTTTGAAACGAATTTTGATTAAGATTGTATATACCGTAAGTTCAGTGGGAGTAAGTTTATAATTGTGGTCTTATTGTGGATGATATTTTGCTTGCTAGTAATAATATGAACCTTCTTAAGGAAACTAAGAAATTTCTTATTTGAAATGAAAGATCTTGGTGAGGCATCTTTTTATTAAGAATCCAAATTCACTGTGATCACTCACGAAGTGTTTTAATATTATCACAAAGGCCTATATAGAAAAGGTATTACAAAGGCTAAGCATGCAAAACTGTAAACCACTTGACACCCCTAATTTTAAAGGAGACAAGTTTAAAAGTCTCAAACAGTGTCCTAAAAGTAATTTTGAATCCAAGTATATTGAAAATATCTCTTATACATCAGTAGTAAAGAAGCTTAATGTATGCGTAAAGTCTTGTATTTATTATTGGGATGCTTGGTCAATACCAAAGCAATCCGGGAGAGAACATTAGGTAGCAGCCAATAGAATGATAAAATTATTTACAAAACACTAAAGAACTACTTGCCTATATTTGAAGTCGGATCATCTTGAGATCATTAGGTATTCCGACATTAGTTAAATTATACGGATGCCTAAGTTTATTAAGGGACAGCCAATTGTCAACAAGTGTCGAAAGACCTCTTAAGATTTATTGTGACAATCAGGCGGCGGTCTTACAACAACAAGAGTTCATCAAAGTCTGAAGGATATAGACATTAAGTTTCTTGTTGTAAAGGAATGAACAAAAGAAATACAACTTGTATTAACAAACTCCATTTTATCGGATCCATTTATGAAAGGCGTTATCATCTTCAGTGTTTCACATGAGTGTAACAATTTTGATAGCATTTAGTATAGTGGGAGTTTTGTGTTGTTTTTTATTAATTGTTCTCTTATTTAAAGATTTTTGATCTCATATGGTTAAGTTGGACTAGTTGGAAGAATATGTTGATATTCATAATGATTCCATGCTACACATCTACACTTTTGATCTATGTCATTTATTTGGATTTGTATACGTGATTACTGTGGGTTTAGTTGCGAATCAATTACAACGACTGCCCCTTTAGTCCTTATACTTGGATGAATAATGGACGAGATTGTTATAGATGACAACAAAGTGCGCACATAAGGGTTGTCATTTGTGTTATATTTATGCTTTTAAAGGAAAGACTTGTTTTGCAACCCAAGTGGGAGATTGTTAGAACATGGCTTGCATTATAAGTCATTTAGCTTTTCCATACATGAAATCATACCTATAATGTTAATATAAAGTGTAGTTGATAATAATAATGTGTAGAATTCCTGGATGTAATATTACCTATTTTTGATGGGCAAAGTGGTAATTTGACATCACTAAGGTTGAAAGGGTGTAGTCCCTAAATGAGGTGCCTATTGGTTTCATATATAAAGGGTTCTCCATCAACTCTAGAAACTACTAAATCATTCATTATTACTCTCTCAATAATTCTTCATTAAGTGTTAAAGAAGTCAAGAGGAAAAGGCACAATCATTTAGAAGATCATCATCCCCTTAATTCTTCTTCTTCTTCTTATTCTCCCTACAACATCAAGATGGATTCATCAGGTATAATTCGCTTCCGCCTTCATCTCCTTCTCAAACTTATTCCAGAATAGAGTATGGCATTCAGGGATTAAAATTGTTCTAACAGAAAAACGAAACTTAAACCCATTTAACATGATATGGAAAAAAAATCTTCAATCATGGCTTTCACGAAAACATTCGAGATCAAATCCAACCAGGCTCTGATACCAAACTTTAGAGGGATATGAATCACTTAATTGATTGATTCTTGTGCGAAAGCGTAGATCGTCACCGTGGATTTTGATCACCGAATTGAACTTGGTACAATGCTTCGCAACGTAGGCCGGGAGCGAAATCACGAACGGAAATCACCCACTAGTTCACAACACTTGTTTGCTCATCTTTTCAGCCATGGATGGGGAGAGAAAACGAAGAAGAGAGGGAGAGCAGTTTTTCGTCTTTTTGTTTGCGTCGTGTTTCTTGAAAAATGACGCAGTCTCTCTTTTGAGTCGTGAAAGATAAAACTGACTCCGTAACTGCTCGTATTTAACTGCCTCCCTTTTATTTATTCATGTACTTTATTTTCTTAATAAATACAAGGAATTGGGCTTGTCTAGGTTGGGCCAACTTGGGCGGACCTAGTTTAATTCCAACAGGGTAGGTCCGCCCCTGATCAAGAGAAAATTTGGACATTTATTTTGGGACAGATGTAATAATTATATTGATTAATTGGCTTTTTATGAATTATATACGTACATACAAAATAAGTATTCATATAAGCAATATTTGTATATATATATATATATATATATATATATGAACGCACAAATTTAGTACTTCTTTGTACTCTCTTGAATGATCTCATCTAATTATATACTGTATTATTTATGCATATAATGATGCAGTGTTATACTCCCTCCGTCCCAAAATGATCTTCTCATTTGCCATTTTTCATTGTCCCAAAAAGTTCTTCCTATTTCTACAATTTGGGCTTAAAAGTGCTAAGCAAAACATGGCTAGTGAAGAAGAGTTCATGATGCAAAAAGAGGTTATGAGAATGGACCGAACGGAAAGAGCATATACAAACTTTCAAGCCAAAGCTTTCTTAATTCAAAATATCAAAACTGACGGCTACAATAGTCTTGAGAGTATTTAAATAACCCTAGAAAAACCAAAAACCCTAAAACATAATAAGGAAATAGAAAACAATTCTAAAAATAAAAACAAAACTTCCAAAACAGCAAAACGTAATTTTAGACAATTTTAGACCTCTAAACGACCTCGGATGGCTAAAATAACGACTCAAGGCTAACCCTGAGTTCTTTTTAAAACGCCGTTTTACAGGTCGGGTGCAAATTTCGTAGCATTCCAAGACGTTGACTTTTCTGCTGCAGTCAAACTGCATCATCCTCCCCTTCTAGAAAAAGACTCGGCCTCGAGTCGGGATCATCATCACTGTCCCTGTGGTACGCGGATAAATCAGACACATTGAAGGTTGCAGAGACGTTGTAATCATCAGGTAAATCAATTTTGTAAGCATTGTCATTAATCCGTTCCACCACTTGAAATGGTCCATCAGCTCACGGTTGTAATTTGCCAAATCGTCCAGCTGGAAACCAATCTTCACGCAAGTGAACCCACACCAGGTCACCAGCCTGAAACACAACTTTCTTGCGATGTTTGTCAACTTGCTGCTTGTACTTAATGTTCTGCTGGATTATACGCTGCCGAACCTGCTCATGGAGCTCTTTAATCTGCTTGGCGCGGTCCTCTGCATCGGAACTATACTGACTGGTAATAGGAATAGGGACAAGGTCTAAGGGACTGATTTGATTACGCCCATAGACAACCTGGAACGGACTTTTACCAGTAGTCCTGTTCTGCGAATGATTGTAGGCAAACTCAGCCTGTGCGAGTGTTAAATCCCATTGGCGTGGGCTGTCACCAACCAAACTTCGTAACAGGTTGCCTAAGCTACGATTCACAATTTCCGTTTGCCCATCAGTCTGGGATGATAAGAACTACTGAACTGTAACCGAGAACCCAACTTCCGCCACAATGTTCGCCAAAAATGACTGATAAACTTGACATCTCGATCCAAAGTGAGAGACTTGGGAATTCCATGTAGCTTCACAATCTCCTTAAAGTACAAATCTGCTACATGTGTTGCATCGAAAGTTTTGTTGCATGGAACAAAATGGGCCATCTTAGAGAAACGGTCAACCATAATGGAATCCTTCTATCGCTGCGTTCGAGGTAACCCCAACACAAAATCCAAGCTTATATCTTCCCATGGTGCTGAAGGTACCTGTAAAGGAGTATAGAGGCCGGCATTACTTTTGCGAGTTTTGGCCACATGACAAACACGACATCTCTCCACAAATCTAGCTACATCCTGCCCCAGCCGTGGCCAATAAAACTGATCGGCAACCAAGGCCAATGTTTTATCCTTGCCGAAGTGCCCAGCGAGTCCCCCCTCGTGACCCTCGGATATGATGAAGTCACGCAACGAACATAATGGAATACAAATCTTGTTCCCCTTGAACAAATAACCAACATGGATAACAAACTGCTGGAAGCTACCTCTGGTGCACTTGCCCCAAACATCCCGAAAATACGGATCATCACGATACAAATCATGAAAAGTGTCAAATCCTACTACCTCAACACGCATAGTGTGCAGCAACAAGTGTCGACGGCTCAGTGCATCCGCAACTCGATTTTGAACCCCCGCCTTATGCTTAATAACAAACGTGAAAATCTGAATAAACTCCACCCATTTAGCATGTCGAAGATTGAGTTTGTGCTGCCCTTGGATATATTTAAGTGCCTCATGATCAGAATATAACACAAAATCTTTCGACAATAGGTAATGCTGCCAGTGTTCCAAGGTGTGAATAATAGCATAAAACTCTTTATCATATGTCGAGTATCGTCTCCGGGCATCATTCAGCTTCTCGCTAAAGTAGGCGATCGGCTTTCTATTCTGGCTTAATACTCCCCCAATACCAACATTTGAAGCATCACAATGTACCTCAAAAACATCTTCAAAATCAGGTAGTGCCAAAACAGGAGCTTGCGTCACCATAGTTTTCAAAAGCTGAAACGCATCATCAGCGGCCTTCGTCCAAACAAACCTAGTCCCTTTCAAGCACTCAGTAAGAGGGGCAATAATACTGCTAAAATTCTGAATGAAACGGCGATAAAAGGAAGCCAAGCCATGAAACCTCTGAATATCATGAATGCTCGTTGGTGTCGGCCAGCTAGTAATAGCATCCACCTTCGAATCATCCATCTTAATGCCCTCCTTTGTGACAACATACCCCAAGAAGTTAACTTGTTCAGTTAAAAAGTGACACTTCTTTCGATTAGCATATAACTTCTGTTCACGCAACACATCAAAAACTTTTCGCAAATGTACCAAATGCTGCTCCATAGATTTACTATAAACCAGAATATCATCGAAATAAATGATAACAAACGTACCAATAAATGGTCAGAAAATCTGATTCATGAGTTGCATGAAAGTGCTTGGAGCATTACACAACCCAAACGGCATCACCATCCACTCATACAAGCCATCGCGGGTTTTGAATGCAGTTTTCCACTCATCGCCCGGTCTGACGCGAATTTGATGATAACCGCTCCTCAAGTCTATTTTGGAAAACACCATCGCACCATGTAACTGATCAAGCAATTCATCGATCCTAGGAATCGGAAATCTGTATTTGATGGTGATTTTGTTAATTGCTCGGCTGTCCATACACATACGTAATGTACCTTTAGCTTTCGGTACCATCAATGCAGGAACTGCACACGGACTAATGCTTTCCCGAATGACCCTTTTCTAACAATTCTCGAACCTGCCGCTCTAATTCTTCATGTTCCCTCGGCCTTAAACGATAAGCTGCTTTATTTGGAATAGAAGCCCCCGGAATAAGATCAATACAGAGCTGGATATCCCTCATGGGAGGCAAACCTGGAGGGATTTCATCGGGTGTAACATCACTATACGTGTCCAAAAGTGGTTGTATAGCTGTTGGTGTGAGCATATCTCCCTTGATAGCCTCGACAACAACAAGCGCAAAGAATCCCCTCTCTTTTTCTGCAGCAACATCAAATTCGGACCGGCTGAGAAGTTGGTGACCAACAGTACTAGCAGGTTTACTACTTGCTGCAGGATCATGTCTCGGGTCTGTAGGACACAACGTAATAGACACACCACCCTTTTTAAACGAGTATGTGTTTCTGAAACCATCATGTTTAACCCGACGATCAAATAACCATGGTCGACCAAGCAATATGTGGCATGCATCCATTGGTACGACGTCACACCATATTTCATCCTTGTAACGCTTGCCAATAGAAAATTGTACCAAACACCGTTTAGTGACTTTGAGCTCATTCCCCTTGATCAACCAACATAACTTGTACGGTTGTGGGTGTGCGTCTGTAGGTAAATTTAACTTCTCCACCATTGTCGTAGAAACAACATTCTCACAACTACCACCATCAATAATTACCTTGCAAACTTTCCCGTTGGCAGTGCACTTCGTATGAAATATATTATGTCGAAGCCACTGCTCGTCGCCTTCCACTGCAGTCACATTCAATACCCGTCGAACAACTAGTGCAGCACCTAGATCAGCAAACACCTCCATAGTCTCATCGTCAGATTCATCATCTGCTTCATCATAAACAGGCAACTCATCCTCAATCAAAGCAACAACATGTCGGTTGGGACACTCAGCTTGTAGGTGACCGAGCCCGTGACATTTGAAACACCTGGCAGGCTTTTTTCCCCTAGAGGTTTCTGGCACAATACCTAGCATCGCTGCAAGCGGTGGCTTTGGAATTGCTGGTGTAACCCCTTTGGGAGCGCTAGTACTGCTACCCCCTCGATGACTAGCAAAATCCTTGCCCTGCCAATGATTCACAACCTTCTTTCTCTTCAGCTGTTTCTCCACCTTCAGAGCAAGGCGACAAACATCCTCGTAAGTCCAGTATGGCTGCAATTAAACCACCTCTGAAATATCAAGACGTAGCCCCCCAAGGAACCGAGCAACTGTTTGTTCATCCTCTTCTGCGACATCACACCGCATCCGCAAGCGATCAAACTCATTTATGAACTCTTCGACAGTCATATCACCCTGCTTCAGATTATGATAATCAAGAAAGGACTCCTGCCGATAGTGCTCAGGAAGGAATTTCTGTTGCAGCAATTTCTTCATCTTATCCCAAGATTGAATCTTGGATTTCCCTTCTCTAACCTGTTGTTTCTTAACATGTTCCCACCAAATTGAAGCATGCTTCTTCAATTTGATTGCAACCACTTTCACTTTATTACTATCTTTCATGTGTTTAAAATCAAAAACACGTTCAACAGTATTTAGCCAATCAATGAATTCATCAGGATGTGCTTTACCTTCAAATTTTGGAATGTCAATCCTCACACCGATATCCTTTGAAGTATCTGCCCCATACTTGTATTCACGTTCATGACCCCGAGCGAAGGGATTAAACCCATCTCCATCATCAGACGACAAATCTGAATCAGAGCTCACATTAGTGTGAGCCTCCCAACGTGCAAGGCGACGTTGGAGCAGTTGAATCTGGTTCCTCAACTGGTCATTCTCGATGTCACGTAGGTCTCGTTCGCGGTGGATTTCGTCTGCTTGGGGATCCGCTCCACAGCCCCTACCACGCCCACCACGACCTCCACGACCACCACGTCCTCGTTCGGCCATTGATAATCAACCAGGAGACTGATACCAAATGATGCAAACAGAGGTTATGAGAATGGACCGAACGGAAAGAGCAGATATAAACTTTCAAGCCAAAGCTTTCTTAATTCAAAATATCAAAACTGACCGCTACAATAGTCTTGAGAGTATTTAAATAACCCTAGAGAAACCAAAAACCCTAAAACATAATAAGGAAATAGAAAACAATTGTAAAAATAAAAACAAAACTTCCAAAACAGAAAAACGTAATTTTAGACCTCTAAACGACCTCGGATGGCTAAAATAACGACACCCTCAAGGCTAGACCTGAGTTCTGTTTAAAACGCCGTTTTACAGGTCGGGTGCGAATTTCGTGGCATTCCGAGACGTTGACTTTTCTTTTGCAGTCAAACTGCATCAGTTCATATCCTTAAAAAGTTTCAATAGTCAAACGTGAAGATCATTTTGGGACGGAGGGAGTATTGATCAACTAAAAGAAAGCTTCTTTTTTTTCCCTATTCATCAGAAAACAGTTCAGTTCTGTTAATCAACAAAAGTTGACTATCTTTTTATAAGAAGGAGCTCACCTTCTTTTGTATATTACATTATCTTCACTCCAGTAATCTTGATCTTGCATTTGTCCTTATCTTTTTAGGTTTTGTAAAATCATTGATCACTTTGTAATCTTTTCTTTATGAAAGTACTTTACTTTAATCATTTTTCTGTGATTTCTTGCTACTTTAATTGATAAATGTATCAGAAAGAACAATGAAAATCTTTTCATTCATTCTGGAAAAAGATTGTACATATAGCATCATCTCATGTACTTAATGGAAACTTATTTGCCAGGTACTCGAGCTGGGAATTGTTGTACATTCAGTTGTGATAGGGATGTCTCTTGGAGCCTCAAACAATATGAAAGGTCCCGGTTTTAATCAAAACACTCTTAAGGCCAAAATGATAGAGAAATATGCGCAGCGGAATAGATATTTTCTTAAGCCTTATAATTGTTGTCTAACATATATATTCCTAATTTAATTGTCAAATTTTATCTTGTCTATGTGATCAAGCAATAATAATTAAAGCAAGAAATAACATAATTGAAATGAAAAATAAAGTGCAAGACAAGAAATAAAAAGAGACAAGAGGCGAGAATTTTTAAAGTGGTTCGGAGGCAAAAACCCATCTCCTACATCCACCCCCACTGTCCCTGACAAGTGAGATCAATTCACTATAATATTCTCTTCTACAAGAGTTACAAGAATTGATAAGGCAAGTTCCTCGAACCCCCTCTACTTAATTGACTCATCAATTAACACAAGTGTGAATATAAATATAGTTCTTCCTTGGATTGACACTTGAGTTGTCGGATGGAAGCGATTCTTTAGCTCGGTGTCCCCCTTAATGTGTGCAAGGTTTGGTTAGGTTCATTGTCAAAGGTTTGGGTGAAGGGATAAATGGTGAAGGGTCAAAGTGGTGAAGGTTAACTACCAAGGCCAAGTATTTAAATGGGATGTTTATTGTACATACATAAAGGGGAGGATAATGTGGAGGTTTTTACACAAGGGTAATGTGGCCAGTGGTGTATATTGCTTACTATGGGTGGGAAGGAGTTGGTGGTGTAAGCGTGATAATAGATAAATGGGGAAGGTTTAATGGTGAAGGGTTAACTGCCAAATGTTTGGATTGGGTGTAAACCTTAGTGTGTGCAATTGGTGCTTATTGCACACATTAGGTAGAAGCCATAGTCAAAGGGAGGGTAGTATTGGTGTTGGATACACACTGGTAAATGGGGAGTTTGGGTTCAATTTATAGGGTGAAAGAGGAAGTATCCGTTGGGGAGGTTTAATGAAATGGGTGGAGTCTTCAAGGATAGTCTTGGTCTTCATTGTGTTTAATGTCTTCTCCATTTACTGCAAGGTTGAATATTTGCTTTGAATGTTTGCTCTTCAACTGAAACAAGAGAAGAAAACATTGCTGGAGGAATCTTCATTCATATAAGAACAATTGAAATTTGCACTTGACCACCTTGCCTCATTTTGCTCCATTTATGGGTTTTGCACATATCTTTTTATTGGGAGCTTGTATGCAAAATATTATTGCATACTCTTGTTCATATTTAAATTACCTTTCTAATGAGTCCAATATAGAATATTTTAGGACTCATTTAGTAGGTGAAAATCATCGTAGAAAAACATGGGAAACATGAAGGAGGTCTTGGGTAATTTTTGCATCTTTTTCTCTTGACATTTTAGACCACTTAACTTTAACCCGTTAGTTAAATGATCAATCTTCACCAAAACAATAAGTTAGGACCTAAAAATTTCCCCCTTTTTGGTGAAATATTGGTCATATTAATCACTTGTAAGCTTTATGTTTAACTCCGTAAGCCAAAAGTGATAACATTGAATGTTGCCTCTCAAGCAGATTTTTGGTCAACTACATGAAATTTTCTGTATTGACTCTGAAGGTTCTAGGGTGTATGGTTAAGGTTTCTAGAAAGTGTTATGAGTGAACTTGAAGTGCGAAAAGACAGCTCAGGATTTCATGTTCTGAAGAGGGAGATATTGCGTTTTTGGTGAGAGGTGTTTTACAAGAGTCTGCTGTCTGGAAATGTAGGGTCTGCTGCCTACTTCAAACAGGTGTCGTTTTTCACTCATAATGAATCAAACTGTGGAGTAGATCTTGTTGGAAATCCCTCTGTGTCTAGTTTACACGAGAAAAATCGGTTTGGGGTTTCGATAGGGAGAGAGTGAGATATTGTGTTTTTCATGGAAGGTGTCAAACCAGATTTTGGGTCAGCTATCAAGGTTTTTGGGTTAGGTGTCAAGAGTTTTGGGGTTGATTTCTGAGGGAGGGTTAGCTGACTGGGGTTCAGTGTTTGGAGGGTTTCCAAGGGTGGTGTCAAGGGTTTTGTTGACAAAGAGGTTGGGTCTTAGCTGTCAAGAGGCTCCGGTCTTAGCTGTCCAGAACAACAACTTCAAGCAAAATCTGGTACTGATTCCCAAGGTTGTAGGCTTTGATTTTATGCTTTATGGAAAGGTTTGTGAGTCTATTTTACTCACAAAAAAATCGGATTGCAGTTTCATTGAACAGAGAGAGAGAAAATGCATTTTTAGTGAAGGGTGTCAAGAGGCTCCGGTCTTAGCTGTTGGGGCCGGTCTTAGCTGTTGGGGTTAGCTGTCCAGAATAGAAACTTCAAGCAAAATCTGGTACTGATTTCCAAGGTTGTAGACTTTGATTTTATGCTATCTGGAAAGGTCTGTGAGTCTAGTTTACTCATAAAAAATCAGATTGCAATTTCGTGGAGTGGAGAGAGAGAAATTTCCATTTTCGTGAAGGGTGTCAAATCTGAAATTCAGATTTCCAGCAGCTTGTTTTCAATGGAGAATGGGCTTTTTAGGTTGGTTTGTTGGTGAAATAGGGGTGATAACATGTCCTTGAAAGGTTTTCTGTTCCCCCTAAAATGGTGATATGGGTTTATGAGGAAAAATGGCTTAAAACACATCCTTTAAAAAGGCTCGGTTCCCCCTCAAATTTGTTCTTGATGCCGTGTGTTTTTCTTGCATCCAAGATTGCTTCGACTTGGATTAAGCTTGAAAATTTCACTAGTCTGTCGAGCATCCAATTTCATTCCCCTAAAATCACAAACGAGAAGAAGTAAATGATTCTTTATAATCAAATAAATAAATTTAAGCACAAGGGGAATTTCCAAATTCTAGTAATTCAAAGCCCAACATAAGCAGTCGGTGGTAAGGCCCTGTTATACTGAATGAACAGATTAGTTAAAACTTGGACAGCTAACTGTTTGAGGTTAGCTATTGAGAGATAGTGTAACGACCCCAAAATCCGTTATTAATTATTTTATATTTATTTTATATTTTGAGAATTTTAACTTAAAATTATATGTGCATTTTATGTGTTGCATCATATTATATGAATTGCACATTTTATATGGTTATTTGTGTTAGTTAAAATGATAGTAGTAAAGTTTATTTGGGGAAGTTAAGAGTGTTAGTGGGAAATTATGGGGGTATTTGTGGAATTTGGTGGTTAAAGGGCTTAAATAAATTTAGTAACTAAGGAGGGCTTTAGGGGGAAATGGGGATAACAACTAGCATGACCTCCCTCCCTCCCCTTCTTTCTCTGCGTGTTCTCCCCACTCTCACCATTCACTTTACTTTTCAAAATCTCCATTGTTGATTGAAGAAAGCTTAGGTAAGGTTTTGGTTTTAATCATTTTATTTATTTTAATTTACTACTCTATTTTCAAATCTAATCATATATAAATGTTCAGGGAGTTGATTAGAGTATATCTACCGGACAATATAATTTTCTTGACTCGTTTCCGAAAAATAGGTAAGTTACTAATCCCCCCTTTAAATGTTAAAATGGTCACAAACATGCTTTATATGCTTTATATGTGATAAAATAATGTTTTGGGTATACTTTTTATATGCTTGTAATTTTGGGACAAAGGGAGTGTTAACATGTGTTGGGTTTGTGATGAATGATCTTGAAATAATGTTTTGAGTATGTTAGAATACTCCTGGAGTGTTAGATAGTAATAAAAGTTATACTCCTACTCGTGGGACGGTAATATATTAACTTGAGTTAAATGTTAAATAAATGTTTTATAAAATTATACTATTATTTATGGGACGGGGAAAGGAGTGAAAGTATCCTAAATTGGGTATATTAGTATATTAGAGAAATTATAACTATACTTGTGAAACGGTGAAACGGAGGGAGTAGTAATTTCTTGTTACATATCCTGTTAGTGCTGTTAGTGTGGGAATGCTATGGAAATTGAAGTTGTAAGTAGTACAAATAAATGTTGGTGTCATTGTGTGTAAAGCTTGGTAAGAAATTTGGGTTTATGTCAGATTTTTCCTGGGAATTGGCCATTCTGCTTTGGAGCGGCCGAGTCAAGTAATATGATCGGCCGATCTGCTCGGCCGAGTCAAGGATTGTGAGCGGTCGAGTGGTCCATTTTCGAGTGTTGAGTTGTTTGTGATCGGCCGATCAAACTATAAGACTTGACCGATCCGCTCGGCCGAGTCAAGTAGGTAGAGCGGCCGAGCAGTATGAGTTTTAACAACTTGTTTGTTTTTCGTTAAGTATTGGGATGGGTCTTAGGCGATGTCCTAGGATGCCTAGATAATTGTTATGAGGTATCAAAATGATAGAATTGGTCATTTGTGATCGGGTTTGACTTAATGTCAAGATTGTGCATATTATTGTGAAAACATATTTACTTCTCTATGATGAGCTTGTGTGGTTTCCTGCTTTGGAATCATGCCCTGATTGTTGTTTTAGCAAGTATTTATTACTGTGTTTTTTGTTGAAAGTCCAGCTGGTTTTGTGCGTTATCGAGTGGAGGTGGAAAGCATTATAGTGGCACACTAGCCAAGTTCACTATAAGGCTTTTCCACTGGTCCTATTTCCCAGGTTTGGGATGTTATCGAGTGGAGGTGGAAAGCATTGTAGTGGCTTCAATCAAGTGCACTATAAGGCTTTTCCACTGGACCTATTTCCTCAGTCCAGATTGGTCTTGGATGGGATGAACTCGCTCCCTCGCGTGAGCATTTAGGGGTATGACTTTGTGTCATTTCTCCCGCTATTTATGTTGTTATGTTATATGGTTCCGGAACCTGTCTCAGCTATTGATGCTACCTTGTTGTTACTGTGGCTCTGTTGGTTATGGTTTGATTTTCGGGATCCCGGCTTCAGCTATTTATACTGCTCAGATGGTTTTAGACAGATGGGTTTCTCAGATGGTTTTAGACAGATGGGTTTCTCAGATGGTTATACAGATGGTTTTCTCAGATGGTTTTCTCTGATGATCATGTTATTTCGGTAAACCTTGGCTTGGTATCCTCGTAGGAGTGTCACTATGTGTTGTATCATGAGTTAGTCATTATTTCCAACCGGTATGGGACGGTTGGCGATAGGGAGCCTTTCATATTATGTGCTATATGCTATATGATCATTTGTGACATTGTTCCTTTATGTTTATCATATAAGCATGTAATGTAGTTGCATTTTAGTAACTTACTGAGATTTATTCTCACCCCTTATTTGTTTACCGTTTTAGATAAGGAGCCCAGGGGATAGTTCATACACAGGGAGGACGTCGAGAAGGAGTTCTTTGGGTAAGACTTTTTGGGAAGTGATGTGTATGTTAAAGGATACATTATGTAAATGTAACACCTTTGGGGTAGTGTACCCGTGACTTAGCTTTGTATCATCTCTTTTGGTAGATGTCGGTGTTGTATATTTGTAAGTAAAGTTGTGGCCAAGTGGCTCAGTACTCGTTGTGAAAGTTGGTTTGTTTTGTGACTTCAAGTCAAGTTTCAAGTAGTTGTACTGGTCGTGTGACCCTTTTTATGAAAGTATATTTCGAAAAAATTTCTTTAAGTTGTTTTATGACGTCTTCCGTGCGTGTCCCGGACGTGGGGCCAAGTAGGACCACGGGTCGGGGCGCGACATTTGGTATCAGAGCTAGGTTGTAGATGGTCTAGAATGACTAAGTGACCTAGGAGGGTAGTTGAGTGTGGAGTGAGTAACGTTGAGTGTTTTATGCAGGTACTCAGTAAAAATGGTTGGAACTGAGGGTGAACAGTCGGGTACCGCCGGCCAGGGTAATGTAAGAGAAGAAGCTCGAGCTATGTTTCAAGGAATGTTCGAGGCAGCTATGAAAACTATACATGATCAGAGGCAAGGAGGAGAACATGCACCTCCGAGGTATGGCCTGGAACAATTTTTAAAGATGAAACCAACCGGCTATGATGGGAACCGGATGTGACCAAGGTGGAGAGGTGGATTGAATCGATGGAAAAAATATTTGATGTTCTCAGATGTACTGATGAAGAACAAGTCAGGTTTGCTACGTATAAGTTGAGTGGAGCTGCTGAGCACTGGTGGAAAGGTTTGAAAACTAACTGGGATGAGAATCATATACCATATACTTGGGAGAATTTTCTGAAGAAATTTAAGGAACATTTCATTCCTCGGGTAGATCAAGACAAGAAAGAAATGGAGTTTCTTAACTTGGAACAGAATATTATGTCTGTGGCTCAGTATACATCCAAATTCACGGAGTTATCCAGGTACTGTACTCACTTAGTGGCAACTGATAAGAGAAAGGCTACGAGGTTTGTGAAGGGATTGAGATCTGCGATTAGAACTCAACTAGTACACAAGTTGCAAGATTTTCAAGATGCAGTTGATCGAGCCTACCAGGTGGAGAATGATATTGAGGAACACAAGAAGAAAATGGAGTTGTTAGGTGTAGGGAGGCAAGGTAGGCAACAACAACAATGTGATGATAATAGAGGGAATCAAGGTGGATCTTCACAATCAAAAGGGTCTTCTCAAGGACAAACAGGTAATGGAAATTAGGGTAACACTTCAGGGAAGCAAAATAAGAAGGTTTGTAACTATTGTAAAAAAGGAGGGCATTCTGAAGAGAAATGTTGGAAGAAACAAGGTAGATGTATGAATTGCGGTCAGATGGGTCATTTTTAGAGGCATTGTCCCAGGTTCAATAATCAGTCTTTGGGAAGAGTAATTGGGTCTTCGCAGGGCCAGAAGAGGGATTCTTTAGGAAGGCCTAAAGTGCAGGGTCGTGTCTTTGCCATTACTTAACAGCAAATTTTAGATCCTTCTAATGTGACTGAAGGTATAATTTCTATGTCTTGTTTGAGAGCAAGTACACTTATAGACCCTGGCTCCTCGTGTTCATATGTGTTTGTGCATTTTGCTTCTTGATTTCATGTGTCTCCTGAGTCTCTACCTTATTTGTTAGAGGTGTCTACCCTTAAGGGGGAGTGTTTGGTGTTTGATAGAGTGTGCGCACTTGTTTTGTGCAAAGTTGTGAGCATGTTTTACTTGATGGTTTAGCTATATTGCTATAGCAAGATTTTGATGTTATTGTGGTGGAGTTTTACATATGTGTGTGTTTAGCATTCATGCTTTTTATGCATCAAAACTTGTAAATTGTTGTCACGAGTGCCTGGTAGTTGGTTTATGGAGTTAGTAGTGAAATATTTGCATTTAAATTAGAAGATATCCTTTCCTTGTGAGATTTTAAGTGTATTTTTCCTTAAGTGGTAATTGTTTCTTGAGGAGAACCTTGGGTTATCTTGAGTTGTTATGGTGCAGTATTGCAGTGTTGATATCTAGTCCAATATGCTTATAACATCGGTTGAGTTACAGGAGTAGAAGCTTTAGCTTGAGACATTTCTTGATAAGGGATTCGTCATGTTTAATATCTCTACGAGGGGTGCATCGATATTGTTAGCATAAAAAAAAAGTGTGGATCTATAACTTGTTACCTTATATGAGTGATATGTTTAATTAACTTCAGAGATCAGTGGTATTGTTGGATATATTGAATTGTATAGGTAATCCTAATTTGATTTCTTTGAGAGAAGTAACAGTTTGTAAAATCAGGGTGGTATGTTTTCATGTTAGGGGATATATTGATGGATTTCTAAGGTAGCTACACTGTTAACTACAAGACATAGAAAGATATACTTTTTCGATGGATTGGTAAGAGTGAAACGAGTTTAATTGTTATGAGTTAATTGTTGAAACGAGAGCTGAGGATAACTTCAATATCAATATTGTTTAATGGATTTGACTAGTATTATCGTTATCTAGAGGATATGATCTGTGTTATTATTTTCTAGTGGATATGTCGAGTTTTACCATTATAGTGGATTTAATAATTCATTATTCATTGAGATGCCTTAAAGAGTGATTGAGATGTTTATTGCTTCAGAATGGAACGGTAACAATGTGTGCTTTGAGAAGATTGATTCTTTATGAACAAAAAATTATCCTACCCATAACTTGAGATTTATTGCGATTATACGTCCATTGCATTAGCAAATGACTTTGATGGAATTATATTTGAAATATTTACCATTGTTATATCATCCGGGAAAGCTTTAAGTTTTTACTCTATGGAATAATTTCAACTATCGAAAATTACTCGTGGAATGAATAATGACAGACATTGCTAGTGATGGAACTTTAACTTTTGTAGTAGAGTATTGAGATAAATGTGAAGAGTTACATTTGATTTGTTGACCCGCGAAATTCTAAGCATTCAACTAAGTCCTTGAGTTGCGAGTAATCCGGAAGTAAAATATCAGTGATCAGTTGGTTTGTGACAAGCCTTTGAGATTTCCGAGTGGATATGAATATATTGCGGAAGGTTTCATTGATGGAGTTATACTGAATAGTTGAGACCAATGATGTTGACTAATCGCGGAATGGTTACCAAATCTTCTCACCTTATCTATTTTGAGAGTATAAATGTTACTATCAGTTGTTACTTATTTGTTCAGAAGGTCTTAGGTTCAGGATTGAGAATTAGTGGGACTTTACATCCTCAGTCAGATGGTCAGTTAGGAATAACCATTTAGATTCTTGAGGAGATGTTGAGCACTTGTCCAGTTGATTCTGATAATTGTGGGATATACCTTTACTTCTCGTGGAGTTCACTTAATATATCAGTTCTTTTGAGATTTTGGAAAAGTCTAGAGATTGAGCTTATTGTCTTGTGTTACTTCCCTCTTTCGACGGTGTTTATAATGTATTCCATGTTTCTATGCTCCGAGGGATGTTTATGATTCTTCTCTTGTGTGTCTAAAGTTTGGAGGATATTGAACTCAGTATGAAGCTTCGGAATCGAAATGAAAAGAAGTATTCTGGGTTGTTTGAGGGTTGAGGTAAGTGATCCTAAAATTCGGGTCGAATTTTCTTTAAGGGGGAGTGAGTGTAACGACCCCAAAATCCGTTATTAATTATTTTATATTTATTTTATATTTTGAGAATTTTAACTTAAAATTATATGTGCATTTTATGTGTTGCATCATATTATATGAATTGCACATTTTATATGGTTATTTGTGTTAGTTTAAATGATAGTAGTAAAGTTTATTTGGGGAAGTTAAGAGTGTTAGTGGGAAATTATGGGGGTATTTGTGGAATTTAGTTGTTAAAGGGCTTAAATGAATTTAGTAACTAAGGAGGGCTTTAGGGGAAAATGGGGATAACAACTAGCATGACCTCCCTCCCTCCCCTTCTTTCTCTACGTGTTCTCCCCACTCTCACCATTCACTTTACTTTTCAAAATCTCCATTGTTGATTGAAGAAAGCTTAGGTAAGGTTTTGGTTTTAATCATTTTATTTATTTTAATTTACTACTCTATTTTCAAATCTAATCATATATAAATGTTCAGGGAGTTGATTAGAGTATATCTACCGAACAATATAATTTTCTTGACTCGTTTCCGAAAAATAGGTAAGTTACTAATCCCCCCTTTAAATGTTAAAATGGTCACAAACATGCTTTATATGCTTTATATGTGATAAAATAATGTTTTGGGTATACTTTTTATATGCTTGTAATTTTGGGACGAAGGGAGTGTTAACATGTGTTGGGTTTGTGATGAATGATCTTGAAATAATGTTTTGAGTATGTTAGAATACTCCTGGAGTGTTAGATAGTAATAAAAGTTATACTCCTACTCGTGGGACGGTAAAATATTAACTTGAGTTAAATGTTAAATAAATGTTTTATAAAATTATACTATTATTTATGGGATGGGGAAAGGAGTGAAAGTATCCTAAATTGGGTATATTAGTATATTAGAGAAATTATAACTATACTTGTGAAACGGTGAAACAGAGGGAGTAGTAATTTCTTGTTACATATCCTGTTAGTGTTGTTAGTGTGGGAATGCTATGGAAATTGAAGTTGTAAGTAGTACAAATAAATGTTGGTGTCATTGTGTGTAAAGCTTGGTAAGAAATTTGGGTTTATGTCAGATTATTCCTGGGAATTGGCCATTCTGCTTTGGAGCGGCCGAGTCAAGTAATATGATCGGCCGATCTGCTCGGCCGAGTCAAGGATTGTGAGCGGTCGAGTGGTCCATTTTCGAGTGTTGAGTTGTTGGTGATCGGCCGATCAAACTATAAGACTCGATCGATCCGCTCGGCCGAGTCAAGTTGGTAGAGCGGCCGAACAGTCTGAGTTTTAACAACTTGTTTGTTTTTCGTTAAGTATTGGGCTAGGTCTTAGGTGATGTCCTAGGATGCCTAGATAATTGTTATGAGCTATCAAAATGATAGAATTGGTCCTTTGTGATCGGGTTTGACTTAATGTCAAGATTGTGCATATTATTGTGAAAACATGTTTACTTCTCTATGATGAGCTTGTGTGGTTTCCTGCTTTGGAATCATGCCCTGGTTGTTGTTTTAGGAAGTATTTATTACTGTGCTTTTTGTTGAAAGTCCAGCTGGTTTTGTGCGTTATCGAGTGGAGGTGGAAAGCATTATAGTGGCACACTAGCCAAGTTCACTATAAGGCTTTTCCACTGGTCCTATTTCCCAGGTTTGGGATGTTATCGAGTGGAGGTGGAAAGCATTGTAGTGGCATCAGTCAAGTGCACTATAAGGCTTTTCCACTGGACCTATTTCCTCAGTCCAGATTGGCCTTGGATGGGATGAACTCGCTCCCTCGCGTGAGCATTTAGGGGTATGACTTTGTGTCATTTCTCCAGCTATTGTTGTTGTTATGTTATATGGTTCCGGAACCTGTCTCAGCTATTGATGCTGCCTCGTTGTTACTGTGGCTCTGTTGGTTATGGTTTGGTTTTTGGGATCCCGGCTTCAGCTATTTATGCTGCTCAGATGGTTTTAGACAGATGGGTTTCTCAGATGGTTTTAGACATATGGGTTTCTCAGATGGTTATACAGATGGTTTTCTCAGATGGTTTTCTCTGATGATCATGTTATTTCGGTAAACCTTGGCTTGGTATCCTTGTAGGAGTGTTTACTCCTACACTATGTGTTGTATGATGAGTTGGTCATTATTTCCAACCGGTATGGGACGGTTGGCGATAGGGAGCCTCTCATATTATGTGCTATATGCTATATGATCATTTGTGACATTGTTCCTTTATGTTTATCATATAAGCATGTAATGTAGTTGCATTTTAGTAACTTACTGAGATTTATTCTCACCCCTTATTTGTTTACCGTTTTAGATAAGGAGCCCAGGGGATAGTTCACACACAGGGAGGACGTCGAGAAGGAGTTCTTTGGGTAAGACTTTTTGGGAAGTGATGTGTATGTTAAAGGATACATTATGTAAATGTAACACCTTTGGGGTAGTGTACCCGTGACTTAGCTTTGTATCATCTCTTTTGGTAGATGTCGGTGTTGTATATTTGTAAGTAAAGTTGTGGCCAAGTGGCTCAGTACTCGTTGTGAAAGTTGGTTTGTTTTGTGACTTCAAGTCAAGTTTCAAGTAGTTGTGTTGGTCGTGTGACCCTTTTTATGAAAGTATATTTCGAAAAAATTTCTTTAAGTTGTTTTATGACGTCTTCCGTGCGTGTCCCGGACGTGGGGCCAAGTAGGACCACGGGTCGGGGCGTGACAGATAATAATAAAAAAGAGATGTGCAGCGGAATAAAAATGAATGAATAAATGAAAGGACAAGTGTAGTGTGTGTGTAAGTGTAAAGACAAGAGTGTACACATTATTTTAAAGTGGTTCAGAGGCAAAACCCTTCTCTTACATCCACCCCCACTGTTAGAATAGTGAAACCAATTCACTACAATATTCTCTTCAATAAGAGTTACAAGAATTGATAAGGCAAGTTCCTTTGAAACCCCTCTACTTAATTGACACTTCAATTAAGGTTGCTTCTTTCAAAGCGAGAAAAAAAGAAAAAGAAAATAATCACAAGTGTGTTTACAAAATAGGTTGGCTGTTAGCTGGCTGGATGTGGGTTGTAACTGGGTGCAAGATGGCACAATATTTGCAGGGGATTTAAGCAAATATTTAGATCTGCAGTGTGAATGCAGGGGAGTTTTGAAGGTTTTTCAAAGGGAGAAAGGGTTGTAAAAATTAGGAAGGTCACTTGACAACATGCCAGTATACTCCTTTATATAAGGGTTGGCATAAGGCCATTGGGGACAAGTAGCCGTTTGGGGGACAAAGGTACAGAGAATTAATGGTCAGTCTTTGACTTTGACTGACTGTTTATTATTCCTTTGTTTGCAGGTTGACAAGGTAGTAGAGGGTGTATTCACACTTGATCAAGCTTCAATATGAGTTATTCTAATTGTTGATAATATTGGAATAATCATTCTTCAAGGTTTTGACGGTGTGGAGTCTTAGCTGTTGGAGCAGGGGAGATTAGTTGTTGAAACAGGGGAGCTTAGCTGTTGGGCTTTTAAGACATAGCCTGTTGAGGCTTGATTGAAATTAATATCTTGGTAATTCATGTGGATGTAATAGAGGTTGTAATAGGTAGTTCTTCAGTTTGTTTGATGTGTAGATAATAGATAGATCATGTATAGGCTTGACTGTTGGCTTGTATGGAAGCAGGGCAGCTTAGCTGTTGGGGATTGTCTTGGGTTGCCTGTGTTCAGGTCTTTTGTATACATCATATAATCAATGGATTGATTATTTATTTATCAAAACATATTTACTATGATTAATTATGAGTTAAGCATAGTGAGGTACTAACAATTTCCCCCTTTTTTGTAAATAAATAAAGACATTTGATTATGTACCTGCAAATATAATGCAAAGGAAATAGAACACCAATGAAGAGAAAATCTTCTTGATAGTTTTGCTTGGCAAACAAACTGTTAAACAAACTAAATTATACTTTTAAAAGAAATAACTGAAAGGAAAAGATAGGCATTGTTTTGAACAGCTATTCAAAATATAGAAAACAAACCAAATAACTTATACTAAGCATTCTAAATTCTCTCCACAACTTTTAGTTCTTGGGGCAGCTCTTCTTACTGGTTCATTCCTTCTGTAGAACCATTCATTGTTCCAGTCAAGACCCATCATGTGGTTATACTGGAAATGTTGGTCATGTCTGGCTATCAACTGATTTTTGGTGAGAACAGGTTGATTGTAAAGAAGTCTTGGGCCAATCTAGGCTTGTAGTTGCTGAGGAGACATGGTTTCTTCTGCAGGAGAGACCCCCATGGGATAGTCCTTGTAAAGAGATGCAGGACTTTTCTTGATGAATTTAGGTTGGGGAGCTTGGAAGTAGGAGTGGATGGATGCCTGAGATGGTCTTGGAGGCAAGGGTTGGCTGCTGGGAGGAGGAGGAGGGAAGGCTGTTGGGGTTGGCTGTTCAGGAGATGGGGGGGATTGGATTCTAACCTCTTTGAAGGATGAACTCAGATACATTGTCAAGCTTTTTGAGAATGGCAGATTTGAGTTGTTTGATGAGGGTGGCTGAGAATTGGTTGAAGTCAGTGAAGGTGGGATGATATGGAGGGGTGTATTTGAATGGATCAAAATTAGGAGGGAGATTTACAAATTGTGATCTGGATTTCTTATGGAATGTAGGAGGAGGTGGAGGAAGATGTTGAGGATACACAGAAGATATTGGAAATAGACTCTTGACAACGAGTCCCATTATGCAGCTCTTTTTGGAAAGCAGAGTCCAAAAGATAGACTGGGCATATTGAATGCACAGAGTAAACACAAGGGAGGAAGGGATGTAGAGACATTCTTGAAGATTCTCAGAAATAAGATGGCAAAAGAAAAATTCCCATTCTGGAAGAGTTGAAAGTGTGATGGGATTGGGTAGTTTAGGTGCTTTGAAAAGGAAGCAGTATTGGGTTGAGATTCTGAACTGTTTCCATTCTTCATAGGCATGGAACAATTGGCCCCCAATGTTTCTAGCATGAATGCTCATATGGGTTCTTGTCATATCCTAAGGATTGGAAATATTGTGAGGGTTGAGAAGGTGAGGAAGAGAGGCAAACTTTTTGTGAGCCTTAATTACATTTGTGACTGAAAAGTCAATGTCACAATCTAAAGCCCAGAAGCTAGGAGTGGGCATGGAAGTGTCTAGATCAATTTGAGAGAGAGAAGGTGATTTAGAAGGTGGGATAGCTGATGAGGTAGGTTTAGGAGTAGATGATCCACCCTGACCTTGGGATTGCCTTGCTTCTCTAATCCTCATGAAATCAAAGGCCTTGAGAGCCTCATCCATAGAAAATTTACTAAAAAGCTGTTCAAAAAGGGTTGATGTATCATCATCAGACAGATTAGACACAGATTTATCTTTGATAAACTCAATGATTTGAGGATTGAGAATAGGAATGACAGTAAGTTGATCAGGGGATGTAAAAGAAGGGGATGCTTGAGTTTGAAGGGAAGGAGGAAGTTGAGTCTTAGTTGTTGGGATGAACTCATGAACAGGAGAGTTCCCCCTTGACCTGACAGGGATGTCTGGACTGGGTGAGTTCCCCCTAAAGATTTCAACAGGAGAGATGGTTTGAGAAGTAAGGTCAAGAATTCCTTCAATGATAGCAGCATGATCTGAACTGGAAGTCAAATTGGGAGAGGGAGGAGAGGGGGATCTGACACGTCTTCTTTTTTATTATGAATTGACCAGCAGAAGAGGATGAAGATGTTACCTTGTCAGTTGGATCAACTAACTTAGCTGATGGGATATCCTGCTTAGCTGTTGGCATAGCTTGCTCATCTGTTGGCACAACTTGCTCAGGTGGTCCTTGACCTTGCTTGGCTTTTCTGATTTCATCAAGCTGTTGTTGTAGAGACAACTGAACTCCATATTCTTCTTCATCAATCTCCATTACACCACAGAAGCTACTTGCTTTCTTAACTTCAGATTCTTCTTCACTTACTGTTGCTTCATCATCAACAAACAGCTTGCTCTTAGTTTTGTGAGCAGGTTTGATCACTTCAAATTCAGCAGTTGTGTTCTCATGACTAGTGGGAGGAGTGCCTGAGTCACTTTTTGTTGATTGAGAAGAGGAGCTAGATGTTGAGGATGAAGATGAGGGTGGTTCATCAATCTTCCTCTTGCATGTCTTCTTAACAGCTATGGATTTCCTTCTTGCAGAGGACTTTACTGTTGCTCTAGTAGTCATTCTGGTTGCTTGAGCTTTATCAGGTCCAGGCTTGGCTGTTGGGACCTTCTTAGTTGCCTTAGCTGTTGAAGACTTAGCTTTAGATGACTTAGATGTTCCCTCTTTAGAGCCTTTGAGAGGGATGGTCTTCTTGTCAAACTTCTTAGAGATGCTCAGGGGAACAAATTCAAGCCATTTTGTGTTGAGAATGGCTGGGAGGTCTTTGAATTTTTTAGCAAGGATTCCACTCATGAATCTGAATAGATTTGGTTTGGTGGACCTTACATAGGGCTTGTCAAGGGATTGAGAGGAGGATAAGTTGAAGTTTTCAAGCATTACAGTGCACCAATTTACATTTCTCCTAATGAGACCAAGGGCTATTTTCCATTCTGATGAGCTTAGCTGGTCCTAAGATGATTGCTTCCCACACATCCCTTTGATTACTACATCACTCAGGGATGAATTGTTGATGGATAGGTTCTTCTTTAGTATTGACTTGTTCTTGACTGAGTCATAGTCAATGTCTCTTTGACCAGTGAATAGCTTGTAGAGGACACTGAATTCTGAATCCAATTCTTTGTTCCAAACATTTGTGACAAAGTTTATGTGGTTTGAAATGCCATATGTTGTATGCACATCTTCAGGTTTGATGAGCATTGTGACATTTTGGAAGACACATCGAATAGTACTATCTTTGAGTCTGGTTCCAACTAGATATACCTCCATACATGCCTTTTCGGGGATTGGGTTTTGAGCAGTTAACATGTTTAGAAGCCCATTGTTTTCCAAGATTTCTTTGATGAAGGTTCCTACTTCTCCTTCGAAGAAGTCACTTTCGATGTAGTAGCCATGGGATTCTTCAGGGAGAGTCATTTGATTTTTCAAGATGAGCGAAAAAAACAGAGGATTAGGTTTTGAAACAGAGGAAGCAAGATCGATTAGAAATTCGAAGGGTTTTATAGATTGGGTGATTATAAATGTATAGGGATACAATAGAGATCGTGGTTGAGAAGGTGGGGACAATGGTTATATTTTTTAGGAGAGAGGCGACGTGGGGTTTAAAGCTAGCCATTAAGGAGAAGTGACAGTTATCTTCTTTTACTATTCAAGTGTACAGTAAATAGAATGTAAGTAAATGGTGTATAATTTATTTCCAGAAATAGCGGGCGGCTATTTATGGAAAGTAAGGGGATAAATATAACACAACACACTTCTAATTGAATTTTGACCATCACATCCTAGGATTTCCACCCTTATGTACCAATAGAACATATTTGGTGGTCAAATCAGTTGATATTTTTGGACAAAAAATTTAAATCCAACAGCTAAGTCTATAACCATACCCTATTATTGACTGACATAAATTCCTTGTGTATAAAAGGAATATGAACTTAGCTGATGAATACACATCAAACTCAATTTATTTAGTCTTAGATGTTGAAGTTATACTCAGTTCAATTCTTGAAAATGGGGAGACTTTCATCTAAGTTTAATCCAAAAAGAATGGCTCAAACTGCAAAGAAGTTAATCTTTTCAGTTCCTGTTGGAGAAGAAACTGAGAGGGAAAGATTTGAAAGGGAGTATAGGTCATATACTATACAGAGTGATCATCAGCTGTATGAGGAAGTTCAGCAGCTTCCTCTAGGTCACCCTTTGAAGTATAGAGAGGTGAAAGAGAAAGAGAAGAGAAAAAGAGATTGGGAGTGTGAAAAGGAAGCTATAGAAAAATTTAAGAGAGATAGGTTGGCACAACAGAAAAGAGTTGATGGTAAGGGAAAAGAGAAGCAGGTAGAGGAGAGAACAAGTATTAAGTTGTTTGGTCAGAACATGAGGATAGGAGAAGGAGAGAGCAGCAAAGCAAGAGTTGCTCAAACTGAAGTCTTAAGGGTTCACTCTCTTGGGGATTTAATGAGGAATGAGGGATTCAAGGATCATGAAGGTGACCAAGATATGAGAGTAAAAGGAGAGACCCAGAATTTGAGGCATTTTACACTTAGGGAATTGATGCAACAAGAGGATAGCTTAGCTGTTCAGGCAAAGATAGTACCTGTTGTTGAAAAGCCAAGGGTCTATTCCCCAGTCACAAGGGATTCTCTGTCCATAAACATGGCAGTTCTGGAGGGAAGGGGATATAACTTTCATGGGGTCCACCAGTCTCCATCAAGGGCTCACACTCAGTTGTTTAAACAGTATTTGAGGTGTTGTAGTCCAGTTCAGGTGAATGAGGGGAGTGATGGTGGTCCTTCATCACATATGGCAATGATAGCTGCTGAGAGTTTGCAAACCTCAGGTACCTTCAGCTTCATGTCTCCTCTTGATGACTTTCCTCCTTATGATGCTGTAGAGGAATGGTGGCCAAGAACCATGGGTCCACCCTTACAATACTCAGTCACTGCTATTGACCCAGTCATGGATAGGCATCCAATATGGTTGGAAAGGCATTTTCAGGGAGGTCCATCTACACCAGCAGGAACATATGGAAGGGAGGACAAGCAGGACAAGGGATCTGGAGTTGGTTGGAAATAAGTCTTGTAGAGGGGAATATGAGTTGAACAGCTAAGATGCTTGGTTAGCTGTTGGGAAGAGTTTTTTAGTACTCCTTTTTATTTTTGTTTTTGGAAGGCTACCAAGGTCCACAGGGGTAGTGAGGTTAACTACTAGTTCCAAGTTGTATGATGTAAACAGACCATCATATGACTGTCCTTTAATAGAGATCTGTTTTAGGTTAGCTGTTGGGAAACTGTAAAACAGCTAACTATGTCTTTGTATTTCTTTAAAGTTTTTAAATGAATTTTTAGTTAATCCCTTTTACTTAGGCAAGTTAATCATTCCTAACATTGCTCTCAAAAGTTCAAACCTCTTTTCATCCATAGCTTTAGTTAAAATTTCAGAGACATTGTCCTCAGTACCCACTTTGGATAAGTTAATATTCCTTTTTTCAACATGATATCTAATGAAGTGGTGCCTAACTTCAATGTGTTTGGTTTTAGAGTGTTGAACAGGATTCTCAGTCATAGCAATTGTACTGGAATTATCACAAAATATAGGAATATTTGTGACATTCATACCAAAGTCTTGAAGTTGACTTTTTAAGTACAATATTTGGGAACAGCAGAGACCAGCTGCAACATATTCAGCCTCAGCTGTTGAGGTTGCAACTGATGTTTGCTTTTTGCTTGACCAAGACACAATTCTTGATCCAATGAATTGACATCCACCACTTGTTGACTTTCTATCCAGATTGCATCCAGCATAATCTGAATCAGTAAAACCAATTAGTGAGAATGGTGATTCATTAGGATACCACAAGCCATAGTCAGGAGTTCCCTTGAGATATCTCAAAATTCTTTTAACAGCAGCAAGGTGAGATTCTTTAGAGTTCGCTTGAAATCTTGCACAGAGACATACACTAAAAATGATGTCTGGTCTTGAGGCGGTAACATATAGGAGGGATCCAATATAGCTTCTGTACAGTGTTTGATCAACACTTTGACCATCAGTGTCAGCATGAAGTTTGGTTGTTGTAGACAGGGGTGTCTTAGCTGTTGAGGCATTCTGCATATCAAACTTTTTAAGCATGTCTCTTGTGTATTTAGCTTGGTTAATAAAGATCCCATCCTTCATTTTTTTGGCTTGGAGACCTAAGAAGTAGGCTAGTTCTCCAATCATACTCATTTCAAATTGTTTTTGCATAAGATCTGCAAATTCTTTGCAGAGATCCTCATTTGATGATCTAAAGATAATGTCATCAATATAGACCTGAATGAGTAGTGTGTCATCTCCATATTTTTTAATGAACAGTGTGTTGGCAATATGACATTTGGTAAATCTTTTATCAAGAAGGAAGTTAGACAGAGTGTCATACCAAGCTCTAGGGGATTGTTTGAGACCATACAAGGCTTTGTCCAACTTGTATACATGATCTGGGAATTTAGGATGTTCAAATCCAGGAGGTTGAGCAACAAACACTTTTTCATTTAGTACCACATTCAAGAATGCACTCTTGACATCCATTTGGAATACTTTTATCTTCTTGAAAGATGCAAAGGCTAGAAATAGTCTTATGGCTTCAAGTCTTGCTACAGGGGTAAAAGTTTCATCATAGTCTATTCCTTCTTCTTATCTGTATCCCTGAGCAACAAGTCTGGCTTTGTTTCTTACTACAGTACCATCTTCACTCATTTTATTTCTAAATACCCATCTGGTACCTATGACAGTTTAATTTCTTGGTTTGGGAACAAGTTTCCATACTTTATTCCTTTCAAACTGTTCCAGTTCTTCTTCCATTTCTTCTATCGAGTCTGCATCTTGAAGAGCTTCATGGATCTTTTTGGGTTCCATTTGAGAAATGAAGGCACTCATGAAAATATCATAATGAGGAATGCCGTCAGGAATGATTTCTTTTTGAATGGGAATGGAAATGACAAGATTATAATCATTGAGAATGGGGATTTGAGTGGAGATTTGGGAAGGGATTACTTGACAGCTAACTGTTTGATCTAAGCTGTTGGGAAGTGGAAAGCTGTTGGGAGTGGGTAAGCTGTTGGGAGTGTGTTTGGGCAAAACATAGGGAAGAATTATGTTATTTTCATTAGAGGGAGAGGAATCATTGATTGTGGGTGAAGGTTTTGGAAGGTTGTCAGAGTTTCCAATACTTTCATCAAAGTCACACAAGTCAGTGTTGCTTTGATCATGGTTTTCATCAAAGTCAACATGAATTGATTCTTCTACAAATAGTCTTCTCTTGTTGTATACTCTGTAGGCTTTGCTAGTGTTGGAGTAGCCTAAAAAGATTCCTTCATCACTCTTGGAATCAAACTTATCCAGGTTGTTCTTCCCATTGTTGTGAATGTAGCATTTGCTTCCAAATCCATAAAAATAGGATATGGTAGGGACCTTTCCATTCCACAACTCATATAGGGTCTTCATATGATACTTGTTGATGAGAGTTTTGTTCTGTACATAAACAGCAGTTGTAAAAGCTTCACCCCAAAAGTATTTAGGAAGATTGTGTTCAGACAACATTGCTCTTGCTGCTTCACAAATGGTCCTATTCTTTCTTTCTGCAACTCCATTCTGTTGTGGAGTTCTTGGTGCTGAAAAATTGTGATCAATTCCAATTTGATTACAATAAGTGTCAACTCCAGTGTTCTCAAATTCAGTTCCATGATCAGATCTTATCTTTTTGATAGACAAGCCTTTAAAGTTCTGAACTTTGTTGAACAGCTGAGTGATATTCTGAAGAGTATCACCTTTGGATTCAAGAAGGATGATCCAAGTGAATCTTGTGTAGTCATCAATAACTACAAGGGAGTATCTCTTTCCACCTAGAGATCTGGTTCTAATGGGACCAAATAAATCCATGTGAAGGAGATCAAGAGGTTTGGAAGAGTCAAGTCTTGTTTTTGCAGAAAAGGAGGTCTTCTTTTGTTTTCCACATTGACAGGCTTTGCAAAGCTTGTCCTTCTTAAAAGGTATTTTGGGGAGACCTTTAACAAGATTGGAGATGGAAAATTTTGAAATAGTTTTGAGGTTCAAATGAGCAAGTCTCTTATGCCACTGCCAAAACATATCTGATTGGCTATAGGACAAAAGACAATGAGCAGCTGAGGATTGAACTACTTTAAGGTGGAGGCTGTATAGGTTCTTCTTTCTAACGCCTGTTAGAATAACCTTGTTGTTTTTGTCTTTGACTTGACACTGGTACTTTGTGCAGATGACATGGTAACCTTTGTCACAGATTTGACTAATGCTGATCAAATTGTGTTTAAGGCCTTCAACATAAGATACATCTGTAAAGATGATCTCCTTGGTCACTAGGTTGCCTGATCCTTTGACTCTTGCTTGAGAATTGTCACCAAATGTAACATTGGGACCATTCTTTGGTGTTAGCTATTGAAGCCATTCCTTGTTGTACGTCATGTGTTTGCTGCATCCACTATCTAAATACCAGATTCCTTTGCTAGATACCTATAAAACAAAATATAAATTATGGTACCCTTTATACTTTTTGGGTCCAAAGGATTCGACTTTCTTTGGTACCCTAGCCTTGCCACTTGATCTTCTCTTGAAGAACTGGTTAAGGGTGTTATAGTAGGACATGACTTGCATCATATAGGGTGTCAATGTGAAGGGTTAAGGAAAGTTATATAGGTGTCCAGTGTTGTATGGGCTTTGATTTCTGTAGTTTGGTTGATGAAAGTGAGATTGCTGTCTGGGGTTTTGTGATTGGTATGATGATCTAGGAGAGGAATTTTGTGACTGATAAGTATGGATTTTCCCATTGGAATATTGCCAGTTTTGTCTAGGTTGCCTAGGTGCCTCTGTTGTCTAGCCTGTCTTGGCTGTCCAGATTGCCTTGGCTGATCACCTTGTCTTGGCTGTTCAGCTTGTCTTGGTTGTCTGGCTTGTCTAGGCTTTCTAGGCTTCTGTTCTTGCTTCCTTTTCTGAGATTTAATATCAACAGTACTAGTGGAAGCTTGAGAGTTAAGAATTTTGGAAGAATCCTCTTTTAATTTACTCTTTTCACTCCTCTGTTTATACACATCTTCCTTTGTTTGAATGGGGTAAGATGGTTTCTTGGTAGAGAATGTGTTAAGACTTTATAGAATCATAGTATCAATGGCTCTATCACCAGTAGGTGGAGTGTAGGTTCTGAGTGTGGGGTTATTTGCTCCTATTCCAGATTTGTCTCCAGGATGTCTTTGATTAAAGTGATACATGGATAAAGCATTGCTTGATTTGTTCCATGAGTCAATTTTGCTTTTTAATGCCTTGTTTTCTTCCTTCAAGGTACTCATTTCCTGTTCATTATCCTTTTGAGACTCAGAACAATTAGTCTTAGCTGTTGAGCTAAGTATGTCATTTTCAAATTTTTGACATTTTTCTTCTAGATTCTTTTTGGTTGTTTCAAGATTAGTGTTTAGGGATTTGAGATTTTCAATGGTTTTTGATTGCTCAAAGTTTTCTGTGATGAGGGCAGCAAAGCTAGTGTCTTGTTTCTTCTTTTGAATCAAAAGGGTGCAAACTAAATTTCTAAAGCCATCAATGTTAAGAGAATTAAAATTATGTACCTCTTTAAGTTCTTCAGCAGCAGCTAAGGCTTCAAGGTCCTCTTCATTATCTGAGTCTTCACATTCCTGTGCAACCAATTAAAGCAATTACACCTAAAGCTATGAACAACCTCTTTAGAATAAGTCATTCTTTTTTAGTTTTCTCTTGGTTTCTTAGGTTCTTTGCAATCAGCAGCATAGTGGTCTGGTTTGCCTCAGTTGTAGGACTCAATGTTTTTCTTAACAACTTATTGAGTTAAGTTGGATGGTGAAGGACTGTATCTTCTTTCAAAGGCTTTCTTTTAGTGCTTTATGGCATTTCTGACAGCCATGGAAATGAGACTTGGGATGTCTTCTTGAGAGATAGGCTTTGATTTTTGTGTTAGGAGTTATGTTCAGCTTTTGTAGAGCATTAATAACAAGAGTGTCAATGTCCTGTTGAGAAATTTGTTTCTGGGTTTGCTCTTCAGCTACAAGGGCAAGGGTTTGAGATATGGTGGATGCTGGTTGAATTTTGATCATTCCTTCTAGTTCATATGCTTCAAGTTTTCCAAAGTATTGTTCTATGGTCATACTACTCCATTCAGCTCCTTCTCTAATGGGAAGGGCTACTTTCTTATACTCTTAAGGAAGATTAGAGTAGATCTTTAAGCATAGGTCAGATTGTTCAAAGGTTTTGCCAAGGTCTGAAATGGCTCTTACAAGATCTTCAAATCTTGGTCTTGCAGCACTCACTTTCTCTCCAGGATAGAATTTGAAGTTGTCTAACTGTCTTAATAAGTTATATAGATTATGGGTTCTAACACTGGTGTGTTTAGTGAACTTGGTTTTAGTTAGTTCCCATGCTGCTTTATCACTTGGTACTTTAGCTATTTCTTGAGCTAGGGAGTCATTTACACTTGTTTGCAGAATGTTTTTTACTTTTAAGTTTGCAGTCATAAGTTGTCTTTGTGCATCAGTCCAGTTTTTAGGAGATTTGAGTTTGCTACCTCCTCCATTGACTTCAGCTTGAGTGGGAGGGTCAACTTCATTTTCTAAGACATACCAGTTCCATATGCTATTAGCATCTAGTTAGGTTTTAATTTTTGAGGAGTAAATCTCAAAAGATCCACAATCATCAATGTGTGGAATGTCCTTTTCATTGTTTCTTCTTGGTTGAGGCATGGTGGGTTTAATGGATCTTTCACAAGTTGTTAGACTCTGTATGGTGAATCCATTCTCTGATGCCAATTGAAAGGCCCTGTTATACTGAATGAACAGATTAGTTAAAACTTGGACAACTAACTGTTTGAGGTTAGCTGTTGAGAGATAATAATAAAAAAGAGATGTGAAGCGGAATAAAAATGAATGAATAAATGAAAGGACAAGTGTAGTGTGTCTGTAAGTGTAAAGACAAGAGTGTACACAGTATTTTAAAGTGGTTCAGAGGCAAAACCCTTCTTTTACATCCACCCCCACTCTTAGAACAGTGAGACCAATTCACTATAATATTCTCTTCAATAAGAGTTACAAGAATTGATAAGGCAAGTTCCTTTGAACCCCCTCTACTTAATTGATAGTTCAATTAAGGTTGCTTCTTTCAAAGCGAGAAAAAAAAGAAAAAGAAAATAATCACAAGTGTGTTTACAAAATAGGTTGGCTGTTAGCTGGCTGGATGTGAGTTGTAACTGGGTGCAAGATGGCACAATATTTGCAGGGGATTTAAGCAAATATTTAGATCTGCAGTATGAATGCAGGGGAGTTTTGAAGGTTTTTCAAAGGGAGAAAGGGTTGTAAAAATTAGGAAGTTCACTTGACAACATGCCAGTATACTTCTTTATATAAGGGTTGGCATAAAGCCGTTGGGGACAAGTAGCCGTTTGGGGGACAAAGGTACAAAGAATTAATGGTCAGTCTTTGACTTTGACTGACTGTTTATTATTCCTTTGTTTGCAGGTTGACAAGGTAGTAGAGGGTGTATTCACACTTGATCAAGCTTCAATATGAGTTATTCTAATTGTTGATAATATTGGAATAATCATTCTTCAAGGTTTTGCTGATGTGGAGTCTTAGCTGTTGGTGAAGAACAGTCTTAGCTGTTGGAGCAGGGGAGCTTAGCTGTTGAAACAGGGGAGCTTAGCTGTTGGGCTTTTAAGACATAGTCTGTTGAGGCTTGATTGAAATTAGTATCTTGGTAATTCATGTGGATGTAATAGAGGTTGTAATAGGTAGTTCTTCAGTTTGTTTGATGTGTAGATAATAGATAGATCATGTATAGGCTTGACTGTTAGCTTGTATGGAAGCAGGGCAGGTTAGCTGTTGGGGATTGTCTTGGGTTGCCTGTGTTCAGGTCTTTTGTATACATCATATAATCAATGGATTGATTATTTATTCATCAAAACATATTTACTATGATTAATTGTGAGTTAAGCATAGTGAGGTACTAACACAATACCTGCACTATAAAACCACTTGTAGCTGCTCTTTGTTTCCATCAAATGTTTGAAGGAATGGGCCTTGGTGGTTGCATTCTCCAGGTACACCTTTGTTGGACAACATTTTGTCTCAAAATAAATGTCGCAGCTGAATTATTAACGTTTTTGAAAAAAAAAAAAAAAAACGTGCTTTACTTATTTAATTTTACGTTGTATCTACAATGGTAAATTTGCAGTAATACTCTTTCCTAATTTAGAAATGTGACATTTATTATTGGACGGATCGACAAAAATGGAAAGTGTGACATTATTCTCAGACGGAGGCAGTAACCTTTTTCATTTTAAAAATATTCACTTTTGACAGGCTGAGTACAAGATGATGAAGAAAGCAATCATGGTGTTCTTCTTTTCGGTTACAACTCCATTTGGAATTGCATTAGGGTTAGCATTGTTGACAACATACAAAGAGAATAGCCCCAGCTCTTTGATCACGGTTGGACTGCTTAACGCTTCATCTGCGGATCTTTTGATTTACATGGCTTTGGTGGACCTTCTTGCAGCAGATTTCATGGCTCCAAAACTTCAAGGTAGCATAAAGCTTCAACTTAAATGTTACCTTGCTGTCCTTTTGGGAGCTGGTGGCATGTCTGTCATGGCTATATGGGCTTGATGTCTTGATCTATGATTGAATGCTGTGAATGAAAATTTCAACGTTTCTTTTTCTTTTCTTTTTCATTTTCTGAAAAGTTTGCATTTGAGAGGGATGTATCAACCATGTTGAATTTCCCCTCAAAGATAATGTAGTTCTGTAATGTTTCGTTATGTTAATAAATGCATTTTTACTGCTTCATCAACATTCAGTTATTCGCTTGAGTAATTCTTGAATTCTTAGATTACTAGAAAATAATACTAGTATTAATTTGAAAGGGACTATCAAAGCTTTTGGGTATTTTAGATGTCCATCTCCAAACCATCTTTGAAAAAGAGCTGTATAACTTGAAGTTAATTTGTGCACGTTTCTTTTGCAAAATTGCTGTTTCATAATATACAACCCACAATTATCTTCACCGAATGTAAAGTGATATTTATCAAAAGATTTATAGTTATCGAACCATCTAATGAAGCTAGCTATAAATAATGTGAATGAACAACAGTCTGAAACCTTAATATATACTCCCTCGGTCACAAAATGATCTTCCCATTTGCCATTTCTTATTGTCTCTGAAAATGTTTGTCAAAAGCTTACTGAGAACAGATGTTACCTCAAGTGTTAGGTAACACCCCAGGTAACACACCCGACGGACAGAAAACACACACACAAAAATAAAAGAGTTTTGCAGCGGAAAATTAAATAGCACAAGAGATATATTTTTCTCAAGTTATATAGACATAACTTGAGATTGCCCTTAGGCGAAAACTTTATATTTAATAAGTGTACCAAATACAAAGTCAAAAGGTTCCCTATAACTAATATGATATACTCTCTATGGAACCAAACTAAGAACAAAGTACAAGATTCTATCCTAACCAAAACTCACTCAAACCCGAAGTATTTGAGTGATAAAAGAGTGTATGGGAGAAAGAATCTTAAAGGAGCCAAGAGTACTTTGATCTTTGTGCTATGGATGTGTGTGATATTTGGCTTGATTACAAAGTGTTCATCCTAGCACTATATATGGCCATCAAAGACTTGAGGGCTACTCAAATAAACAGCCTTGGGCTGTTGTTGGCGAGTGGGGAGAGTGGGAGAGTGTGTTGAGAATGCTTCCCTATTTTTGTGGAAGACTTAGTCCTCTTTCCTTGTTTTTCTCAACCACACACTTAAAGCCCAAGTCCATGCTTCGCCTAGTTGCACTCCGAGCTTCATCATACTTGTACTCTTCATTTTAATCAGCAACAACTTCTTGGAATAAGTCTTCCCACGTTTTTATCATTTACCCACATGTTAAAGATGTTGAAAGTTATCCATAAATCACCATTTATGAATAACTCTTCTTTAATCCATTCTCCATGTATTTAGCTTTAATTTCCACCTTAATATAACCTGAAATATGGATAAAAAATACAGCCATCTAGACAATAATATTAGGACATTAGTATAAAAATTATTATGGAAAGAAATGTAAAACTATAACACATTTTTCGCTGGGTAGCACATGACTGCCAGCGATAACATCTGAGGTAACACCTCTGTTTACACTAACAATCTCCCCCTTAGTTTGTGCATTTCTTTCCAACCTCCTAAGTGATGATACCTGTAACATATGTTAGCCATATACAGTATAACAGAGCATTTCACCAAATATTAACTCCCCCTTAATCATGGAGTTAACCGAAACAACAAAGATTTACTTAATATACTAATTGTAAAGTAGAACCATGTTTAAAACAATTAGTAGTTTAAAACAAAAAGTAAATCAAAGTTTTAAAATCCATAAAACCACAAGTCATAAACCAAAGCATAACCACCAAAGTATTAAAGTTCTAAATTAAGAACTAAAATACGAATTGTTTTAAAAACCAAACCACCACAAACGAAAATTGTTTTTTAAACCATTCAAAAGTACCATAAAAGCCATTGGCAACATCAACATTTAAACAAGGTTATTCTTCTTCTTATTCTTGTTCTCCATCATCTGGCTCATCACTAGTACCAGCAGTTTCGCCAGTAACATCTTCAGCAACACGAGCTGTACCAATATCACCAACAGCATCAGTAGCAGCATCAGTAGCAGCACTAGTACCAGCATCAACCTCTCCCCCAGGTTGGGAAGAAATCAAATTAATGAAGTCGATGGTGTCTTCTTTAAATGGAGGAAGAAGGGGATTTTCTTTTGGGTTTCTTGGTGGCGGAAGTAACACCCGAGACAACACCCGGTGACTCCTCTTGAGGTGCGGATTGGTTAGGGTTTTGGGAAGGTTAAGCCATTGTTGAATTTTGAAAGGTAGAAAAGGAGAATTTTTTGAGAAGGGTTTTTGATTTGGGGAAGGTTACTGAGATAGAGAAAAAGCGATGAAGAGGAGAGAGTATATAGGTGCATTTGAGAGAGAAAGAGAGAGTAAATAGGGATAGGATTTTAGGAGGTTAAGGAATGTGAATAGGAGAAGAAATTAATTTAAACTTAACTCTTATCATCTAGATTAACTAAGACCCCTATTTTTACTCACATTTTAAACTATCCTAATCAAACTCCCTCTATTTACTTGCACACACAAAACCAACTCCCTACACATCCGATTTTTTTTTTAATTAAACAAAAAGAAAGAAAAAATAGTAAAAGATGGGACGGTAAAATTAAAAAGGTAACGATCTCTCAAAAATATGAAGATAGATCCTAAATTTTAGGGAAATTGTTACAACTATATTTCACCATAAATAAAAGATTTGTTTAAAACTTTTTCAAAATTGTAAACTCTTTTTCTTAAAATAAAAAGACTTTCAAACTTTGAAAACTTAATAAACAAATCTGAAAATAAAAAATAAAAAATAAAAAAACTAATGTAGCACACACTAATGTGTTGATGGCAATGATGGTAACACTTAAGATATCATTCGTGATAAACATCCCTTGATAAATTTAAAACAAGACATTTTAAGGCAAGCTTCATTTTTAAAACACTTGAGGCAGAGATATGCTTCTTTAATAAGCAATTGAGGCTTAACAAGCTTTTTCTTTATTTTCAAGTATTTCAAACATAACAAGCTTGTTTTTAATTTAAGCATTTTTTAAACATATTAACACTTTTTTATCTACAAGGAAGCATCGTAGTAGCGAGCTCCGTGCCCCGAGTCCTTATAAAGTGTAAATATGCTTAGGTGATTTGTACCTTTTAAGTTGGATACACTGTAGCTGCGAGCTCCATGTTCCTAATACTTAGTACAAGTCACAAGATAACATATCCCTTTGGCAAGAGTGCATCGTCGTAGCGAGTGCCGTGCCCCGAGCTACTAAGGAACTATTATCTTAGCTTCTTTATGCCTCTGATTTCATCAAAAAGTTAGTGACTTTGTCACTTTTGAGTACAAAGGGAATTTTATCAAAGATGTTACCTTGAGTGTTATCCTACCATAACAAAAAGGTCAGTATGTGCCACCGTCAATTGATAGAAGAGACCACCCACTGACAGATTAAACAAGGAAATAATTTTTTTTTAAATAACAAAAAAAAAACACATAATAATATACAAGTGTTATCTCAGGTGCTGTAGACACTCGAGGTAACACCAGAAAACAGGGATAATTTAGAGATTGCAAAGTCCAAGAGAGTTCTTCAAAAACGAAAATCTCTCATGGTCTAAGGCCTTTGTAAAGGTGTCAGCCAATTGGTACATGGTATCAATATGCTCTATAGTGATTAAGCCTTTTTCAACCATATCTCTCAAAAAATGATGTCGAATATCAATGTGTTTTGTGCGGGTGTGTTGGACAGGATTTTTATAAATATTAATAGCACTCAAACTATCACAGTATATGGTCATAGTTTTACTCTCAAGCCCATAATCGTCTAACATATGTTTTAGCCATAACAGTTGAGTACAACAACTCCTTGCTGCCACATATTCAGATTCAGCAGTAGAGAGAGACACAATTTTGTTTACGACTATACCATGATACTAGATTATTACCCAAGTAAAAACACCCCCACTAGTACTTTTTCGATCATCTATATCCCCTGCCCAATCCGAATCACTAAAGCCTACCAAATTAGTATTTGTATCTTTACTATACCAAATTCCTAATTCACTAGTCCCAGACACATATTTTATTATCTTTTTAACGGAATTAAGATGGGAGACTTTTGGGTTGGATTGGTATCGTGCACAGACACACACGCTGAACATTATATCGGGACGGCTAGAAGTGAGGTAAAGGAGGCTACCTATCATGGAACGGTAAAGGGTAGGATCAACTGCTTCTCCCCCTTAATCCTTGCCGAGTTTCAGTGTAGTACTCATAGGAATCGTGGAGCTTTTTGACCCCTCCAAACCGAACTTCTTTACCAAGTTTTTCGCGTCTTGCTTTGTGAAATGAAAATTACATAAGGTAATTGTTTCACCTGTAAGCCAAGAAAGAAGTTTAGTTTACCCATCATGCTCATCTCGAATGTCGATGTCATAGTAGAGTTATATCCGCCTCTCCTCGAGTAAATCCATATTCTAGTAAGAAACTAGTTAAACGACCATACCATGCGCGTGGAGCTTGTTTTAGGCCGTATAAGGCTTTATCAAGTCGATACACATGGTTTGGTTGAGATGGATCTTCAAAACCTTTAGGTTGTTCAACAAAAACTTCTTTATCTAAGTAACCATTTAAAAATGTTGCTTTAACATCCATTTGATACAAAGTGATTTTAAGATAGCAAGCTATGGACAAGAGAAGTCTTATTGATTCAATTCTAGCCACAGGTGCGAAGGTTTCGTCAAAGTTGATATCTTCCACTTGTGTATAGTCTTGAGCCACAAGACGTGCTTTATTTCAAACAATATTACCCTTTTCATCAGTTTTGTTTTTTAAAAATCCACTTTGTCCCAATAGCATTAGTATTAGTGGGACGGGGTACTAAACACCAACATTATTTCGGGTAAATTGATCAAGTTCATCTTGCATAGCTTGAATCCAAAAATTATCTTTTAAGGCTTCAATCACATTTTTAGGTTCTATAGATGACACAAAACAAGAGTGTTTTACCTTGGTGTATGTGGTTGACATGCACACATACCTTACCATTTCACGATAATTTATGGGTTCTTTGTCTCGTGTTCGGATTCCTTCATTAACTTCCCAAATTACCTGAGTTGTAGGATGATTCCTATGGATTATGGATGGAGGATCCCTTCTTGTGTCATCATGAACCTCTGCATCAACTTCGGATGACTCGCTGGACTCAGGTGTTGCCTGAGGTGCTGTCTCATTTATGATAACATTCTGCTCAGCATCTGTGTTAGCATCTGTAATGTCACTTTCAGTTTGTGTGACATCTTCTAACAACACAAGAGGAGACTCTTGAACACCTTCACCTGAAATACTAGAGAGATCATCAAAAACAATGTTAACCGATTCTTGGATGGTTTTTATTCTAAGATTGTAGACTCTATATGCACGACTATTCGTTGCATATCCAAGAAATATTGCCCTATCACTTTTAGAGTCAAACTTTGCTAAATAATCCCGGTCATTCAAAATGTAACATATGCACTCAAAGACATGAAAATAATGAACTGTCGGTTTCTTGCTATTCAAAATCTCATAAGGTGACATAGTAGTTCCGGGTCTTAGAAAAACTCTATTGATTGTGTGACAAGCTGTGTTAAGTGCCTCAGCCCAAAATCTTTTAGAAATCCTTTTCGAAAATAACATCACACGAGTCATTTCAAGTAAAGTACGATTTTTCCGTTCGGCCACCCCATTTTGTTGAGGTGTTTTAGGAGCCGAAAACTCGTGATGTATTCCTTTCTTTCACAAAAAGTAGAGAATAAAATATTATAAATTCTCTTCCATGATCAGATTTGATTCTAAAAAATAGAGGCACAAAACATGTTTTTGATTTTGGAGTGTAAAAGTTTAAATTTTTCAAAAGTTTCTGATTTTTCTTTTAAAAAATAAACCCAAGTAAATCATGAAAAATCATCAACTATAACAAAACAATATTTCTTTCCTCCAAGACTCACTACCGCAACTGGACCCATTAAATCCATATGTAAAAGTTGAAAACAATGTGTTGTCCCAGAGTGTTGCTCGGAATGTTGGGCAACACTATGGGAAGCACGAGTTTGTTTACCCTTAAAAAAATCTTTACATATGATAGAATTTTTAAGATCCAATTTAGGAATACCCTTAACAGCATCTAACTTTACAATCTTATCGATGTTCTTGAAATGAACATGTCCCAACTTTTGATGCCATAAGCTTGTGACATCAATCTTTGCGGTATTGCACACGATTTTATCTTCCACATGATAACAATAATCACTTGATCTAGTTCCTATCATAACACAATTGTTAGTACAATCAAAAACTTTGCAAGTGTCCTTGTTAAATTTTACTTCTAAATTGTCATCACAAAGTTGGCTAATACTAATTAAATTAGCTACTAAACCATCTACATGCAAGACATTCTTTAAGGCAGGAAAACCAGTCACATTTAGTGTCCCTTTTCCTATTATATTACTCTTGCTCCCACCACCATAAGTTACACTACCCCCCCTTGAATAGATTCATAGTCCTTTAAAAACATTTTTGTTCCCGTCATATGGCGTGAACACCCACTATCAAAAAACCATGATCCTTCAACATTTGTTATTAAGGTAGTATAGACAACATTACAACTCAGGTTAGCTTTAGGTTTCCATGACTTCTTTTTTGTGTTTTTGACTTTCTGACAACAAGTGTTATCTGGAGTGCTGGGTAACACTTCAGGTAACACAGAGGGACTGGACTCCTTTTTTGAAAGCTTAGTACATTTGTTTTTAAAATGTCCAGTAGTGTGACAATATTGACACACTTTCCCTTTGTCAGAAGCATCACTTGAACAAGAATTTTGATCAAAATCATGACCTTTCACGAAACATATATTATGTTCATCACAAGACAAAGAAGAAGTGATACTCTCTAATGATTCTCGGAAACCAATACCTGCTTTGAGAGGCTTACCCAAGTTAAGGATCTCATCTAATTTGGACGATCCAGTGTTGAGTTTCTTCAAGGTGGTCTCGGCTAGAGTCAACTTGCCCTTGACTTTCTATAGCTCGGCATCTCTCTTGGATGCTTCAACTTCCAATCGAGTCAAGTAGGCTTTGAGTCCATCGTTCATCTTGGTTAAATTTTTAACCAGTTGGTTCTCTTTCTTCCATTCTTTGAGCAAATCATCACAAAGGTTTTTTAAACCATCAATGAGCTCATCTTTGCTCAGCTCATCCTCTTGTGAACTTCCTACATCAAGGTTAGTGGAAACCATGAAACAAACATCATTATGTGAACTGAAATTGTTATACCTGCCAAGTGTGGTCTCAGATGTTATCTCAGTGGACGTAACATCTCTGGTAACATGTTCAGTCTGCGAGTCACTAAGTGTGACAAACATGTTTGTTTGTTCTGGTTCTTCCTCCTGGACTAGTCCCTCATCTTCATTGTCACTCAGGGATACCCATAGGTTCTTTCCCTTCTTCCGTAGTGTGTTGGCACACTCGTTTGCGTAATGACCCCATCCCGAACAAGCATGACATTGAATTGAATCAATGTATTTGGGATCAGACCTTGATTGATCTAAGGATGCTCTACGCATAGGGGCTGATTTCTGAGTAGAAGGGAGTGTCCTCTTTGGCATCGAATCATACACCTTGGTTTGTTTCTCCTTTGCTTTTACCTGCACTTTTTCATTGTTAAACTTTTTAACCATTGCATTATATTTTCTAGCAAGTAAAGCAACACTGGCACTTTCATCCAATTCTTCAAAAAATTCATCTTCATCATCATTTGAAAAATCTGAGGATTGCACTTTTAAAGAAACATTTTTTCCTTTAGAAGCCTCACTTTGTTCAAGGAGATTTGACTCAAAAATTTTCAAAATGCTCATTAAAGAATTGATGTTCATGGTAGAAAGATTGTGAGCTTCTTCAATAGATGAAACTTTCATGTTGAATCTCTCGGGGAGAGTTCGAATAGCTTTTGAAACAAGTTGTTTGTTGGTAAAAGGTTCACCCAAAAGTTGACACTCATTTGTAATATCAAACAATTTTTCAAAATAAGATGAAATAGTTTCATTATCACTCATCCTCAACCTTTCAAATTTGCCAGTGAGAGTTCTAAGCTTATCTTCATGCACACTAGTATCACCTTCACAAAACCTTTGTAAAGTTTCCCATGCCTCTTGAGCAGTGGAACTATTTTGAATAAGTTTGAAAATATGCATATCAACCCACTCAAAAATAGCATTAAGTGCTTTTTCATTGAAATTAGCTAGAGTAATCTCTTCATTAGTCCACTCAGATTCAGGTGACTTGAACGTCACCATCTTCATCTGGGGGTAACATAGGAAGAGAGTAACCATTTGTTATAGATCGCCAAGCCCGAAGATCAATTTATTTGATATGCGAGCGTAGGCGGATCTTCCAATAAGCATAATTCGAGCCATCTAAAACAGGAAGACGTTTCTGTTTAGGATTAGCAGGATCGAAAGCCATGACAAACTGGAACGAACCACTTAGTATGTCAAGTGACCGGGCTCTGGTGCCAATTGAAAATGTTTGTCAAAAGCTTACTGAGAACAGATGTTACCTCAAGTGTTAGGTAACACCCCAGGTAACACACCCGACGGACAGAAAACACACACACAAAAATAAAAGAGTTTTGCAGCGGAAAATTAAATAGCATAAGAGATATATTTTTCTCAAGTTATATAAATATAACTTGAGATTGCCCTTAGGCGAAAACTTTATATTGAATAAGTGTACCAAATACAAAGTCAAAAGGTTCCCTATAACTAATATGATATACTCTCTATGGAACCAAACTAAGAACAAAGTACAAGATTCTATCCTAACCAAAACTCACTCAAACCCGAAGTATTTGAGTGATAAAAGAGTGTATGGGAGAAAGAATCTTAAAGGAGCAAAGATTACTTTGATCTTTGTGCTATGGATGTGTGTGATATTTGGCTTGATTACAAAGTGTTCATCCTAGCACTATTTATAGCCATCAAAGACTTGAGGGCTACTCAAATAAACAGCCTTGGGCTGTTGTTGGTGAGTGGGGAGAGTGGGAGAGTGTGTTGAGAATGCTTACCTATTTTTGTGGAAGACTTAGTCCTCTTTCCTTGTTTTTCTCAACCACAAACTTAAAGCCCAAGTCCATGCTTCGCCTAGTTGCACTCCGAGCTTCATCATGCTTGTACTCTTCATTTTAATCAGCAACAACTTCTTGGAATAAGTCTTCCCACGTTTTTATCATTTACCCACATGTTAAAGATGTTGAAAGTTATCCATAAATCACCATTTATGAATAACTCTTCTTTAATCCATTCTCCATGTATTTAGCTTTAATTTCCACCTTAATATAACCTGAAATATGGACAAAAAATACAGCCATCTAGACAATAATATTAGGACATTAGTATAAAAATTATTATGGAAAGAAATGTAAAACTATAACACATTTTTCGCCGGGTAGCACATGACTGCCAGCGATAACATCTGAGGTAACACCTCTGTTTACACTAACAGTCTCATTATTCCCATTTCTACATTATGGCTTAAAAGTGCATAAACAAAACATGGCTAGTAAAGTAAGTGTTGATATTCTTTAAAGTTTGAATAGTAAAATGGGAAAATCATTTTTTGACCAAATTTCATATGGAGATAACCAAAGTTCATCACTAGGCCCATACCATAACAAGATTGTGTTTAAACTCCTAAAGAGAGGTTCAAAACGATCCAAAAATAAGAGTAATTGCAAGGGTAACTCACAAAATGCAGGATTGCTCATTCTTGCTGATCTTTGTGTGTGTCAAGTGGCACCTGGAGTTCCCCCAAACACTTCAGTAGGTTAATTAGCTTATCCACTATCTAGTGACAGCATTAAAAGCATATATCCCAATGAAGTATTACAAGGGAACTCTAGGGGACACTTGGCCGTCCCTTCATTTATTCTTGTTAGCTTAACTATAAGGTAATTAAATCACAAGAAACCGGCAATATTCATATTGAGCAAAATAATCACATAAAAACTAACCCGTGTCAAGCGGCACCCAGAGTTCCCCCAAACCCTTCAGTAGGATTGAGGTATACCCTAGTCCCTAAACAAGACATAAATGTATCCCAATGAAGTGTTCTTAGGGAACTCTAGGGGACACTTGACTTTCATATGCTTTGCATTTTTCCAGGTTTCTTAGTAATGAAAAATCATGGAAAACGAGCTACATTTTATAAGCAACTCCTGAAGTTTGAACCTGGCCTGAAAGGAGTATCAAATGGGATATAACCATAGTATCCTTCTGATCATGTTCTGTTTGGACTTGATGGGTGGAAAAGATCCATCTGGAATATATGAAAATGAAAGCACACACATAAGCTAAAGAAAAGGTGGAATTTCCATGTGCTCTACCAACTTGATCATATATATTCCCTAACATTCATATAGCATACATTTGAGGCTAGGTTCATCTTACCCTTATCAAGATCTATCTACACAATGAAAAACCTAATATGACCAGCAACATTATAAATTATTCTAAATTCTCAAGTTATGTATCAAGGCAAAATATATATATATATATATATATATATAGATGGTACTAGGATTGAAGGAGAATGTACATCAAGATGTTCCCTAGAGTTCCCTTGACCACTTCACTGGAATAAAGATTTGAGCTACTAACCACTGAAGTGTTTGGGGGAACTCCTGGATTCATTTGATCATGTTCCGACGCTTGCTCAGAATTGCTGTTCCTTCTAATCTGAACTCTTTCTAAATACTGTGAGTAATCCAGATTCACTACCCATTATATCTACATAAATACTTTTTGATAGTCTATCTATTTACTGGCTTTTAATGGAAAATACTACTCCCTCCGTCCCAAATGAACGTCCAAAAATCTTAAGAGCAAATTTGAAAAAAGATTGGACATTCATTTTGGGAAGGAGGTAGTATCATGTATGGGTCCTAGTAGACAAGCTGTGCACTTGCTTAAAGGACTACAAGCCACGTAAGAGCTGGGCACTTGCTTGAGAACTGATGAATAACTCCATGGAACGAGTACGAGCATCCTTTTCTATCTTTGACAAATCAACTTTAACTTCCAAAATCTCACGTCTATATAGTTTCACGGAACTCTTTGCCAAGAAGATGATGAACTTTCTAAATCTAGGACAATTTGTAAATGTTTGAATCCATTATCAAAACGAGTATTTAAGAGGTTTTTTTTTTGCTCGGCAACTAATATATATGGAGTATATATTTAAAGAAAAAAAGAAACATGATACTGCCAGACATCGTGCAATATGAGAACCACCGGGCAACAAAAAAACACACGACCCTTCACATAAGAGGTATAGCTGGTGAGGAAACCAAAAACAAAAACAAAACCAACCAAGGTATAAATCACTCATGAAATTACCAAGCAACTATGAGGGAAAATATCAAGCTGCTCCATGATATGCATCAAACACCGCAAATCAATTAAAACAAACCGCATTTTGCCAGAGTCGACATACAAAAAGTTGCAAATAAACATTGACCCAAAAGGAGCAAAACCCTCTATCACTCCATGACTCCAATTGAATTCACTTCAGTATTCAAACTAAAATCGATATAGATATATCATTGATTGTCAAAAATGATTAAAACCCTTATCGAGATCTTTCCACTTACTAACTGCAAAGAAACAAAGGACATTATAAATTGCTGCAAGGCTTGACCTTATTTTAGCAAGAAAAGAGAGAAAGAGAGAGAGAGAGAGAGAGAGAGAGAGAGAAAGCAAGTGGTAGTTTGAGACTTTGAGTGAAGAGAATGCACATCAAGGTGTCCCCTAGAGTTCCCATGAACCACTTCACTGGCTTGGCTGCAGGGATTAATTCTTGGCCATGATCGATCCTCTGAATTGTTTGGGGGAACTCCCGAGGTTCATTTGATATATGATGCATAACCAGATTCATATTTTCTTAATTTGATGTTGTAATTGTTCATGACATTGTGATGTCCTGTTTGCAGATAACGATATACTACTCCGTCTCAAAATGAATGCATAAAAAATTCAAAGTTGCTCGAGTAAATTTAAACTTAAAATTCACTTTGGGACAAATGGAGTAATTAATATATGTATTGTTTTAGGTCTAATCAGCTGCATTCTTGGGAACTCAAGACTTTGGCGAAGGTAGAGCAATTCTTACTACTTGATCTAAGCGTTTGATGGTTACCTATGTGATATCTCTAGTACAAAACTGTTGGAAATGGCTCAAGTTCTAGAATAATCTAGGATTATTTTCCTCTTGGGCATTCATCATTACCCACATGTTGAATGTATGATGATTTTGGAGTTTCCAAAGAAACTCTTGGTGTTCTCTCTCTCTCTCTCTCTCTCTCTCTCTCTCTCTCTCTCTCTCTCTCGGATACATCCTTATCTTGGATGGTATGTGCCTATAAATAGGCTTTGATAGGATGTCTTCTAGCATCGTGAAAAGTTGTGAGAAATCATTTGGAGTGTTAAAACACTTTGTTAGAGAGAGACACATTTCAAATTCAACCACGAGGAGAATCCCAAAGATATGGAGAAGTTGGAATGGAAGAAGCTAACTCGCTAAGCTTGTGGGACAATTCGTACTTGTCTTGGGAGGGACCAAAAATATTCGTTCATGAAGGTCTCTTTGGCAAAGGAGTTATGGGACAAACCTGAGGCAAAATAAATGCAGAAAAGTGTTGAGAACAAACTCTACTTGAAGAAGAAGCTCTTCCGGTTTGAATACAGAAAAGGTAATTTGATGACCGAACATTTGAATCAATTTAACAAAACTATTACCGATATGCAAAACTTAGATGTTGATGTAGCCGATTATGATAAGGCATTATTGTTAAATTCCTTGCCTGAGTCGTATGAACATTTGACTACTACCTTGTTGCATTGAAAATTTGAAATTTGTTTTTGATGATGTTTCCAATGCTCTAATGAATAACGAGGTACGGAGAAAGGACAATGGTACCAATAGTTGAAATAATGGAGAGTGTGGTCGGTCCCAGTCAAGATCAAAAGGAAAATCAGTTGATCCAAAGATAGTCGGCAAAGATGAATGTGTCTATTGATGTAAAAAGGACAATTAGAGGAAAGATTAATTTCCCCAATATAAAGAACAAGAAGAATGAGTCAAAAGAAAATGTGGCTAGGAGGAACAACAGCAATGCAGATGACGCTTTGACAGTCTCACTCTCATTTTCAGTCAGTCATATTGATGAATGGATCTTAGATTTGGGTGCTCCTACCACATGTGTCCTCACAAAGAGATGTTCTCGACATTTAAAGAGCTACATGGTGGAGTTGTTTATATGGGTAACAACAACACTTGCAAAACAAAAGGGATTGGTTCGGTGCATTTGCAGATGTTTGATGGAGTTATTCGTAAGCTCACCTAAGTTCAGTATGTCCTTGATTTGAAGAAGAATTTAATTTCTCTTGGAATATTGGATGCAAAAGGTTATCGCATCACTTTGGATGGGGTCACTTCAAAGTAACTCAAGGAGTTTTGGTAGTGATGAAAGGGACTCGGAGAGGTAACTTGTTCTACCTTAAAGGAAGTACAGTTGTTGAACAAGCAACCTAGCAAGCTCGAATGAGCCTTAGATGTAGAAGTTGTGGCACATGAGACTTGGACATGTTGGAGAAAAACCACTTAAACCTTTAGTGAGTCAAGGCATGCTCAAAGGTGCAAAAACTTGCAAAGTTTACTTTTGTAAAATTGTGTTTATGGCAAACATAGAAGGGTGACGTTTGGCACTGTGGTCCATATAGAACCAAAGGTGTGTTGGATAATGCTCACTCGAATATGTGGTGTCCTACGAAGAATGTTTCGTTAGGAGGAAAAAGGTGGATTATGACCTTTATATGGATGACTACTCTAGAAGAGTTTGGATGTACCCCATGAAGCACAAGCACGAGGTTCTAAGAGTCTTTCTTGAATGGAAGAATATGGTGGAGAAGCAAACGGGCTGCAAGATTAAAAATCTACGATCGAATAATTGTTTTGGGTACAAGTATGACCCATTTTTGAAATGTGTCGAGAAAAGGGCATTGTTCAACACTTAACTGTTCCTGGTGATTCGCAGCAAAATAGAGTTGCAGAAAGAATAAACCATACCTTGGTGCAAAAGGCTCGATAAGTGTTGTCCCAAGCGGGGTTGAGTAAGGCATTTTGGATTGAGGCTCTCAAATATGCAGTTGAGTTTGTGAATTGTTTGCCTACAACTTGAAATGGATGAAAAATACCTCTTTAAGTATAGTCTAGTGAACCAGTCAGAGACATTGAGCATTTGCACATATTTGGATGCCCTCATGCAGAAACAATTTGAGATGAGCATGATTGGAGAACTTACATTCTTCCTAGGTCTTCAAGTTAAGAAAATGAAGGATGGGATCTTCATAAACCAAGCCAAATACACCAGAGACATGATAAAGAAGTTTGACATGCAGAATGCCTCAACAGCTAAGACACCACTGTCCACGACAACAAAACTTCATGCTGACACTGATGGTCAAAGTGTTGATCAAACACTATACAGAAGCTATATAGGATCCCTCCTATATGTTACTGCATCAAGACCTGATATCATGTTCAGTGTATGTCTCTGTGCAAGGTTTCAAGCCAATCCTAAAGAATCTCACCTTGCTGCTGTTAAAAGGATTTTGAGATATCTGAAAGGAACCCCTGACTATGGCTTGTGGTATCCAAATGAATCACCATTTTCACTAATTGGCTTCACTGACTCAGATTATGCTGGATGCAATCTGGACAAAAAATCAACAAGTGGAGGATGTCAATTCATTGGCTAAGGCTGAATATGTTGCAGCTGGTCTCTGCTGCTCAAAAATATTATACTTAAAAAGTCAACTACAAGACTATGGTATGGATGTCACTAATATTCCCATATTTTGTGATAATTCAAGTACAATAGCTATGACTGAGAACCCTGTTCAACACTCTAAAACTAAACATATTGAAGTTAGACACCACTTCATTAGAGATCATGTTGAAAAAGGGAACATTAATTAAGCCAAAGTTGGTACTGAGGACAATGTCTCTGACATACTGACTAAAGCTATGGATGAAAAAATTCTTGAACTTTTGAGAGCAATGTTAGGAATGATTTGTTGGGTTTTGTAGTAACATGCGCAGCGGAAAATAGGATTTAAAATTTATGAAACCCAAAGCCCATAGATCCATTCATATGATTAAATCAAATACAACAATATGAATACTAGAAAACTAACCCTTGATGACCTTGAATTTGGTCTTTGATCTTGGTGGAGAAATTGAAGCTTTAATCACGAACAAGTAAGAATACGAACTTTAAAGATGATAAGCTTCACCCTCTAGCGGTATCCACACCTTGAACGAATATCAATAACACTTGATCTTGGTTGCTAGACCAAAATTGTGAAACACGTTTTCACAATCAATATGAACTATATGGAATTATATTTGTGTATTATTTTGTTCTTCAATCTAGGATATCTTAGAACAAAATAAAACTCTCTCAAACTCTTTGGAGACTTGCACAAAAGCTTAGAATTGTTCTGGCCCGAATTTAGTTGTTTATATACAAGTTAGACCTATTCCAAATAGGAAACTTGTGTCTAAACCCATCCAAAATTCTTTTCCAAATCAAATCAGGAAGGTTTCTGGTACTTTTTGAGCCAAGCTGTGCGGCCGCCCAAGCCCTTTTGTGCGGTCTCACACTTTCCCCAGATATCCCTAATTTCCAAATTCCTCCAAAGTCCTTCGACTCAATATTCCAATATAGTCCTTATTTAAGATTCGTTCTATTGTGTGTGACCCTCTAGGATTACACTAAGTTGGCAATGGGTTCAAACATGAAACCATAAGATATGATTAGGTTCTAGCAAACCGCCATACCTACCCAAATAGTATAACTAGATACATGTTCGCATTCCTTTAGAACATGTCACAATCCCTTTGTCCACGATGTCATTTAACACAGGTCATGGTCAACAAGTCAACTTGTTTTGTTAAATACTTTCTCGATTCCGAATATGTTGATAATCCAAATGACATTGATCTAATCAATTCATTTGTGTCCGGCCGAACATTTTCATCAACATCATTCCTACAAGAGGCCTAAGCTTGAAATCTCTCCGAAGAGGGACAAATCCATTTAGCTTATTACTCTTCCCTACGTGAATCCGATTATGCCAATCATACCCTTTATAACTACCCGGTTAAAGGTAGCGTTTGAATATGTCAAACATAATGTTCATCAAGTGGAAGACTATAATAACTTTATGTCTAAGGATTCAAATGACATAACTAATATGAGATATATGTATGACATAGACCATGACATAAATCTCATACAGCGGGTCATGTCCAGTACCTTGTTCCAAACAAGTACCCATAAATCTAACATGATCATCTCATGATCATTTAGCCTTTATACTAGTGCTTAACAAGTACTAGGGACGGAGATTATTATAAGTAAACATGAACAATAATAATAATCAAAACATCTCTTTATTGATATGGAATAAATGATAACAATTACAACGTTTATTAAACGTGCCTAGGGCACCACTACCAAAAATCTCCCACTTGCCCTAGGCCCAATCTCCCATGTATCTAATACCCATGGAAATAATATGACCTTCATGTTTAGCTTGTGGAAGTCCCTTTGTTAGTGGGTCCGCAACATTGTCATCAGTAGGTACTCTGCATATATTTACGTCTCCCCTATCAAAGATTTCTCAAATGATATGAAAACGTCTAAGTATGTGTTTGAATTTCTGATGTGCTCTTGGTTCCTTTGCTTGAGCAATAGCACCATTATTATCACAATAAAGGTCTATTGGATTAGCAATACTAGGAACCACTTCAAGTTCAGTGATGAACTTCTTAATCCAAACAGCTTCCTTTGCAGCATCTGATGCAGCAATATACTCATCTTCCGTTGTAGAATCAGCGGTTGTACTTTGCTTGAAACTCTTCCAGCTTACAGCTCCACCATTTAACATAAACACAAAACCCGATTGCGATCGACTATCATCTTTGTCGGTTTGGAAGCTTGCATCCGTGTAAGCATTTACCACGAGATCATCTTCCATTCCTCCATAGACCAGAAACGAATCTTTAGTTCTTCTCAAGTACTTAAGAATCGCTTTTACAGCCATCCAGTGATTTTCACTGGGGTCGGATTGGTATCTACTTGTCATGCTTAAAGCATAGGATACATCCGGCCTAGTACAAATCATGGCATACATGATGGACCCAATTGCCGAAGCATATGGAACATCATTACTTTTTCCCACGCTCATCTTTTGTCTTAGGACAATGAGTCTTGCTTAGAGAAACTCCATGTAACACTGGTAAGGTTCCTCTTTTAGAATTTTCAATACGAAATCTTCTAATGACCTTGTCAATGTATGTACTTTGTCTTAAACCAAGTAGCCTCCTTGATCTATCTCTATAGATTTTAATGCCAAGTATATATGCGGCTTCACCCATATCTTTCATTGCGAAACACTTTCCCAACCAAGTCTTTACGGACTGAAGTGTAGGAATGTCGTTTCCAATAAGTAATATGTCATCCACATATAAAATAAGGAATAGCACTATGCTCCCACTAATCTTCTTGTATACACAAGGCTTATCTTCGTTCTTGATGAAACCAAACTCTTTGACCGATTCATCAAAATGGAGATTCCAACTCCTAGAAGCTTGCTTCAATCCATAGATAGATCTCTGCAATTTGCATACCTTAGAATTCTGTTCAAAACCTTCAGGTTGTGTCATATACACATCCTCTTGTAGTTTTCCATTTAGGAAAGCGGTTTTGACATCCATTTGCCATATTTCATAGTCATGATATGCGGCAATAGCAAGCAGAATTCTTATAGACTTGATCATTGCTACGGGTGAAAAGGTTTCATCATAGTTAATACCATGAACTTGCCTATAACCTTTCGCTACAAGCCTAACTTTGTAATGATGCACCTTCCCATCCATGTCAGTCTTCTTCTTGAAGACCCATTTGCATCCTATGATTTTTACACCTTCGGGCGCATCAATCAAGTTCCAAACTTGATTATCTTGCATGGATTGTAATTCAGATTCCATGGCTCCAAGCCACTTATCCGAATCAGGAGAAGACATCGCCTCTTGGTAGGTTGTCGGTTCATCATTCTCAATGATTTCCACCTCATTACTATCCGTTACGAGAAATCCATATCTCTCGGGCTCGGATCGTAACCTACTAGATCTGCGAGTTGCTTGTGTATTTTGAACAGGTTCCACAACTCCTTGTGGTTCTTGTTCTTGTTCCACTATTGGTTCAATGTCATTTTCTGGGTCTCGAATATCTTTAAGATTTATTTTACTCCCACTGATTTCTTTGGAGAGAAACTCTTTCTCTAGAAAGGCACCAGTTCGGGCAACAAAAACTTTGTTGTCCTCACGGTTGTAAAAGTAATATCCTCTAGTTTCCTTTAGATATCCCACAAAAATACATTTGTCAGATTTGTGTGCAAGTTTGTCAGAGACAAGTCTTTTGACAAAGGCTTCGCAACCCCAAATCTTCATGAAAGATAAACAAGTTTTCTTTCCGCTCCACATCTCATATGGAGTCTTCTGAACCGATTTAGTTGGAACGCGATTTAGTGTGAATGCAGCGGTTCTAGAGTGTAACCCCAAAAGGATATTGGAAGATCAACTTGACTCATCATTGATCGAACCATGTCTAACAAAGTCCGATTTCTCCTCTCGGACACACCATTCCATTGTGGTGTTCCGGGTGGAGTCAATTGTGAAACTATTCCACAATTCTTTAGATGTTCATCAAATTCATGACTCAAGTATTCTCCACCTCGATCTGATCGAAGTGCCTTAATACTTTTGCCAAGTTGTTTTTCTACTTCATTTTGAAATATTCTAAATATCTCAAATGCTTCACTTTTATGTTTCATTAGGTAAACATACCCAAATCTACTATAATCATCAGTGAAGGTTATGAAGTATTGAAATCCTCCCCTAGCATTGCTACTTAATGGTCCGCATACATCGGAATGTATCAACCCCAATAAGTCGCTCGCCCTTTCACTTAACTTGGTAAAAGGTGTCTTAGTCATTTTCCCAAGAAGACACGACTCACAAGTGTCATATGACTCAAAGTCATATGAACCCAAAAGTCCGTCCCCATGGAGTTTTGAGATACGCTTCTCATTAATATGACCAAGACGGCAATGCCACAAATAAGTATGATTTACATCATTAGGTTTAGATTTCTTATTTATATGATAGACATTGTCATTATTTTAATTCTTGACATTCAAGACATAAAGGCCATTAAATGAATTAGCAATACCATAAAGCACATCATTTAAATAAATATAAAATTTCTTATTCTCAATAAGAAACTTAAAACCTTCATTATCCAAACAAGAAATTGAAATAATATTTCTACTTAAATCCGGAACATAATAACAATTGTTCAAAACAAGAATTAATCCGGAAGGTAAAGTGACTTCATAAGTCCCTACGACTAATGCAGCAACTCTTGCTCCATTCCCCACGCGTAGGTCTACTTCACCCTCTTTAAGTAGTCTCCTATTCTTTAGTCCCTGCACATTTAAACAAATGTGAGAACCACATCCGGTATCCAATACCCAAGAATCAGTGATAGAAAGAAGAATATCTATCATATAGATACCTGAAGTCGACGCAGCCTTGCTGCCCTTCTTCTTCTTTTGCTCTTCCAAGAAATCTTTGCAATTACGTTTCCAATGACCAATTTCTTGACAATGGAAACAGATTGCATCCTTTTGTGAATCGGGTTTTGCCTCAGAAACCTTGGCAACCTTTGCCTTGCTTATATTGGGTTTGACAACTTTCTTACCCTTTTCTTTGGCACTAGCCTTCTTCCCATCATGAACCAAGAGCACGGGAGAATCTTTCTCCATAATCTTCATCTCCGCAGTTTTAAGCATCCTATGCAACTCGGAGAGATTCTTATCCATTCCATGCATGTTTTAATTCATCACAAACTAATTATAACTTTTAGGTAATGAATTAAGAATGAGATCCGTGGCTAACTCTAATGGGATTGGATGGCCAAGTTTCTCAAGGTGCTCTACATAACCTTTCATTTTTAGCATGTGAGGACTCACTTGTTGCCCTTCATTCATTGTGCAAGAAGTGAATGCAACAATGGTCTTGTACCTCTCTTGCCTAGCTTGCTCTTGAAACATGGCTCTTAACCCCATGCCTATCTCATAGGCTTCCAAATGTTCCAAACTTTGTTGGAGTTTTGAGCACATAGTAGCAAGCATGAGACAGCTTACATCTCTAGAATCATTACAATGTTTCTAGTAACTGTCTCTTTCTGCCCTAGGGGCAGTAGGTTCTGGTTCAGCAGGAAGAGGCCCATCGAGAATGTACAACTTATCTTCTTGCCTAAGAACAATTCTTAGGCTACGGATCCAATCCATAAAGTTCGTACCATTCTCTTGGAGCTTATCCTTCTCAAGGATCGATCGCAACGAAATTGATTGAGTGTTAGTAGTCATTCTCTACAAATATGCAAAATTTCCAAAATTTAATAAGTACCGGTTTCATTAAAGAAATAAATAATGTATTTTTCAAACAAAAATACTCCCACTAAATTATTTAACCTTCATATATATCCAATGTATAATATAATTTAATTGGGCTAAGATCCAACTTTAATTTAACTTTTGAGTCCACGGAGGCGGACCGCTCAAAACTAAATTAATTAGGTAGACAATCATGTCAATCATATCTCATATGATTCTTAGATCCTTTTATGAGATTCTTTGAGAAATCCAATTTCAAAAAGCATGTTTAATCTCATCTTTTGCCTAGGCCCAAAACTGTTTTGACGCCTAATTAAGTCCAATCATTTTAAACGTATAGGAACCATTCAATTTAATGCACCTTGCGGAAGCAAGCCCACATTAAATTAATGAACCTCATCTTGCTAATACATGAATAAAATTAATGCACCTCGCGGAGGCGAACCCACATCAAAATCACCCATGTATATATATATGAACGCACAAATATAGTACTTTGTACTCTCTTGAATGATCTCATCTAATTATATACTGTATTATTTATGCATATAATGATGCAGTGTTATACTCCCTCCGTCCCAAAATGATCTTCTCATTTGCCATTTTTCATTGTCCCAAAAAGTTCTTCCTATTTCTACAATTTGGGCTTAAAAGTGCTAAGCAAAACATGGCTAGTGAAGCAAGAGTTCATATCCTTAAAAAGTTTCAATAGTCAAACGTGAAGATCATTTTGGGACGGAGGGAGTATTGATAAACTAAAAGAAAGCTTCTTTTTTTTCCCTATTCATCAGAAAACAGTTCAGTTCTGTTAATCAACAAAAGTTGACTATCTTTTTATAAGAAGGAGCTCACCTTCTTTTGTATATTACATTATCTTCACTCCAGTAATCTTGATCTTGCATTTGTCCTTATCTTTTTAGGTTTTGTAAAATCATTGATCACTTTGTAATCTTTTCTTTATGAAAGTACTTTACTTTAATCATTTATCTGTGATTTCTTGCTACTTTAATTGATAAATATATCAGAAAGAACAATGAAAATCTTTTCATTCATTCTGGAAAAAGATTGTACATATAGCATCATCTCATGTACTTAATGGAAACTTATTTGCCAGGTACTTGAGCTGGGAATTGTTGTACATTCAGTTGTGATAGGGCTGTCTCTTGGAGCCTCAAACAATACCTGCACTATAAAACCACTTGTAGCTGCTCTTTGTTTCCATCAAATGTTTGAAGGAATGGGCCTTGGTGGTTGAATTCTCCAGGTACACCTTTGTTGTCTAAGAATATGAGCAGCGGAGAGAAGAAGGAAAAACGTACATGGAAAAATTCCTTGATGATTTATACGTATCAGTGATACAACTATATATACAACTTGGTATATCCCTATCCCTAAGTTAAGAATCCTAATCTATATATGGTTACTAAAAGATAACTCTAAATATAAATTATTCTAGCAATCTACACAATAATTATCTATACATAAAATCCTAACCAATATTGTGATATCTCGGTTAATATCCCCCCTCAAGCGAGACGGCCATAAGGGAGGCGTAGCTTGACAGAAAGAGCAAGAAACCGTGGTTTAGGCAGGCCTTTGGTGAACACGTCAGCAAGTTGGTCATCGGACGTAACATATTGTAAATGAAGGAATCCACGAGTGACCAACTCTTGAACAAAATGATAATCAATTTCTATGTGACGGGTTCGAGCATGAAAAACCGGATTACGAGCCATGTGCAAAGCCGAGATATTGTCACAAAAAAGGACAGGTGGATTAAACGGAATGTGCAATTCTCGAAATAAATACGAGAACCAACGAAGCTCAGCACTAGTTGTAGCAATAGCGCGGTATTCCGCTTCACTACTGGAGCGAGAAACCGTGGTCTGCTTTTTAGCAGTCCAGGACACAAGATTGGGACCGTTGAAAATACAAGCGCCAGTAGTAGAACGTCGATCATCAGGATCACCTGCCCAGTCAGCATCAGAGTAGGCAGTAATGGAGAAATTCGACGAGCGTGAGAATGAAAGACCCAACGACAGTGTGCCTTTGACGAACCGGAGAATGCGTTTTGCTGCAACTAGGTGAGAAGATCGAGGTTGGTGCATAAACTGACACACCTGATTAACTGAGAATGCTAAATCAGGACGTGTAAGTGTGAGATATTGTAAGCCTCCAACAAGACTACGAAATGTAGTTGGATCAGGCAATAACTCACCTTCCTGTGCTGACAGCCGAGAGTTTGGGGCAGAAGGTGTAGAGGCGGGCTTACAAGTTGCCATGTTGAAACAATCCAGAAGGTCAAGAGCATATCGTTTCTGACATAGGAGCAAGGTTGTGTCATCCCGAGAAGCTTCAAGACCCAAAAAGAAACTTAAGTCCCCTAGACGTCGACTATCAAATGTGGCACAGATAGCATCAATAATTCTCGAGACAGCAGAAGACGAGGATCCTGTAACGATGATATCGTCCACATATACTAGGATAAATATGGTGGAATCTGCAGTATGCCGGATGAATAATGAAGAATCCGACCGACTATTGATGAAATCGTGACGAAGGAGAAAATCATGAAGCCGTTGAAACCAAGCCCTAGGAGATTGTTTCAACCCATATAGAGCTTTATGAAGCTTGCATACCGAATTGGGATGAGCGGGATCAATGAAGCCAGGAGGTTGCTTCATATAAGCCTCTTCGTTGAGAAACCCGTTGAGAAAAGCATTCCGGACATCCAGTTGCTTGATGTCTTGCTTGATGTCCCAAGCCCGAGAATGAGAAACAGATAAAACAATTCAAATGGTGGAAGGTTTCACAACAGGACTGAAAGTCTCATCATAGTCAAGTCCTGCTTGTTGAGTGAATCCCTGTGCAACTAACCTCGCTTTATGTCGCTCGATGGAACCATCTGCTTTGCGCTTGACCTCTAATATCCAGCGACACCCCACAACGTTCATATGTGGTTGGAGCAGAACAAGAGACCATGTCCGATTTTTATCGAGAGCTGTGAGTTCTTCTTTCACTGCCGATTGCCAATGAGGAAATTTAGCAGCTTGTTTAAATGTCCGTGGCTCATAGGAAAGCGGATCATTCTGAACAGCTACTAGTGCCGATGGTAATGGATATAACTCGGACAGTGCTCGATAACGAAGAGGTGGGGTGGATGAACCAGCTGGGTTGGATGTGGAAGGAGACTGACCAGAAGTTGCATGAGCAGAGGGAGTATCACCGACAGAAGGAAGACTGGAGGGACTGCCACTCTCGGTGTTATGAAATCCAGGGGCGTCAGGAGACGTAGGAGAGCCAGAGGGGGTCTCAGTGACAACTGGAGAACCATCAGAGATAGCAGATGACTGGGAAGAAAGTTGGAGGGGTACCGGGCTGTGATTAAAAACTCGCCTGGGCTGAACTGGAGAAGCAGGCTGAGTAGGAATTAGCCCAGGTGTTGAAGTGGGCCGTGGAGAAAGCCCAGTCGGCGGTGAAGGAGTTGGTAGTAGTCCAGCAGAATTGTGAGAGCCGAAGAGTGGGTTGGGTCCAGTAGTCACAAATTGATCCAAGTGCACAAAGGGGCCGAACTGTGCACTGTTGTCTCCTGTTAACAATTTATTGATACTACTATCTTGCCAAGGAAAAGAAGATTCATCAAATACCACATGTCGGGATAAATAAACTTTGCCATTTTATAGGTCTAAACAACGATATCCCTTACGAGTATTATCATACCCAAGAAAAATGCAATGAATTGATTTTGGCATAAGTTTGTGTGCATTGGTAGGGACGACATGAGGAAAGCACGAGCAACCAAAAATTTTAAGAAAACTATAATCAGGTTTCCTTTTCCATAATTTTTGGTAAGGAGACGCAAATTTATGTTGACGCATAGGAAGTCTGTTTATGAGATATACAGCAGTATTGAAAGACTCTAGCCAAAATTTATATGGAACTTTAGCTTTAGCCATAAGACACAAACCCATTTCGACAATATGACGATGTTTACGCTCGACTACACCATTTTGCTGAGGAGTGTAGGGACAAGTCATTTGGTGTTTAATGCCTGCTTTTTGAAGAAATGAAGTAAACCCCCTACTAGTGAATTCACACCCCCCATCAGTTTGCACAGTCTTGACAGTATGTATAGCAGAGATACGACGTGACAACTGATTTTCAATCTGAGTTTTAAAATTAGAGAAAATTTGTGTAACATCAGATTTGTGAGTCATGGGAAATAGCCAAACAAAACGAGAATAGTCATCAACAATAGATAGATAGATAAAAACGATAGCCATTCATAGAGAAAACGGGGGCAGGACCCCAAACATCTAAATGAAGCATATCTAAAGGATTCAAAGCATTAAAAGTTCTAGGAGAAAAAGACAACTTGCTAGACTTTCCTAACAGACACCAATGACAACAATGTTGATCATTAAGTTTATGACTCAAAGGTAAACTAAACTGACGACACAAAACTTTGAAAATGGGAGTTGACGGGTGACCCAAGCGGGCATGCCAAATATCCTGACTCGAACGTTCACCGAGAAGGGCGACGTGATTATTCTGCGACTTGGGGTTGAAAGAGATCTTGTAGAGGCCACCGGAATTACTGCCAGTAATGATAGTCTCCTTGGTACGGTTGTCCTTAACACGAAAACCACACGAGTCAAGTTCAAAAAAGCAATTATTATCCTGAGAAAATTTACGAATGGATAATTAAGGTTTATGAATGCGTGGAACGTAAAGGACATTATTAAGCTTGAAAGAACGATTATTAACAGTGACACACGAATTACCAATGCGGGAAATTTTTAACTTAGAACCATTACCAATTGTAATTGCTTCATTACCTGAGTATGGATATGACTCGGAGAAGGAATTAGGATCCGGAGTTATGTGATCTATGGCACCGGAGTCAAGGATGTGAGGATCCGAATACGCCATGTACGAAGAATTCTGCCGACAGTCCCGACAATCCCGAGCTGCGTGACCAAACCGACCGCACCATTGGCAAGTGACATCCGGGGAAGGAAGAATACCAGCTCCAGTTGAACCATTAGGACCCCCACGTTCTGCTGGAGGGGCACCCCCATGCCCCCAATTATTTCCATTACCACGGCCAGAAGAAAAATTAGGGCTCCAGTTTCCACCATTCCAATTGCCATTGTTGTTGTTCCAATTTCCCCGATTACCAAATTTGCCTCCGTTTTGCCGATTACCCTGGTTCCTGTTTCGACCATTGCGCCTGCCCCGATTCTGCCCACCGGTGCGATTTTGACCATTGCCACCACTGTTGGCTGCCATGTTTGCCGCTGGAGGCGGAGAAGGTGTGGGAAGTGCGGCTATAAGCGCCGTGGTTTGGACAACAGGAGTGGCAAATTTTTGAAGAAGCATCTCTTCTTTTAGCAGTAGATCGGTCAAGATGTCCAGGGTAAGAGGATTTCGGGCATGGATAGCAGCGGCGGAAGTGAGGAACTCCTTATATTCCTGCCCCAAGCCGCCACAAATGCGTTGTATGAGCACGGCATCATCCACGGGATCACCCGCGGCTGTGAGAGCGTCAGCGATCTGAGAAGCTTTAAGAAGGTAATCTGAAATTGAGGTGTCAGATGCCTTCTTGAGTTCATGCAATTTCTCTTTTAGGTTTTCAATTTGGAGAGCAGAGGTAGCTCCAAACCTCTTTGCCAAAACTGCCCAAGCTTCCGGTGCTGTCGCACTGGAATTGAGATATGGCTGGACAGCCGGAGTAACCGTGCCCTTGATCCAGCCACAAACTAGTTCGGTTGCACTCTTCCATATGGCATGTTGAGGGTTAGCCTTGCCGTCGGCAAGGGTTGCAGATGGTTGCTGGGCGTCAATAACAAACAGGAGGTTGTGGGTACGGAGAAGGGTTTTGAACAAGGTGCTCCAATTGACGTAATTTTCCTTTGTAAGATACATCTGCCCCATGATAGCAGTTGGATTATAAAAGATGGGAAGGGAATTGACTGATACGGAGAAAAGGCAACGGAAAAGAATAATAAAGAAAATGGATAGAAAAGGATAGGATGCTCACCACTTCAAGGAATCCACCTTTAAGATACAGGGCATAAACAACTCACCACTCTAAGGAATCCACCAAAGAGATACAGGGTTGTGTTTGTTCACCACTAAACGGAATCCAACGAATAGATAAAGAACAAGAAAAGATGGCACAAAGCACAATCTTATATTTTATAAATTCAAATTTCAACTCTCTCTTACAGTAACTATGATAGGGTATTTATAATTTATTTGGAACAACCCTACAAACATAGGAATACTAAAAATACACTAAGGATAAGCCTAACAATTAATTACATTTAAATAAGATGTATTATTTATCCCAAGATTCATGAAAGTCTAGAAGATAGTCAAAATTCGGATGTAGCTGGCTTTTGGACAGTCACTCAGTCAAACTGTCATAACTTTTCGTAGAAAATTCCAAATAGTGATCCGAAAGAAGTTCTGGAATCTACACTCAACGACCTTTCCAATGGAATGCTTATTGTATTTTTTGGCCGAACCGTTTGTGAGATATACTCTCTTTAAGTTGACTGATTTTATTGAGAGTATCAAATACCAACATTTAGGTTCCTGCGTCATACTCCTCCACTTGAAGAAAATTCGACCTCGAATTTTAGTAAGTGCCTTAAGAGAATATGTTATATATCTTCCAAGTATATGCAATGATACCTCTTGAATTTTCTTTTTGTACACTTGGTTAACTTTGAACTTTATAGCCCTTGTGATTGTATCCATCCAATCACACCAATAATGAGTGAGAAAATAATCGATAATGAGTTTCTTGATGTACCAAGAGGATGAAATACTTGAGAAGTTGACATCAAAAGGATCATTGTAATGATCGTAAACTTTAAGATTTCGAAAATTATCCTTTGACCAAATTAATGAAAAAGTACGAAAAACATTTGAAAAATCCTCAAGTAAAGAAGATGAGAAAGATTCACAAATTTGACAATTATCCATGCATTTATCAAAACAAGGCGGAGAAAAATTTTCAATTCGATTAAGTGACAATTGCGTAGGAAATTCATCAAAGATTGGAGGCTTGGACCAATCAACAATGGGAAATGGAGTAACGGTATTAGTAAATGGCCAAAAAAGAACATCCATGATCAGTCGAGAAATAGAAATATTTTTTTATAAAAAAATGATAGATGAAGAAAGAAAAAATGAAAAGAAGAAGAATCGGATGAACAAGAAAGTTTCAGGAATCGAAACCAGCAGCTCTGATGCCAATTTGACACCGGAAAAATGCAACGGAAAAGAATAGTAAAGGAAAGATGATAGAAACGGATAGGATTGCTCACCACTTCAAGGAATCCACCTTTAAGATACAGGGCATAAACAACTCACCACTCTAAGGAATCCACCAAAGAGATACAGAGTTGTGTTTGTTCACCACTAAACGGAATCCACCGAATAGATAAAGAACAAGAAAAGATGGCACAAAGCACAATCTTATATTTTATAAACTCAAATTCAACTCCCTCTTACAATAACTATGATAGGGTATTTATAATTTATTTGGAACAACCCTCCAAACATAGGAATACTAAAAATACACTAAGGATAAGCCTAACAATTAATTACATTTAAATAAGATGTATTATTTATACCAAGATTCATGAAAGTCTAGAAGATAGTCAAAATTCGGATGTAGCTGACTTTTGGACAGTCACTCAGTCAAACTGTCATACCTTTTTGTAGAAAATTCCAAATAGTGATCCGAAAGAAGTTCTGGAATCTACACTCAACGACCTTTCCAATGTCATTCTGCTTGTATTTTTCGGCCGAATGATAAATGGCTATTTTATAGTCATTTAGGGTCTAAATATTACATCTTTTTATCTTAATATAGTTAAAATCTAATTATTTAATTCATTTTTTATCTTTATTTTTGGATATTATGCTTGTTGGTAGTGTTTGTGGATGAAACAGATTTTTAGGGACCTTTTTGGGCAAGAATAATGCTTAAGTGGTGAAAAGGAACAATCGGAGTGATATGGATCAAGCCGGGAAGAAAAAGGAAGAAAAGTCAGAATTATTGCCTGGCACGACCGTGCCTATGAAAATGGCACGACCGTGCTAAATCCACCGAGAAGAATCATCTGAGATCAAATTATGGCACGACCGTGCCAAAATACAAGGCACGACCGTGCCAGTTCACCTGTTCAGGAATGCCTTTTCGTGAATTTCCAGTTTTTGTGAAGAGATTCCTCCCCCCTCCTCCAAGGCTTATAAATAGAAGTAAAAATCATTAGTTAGACCATCGAGAAATCATTGTAATATTACTCTAGAAAATTTTAGTCTCATTATATTGTTATTTTTCATTCACAAAAGTGTTTCAATACATTCAAAGGGTGAAGTAATAAAAGTTCTCGAGGTTTTCTTCAACTTGCCTTATATTTCCATATCAAATCTGAATAAGTATTTCTTCCTTTATCCTTATTTTAATGCTTGTTCTTATTTTACATAAAATGACTAGTGAGTAATCCTCTCTTTCCTTGGGATTGGATACTTTACATCATTTGTTCATCACTTTTATTTATGCTTTCTTTCTTCTTCTCTTCATCTTAAACAATCCTTTCATATTGTATCAAAACGCCTACAACCATGATGAGCTCCATGTTTTGTATGAACCGCAGTTAATCGAGAGAAGGACCTAGCGGTGAATCTCGATTAACGGAACCATATGAACTGACTGGGTTTCATTAATCACGAGAGTAGATTAATGGCCTAGGGGTGCTCCTTGAGTGGAAGTACGTGGAATTTTTATAAGAACTTAATGGATTTTTACTAATTATGGGCCATCGAGAGATAGGGCATAATTAGTATTAAAATACATGTGTTTTAAGCCTTAATTAAGAAGTTGACACAACATAGCGTACCACCCTTGTTTAAAATGAAACCTTTAATCTAAAAGAGAGCATAATAAAATGATGAACGTATGATAGTTTAAGTCCCAATCCCAAGAATTTATTAAATATAAAGAGTTTTTAATCTAAGTTAAGAGTATTTTGCAATCATTTCTAGTTAGTGACAAACAAATTCTATACCCCCAATCATTTTCTTTTCTTTATTTCTTTTTCAAAGCAAAACATTTTTTAAAAGTAAGTTGTCCTCGTGGGATCGACTCGCTCTTTCACTATCTATACTATAAAAACCCGTGCACTTGCGGATTTAACGTAACAAGTTTTTGGCGCCGCTGCCGGGGATCAACGGTTTACTTTCAGAATTTTTTGCTTTTAGTTGTTAGTTTTAATTTTTAATTTTTGTTGATTATTTAACATCCCGTCAAAGAATTTGTGTCTTTAAATTTTTTTCATTTAGGTACTCTCGGAGTATATGAAAAGAGCCCGAATCATACTTGAAGAGTTTGATCCGGAACCTGAAAGAACCTTTCACGAAAGGTTAAGAAGACTTAGAGAAGTACTAGAAGGAGACATGGCACGAAACGGTGCAAATAATGAGGGTAATGACGGAGAACCCGCTACACCCTTACCTAGAACCCTTCGGGACTTTGTCAATCCAAGTACCCCGGGGACTAGGACACCCATTGTCATTCCAAATGCCGATGCAGCCCATTTTGAAATTAAGCCTCAACTTCTACACATGGTTATGAACAACCAATTTGGAGGCTCGGCACTTGAAGATCCACACCTTCACATCCAATCCTTCATGGAGTATTGTGACACCACTCGAGTTCTCGGTGTCACACCCGAAGCGATACGGATGCGCCTTTTTCCATTCTCTTTGAAGGACAAGGCAAAACAATGGTTGAACTCGGTCCCCCACAATTCATTAACAACATGGGACCAAGTTCAGGAAGCTTTTCTTGGACGCTTTTTCCCACCATCCAAGACTGCTCAGATTCGGACTAAGATTACGAATTTTAGTCAAAACAGCAACGAATCTCTCTATGATGCATGGGAAAGGTACAAAGAGCTTCTGAGGATGTGCCCACACCATGGGCTTGAAAAGTGGTTGATTGTCCACACTTTCTACAACGGTCTCACATTCAAAACTAGAGAGACCATCGATGCCGCCGCAGGAGGAGCATTGATGAACAAAGGCGTGGACGAAGCATATGACCTGATCGAGAACATTGCATTGAACCACTATCAGTGGTCCAATGAGAGGGAGCAACCGCAAGGGACTCCAGGTAAGTATAATGTTGATGTTGTTACTCTTCTCTCTTCTAAAGTCGATATGCTTCTTAAAAAATTTGAAACTCTTAATGTAAATCCCGTTGCTAGTATAAACATTTTTTGTGAGTTGTGTGGGTCAACCTCACACAACTCCAATGGTTGTGAATTGCTTGCCACTACTTCTAGTGAGCAAGCTAATTTTGTCGCTTCTAATGGACAAAGAGGGGGTATGTATTCGAACACATACAATCCCGAGTGGAAAAATCACCCCAATTTTTCCTATAGAAGCAACAACGTTTTAAACCCTCAACCATCTAATCAAGCACCGGGATTCGCACCTAAGAATTTCAATAATTCTTTCCCTCCCCCTAAATCTAAATTAGATCTTCTTATGGATTATGTTGTAGAACAAAATAAAAATCAGGAGACGATCAACAATGAATTTAGGGAAAACTTTAAAGTTTTGAATGCTAGGTTTGACAACTTAGCCGCGCATAATAAGATGCTTGAGAACCAACAAGCTCAACAGGCCAATACCTCACATAGACCACAAGGGAGTCTCCCCGGTCAACCTCAAAGGCCTAATGAGCATCCTAACGTAATAATCTCAATGAGCAAAGAGAACCCAAGTCCGACCCCACCGTTGGTCGAGACTAATAAAGAGATTAAAGACGAGATTAGGTACCCTGGTTTCAATAGATATTTTGATCCTCCTATACCCTATCCTCAAAGATTAATCAAGAAATGTGATGACGTCAAAATCTTGTTGGATCAGCCTTCGTCTAGCGGTTCGGATAATCCCAGCGACAGTTCTTGATAGCCGGATCTGCACACACAAAATAAACGTAAACTACACCGGGGCTTCACCGGCGAAGGCCCTCCGGTGTAAGAATAAGGATATGGGTGATTAAAAATAGAGAAATCAATTGACTAGATTAGAGCCAAAAGTTCGTTACCCGTTTCCTGTGTAGAGGACCTGTTTATATAGGCGTGGGTGTATGAGTTCTGACTTGCTAGGAAAGCCAGGAAGCCCGTGGTAATGTAGGACTCATATTCCTTGGAGATAGACTCCTGATAAGGATGGATGATATCCTGTTATCTGGTATGAGAGTTATCTTGGTTCAGATAAGGACTCTTAATTTTAGAGTTGTAGTATAACTCTGTAAGAGGTTTTCCGACGATAATGGGAAGTTTACGATGTAAGTCGGCCCGTGATCTAACTCGGCTCGTCATAAAGGCCGGCTAGGGATTAGGCTTTCTCGGACTCGGCCTAGGCAACGACTGCCTGCTCGGCCTTACTGATGTCGGCTATCAGAAGATGGGCCTTATTGTTTATGGGCCTAGAGTTTATGGGCCCCATTTAACCAGGTCGGTTTATGTCGTTCAGTGGCCCCCAAGTTTCTATCTCGGCATGCCGAGTAGGAACTGCTTTTGTACTTGCTCTGCCACTTCATTTAATCTGATTTGACAGCCAACAACCACTATCCCCAAGGGTTTAGATTTCCTGACGTCATGCTGATTTTCTTAAAAATGAAATCATTGTTCTTCTTGGAAAAGGAACACTTCATTAATTGCACCATCATTAGGAGGGGTATAAATACTCCACCCCTTTATATTTTGGAGATATAAATAGACAATCTGCAAATTGGTTTTTTATATCACTTCCACTTTCAAGAATTCTTCAAAGGCTTTTCAAGAATATTCTAAATTTCTCGAAAATTCAGAGATGGCTCCGAAGAGGAAGTACGATGACGCGTTTCCAGAAGAAGTGAGTACCGAATCAGAACGTCAAGTTTATCATGATTCCTCGAGCAGCGACGATTCAATGTTCCCAACCAAGATACATTCATCTTTTCCGGCGGAAGAGTCACCGTCCGATAGCAATGGTGAATACTCGGAGTCGGACCTGGCTGATGAATTCTCCGGCGACTTTAGTGCAGAAGAGTCAGAGGATGAGGACGAGGATGATGATGAAGATGATAGTGAGGATGATCCTGAATCCATCATTATTGATGAATATGGGTATGATGGAGACGTTGAATGGGAGGAGGATGATGCAGACCAAGATCAAGATTATGATTTTTCTTGAATCTTTAATTAGGATGACTTAGTAATAGATTTCTCATGTATAGGTCAGGCCCCCGACCTTGTTGTGGGGGTCTTTTTTGCTAAATACATATTCTGGGGTTTAATCCTTTGTCATCTTTACTCCGATTTTGATTTGATTTCATAGTTTGAACTCCTTGCGTTTCGCATGACCTTGAATTTTTCCATTACCACTACCTTTTACATGATGTCGCTATAAACTAATGCAGACCATCTGATCTTAGTTGACATGTTGGCATGGAAGGCATTTGCATTTGTCGTTCAACCATAACTTCAATCATCGCCTGACATCGACCTATCCTGAACTTTTCTCATCTCGGTCTCGTCTCATTATACCATTAAGGATGTCGGTCCCGAATTGTGATGTCAGTTACGCCTATGCGCCGAACCCCTCAATGTCGATCCAGGCGTCTGAAATGTTTGTGATTATTGAAGCCGACTGGCATTCTTGCTGTAGATCTCGGCTTGACACATGTCAATCTTGCATTGGCAGTCCGTTCGTGTTTTCCAATCGACGGTTACTTCAAACGTTTACCCTTCCCTTCGTACGGCGCGTGTCAGTGATGGGACATTTGCTTCGAAAACGTGGCCCATTAATTACGCGTTATGATGGGTGTACGTGCAACCCATGGGTTACGGGTTATAGCCCGGTTGGCCCAGACCATCCCTACCCGACCCGTCTTATATACACATCCCAAAAAACCCTCAGCTTCATATTTTCAAATTTTCCCCAGAGAACCAGTCCCTCCGTTTTCCGGCGAGTTCTTCACCATTTCCGATTTCCGTTGCAAAGTTCTCCATTCGGCTCCGATCGTCTTCATTTACTCCGTTGGCCAAACCTTTTCGCCCGATCAAATTTCCGACAAAGGTATCCTTCTGACTTCTTTGCCCCTTTTCCCTTTTTCAGCCATTGTTCAGGTTCTTGGACTTTTAAGCTCTTATTTCCCGTGTCTGAGTAGTCTTTAGAAAATTTTTAGCTGTTCCTCTTGATATGTCCGATATTCCTCACCTTGACCCCAACGCTATGTTTGGTTTCTATGAGCGAAATAATAGGATTTATATGTTGTCAGAAGGAATTTGGAAAATGTTGTCACTAATGGCAATAAGTGACTTATTGTTTTTGAATAAGACCCCTAGGGACGATGTAAAGTATCCTTCAGGTCTGTTTGCCCCCAAAGCCCTTCCAGGTTGTGCTGATGGCGTCATACTCCTGAATACCCTTGACGCTGTTATAGACCACATTTTTCTTCATTATGTTAAAGATAAATCAGCCTTTCGATCCCGTTTTGAGGGTCCTTCCTTAGCCCCAGTAGTCGAATCGGGGGGGGGGAAGGTCACCTCGTCCTCGTCACGGGATGATTCTAACCCCTTGGTTGCTGCAGGTATGGCCGAGGAAGGTGTTTCTGGGAGGATAGTTGATCGGTTTGATGATGAAGCTGTGACTTCTAGGAGAGGTCGGGATGGGGCTGGTCCCTCGGGGTCAAGTCGGCCTAAGCATCCTATTGGTGGGGATGCTATGATTAGGGACCTTTACGAGAATTTTGGAGTAGATAGACGAGAGTTCAAATTGTTCTATAGCAAAGCCCGACCCTTCTCCTCTGATGCCGAAGTTAAACAATTTTATTATGATGATGCCCTCCTCCCTTTTTTCTATAAACAGTTTCATCTTCGGCTTCGGCTCCCCCTTGACCCTTTCATTAATGAATTTCTTGAGGAATGGAACATTGTGCCGGCCCATCTGGATGCTAACGCGGTCAGGTATCTTACCGGCTTCATAATCCTTTGCCGTGGTCTCGACTTTGAACCGTGCATGTCCGCTTTTTTCCATTTCTTCCAATCGTCGTACAATTCCTCCACCAGAACTATTACCATCAAGTCTGAGCCCAACAAACCCAAGCTCATGGTTCCTATCTCGAGTGTCGTGAATAAGGTGACGGGCTGGAATAAGCATGTGATCAAAGTGGAAAGCCGTCAGGGTTGGGAGTTCTTAGGCCCGGACCGCAATCCTGTCAAGCCTAAGGTGGTTCCCCGTCCGGATTGGATGTCACCTTGATAAATAGGTTGGAATTGTTTTCTTCTACTGCCACTCTGGATTGGTCCCGGACCGAGATTGATTTCAAATTCCACGTAGAGGCCGGTCTGATGAGGGGGCCGATTGGTGGAGTTAAGCCGAGAGTTGTAGTGGAAAGGGGGCGTCGACTCCCGGATTGGGTTGTTCACCCAGATCTCGTCTTTTATTCTGATTGCTTTGTGTGCAAGACCGAGGCCGACAAGTTCCTCAAGGCCAGAGATATTATAGGATGTAATTTCTTCTCCATGCTTGTGTTTTTGTTTTCCTTGATTGTTTCCATTCGTCTTTTTAACTCTCTCTTCTCGTGCAGATCTTTCCATGGAGGATGTCCAGATTATCGAAGAAGAGGAACTCGACCCCGCCATGGCGGCAAGAAGAAAAAAACAACTATCGCGTACCCGGGGTATTGAAAAGCGCCATGCCGACATGGCATCCAGGCAGGAGGCACTGCAGGCCCAAGGAGTCGCCAACATTCCCACGGGCCCCCTGTCATTCAGGTTGGAGCAGGCGGAGAAGAGGTGGAGGTCGAGACTCTTGAAAAGGAAACCGGGATAGAGAATGCTGATCAGTCACAGGAACACAGTCGAAGTTTTGTTGAGGAGGAAATCGACCAGGCGGGTCGTAGGGATAAGAGGCCCAGAGCATAAGGTGAGGACGATTTAGAGCCCCCACCCAAGAGAACTCCTATTCGTGGCTCAGCCTCGGCTTCGGGTCCTTCTGAGGTCGAGATCAATGATCTGGCTCATGCTCTAAGCAACGTTGTGATCATTCCAGATATTGATGATTCCATTCGTTCTGGTCCTGCTCTCAAACTTGGTGCGGCCATCATAAAAAGGGCCATGAATCAAAGGACTATTCAGAGATTGATGATTCCATTCATTCCAGATATTGTTGATTAAAATTCTCTGCTTTTGACGTCTTGATCTTTCCTTTGTAGCTTGCCTCTATTACCCAGCATGAATACGCGTTGATGCAGCTTGCCATAAGCAACGCTAGGAAATGCGAGGACGAGGTCGAGCCTCTTCGTGTTTCCAATGCTGAGCTGAAGGCCAAACTAGAAGCCCTTGAGAAGGAGAAGGCTTCATTTGAAGCAAAGTTGAAGAAGGCAGCTGATAAGTCGGCGGAGGCTCATGAGACGGTTCGTCGGGCCGAGACGGTGATGAGAACAGCCAAGGAGGAGACTGCTGTGGCGAGGGCCGATCTGGAGAGAGAACGTCAACGAGCGGAGGGCCTTGTGTTAGAGAAAAATGATGCGGAGGAGAGGCTGGTCCAATTGGAGGAAAGTATTCCGAGTCGGGAGATTCGGGCGGTGGAGGCTTTCAAGAAGGGTGCGGCAATGAAGGCAGCCATTCAAGATGAAGTCGGCACTACCTACAATGATGCCTGGTCTAATCTGTCTCACCTTCTCTGGATAGACCCCGAAGTTGATATAACTCTTGACAAGCTCGCACGCCTCTACAACCAGGATGCTTACGGTGTTGAGGCACCGGCTGCCCACTCCTTAATTCCGTTTTCTGACAAGGGCCTAAGGGTGATCCACAGCCGAGATCGAAAAGAGGGTAACCCCCTGTGGGTGCCTCCGCCTGTCGAGGAGGGGAATCTTGACGAGCTGATTGCCAGTGTTGAAGAGGAGGCTGACGCCGACATTGATTAGTCTGACCTGAACCTCGTTTTTGTTTGTATCTGATGGCCGGTTTGGCCCCAAAACAATGTTTTTTTTTTTTAGTATTTATTTTGCTCAGCCTGGCGTTTGCTGGGGGAGCTTTGACACTCAAAATCCTTAGGATTTGTCTGCCCGTGCCCGGTGTTGGGGGGCATAAACACTTAATTGTTTGTAAGGATTTGTATTCCTTGGTTTGTGTTTATCCCGTCTTGTTCAAGTTGCTTTTCCTCGATTTGAGGCGTCAATAGTCTGAAACGACGATGCATGTTAACCGGTTTGGGCTAGGCTGTAGGCCATGGTCGATCACCGTTATTGCCGTGTCGAACGTCTATTGCTCGGTTTTGCTATGTTAAGTCTGTCCGTTAGGATCATCTTTTGTGCTAGTTGTTAGAACTAGGCTTTAGAAGTTATGCATAAGTGTGCTCGTCAACTTCGTTGGGGTGCTAGCTATTGAAACTAGGCTTTAGAAGTCATGCTTTAAGTATGCTCATCGACTTCGTTAGGTTGCTAGTTATTGGAACTAGGCTTTAGAAGTTATGCATAAGTGTGCCCGTCAACTTCGTTAGGGTGATAGTGATTGAAACTAGGCTTTAGAAGTCATGCTTTAAGTGTGCTCATCGACTTCGTTGGATGATCTCGGCGTTGTAAATAACACTAAGACCGAGTTATGCACTATAATCAAAGCTTGATGTAAATGAAATAAAGGAAATTTTATTGATAAAATCAAACTAAGACAACTAGATATCAACTATAGAAATCTAAAACTGAAAATTTGATAAAAAGAATAAATAGCTAACCGAGATGCTACTGATAGTACTTTCTCAAGTGCTCGGAATGCCATGGGTGTTTAAGCTCTTTTCCTTCCGGAGTTTTGATCATGTAGGTCCCTTCCCGTATAATGTGGGTGATGACGTAAGGGCCTTCCCAGTTAGGCGAGAGCTTATTCTGTTGTGACTTCAAGTGTGTCGACTCAATTTTTCTGAGTACCCAGTCACCGACTTCAAAGGTTCTCTTTTTTACCTTGCTGTCATGGTAGGCCTTGGTTCTTTGCTTGTAATTGATCATTCTGAGTTGGGCGGTCAACCTTTTCTCGTCGACTAGGTCTAGGTCCAATAGTCGGTTGTACTCATTGACGACCTCGTCATAGTTGGTTACTCTGAAAGTCGGCAAGGCCATCTCGGCTGGTGCCATCGCTTCTGAACCATAAGTCATAGCAAAGGGTGTCTCCCCAGTTGGCCCCCGAGTGGTTGTACGGACGGCCCATAGAGCTAGGGGGAGTTCGTCCAGCCACTTTCCTTGACTGCCTTCCAAATTCTTTGTGAGTGCTCTTAAGACGAGTTTGTTGGCGGCCTCGGCTTGTCCATTGCCTTGAGGATGGCTGACCGACGACTTTTTGTGTTTGACTCCCAACCTATTCAACTCCTCGGTGAAGGCATCAGAGAATTGTAGGCCATTGTCTATCACTATAGTGTGCGGCACGCCAAAACGACACCATATGTAATCATGGATGAAGTTGATGGCATTCTCTTCTGTGATCTTTGCTAGTGGTTTCGCCTCTACCCATTTGGTGAAGTAATCAACTGCCACAATTACATATTTGTTGCTCCCTTTGGCTAATGGGAACGGTCCTATGATGTCGACTCCCCACATGTCGAATGGCCATGTCGGTATGACCAAGCTTTGCTCTACAGCAGGTACTTTGGGTAAGTCGGAGTAGCGTTGACATTTGTCACACCTTTTTACGTAGGCTTGGGCATCCTCCCTCATATTCGGCTAATAGTATCCAAGCGTGATGATCTTGTCGGCAAGGGTTCTGGCCCCCGGGTGTCCCCCATAAACTCCCCCATGTACCTCGGCGAGGAGTTTCTCGGTGTTTTTTGGCGCGACACATCTAAGGAGAGGTCGAGAGAATGACCTTCTGTACAGGATGCCATTCCAGACTATGTATCTTGCCGTCTTCTTTTTGATCGATTTGGCCTCTAACTCGTCCTCAGGAAGCTTTCCCTTTTCCAAGTAGTCCTTGTAGTCGTCGATCCATGTCCTTTCCTCATCATCTAAGAGCAAAATCTCCAGTCTTTCATAAGCAGGCTGGTCGGTGTAGATGATCAAGGGATCCGAGTCTTCAGCTGTTGCCATCTTTGAAAGCAGATCGGCTTCCAGGTTCTATTCTCTACCGACTTGCCTTATATCCCAGAACTCAAAGTTCTTGGTCAGGTTTAGGACGAGGTCTTTGTACTTGGTCAGCATGTGGTTTTCAGTGTTGTATTCCCCTTTAACTTGATTTACCACCAGTTGGGAGTCGCTGTATGCTACCAATCTCGTTGCACCAAAGAACTTGGCTCTTTCAAGTCCTAGGATTAGGGCCTCATATTTAGCTTGATTATTTGAGGCAGGGAACTTGAACCTGATAAAATCACGTGCAACATGCTCGCCGGCAGGGCTAGTCAAGTAGACCCAGGCGCCGCTTCTTCCTTGGGTAGTTGGCCCGTCGGTGTATAGGACCCAACAGTTGGGCGGTAGTTCTTCCAAGGGCTCTCTATCCATAGGGAACTTTCTTTTTCGGGCAGTCGCCATATGTTCACTTGTAAAGGCGGTCTCGACTAAGAAGTCGGCAAGAGGTTGGGCCAGAAGAGTCTTCCTCGGCTTGTAAGTTATATCGAATTCGGTCAGTTCGATCGACCAGTTAAGTAGGCGTCCTGAGCTGTCCATCTTGTGAAGTATTTTTCTAAGAGGAGCATTGGTGTAGACCGTAATGGGATGAGCCGAGAAGTAGGCTCGTAGTTTTCTGGCTGCAATTACCAAGGCATAAGCAATTTTCTCGGCATTGAAGTACCTGCTCTCGGTATCCGATAGTGCTTTGCTGACGTAGTAGACCGGCTTCTGGATACCGCCTTCTTCTCTGACTAGCACGGCTGCTACGGCTTGGTCGGTTGCTGCTAAGAAAACGTATAATGTCTCACCCATGACCGGGCTTCTAAGTAGGGGTGGAGAGCTGAGGTAGTCTTTAAGTTGCTGGAACGAGGTCAAACACTCTGGCGTCCAAGCAAAATCCTTTGTTCCCTTCAAGGCTTTGAAAAAGGGGAGGGATTTTTCTGCCGATTTAGCAATAAACCTACCGAGTGCTGCTACTCTCCCATTCAACCTTTGAACCTCTTTGATATAAGTCGGCTCCCTCATATCGATCAAGGCTTGGATCTTTTCTGGATTAGCCTCGATGCCTCGCTGAGAAACCATAAAACCTAGAAACTTGCCCGCTGTAACCCCGAAGACGCACTTGCTAGGGTTGAGCTTCATATCGTTAGCTTTTAAGTTGTTAATGGTTTCCTCCAGATCTGGTATATGGCTGCCGATCTTGGTCTTAATCACCATATCATCAATGTAGGCCTCCATATTTCGGCCTATCTGAGATTTGAAGACCTTGTTCACCATCCTCTGATACGTGGCTCCTACATTCTTTAAGCCGAAAGGCATCATGACCTAGCAGTATACGCCGTCTGCAGCTTGAAATGCCGTCCTTTCTATGTCGTCCTCGGCCATTTTGACTTGATGATAGCCAGAGTGGGCGTCCAAGAAACTGAGGGTTTGATGGCCGGCAATGGAGTCTACGAGCTTGTCAATCCTGGGGAGGGGATAGCTATCTTTGGGACAGGCCTTGTTCAGGTCCGTAAAGTCCACGCATCTTCGGGGTATGTTGCCTCTCTTATGATGCCGGCTTTGAGGAGTTTATCGATCTCGATCTCAATTGCTTTTTCCTTGTCGGTAGAGAAGACTCGTCTTATCTGTTTGACCGGTTTGAAGAACTTGTCGACTTCTAGTTTGTGGAGAGCGACAGCTTCCTTTACTCCCACCATGTCATATACTTTCCAGGCAAATACGTCCAAATTGTTTTGGAGTAGGGAAATGAGCTCTTCTCGTTCTTGTTGGGAGAGTTGCTTCCCAATCTTCACTTTCTGATCTGGATAGTCTGGGTTGATGACGACCTTGTCTAATTGATCCACTGGTTTAAGTTCGGGGCCGTCTCTGAACTCTAAGGTCTTGACAATGATCTGCTTGACCTTCTCCTTGTCTTCCCCTTCCAAACTTAGGTTTTTCCATGTCCAACAGTGTTGGTAGTGGTGCCCTAGGCACGTTTAATAAACGTTGTAATTGTTATCATTTATTTCATATCAATAAAGAGATGTTTTGATTATTATTGTTGTTCATGTTTACTTATAATAATCTCCGTCCCTAGTACTTGTTAAGCACTAGTATAAAGGCTAAATGATCATGGGATGATCATGTTAGATTTATGGGTACTTGTTTGGAACAAGGTACTGGACTTGACCCGCTGCATGAGATTTATCTCATGGTCTATGTCGTACATATATCTCATATTAGTTATGTCATTTGAATCCTTAGACATGAAGTTATTATAGTCTTCCACTTGATGAACATTTTGTTTGACATATTCAAACGCTACCTTAACACGGTAGTTATAAAGGGTATGATTGGCATAATCGGATTCCCGTTGGGAAGAATAATAAGCTAAATGGATTTGTCCCTCCACGGAGAGATGTCAAGCTTGGGCCCCTCGAAGGAATGATGTTGATGAAATGTTCGGCCGGACTCAAATGGATTGAATGGATCAATAGCATTTGAATTATCAACATATTCGGAATCGAGAAAGTATTGAACAAAACAAGTTGACTGTTTGACCATGACTTGTGTTCAATGACATCGTGGACAAAGGGATTGTGACATATTCTAAAGGAATGCGAAATTGTATCTAGTTACACTATTTGGATAGGTATGACGGTTTTCTAGAACCTAATCATATCTTATGGGTTCATGTTTGAGCCCATTGCCAACTTAGTGTAATCCTAGAGGGGTCACACACAAATAGAACGAATCATAAAGGACTAAATTGGAATTATGGAAAAATGTCAGGCTTTGGCTCTGGCACGGTCGTGCGCCTTAAAATGGCACGGCCGTGCCATAAATCCAAACCAAGGCAAATCTGTCGACATGTTTGACACGACCGTGCCAAGAAGTCAAGCACGACCGTGCCGAAATTGGTCGACTGGGGAAATCACGCGGACCTGATGGCACGACCATGCCAGTTTATAGGGCACGACCATGCCAGTCAAGTCGGCCAGAATTCCTTGTTGCCTAATTTGGTGACGGGATTTAGGATTCCTAAGTCCTTAAGGGTTAAGGATTGTGACCTATTTAAAGATCCTTTCAGCAGCCATTAGTATGATGATTGTGAGTGCCTCCATAAGGTTTTGAGAGGTTATTTTTCTTGTTCTAAGATCCCAAAAGTGAAGAACAAGAATATTCATAATTCCATATAGTTCTTGCAATTGTGAAAGTGTGTTTCACAATTTGGTCTAGCAACCAAGATCAAGAAGTTGCTTGATATTCGTTCGTGGTGTGGATACCGCTAGAGGGTGAAGCTCATCATCTTCAAGGTTCGCGTTCTTGATCAAGTTTCAAAATCTCCACCAAGTTCAAAAGCTAGGAATTCATAGCCATCAAGGGTTAGTTATTCCTCTATTCATCTTGTTGTATTTGATTTAATCATATGAACGGATCCATGGCTTTGGGTTTCTTAAAATTTTAATTGCTAATTTCCGCTGCGCATGTTAGATCGAAACCCAACAGTGGTATCAGAGCCCCGTTCATGTTGATTATTTCAATACTAAGATCATGTTGTGTGTATATAAATTGTTTATGTGCCTAGCATTATATGAATATTGGATTACGTGATGTTTATGTGTTATATGATTTTATGTGGTTTATTGTTTTAGAAACTTTAATCGCACTATTCAATCGCAATAAAAATTATGGTGGATTTAAAATTGTTTGGATTATAAATTTTTGATTGGATCAAAGTTTTGATATTCTAGGGATTCAAGAATAAATTGTTTATTCAAGGTTTTGTTGATCATGGTGATTGAATCACCAAGAACACCAAATCCTTATTGAATCGGGAAAAACAATTTTGAGACAAATTTTGGAACTTTAAAATTTTGTTTTTCGGAAGGGTCCGACCGGACCCATACCTTGACCCGGCCGGACCTAGGGTTTGGCGCGGGGAAGGGCTTGGGTCTTGGGTGTGGATCTTGGGTTTAAATTTCCTATTTGTTTTAGTCTTGTGAGTCTAAGATTGGTTCAAGGTTTGGATGGCTAATCTACGTTCATCGAGATTGTGTTTCCCAAACTTGATCGCAATCGAAGTTTCAAAGATAAAACGAAGTTAGAATTATGAAGAGTTCATAATTGCTAAAATTAAGAAACAAAGTTCTTGATCCAAAGATTGGAGATCCATGTGGAATTGTGAATGCAATTGGCCTACGTTCATCGAGACCATCTATTGCTTAGTTTCGGCCACATGGACTTCTTTCTTGGTTTCTTGAATAAGTGCGGAATTGTGGATGCCATATGGCTTAGTTTCGGTCGCACTTCTTGTTGTCTTGATTTGGAGATGATAACCAAAGTTCAAATAGTCTCATCCTCATAATTATAGAGAAACTAATGACACATAAATATTATGCTTAAATTAATGGAGATTAATTTAGTGGCCAAACTTGATGTGTAACATGTTTATATTATGTGCTCATAAATGTGTTATATGCTATATGTGATGAACCTTCAAAGAAAGTTTTAGGTCCTTTTGCCATGCCATGATTAAAACACTTGTTTATACATGAGTAATTTTATGTGGGCTCGCCAAAGCGAGGTGCATTGATTTTATTCATGTTTGAGCAAGATGAGTGAATAAGAGTTTCCTATGCGTTTAAAATGGTTGGACCTAATTAAGCGTCAAAACAGTTTTGGGCTTAAGGCAAAGATGAGATTTAACATGCTTTTTGAAATTGGATTTTTTTTTAAAGAATCTCATGAAAAAAAAAAAAAAACTGAGAGTCATATGAGATATGATTGACAAGAGTTGTCTACCTAATTGATTTAATTTTGAGCGGTGCGCCAAAGCGTACTCAAAATTAGATTAAAGCGGGATCTCAACCCAATTAAAATTATATTATACATTGGATGTATAAGAAGGTTATATAATTTAGTGGGAGTATTTTGTTTAAAATACATTATTTATCTCTTTAATGAAATCGGTACTTATTGAATTTTGGAAATTTTGCATATTTGTAGACAATGACTAATAACACTCAATCAATGTCGTGCGATCGATCCTTGAGAAGGATAAGCTCGAAGAGAATGGTACAAACTTTATGGATTGGATCCGTAGCATAAGAATCGTTCTTAGGCAAGAAGATAAGTTGTACATTCTCGATGGGCCTCTCCCTGCTGAACCACCGCCTACTGCCCCTAGGGTAGAAAGGGACAATTACAAGAAACATCGTAATGATTCTAGAGAAGTAAGTTGCCTCATGCTTGCTGCTATGTGTTCAAAACTCCAACAAAGTTTGGAACATTTGGAAGCCTATGAGATAGGCGTGGAGTTGAGAACCATGTTTCAAGAGCAAGCTAGGCAAGAGAGGTACAAGACCATTGTTGCATTCACTACTTGTAAAATGAATGAAGGGCAACAAGTGAGTCCTCACTTTCTTAAAATGAAAGGTTATGTAGAGCACCTTGAGAAACTTGGCTATCCAATCCCATTGGAGCTAGCTACAGATCTCATTCTTAATTCATTGCCTAAAAGTTATAATCAGTTTGTGATGAATTATAACATGCATGGAATGGATAAGAATCTCTCTGAGTTGCATGGGATGCTCAAAACTGCAGAGATGAAAATTGTGGAGAAAGGTTCTCCCGTGCTCTTGGTTCATGATGGGAAGAAGCCTGGTGCCAAAGGCAAGGGTAAGGAAAAAGTTGTCAAACCCAAGATAAGCAAGGCAAAGGTTGCCAAGGCTTCTGAGGCAAAACCCGATACACAAAAGGATGCAATTTGTTTCCATTGTCAAGAAATTGGTCATTGGAAACGTAATTGCAAGGCTTTCTTGGAAGAGCAAAAGAAGAAGAAGGGCAGCAAGGCTGCGTCGACTTCAGGTATCTATATGATAGATATTCTCCTTTCTACCACTGATTCTTGGGTATTGGATACCGGATGTGGTTCTCACATTTGTCTAAATGTGCAGGGACTAAAGAATAGGAGACTGCTTAAAGAAGGTGAAGTAGATCTAAGCGTGGGAAATGGAGCAAGAGTTGCTGCATTAGCCGTAGGGACTTATGAAGTCACTTTACCTTCCGGATTAATTCTTGTTTTAAACAATTGTTATTATGGATAATGAAGGTTTTAAGTTTCTTATTGAGAATAAGAAATTTTCTATTTATTTAAATGATGTGCTTTATGGTATTGCTAATTCATTTAATGGCCTTTATATCTTGGATGTCAAGAATGAAAATAATGTCTATCATATAAATAAGAAATCTAAACCTAATGATGTAAATCATACTTATTTGTGGCATTGCCGTCTTGGTCATATTAATGAGAAGCGTATCTCAAAACTCCATGGGGACGGACTTTTGGGTTCATGTGACTTAGAGTCATATGATACTTGTGAGTCGTGTCTTCTTGGAAAAATGACTAAGACACCTTTTACCAAGTTGGGTGAAAGGGCAAGCGACTTATTGGGGTTGATACATTCCGATGTATGCGGACCATTAAGTAGCAATGCTAGGGGAGGATTTCAATACTTCATAACCTTCACTGATGATTATAGTAGATTTGGGTATGTTTACCTAATGAAACATAAAAGTGAAGCATTTGAGATATTTAGAATATTTCAAAATGAAGTAGAAAAACAACTTGGCAAAAGTATAAAAGCACTTCGATCAGATCGAGGTGGAGAATACTTAAGTCAAGAATTTGATGATCATCTAAAGAATTGTGGAATAGTTTCACAATTAACTCCACCGGGAACACCACAATGGAATGGTGTGTCCGAGAGGAGGAATCGGACTTTGTTAGACATGGTTCGATCAATGATGAGTCAAGTTGATCTTCCAATATCCTTTTGGGGTTACGCTCTAGAAACCGCTGCTTTCACACTAAATCGTGTTCCAACTAAATCGGTTCAAAAGACTCCATATGAGATGTGGAGCGGAAAGAAGCCTTGTCTATCTTTCATGAAGATTTGGGGTTATGAAGTTTTTGTCAAAAGACTTATCTCAGACAAACTTGCACACAAATCTGATAATGTATTTTCGTGGGATATCCTAAGGAACTAAAGGATATTACTTTTATAACCGAGAGGACAACAAAGTGTTTGTTGCCCGAACTGGTGTCTTCTAGAGAATGAGTTTCTCTCCAAAGAAATCAGTGGGAGTAAAATAAATCTTGAAGAAATTCGAGACCCAGAAAATAACATTGAACCAATAGTGGAACAAGAACAAGAACCACAAGGAGTTGTGGAACTTGTTCAAAGTACACAAGCAACTCGCAGATCTAGTAGGTTACGATCCGAGCCCGAGAGATATGGATTTCTCGTAACGGATAGTAATGAGGTAGAAATCATTGAGAATGATGAACCGTCAACCTACCAAGAGGCGATGTCTTCTCCTGATTCGGACAAGTGGCTTGGAGCCATGGAATCCGAATTGCAATCCATGCAAGACAATCAAGTTTGGAATTTGATTGATGCGCCCGAAGGTGTAAAAACCATAGGATGCAAATGGGTCTTCAAGAAGAAGACTGACATGGATGGGAAGGTGCATACCTACAAAGCTAGGCTTGTAGCGAAAGGTTATAGGCAAGTTTATGGTATTGACTATGATGAGACCTTTTCACCCGTAGCAATGATCAAGTCTATAAGAATTTTGCTTGCCATTGCCGCATATCATGACTATGAAATATGGCAGATGGACGTCAAAACCGCTTTCCTGAATGGAAAACTTCAAGAGGATGTGTATATGACACAACCAGAAGGTTTTGAACAAGATTCTAAGGTATGCAAATTGCAGAGATCCATCTATGGATTGAAGCAAGCTTCTAGGAGTTGGAATCTCCGTTTTGATGAATCGGTCAAAGAGTTTGGTTTCATCAAGAACGAAGATGAGCCTTGTGTATACAAGAAGATTAGTGGGAGCATAGTGCTATTCCTTGTTTTATACGTGGATGACATATTGCTCATTGGAAACGACATTCCTACACTTCAGTCTGTGAAGACTTGGTTAGGAAAGTGTTTTGCAATGAAAGATATGGGTGAAGCCGCATATATTCTTGGCATTAAGATCTATAGAGATAGATCAAGGAGACTGCTTGGTTTAAGCCAAAGTACATACATTGACAAGGTCATTAGAAGATTCCGTATGGAAAACTCTAAGAGAGGGACCTTGCCCGTGTTACATGGAGTTTCTTTAAGTAAGACTCAATGTCCTAAGACAAACGATGAGCGTGAGAAAATGAATGATATTCCATATGCTTCGGCAATTGGGTCCATCATGTATGCCATGATTTGTACTAGGCCGGATGTGTCTTATGCTTTGAGCATGACAAGTAGATACCAATCCGACCCTGGTGAAAATCACTGGATAGCTGTAAAAGCTATTCTTAAGTACTTGAGAAGAACTAAAGACTCGTTTTTGGTCTATGGAGGAATGGAAGATGATCTCGTTGTAAATGCTTACACGGATGCAAGCTTCCAAACCGACAAAGATGATAGCCGATCGCAATCGGGATTTGTGTTTATGTTAAATGGTGGAGCTGTAAGCTGGAAGAGTTCCAAGCAAAGTACAACCGCTGATTCTACAACAGAAGCTGAGTATATTGCTGCATCGGATGCTGCAAAGGAAGCTGTTTGGATTAAGAAGTTCATAACTGAACTTGAAGTAGTTCCTAGTATTGCTAGTCCAATAGACCTTTATTGCGACAATAATGGTGCTATTGCTCAAGCAAAGGAACCAAGAGCACATCATAAATCCAAACACATACTTAGGCGTTTTCATATCATTCGAGAGATCGTTGATAGGGGAGACGTAAATATATGCAGAGTACCTACTGATGACAATGTTGCGGACCCGCTAACAAAGGGACTTCCACAAGCTAAACATGATGGTCATGTTAGGTCCATGGGTATTAGATACATGGGAGATTGGGCCTAGGGCAAGTGGGAGATTGTTGGTAGTGGTGCCCTAGGCACGTTTAATAAACGTTGTAATTGTTATCATTTATTTCATATCAATAAAGAGATGTTTTGATTATTATTGTTGTTCATGTTTACTTATAATAATCCCCATCCCTAGTACTTGTTAAGCACTAGTATAAAGGCTAAATGATCATGGGATGATCATGTTAGATTTATGGGTACTTGTTTGGAACAAGGTACTGGACTTGACCCGCTGCATGAGATTTATGTCATGGTCTATGTCGTACATATATCTCATATTAGTTATGTCATTTGAATCCTTAGACATGAAGTTATTATAGTCTTCCACTTGATGAACATTGTGTTTGACATATTCAAACGCTACCTTAACACGGTAGTTATAAAGGGTATGATTGGCATAATCGGATTCCCGTTGGGAAGAATAATAAGCTAAATGGATTTGTCCCTCCATGGAGAGATGTCAAGCTTGGGCCCCTCGAAGGAATGATGTTGATGAAATGTTCGACCGGACTCAAATGGATTGATTGGATCAATAGCATTTGAATTATCAACATATTCGGAATCGAGAAAGTATTGAACAAACAAGTTGATTGTTTGACCATGACTTGTGTTCAATGACATCGTGGACAAAGGGATTGTGACATATTCTAAAGGAATGCGAAATTGTATCTAGTTACACTATTTGGATAGGTATGACGGTTTTCTAGAACCTAATCATATCTTATGGGTTCATGTTTGAGCCCATTGCCAACTTAGTGTAATCCTAGAGGGTCACACACAAATAGAACGAATCATAAAGGACTAAATTGGAATTATGGAAAAATGTCAGGCTTTGGCTTTGGCTCTGGCACGGTCGTGCGCCTTAAAATGGCACGGCCGTGCCATAAATCCAAACCAAGGCAAATCTGTCGACATGTTTGACACGACCGTGCCAAGAAGTCAAGCACGACCGTGCCGAAATTGGTCGACTGGGGAAATCACGCGGACCTGATGGCACGACCGTGCCAGTTTATAGGGCACGACCGTGCCAGTCAAGTCGGCCAGAATTCCTTGTTGCCTAATTTGGTGACGGGATTTAGGATTCCTAAGTCCTTAAGGGTTAAGGATTGGGACCTATTTAAAGATCCTTTCAGCAGCCATTAGTATGATGATTGTGAGTGCCTCCATAAGGTTTTGAGAGGTTATTTTTCTTGTTCTAAGATCCCAAAAGTGAAGAACAAGAATATTCATAATTCCATATAGTTCTTGCAATTGTGAAAGTGTGTTTCACAATTTGGTCTAGCAACCAAGATCAAGAAGTTGCTTGATATTCGTTCGTGGTGTGGATACCGCTAGAGGGTGAAGCTCATCATCTTCAAGGTTCGCGTTCTTGATCAAGTTTCAAAATCTCCACCAAGTTCAAAAGCTAGGAATTCATAGCCATCAAGAGTTAGTTATTCCTCTATTCATCTTGTTGTATTTGATTTAATCATATGAACGGATCCATGGCTTTGGGTTTCTTAAAATTTTAATTGCTAATTTCCGCTGCGCATGTTAGATCGAAACCCAACAAACAGTTTCTCGATCTCGGTTTCCATATCAGTCGGCTGTGTGGCCCCCGAGCTAGGGACGACGGCGAAAGCCAAGTTGTCCGTAGCTGTGTTCATCGAGATGAAACCAAATCCGTCTAAACCGTAGGTAACCTCGGCCCTAGTTGGAACGTTGTTGTCAAGAATAACGCACTCTTCAGGTTCATCTTCAACAGTCGCCAATATAACTCTGATATGTGGCGTCGAGGTTGTAACCGTGGTTGATTTTGAAACCGTGATTCTTTTATCAGGAGTATCAATCTCCATCTTGGCCTTTGCTTTCCTGGACTTCATCACATGCTCCAAAAAATCTCTGGGAGATCCCGGGACGCACCCAATTCCAGCCGGGGTGGGGAACTTCACCCTTTGGTGAGGGAGGGAGGCAACCAGACCCAACTTTCCTTGGCTGGGTGCACCTAGGATAGCATGGTAATCACTGTCTAGATCCATGACTATGAAGGTGACCGTGGCCGAGGTTTTGTAAGGGTGAGTGCCGACTTCCAAGAGTAAGTCGACAGTTCCTTTGGCATCGGCCTTATGATTAGTGAACCCTTCTAGCCTTCCATTATATGGGGTCAGCATTGTATCAGGAAGTTCCATCTCTTTAAAGGTGCGATAATATAGCACATCCTTGGCCGCTCCGGAGTCTATGAGGAGCCTGTTCGACTCGCAATTATCAATGCGGCCTGTGATGACCAATGGTTGTTCTCTCATGACACGGTTTCCCGCCAACTCATTCGGAGAAAAACTGATCACTTTCTCCCTCTTATGGATCCAGGGAGGGATGTGGAAGACTTTACTTAGCTCGTGAATCTGCTCCTAGAGTTTCTTGTTTGATGGAATTTCCTCTCTGATCACGCCTATCAACCTAGCCTGAGGTGGCCTGTCGACTTGGTCATTTTTTTTGTCTTCTTCCCTTGGGCGTTTATTGTCCTTGGTCATGAACTGATTGAGCTTGCCTTGGTCGGCCCATTTCTGCAGAATCTTCTTCAGGGCAAAACAGTTCTCGGTGTCGTGACCGTTATGTCTGTGATAGGAGCAATACTTTGTGGTATACCTTGGGTATTTCGGGTTGTCTTTTAGAGGCTTGGGGTTGGGGAGATCCACCAGATTCATGATCTCAGAGATCGGTTTATTGAATGTGGTGAATGTCTCGGTCCCCCTGGTCCTGTTTTTGCCTTTGCCGTTTCCCCCGTTGGTCCCCTGGGACGGGTTCCCGTTATGCGACTTGTCATGATCTCGCTCTCGTTCCTTATGACCATATAACGTCTTTTTCTTCTCCTCGGCAATGGCCGTTGCGTAGGCAACGTGGTACAACTCGGCTTTGGTGAGGGGCTCTCTGACCGACAATTCATAAGTTAGCTGCTCTGACCTATGACCATTCGTGAAGCATACAATTATCTCCCTGTCGGTCAGACGTTCTTCTATTGAGTCGGCAAGGTCCCTAAACCGGTTGTAGAAACTCAGGGTGGACTCGTTCTTGCTCTGAACCATGTTGGCTAGGTCAGACAACCTTTTCTTTCTAGCCCCAGCAGTAGCAAAATATTCCAGAAATTGTGATTTCAACTTGGCAAAGGAATTGATGCTGCTTTTCTCAAGGTCCATGAACCAGGACCGAGCTGATTTTGTTAAGGTGCTTGCAAAGGCCTTGCACAGCACGTCATCCTGATTGGACACTAGGGCCATGTTGGCCTCAAAGGCTTGGATGTGATCCAGAGCATCGGCGTTGCCGGAATATTTGTCCAGATCTGGGAGCTTTAACTGCGGATTGTGTGGTGCATCCTTAATCCTTTGCGCGAAAGGGCGCATAGCATCGTAGTCATTATTGGGCTTCCTGTGCCCCTGATTCATCATCTCAATGTTGTTGAGCCTTTCTCTAAGGTCGACAATGTCCCTTGTGCTGAATGCCGAGGTATGACTGGAACTGACTATGCTTCGATCTCGGCGTCTCCTTTCACCTTGGATTGGATCAAGGCGATGCCTTGGAGGAGTACGGCGAGGTGGAGTGTGCCGGGGTGGATCTAGCCGAGGTGGTGTGCGTCTTGGTGGATCCAGTCTGAGAGGTGAATGGCGTCGGGCGTCCCCGCGACGTCTTTCCTCTATAATTCTCACTCCAGGGGATTCATCTTCTTGCTCTTCCCGACGGCGATTAATGTGGTCTCTCAGGTCTCCATCCAGATTGGGTCTTCCTAACCGTCCGTCTTGGCGACTTACCCGGCTCCTGGGAGGCACATCCCGTCTACAATTTTGTGGGGGCTCCCTTCTGCTCACTCTGTCGTCCAGATTCGTCCCCCTCGTTCCAGATGGCTGAAGTAGGTTAGCCAAGGAATTTTCGGGGTCAAGATCTAACAGGGCCCGCTGGGCTTCAGCCAGCTGTTGGAGTGTGTGAACGTTCTGTTGAAGCAACGTTCTTTTGTCCAATGGCGGTGGCTGTGATGGTCCTGCCCCATTGTTGCGGGATCCTGTCCGTCGGCGGCGCCCGTATTGGTTAACAACATTGGGGGCCGGACCCTTTGAACGGGTATGCATTCCTCCCCCTTGCGTGGGTGCTGTAGGTGGGAGCCTCTGGTTCTATGCAGCAGCGTTTGTGTTTTCAGGGGGCGGTGCGTCCCTTGTGGTTTCTTTAGAAGGGGTGGCTTCTCGCCCTTCAACCAATTCTCCTGCCATGGCTTGGAATTATCTGGCTAAATAACTGACCAATCGATTTTCCCGGCAATGGAACCAAACTGATGACGCCAAAATCTTGTGGGATCAGCCTTCGTCTAGCGGTTCGGATAATCCCAGCGACAGTTCTTGATAGCCGTATCTGCACACACAAAATAAACGTAAACTACACCGGGGCTTCACCGGCGAAGGCCCTCCGGTGTAAGAATAAGGATATGGGTGATTAAAAATAGAGAAATCAATTGACTAGATTAGAGCCAAAAGTTCGTTACCCGTTTCCTGTGTAGAGGACCTGTTTATATAGGCGTGGGTGTATGAGTTCTGACTTGCTAGGAAAGCCAGGAAGCCCGTGGTGATGTAGGACTCATATTCCTTGGAGATAGACTCCTGATAAGGATGGATGATATCCTGTTATCTGGTATGAGAGTTATCTTGGTTCAGATAAGGACTCTTAATTTTAGAGTTGAAGTATAACTCTGTAAGAGGTTTTCCGACGATAATGGGAAGTTTACGATGTAAGTCGGCCCGTCATCTAACTCGGCTCGTCATAGAGGCCGGTTAGGGATTAGGCTTTCTCGGACTCGGCCTAGGCAACGACTGCCTGCTCGGCCTTACTGATGTCGGCCTATCAGAAGATGGGCCTTATTGTTTATGGGCCTAGAGTTTATGGGCCCCATTTAACCAGGTCGGTTTATGTCGTTCAAAAGGGGCTAATGATCAGCATGCTGAGTTTTTGAAAACATTAAAATCTTTAAATATTAGAGTTCCTTATTCTGATGAAGTTAAGGAAATACCTTCTTATGCTAAACCATTGAAAGAAATGATTTTTAAGAAGAAATCTTTAGAGGATTTTGAAAACTTCATTTTGGCGGAAGACGTTAGTGCCATTTTACAAAAGAAGCTTCCGCCAAAATTAAAAGATCCCGGCACGTTTTCTATCCCTTGTAGTATAGGTAGGTGTAACATGGAAAACGCTATGCTTGATTTGGGGGCTAGCGTAAGTATAATGCCTTTCTAGGTTAGTCAGAAATTAGGTGTGGGGGAACTCCAACCTACCACCATATCTCTATAGATGGCAGACCGATCCATTCAATACCCAATCGGTATTATGGAGAACATGCCGTGTCGCATAGGGGACCTAATCATCCCTGTCGACTTTGTGATCCTCGAAATTGAGGTGGATCAAGATATCCCAGTCATTTTAGGATGACCTTTTCTTGCAACTGCGGGAGAGATTATTGATGTAAAGAAGGGTACTCTTTCATTAAATGTTGGAAACGAGAAAATAGAATTCAAAAAGAGTACCCCAACTATTGAAAATTCCTGTCATAAAAACGAAATTTTGAAAGAAAATCATAAGAACTTAAATGTCATACAGTCTACGGATTCCAAGAAGGATCATGTAGATGAATTTACAGCTTATGAAAATCATGTCAAAGAAATGAAGGAATCAAGGGCCAATGATAAAAGTGTTGACTGGAAAAGGTTGCTGCATGACGAAGATGAAGGTGATGATATAATTGAAAAGTCAAAAGAAGTAGCACCGAAGAAGAAAACAGGATGGCGAGCATGTAAGGACTACCGGGAGTTGATCCCGTTTAAAAATAAAAATGGACGGCGTTTGTGCATCGATTATAGGGCCTCGATCAATCCAATCGTCATGCAATGGAGAATCGTCAAAGACAATAGACCATCTCAAAACCATGCTATTCCCGTTCTCATTAAAAGAAAGGCGTCGAGCTAATGACGTAAAACAAGCATCATCGGGATGGTAACCGGTGGATTATTATTTATTTTTTTTTTTTTTTTTTTTTTTTTTTATTATTATTATTATTATTATTATTATTTCCATCTAATGTTTGTTTTGTAGGTATATATGTATATATATATATATATATATATATATATATATATATATATATATATATATATATATAAAAAAATTGAAGAAAAGACTGGCACGACCGTGCTCTTGGGAATGGCACGACCGTGCAGATTGCTACGAGAAGCAGGACTTGAGTCGACTTTTGGCACGACCGTGCCAATTATAACGGCACGACCGTGCCGGTCATCTGGTGGACGCACTTCTTCAGTAATCGACGGGACTTTTCCTCTCTTCAAAAATTTCTTTATCTTCCTCACTCCCTCTCCAAAAACCACCGCCATTCATTGCATCTCCACCCCTAAATCCAGTACCCCTTCCATAAATAAGCACTTCTCCAACCTCCATTCACCTCATAAACATCTATTACTCCATCAAAAACTCACCAATCCACCCAAAAATTCACCAGAGCCAAAAATCACCCTTCTCCCTAAATCTCTAAAATCCGGCCAAATACCCCATAAATTCCGTTCAATAACACCTTCCCAACCATTATTCCACCATCCAAACATCAAACTCTACCTCAAAATCACCGAATCTCAACCCAATTCCATAGAATCCCAAACCCTAGTTTTTGTCCCAATTCCAAAATTCGGGTATAGATCAAATTGGGGTTCAAAGCTTCGATATTTTGAGCATTGTGGAGCTTCTGGAGATCCAAGAACGCCAATTCACGCCTCAAGTTTTGATTTTTTTCAACCGGGTATCAAAATCTCTCAACTTTATCTCACTAAAAATCTGTTGGGTAAACTTGGTTTAGTATTGTAGTTGTTTGTTGGGTGATCGTTATTCAAATTCAAGACTCTTTTTGTTAAAACAATGACAAGTAGAAAAGGCAAGGGAAAGGGGATAGCCAAAACCCCCTCAAAGAGGCCTAGGGAGGAAATTCCCACCATCATAGAAGAAGCTGAAAACAATTTTGGGGTGTTATGTTCTAGTGCCGTCCAATCAAAAATTTTCAACAACCTACTCCACAGTAGAGTTAAGGCAACCCAATTCCCGGATGAACCAACTCTCACACAACTAGGGCTATATGAAAACATAAGGAGCATATTCGATCATCAAGCTTGCGTAGGGTTTCTTTCATTAGACGCCAAGACATATGAGGGAATAACTCTAGAATTCATATCATCCTTTAGAACGAGAAGTGCAGTTGCAATTTCTAATAATGGCCATGAATTTAATGAAACATATGTCGATTTCCGTTTATTCAATCACGATCACACAATATCTTATTCTAGAATAAACGAAATTTTTGGCTGGAGAATGTTTTTGGGAAATGAAAATAGAGTTGCCTCTAGATACAATGATGGGGTGTTTTGGAGTCAGTTAACCAATATACCTAATTACAACCCTAGAGCGGCCAAAGCCTCTTCCATTATACATCCAGTCTTTCGGGTCATCCACCGCCTCTTCACTTGTACAATTTTTGGAAGAAAAGAAAAGGGGACGATCACAAGCCGGGAGTTGTACCTTTTATGGGTATTGGTGAGGAATGAAGCAAATTTTAACTTGGCTCATTGTTTTATTCAGCATCTAAGGGTTTTTCAAAGCGAAGATTGGAGAGGGGAAATTCATTTTGGAGGTTTGATAACAATATTGGCGATAGGTTTGGGTCTAGTAATTCCGGCTGAATTAAAAGCCGTTCCCGGGTCCACAAAACTTAATTTAGAGGCCTTGAAGAACATGAATATGATAAAATTTACTAAGAATAGAGGTCAATTTACTTGGTCGCTTGGACCTGATGATCAACCCTACACCACTTTACCCAATCCCAACCTCTCCTTAGTCCTAGTTAACAACCACAAAACTTGGGTAACACCCAAAACCATAGGAGAAGACGGGGAGGAAGAAGAGCAAATTCACCACAACCCACCGTTGCCACCGGAATTTTTCCAAAGATTTGACTAAATGGCCCTCCAAAACAACCAAATCCTAACCCAACTCGGCCAATTGAACCAAAGCTTCAACAATTTTCAAAACAACATGGAAGGTCGGGTTACTAATATTGAGGGGCAAGTCAATCACATTCAAGGAAGAGTAGATTTCATCTACAACTACGGGCTTGGGCATTGGGAGAATTTTAGACCACCATCACCACCACCATCACCATTTTGAGAAAGAACTTTTTCCCCGTCCCCATTTTTTCTTTCTTTTGTCCCAATTTTCTTTCTTACTTTTAAAAACATTAGGGACAATGTTTTGTTTAAGTGTGGGGGAGTGGGCAGTATTTCATCCTTTTTATTAGTAGTATTTTATCCATTTTTTTTAATTGTTTAGTTATCATGTTTTTTTTTTCTTTTTTTTAGCATTTAAGTAGTTAATGATAGTATTTAGCTGCATTAGTATTATTTTCTTATTTTCTTTTCAAAAATGTAAGGGCAATGTTCCCGAATTCTCTTCAAAAAAAAAAAAAAAAAAAAAAAAAATATTACCAATGCTCCCATTGATGAGAATGTTATCTTTATTATAATTTGCCTAAGTAAACTTACTTCCTTCTAATTTTTACTTCTTGAGAAATTTGGTAAAAATAACTTAGGATTATATTAATTGATAAATAGAAAATTTTCAAAATTAATATAAACTTCTAAATCTTATTGAATAGAAGCATTACTTTATTTTAATGGGTTTGTGGACATTTAAGTTTGAATACAATATACTTGTGAGATTTTTAAAACATTCTTGTGTATACATATCAAAAACTTTCATTTCTAATCTTTTCTAAAGAAATTCATCCTTGTTATGCTCATGAATCACAAAAATTTCAGTTTAATCCATTTTTCCATTTCCACTTTTAAAGGCTATTTAAATCATAATATTCTTCTTTTGATCGTCCACTCGAATATCTAAATGAATATATCATTATAGAGTGTGACGATTCAAAAAAAAAAAACAAGAACTCAATTGCCACGTTCAATCATAATAATCTATAGCCTATTTCCACTACCTTCCTCCATCTCTCATCATTTTTGTGATTCAAAATGCATAACAAAATATGGATATCTTTGTCAAAGAATAAAAGTCATGGTTTAAGAAATGTATCACTAAGCATGATTAATTTCTTCACAAAGCACTCTAAATAAGAGTGAATATAATTCTTAATTCAAATTTATGTCCCACAATTTCATTTGGTTATTTCAATATGCTCTTATTTAATGGAATTTATTCATGTTATGTTAGCATTCGAACTTTTCTATTTTACCCTTCAAAATCATCCTACATTCTTTTTCACAAATTTATTGGGATGGAAAACTTAGAAGGAAGGAATTTTATGAAGGCAATACTTACATAACAATATTCTGAGGGAGCATTGATTATACACCTTGTCTTTATATTTTCTCTCTTGTCATTTTTATACTCCTTTTTACTCCATTTTTAAATTATAACTTGCTTAGGGACAAGCAAGATTTAAGTGTGGGGGAATTGATAAATGGCTATTTTATAGGCATTTAGGGTCTAAATATTACATCTTTTTATCTTAATATAGTTAAAATCTAATTATTTAATTCATTTTTTATCTTTATTTTTGGATATTATGCTTGTTGGTAGTGTTTGTGGATGAAACAGATTTTTAGGGACCTTTTTGGGCAAGAATAATGCTTAAGTGGTGAAAAGGAACAATCGGAGTGATATGGATCAAGCCGGGAAGAAAAAGGAAGAAAAGTCAGAATTATTGCCTGGCACGACCGTGCCTATGAAAATGGCACGACCGTGCCAAATCCACCGAGAAGAATCATATGAGATCAAATTATGGCATGACCGTGCCAAAATACAAGGCACGACCGTGCCAGTGCACCTGTTCAGGAATGCCTTTTCGTGAATTTCCAGTTTTTGTGAAGAGATTCCTCCCCCCTCCTCCAAGGCTTATAAATAGAAGTAAAAATCATTTGTTAGACCATTAAGAAATCATTGTAATATTACTCTAGCAAATTTTAGTCTCATTATATTGTTATTTTTCATTCACAAAAGTGTTTCAATACATTCAAAGGGTGAAGTAATAAAAGTTCTCGAGGTTTTCTTCAACTTGCCTTATATTTCCATATCAAATCTGAATAAGTATTTCTTCTTTTATCCTTATTTTAATGCTTGTTCTTATTTTACATAATATGACTAGTGAGTGATCCTCTCTTTCCTTGGGATTGGATACTTTACATCATTTGTTCATCACTTTTATTTATGCTTTCTTTCTTCTTCTCTTCATCTTAAACAATCCTTTCATATTGTATCAAAACGCCTACAACCATGATGAGCTCCATGTTTTGTATGAACCTCAGTTAATCGAAAGAAGGACTTAGCGGTGAATCTCGATTAACGGAACCATATGAACTGACTGGGTTTCATTAATCACGAGAGTAGATTAATGGCCTAGGGGTGCTCCTTGAGTGGAAGTACGTGGAATTTTTATAAGAACTTAATGGATTTTTACTAATTATGGGCCATCGAGAGATAGGGCATAATTAGTATTAAAATACATGTGTTTTAAGCCTTAATTAAGAAGTTGACACAACATAGCGTACCACCCTTGTTTAAAATGAAACCTTTAATCTAAAAGAGAGCATAATAAAATGATGAACGTATGATAGTTTAAGTCTCAATCCCAGGAATTTATTAAATATAAAGAGTTTTTAATCTAAGTTAAGAGTATTTTGCAATCATTTCTAGTTAGTGACAAACAAATTCTATACCCTCAATCATTTTCTTTTCTTTTTTTCTTTTTCAAAGCAAAACATTTTTTAAAAGTAAGTTGTCCTCGTGGGATCGACCCGCTCTTGCACTATCTATACTATAAAAACCCGTGCACTTGCGGATTTAACGTAACACCGAACCGTTTGTGAGATACACTCTCTTTAAGTTGACTGATTTTATTGAGAGTGTCAAATACCAACATTTAGGTTCCTGCGTCATTGACTGAGAAATTGACATTGTTATAACCGGAAGCACCAGATTCCGGTGACTCTGGCATGGCTAGGTTGAGAAAAGAAGAAGAGACGTGGTATGCCAGCAAGATCGAATTAGGCTGATACCATTTAAGAATATGAGCAGCGGAGAGAAGAAGGAAAAACGTACATGGAAAAATTCCTTTATGATTGATACGTATCAGTGATACAACTATATATACAACTTGGTATATCCCTATCCCTAAGTTAAGAATCCTAATCTATATATGGTTACTAAAAGATAACTCTAAATATAAATTATTCTAGCAATCTACACAATAATTATCTATACATAAAATCCTAACCAATATTGTGATATCTCGGTTAATATGTTGGACAACATTTTGTCTCAAAATAAATGTCGCAGCTGAATTATTAACGTTTTTGAAAAAAAAACGTGCTTTACTTATTTAATTGTACGTTGTATCTACAATGGTAAATTTGCAGTAATACTCTTTCCTAATTTAGAAATGTGACATTTATTATTGGACGGATCGACAAAAATGGAAAGTGTGACATTATTCTCAGACGGAGGCAGTAACCTTTTTCATTTTAAAAATATTCACTTTTGACAGGGTGAGTACAAGATGATGAAGAAAGCAATCATGGTGTTCTTCTTTTCGGTTACAACTCCATTTGGAATTGCATTTGGGTTAGCATTGTCGAGACCATACAAAGAGAATAGCCCCAGCTCTTTGATCACGGTTGGACTGCTTAACGCTTCATCTGCGGATCTTTTGATTTACATGGCTTTGGTGGACCTTCTTGCAGCAGATTTCATGGCTCCAAAACTTCAAGGTAGCATAAAGCTTCAACTTAAATGTTACCTTGCTGTCCTTTTGGGAGCTGGTGGCATGTCTGTCATGGCTATATGGGCTTGATGTCTTGATCTATGATTGAATGCTGTGAATGAAAATTTCAACGTTTCTTTTTCCTTTCTTTTTCATTTTCTGAAAAGTTTGCATTTGAGAGGGATGTATCAACCATGTTGAATTTCCCCTCAAAGATAATGTAGTTCTGTAATGTTTCGTTATGTTAATAAATGCATTTTTACTGCTTCATCAACATTCAGTTATTCGCTTGAGTAATTCTTGAATTCTTAGATTACTAGAAAATAATACTAGTATTAATTTGAAAGGGACTATCAAAGCTTTTGGGTATTTTAGATGTCCATCTCCAAACCATCTTTGAAAAAGAGCTGTATAACTTGAAGTTAATTTGTGCACGTTTCTTTTGCAAAATTGCTGTTTCATAATATACAACCCACAATTATCTTCACCGAATGTAAAGTGATATTTATCAAAAGATTTATAGTTATCGAACCATCTAATGAAGCTAGCTATAAATAATGTGAATGAACAACAGTCTGAAACCTTAATATATACTCCCTCGGTCACAAAATGATCTTCCCATTTGCCATTTCTTATTGTCTCATTATTCCCATTTCTACATTATGGCTTAAAAGTGCATAAACAAAACATGGCTAGTAAAGTAAGTGTTGATATTCTTTAAAGTTTGAATAATAAAATGGGAAAATCATTTTTTGACCAAATTTCATATGGAGATGACCAAAGTGCATCACTAGGCCCATACCATAACAAGAATGTGTTTAAACTCCTAAAGAGAGGTTCAAAACGATCCAAAAATAAGAGTATTTGCAAGGGTAACTCACAAAATGCAGGATTGCTCATTCTTGCTGATCTTTGTGTGTGTCAAGTGGCACCTGGAGTTCCCCCAAACATTTCAGTAGGTTAATTAGCTTATCCACTATCTAGTGATAGCGTTAAAAGCATATATCCCAATGAAGTATTACAAGTGAACTCTAGGGGACACTTGGCCGTCCCTTCATTTATTCTTGTTAGCTTAACTATAAGGTAATTAAATCACAAGAAACCGGCAATATTCATATTGAGCAAAATAATCACATAAAAACTAACCCGTGTCAAGCGGCATCCAGAGTTCCCCCAAACACTTCAGTAGGATTGAGGTATACCCTAGTCCCTAAACAAGACTTAAATGTATCCCAATGAAGTGTTCTTAGGGAACTCTAGGGGACACTTGACTTTCATATGCTTTGCATTTTTCCAGGTTTCTTAGTAATGAAAAATCATGGAAAACGAGCTACATTTTATAAGCAACTCCTGAAGTTTGAACCTGGCCTGAAAGGCGTATCAAATGGGATATAACCATAGTATCCTTCTGATCATGTTCTGTTTGGACTTGATGGGTGGAAAAGATCCATCTGGAATATATGAAAATGAAAGCACACACATAAGCTAAAGAAAAGGTGGAATTTCCATGTGCTCTACCAACTTGATCATATATATTCCCTATCATTCATATAGCATACATTTGAGGCTAGGTTCATCTTACCCTTATCAAGATATATCTACACAATGAAAAACCTAATATGACCAGCAACATTATAAATTATTCTAAATTCTCAAGTTATGTATCAAGGCAAATATATATATATATATATATATATATATATATATATATATATATATAGATGGTACTAGGATTGAAGGAGAATGTACATCAAGATGTTCCCTAGAGTTCCCTTGACCACTTCACTGGAATAAAGATTTGAGCTACTAACCACTGAAGTGTTTGGGGGAACTCCTGGATTCATTTGATCATGTTCCGACGCTTGCTCAGAATTGCTGTTCCTTCTAATCTGAACTCTTTCTAAATACTGTGAGTAATCCAGATTCACTACCCATTATATCTACATAAATACTTTTTGATAGTCTATCTATTTACAGGCTTTTAATGGAAAATACTACTCCCTCCGTCCCAAATGAACGTCCAAAAATCTTAAGAGCAAATTTGAAAAAAGATTGGACATTCATTTTGGGAAGGAGGTAGTATCATGTATGGGTCCTAGTAGGCAAGCTGTGCACTTGCTTAAAGGACTACAAGCCACGTAAGAGCTGGGCACTTGCTTGAGAACTGATGGATAACTCCATGGAACGAGTACGAGCATCCTTTTCTATCTTTGACAAATCAACTTTAACTTCCAAAATCTCACGTCTATATAGTTTCACGGAACTCTTTGCCAAGAAGATGATGAACTTTCTAAATCTAGGACAATTTGTAAATGTTTGAATCCATTATCAAAACGAGTATTTAAGAGGTTTTTTTTTTGCTCGGCAACTAATATATATGGAGTATATATTTAAAGAAAAAATGAAACATGATACTGCCAGACATCGTGCAATATGAGAACCACCGGGCAACAAAAAAACACACGACCCTTCACAGAAGAGGTATAGCTGGGGAGGAAACCAAAAACAAAAACAAAACCAACCAAGGTATAAATCACTCATGAAATTACCAAGCAACTATGACGGAAAATATCAAGCCGCTCCATGATATGCATCAAACACCGCAAATCAATTAAAACGAACCGCATTTTGCCAGAGTCGACATACAAAAAGTTGCAAATAAACATTGACCCAAAAGGAGCAAAACCCTCTATCACTCCATGACTCCAATTGAATTCACTTCAGTATTCAAACTAAAATCGATATAGATATATCATTGATTGTCAAAAATGATTAAAACCCTTATCGAGATCTTTCCACTTACTAACTGCAAAGAAACAAAGAACATTATAAATTTCTGCAAGGCTTGACCTTATTTTAGCAAGAAAAGAGAGAGAGAGAGAGAGAGAGAGAGAGAAGAGAATGCACATCAAGGTGTCCCCTAGAGTTTCCATGAACCACTTCACTGGCTTGGCTGCAGGGATTAATTCTTGGCCATGATTGATGTTGTGGATATGGCCCTCCACTACCCAAGCAAACCCACAAGAACAATAAGAGCACACAAACAATGCACAAGAAATCAAAGCAAGAAAAGACACAGAAATTGTTTACCCAGTTCGTCAATATGTTTGACTACGTCTGGGGGCACTACCAAGCCAGGATCTTGCACTTTAATATGTTAAATCTGAGTTACCATGAGTATGGGGGCGGAACATTGTTTATATAGCAAACCAAGAGTAAGACCTAAACCTAAACATAAGAGAAATCCTAAAAATCTGCACTTTCTCGGCATTCCAGGCGCCCGCTTGAAGGGGACCAGGCGCCCGCTTACATACCAATTCCAGGAACCGGACCTTCTGTCCAAACCGGGCGCCCGCCTGGTCAATACCAGGCGCCCGCCTGGAACACTGCTCCAGATTTTCTTCTCCTTGTTCCTTTGAGGGATCTCTACTCCAACAATCTCCCACCTAGAGATCAACCGCATATACAAACCCCGTATCCGTCTTCAACTCATCCTTGGTGTCTTCCTAGTGCTCACCTCGATCATGGTAGTGCCTTCCTCCTCTCTTATTCTCCAAGCCCAATTGAAGCTATGCATAGCTTCAACTTTTCAAGGTTTACCACCTTGGTCAACATGTCAGCCGGGTTCTCCGATCCCAAAATCTTCTCCAGCCTTAAGATCTTCCTCTCCAAGAGATGCCTGATGTAATGAAACCTCAGCTCAATGTGCTTCGTCCTAGAATGAAACGCCGGATTCCTAGCCAAATGTATTGCACTCTGACTGTCACTGTAGAGAGCATTACCACTTCGCGTCTTCCCAAGTTCACCCAAGAAGTTCTGCAACCATACCATCTCTTTGCTTGCCTCTGTCACTGCCACATATTCTGCTTCCGCAGTCGACTGAGCCACGATCTTCTGCAATTTAGAAGCCCAGGAGATAGCCGTACCACCCAATGTGAAAACATAACCCGTGGTACTCCTCCTCTTATCAAGATCACTTGATGCCAAATCCGCATCCACATAACCCGCTAACACGACCTCCTTGCTTGAGAAACATAGAGCCTTACCAGCAGTACCCTTTAAGTAGCGCAGGATCCATTTAACCGCTTCCCAATGTTGCTTCCCAGGATTGCCCATGTACCGGCTGACTACTCCCACCGCATGTGCAATATCCGGCCTTGTACACACCATTGCATACATTAGACTCCCCACTGCCGAAGCATATGGAGTCCTCTCCATCTTGTCACGCTCTTCCTTGCCCTTAGGTGAGTCCTTTTCGGATAGCTTGAAGTGCATACCCAATGGTGTCCCTGTTGGCTTCGCCTCTTCCATGCAAAACCTTGTCAAGACTTTCTCAACGTATTCTGCTTGTGAAAGAACCAACTTACCCAACTCCCTATTCCGGTCAATCCGCATGCCCAAGATTTTTCTGGCCTCCCCCAAATCCTTCATCTCGAACCGTTCTGACAACTGAGCCTTCAATCTGTTTACCTCTCTACTGCTAGAGCCCGCTATTAGCATGTCATCCACATATAACAGCAAGATTATATACCCATTGTCCGTGTTCTTGAAGTAGCAACAGTGATCCGCCTCACATCTGACAAAGTTAATGTCATGCATGAATCCATCAAACTTCCTGTACCACTGCCTAGGAGCTTGTTTAAGGCCATACAAGCTCTTAGTCAACCTGCAAACCAGTTCCTCGTTACCCTTAGACAAATATCCCTCTGGTTGTCTCATGTAAATTTCTTCCTCCAAATCACCATGAAGAAAGGCCGTCTTTACATCCATTTGTTCCAGCAATAAGTTATTCGCCACTACTAGCCCCAGAACGATTCTGATAGTGGTCATCTTCACAACAGGAGTGAATACCTCGGTGTAGTCAATACCGTACTTTTGCTGAAAGCCCTTTACAACCAACCTTGCCTTGTAACGTTTACTGCCGTTTGCCTCCTCCTTAATCCGGTAAACCCACTTGTTATGCAATGCCTTCTTCCCCTTAGGCAGTTTAATCAACTCCCAAGTTTTGTTGGCTTTCAATGAGTCCATCTCATCATCCATCGCAGCTTTCCACTTATCACAAAGTGCACTACGAACAGCCTCCGCATAACATTCCGGTTCACCACTATCTGTCAGCAACAAATAGTAATTTGAAGGAGTATACCTGTCAGGTGATCCACGCAACCTGCTGGATCTACGCAGCGGAATATCCGGTTCCGGAGTATGTGGTTCATCTTCAGTGACCCCCTGACCTTGGTCATCATGAACCGTCCTGCTCCCACCCGAGTCTGGATTATCCACCTCTACAACCTCCGGTTCTGAACTAATATCATCGGATGCCCCCTTTCTGTCCTTGTACAATACCTGTTCATTGAATACCACATCTCGACTACGAATAATTTTATGGTTTTGGTCATCCCAAAACTTATACCCGAAGTCATCCCCACCATACCCAATAAACGTACATTTTACAGATTTTGCATCTAACTTAGTTCTATCAGCAGAATCAATATGAACATATGAAACGCAGCCAAATATACGAAGAAAGGACAGATTTACCTGCTTGCCACTCCATGCTTCCTCTGGAATTCCATTCCCCAATGGTACTGATGGTCCCCTATTGATCAAGAAAGCCGCCGTGTCAACTGCATATGCCCAAAACGTCTTCGGAAGTCCACACTTCAACCTCATACTTCTAGCCCGCTCGTTCAATGTCCTGTTCATCCTCTCTGCAACCCCGTTGTGTTGTGGTGTGCCCTTTGGAGTCTTCTCCATGCGAATGCCATTCGCTGCACAATATTCCTTGAACTCCCCGAGCTCATACTCCCCTCCGTTATCTGACCTTAAGCACTTAAGCTTAAGTCCCGTCTGATTCTCCACCAAGGCCCTCCATTTCTTAAACACCTCGAATGCCTCATCTTTATGTTTCAAGAAATAAACCCAGACCTTCCTTGTTGAATCATCAATGAAGGTCATGTAATATGACGCACCACCCAGAGAAGTTACCGGAGATGGTCCCCACAAATCCGTGTGAACCAGTTCTAACTTTGCTTCCCTCAAAGCCCTACCTGTCCTCGAGAAATTACTTCTCACCTGTTTGCCAAACACACAATCTTCGCAGATCCCCACGTCGACTGTCTTCAAACCCGGTAGTAGTCCCTTTGAACAAAGTATCTTCATCCCCTTCTCACTCATGTGACCCAATCGACAGTGCCACAAATCAGTATCACCCTTAGCTGACGCCACCGCGATACTATCCTTGGTGTTATTCGCCAAATACAGTGTCCCCTCCTTATCACCCCGAGCGATCTCACGATCCTCCTTGGTAATAACCCAGTTCCTGCAGCCGAATGTTACCTTCTAACCTTCTTCGTCCAACTGCCCAACTGATAATAGGTTCTTTTTCAAACCCGGAATGTGCCTGACCCCGTTCAGATGTAGGACCTTCCCGTCCGATGCTCCTATTCTGACATCCCCCTTCCCCTTGATTTCCAAAGGCTCGCCATCCGCCAGATAGACCTTACCGAAATCACCGGAAGTATAATTCTCCATCTCTTCTGCATGCCCGCAAGAGTGGAATGATGCCCCCGAATCCAGCACCCATGATTCTAGTGCACTACTAACACTTAGAACCAGTACATCATCACCTTCGACTGTCACATTCACCGAATTGCCCCCACGATTGGGACAATCCTTTTTGTAGTGTCCTAACTCCTTGCAATGATAACACTGCACCGATCCTTTCGCAACCCTTGGTTTATCTCTGATCTCCACGGCCTTGCCCTTACCACCCACTACGTTTTCCCTTGATTCAGTTCTCCCCTTATTGCTAGTACCCGGCCTTCCCCTGCTAGTAGTAGCTAAGGCCGATCCCGAAGTAGACGATGTCCCCAACTTCTTCAAACGATTTTCCTCGCCCAACAAGAAATCCTTAACATCATCATACTTCAACTTGTTCTTACCCGCTGAAGCATTGATCGCTGTCACCGTACCGCTCCAACTTCCTGGTAAAGACGCTAGCAACAAGCACGCATGAACCTCACCATCAAACGTAATATCCAGCGCAGTCAATGAGTCTATAACATCCATAAACTCATCGATGTTCTTAGCTAAGGATCCTCCCTCTTGCATCTTGAGACTACCCATCTTGCGTATCAAATCAACTTTGTTTGCAGCAGATGGAGTTTCAAATCTCTCAGTAAGATAATCCAATAGCTCCTTTGTGGTCTTCACCTTCTTGGTAGTCTTCGCGATCCACTTTGACAAAGTAGATCTAACCACCCCTAGGGCCTTCCGATCCATGAGATCCCAATCTTCTTGCTTTTCTCCTTCCGGTTTGACACCCTTTAGAGGCTTATAGAGATCTTTGTTGTACAAGAGATCCTCTATTTGCATCCTCCAAAACCCGTAGTCAGAACCATCAAATTTCTCAACCGCCTGTTTGTCCTTGCCCATTCTTGATTGCTTGACAACACCCAATCGCTTGATAAACCAATCTTACGATTAACCCTGATCTCCAACCAGAGCTCTTGATACCAGTTGTTGTGGATATGGCCCTCCACTACCCAAGCAAACCCACAAGAACAATAAGAGCACACAAACAATGCACAAGAAATCAAAGCAAGAAAAGACACAGAAATTGTTTACCCAGTTCGTCAATATGTTTGACTACGTCTGGGGGCACTACCAAGCCAGGATCTTGCACTTTAATATGTTAAATCTGAGTTATCATGAGTATGGGGGCGGAACATTGTTTATATAGCAAACCAAGAGTAAGACCTAAACCTAAACATAAGAGAAATTCTGAAAATCTGCACTTTCTCGGCATTCCAGGCGCCCGCTTGAAGGGGACCAGGCGCCCGCTTACATACCAATTCCAGGAACCGGACCTTCTGTCCAAACCGGGCGCCCGCCTGGTCAATACCAGGCGCCCGCCTGGAACACTGCTCCAGATTTTCTTCTCCTTGTTCCTTTGAGGGATCTCTACTCCAACAATTGATCCTCTGAATTGTTTGGGGGAACTCCCGAGGTTCATTTGATATATGATGCATAACCAGATTCATATTTTCTTAATTTGATGTTGTAATTGTTCATGACATTGTGAAGTCCTGTTTGCAGATAACGATATACTACTCCGTCTCAAAATGAATGCATAAAAAATTCAAAGTTGCTCGAGTAAATTTAAACTTAACATTGACTGGTTTGTTAGCTTTCTGTCTCCAAACCATAGTTGCATTATATACCACCGAAGCAGAGTATATGGCAGTCATGGAAGATTTCAAGGAATCTATTTGGATGCATGGGTTGGTGAATAACTTGGAGATTTCTCAGCAATACATTAGTGTTTATTGTAATAGCCAAAGTCCTATTTGTTTATCGAAGAACCCAGTGTACCATTCCCTGACGAAGCATATTGATGGTCGCATTCTTTTTGTTCATGAAATTGTTAATGAAGGTGACATTCGGTTATTGAAGATTAGAAATACTGACAATCTTGCTGATATGTTGACAAAGGTGGTCACTCCTAATAAATTTGTGCATTGTTTGGAATTGATCGACATTGGCCGAAGATGTTAGCCGGCGACCTTGGTGCCAACCAGATCCGGTTTTGCAGTTAGGAACTTTCGACAAGTTGGAGATTATTGGAATTGGCTCAAGTTCTAGAAACAAAAATAAAATAAAGAAACAAAAAGAACCAAAAATAAAAGTAAAAGTAAAAATCTAGCCCAAAATCCAGTAACCCACTGATTGTCCATCGCCCCTCTACTGTAACACTCCTCTCACGACACTCCTCTCACCAAACTTACCCCTCCTCCTTCACTCTCTCGCCATACCACCAACCCTTCACATCTCTCCCACTGTCGTAGCCTTCCACCGTCTCTCCCACTTCCACTCCCCTTTCATGTCGTAACCCAAATCTGGATTTTTATTTCTTTTTTGTATTTTGTTTCAAGTTTTGATATATGATTTGGGAAGATATTGTTGTCTAGATCTGATGTAAAAGACTAAACGAAAATATATTGGGTACCATTTTTGGCCTAGATCTGATATAATGTGGTAGTTTGGCTAAGATTTGGTAGTGGTGGTGGTGGTGGTGATGGTAAATTCGGTGGCAGTTTTGGTGGTGGTGGTTTGGAGGCTATAGTATGGTCATGGTTGTGAAAACTTAAAAGTGGTAAGTAATGACATTTAAGCCCTTAAGTTTTGGCTTCAAATGAATGATGCAAATGCCCATCACGTGATGAGTCACGTGTCATTTCACGTTAGTTTTGTAACATTCGTTAGAACTCAGGTGGCAAAGTGGGATAATTCAAACATGAGTTATCACTTTGGGACAAATTTCGCGCAGGGGTGCACAGTGGGATTCAGTATATACTTTGGGGGTAAAAGTTGTTTGGCATTTACCTTAAAATTGAATATAATTGACATTCACCTAATTAATAACGCGAATCAATAATGAGATTTGTATTGTGGTATAGACCCAACAAACCAAACAGATCGCAAGAATATAATGCGCAAACCTAACAAGCAAGAACGATAAAAGAAGCAAAAACAGTAAAGAGACACAAAGAATTGTTTACCCATCTCGTCAATATTTTTTACTACGTCTGGGAGCACTACCAAGCCAGGATCTTGCATATAATATGTAAATATGGAGTTACAATGAGTTATGGGGCGGAACCCTGCTTATATAGCCATCATAGAATAAGTTCAAACCCTATTCAAAGAAGGAATCCTAAAATCGGTCGAATTTGGCCTAGCCCGTTTCCCCGCGATGGTGTGCGGCCGCAGACTTTGTCCTGTGCGGTCACCCAAGATGTCCACCAATGGCCCTAAAACCAACCTGGTTGTTTGGGCGTCGGCACAGCCCATTTTGGGCGGCCGCCCACTCACCTGGTGGTCGTCTGATTTCTTCCTTTCGCTCTGATCGCTAGTCTGGTTGGTCCTCTATTATAACAATCTCCCACCTAGAGATCAACCGCGTATACAAGCCCCGTATCCGTCTTCAACTCATCCTTAGTGCCTTCTTAGTGCTCACCTCGATCATGGTAGTGCCGTCCTCCTCTCTTATTCTCCAAGTCCCGTTGAAGCTATACATAGCTTCAACTTCTCATTGCTTGAGAAACATAGAGCCTTACCAGTCGATCTACACTCTCTGTTAGATCTGCGCAGCAGAATATCCGGTCCTGGAGTATGTAGTTCATCTTCAGTGACCCCTTAATCATGGTCATCATGAACCGTCTTGCTCCCACCCGAGTTTGGAATATCCATGAGAATCTCATTTTCATCACAGTAGTCCTTAAACTCCCCGAGCTCATACTCCCCACCATTATCAGACTTCAAGCTTTTAACCTTGAGACCCGTCTGTGTCTCTACCAAGGCCTTCCACTTCTTAAATACCCTGAAAGCTTCATCTTTCCCTTTTAAGAAGTAAACCCAGACCTTCCTTGTAGAATCATCAATGAAGGTCATGTAATATAATGCACCACCTAGAGAAGTTACCAGGGCCGGTCCCCATAAATCCGTGTGAACCAATTCTAACTTTGCTTCCTTCAAAGCCCTACCTTTCCTCGAGAAATTACTCCTCGCCTATTTTCTAAACACACAGTCTTTGCAAATCCCCCTGTCGACTGTCTTCAAACCCGGTAGTCTTCCCTTTGAGCAAAGTACCTGCATCCCCTTCTCACTCATGTGACCCAATCGACAGTGCCACAAATCCGTATCACCCTTGGCTGACACCACCATGATACTATCCTTGGTGTTATTCGCCAAATACAATGTGCCCTCCTTATTACCCTGAGCGATCTCAGAATCCTCCTTGGTGATAACCCAGTTCCTGCAGCTAAAAGTTACCGAGTAACCTTCTTCATCCAGCTGCCTAACTGATAACAGGTTCTTTTTCAAACCCGAAATATGTCTGTCCCCATGTAGATGTAAGACCTTCCCGTCCGATGCTCCTATTCTGACATCCCCCTTCCTCTTGATTTCCAAAGGCTCGCCATCTGCCAGATAGACTTTTCTGAAATCACAGGAAGTGTAATTTTCCATCTCCTCTGCCCGCATGAGTGGAATGATGCCCCCGAATCTAGCACCCATGATTCTAGCGCACTACTAACACTCAATATCAGTACATCTTCACCCTCAGTTACCACATTCGCCGATTTATCCCTTCCCCTGGGACAATCCCTCTTGTAGTGTCCTAACTCCATACAATGATAGCACACAACCGATCCTCTTGCGACCCTTGGTATTTCTTTGTTCTCCTCGGCTTTAACCTAACCACTGATTACAAATTCCCTTGATTCCGTTCTCCCTTTGTTGCTAAAACCCTGCCTTCCCCTACTAATCGTAGCCAAAGTCGATCCTGAAGTAGACGGTGTCCCCAACTTCTTCAAACGATTTTCCTCACTCAGAAGTACATCCTTGACATCATCAAACTTCAATTTATTCTTACCCGCTGAAGCACTTAACACAGTCACCGTCCCGCTCTAACTTCCTGGTAAAAATGCTAGCAAAACCAAAGCATTAACTCCATCACCGAAAGTAATCTCCAACGCAGCCAATGAGTCTATAACATCCATATACTCATTGATGTGTTTAGCTAATGATCCTCCCTCTTTCATCTTGAGATTCCCCATCTTGCGTTTCAAGTCAACCTTGTTCACCGCAGATGGTGTTTCAAATCTCTCAGTAAGATAATCAAGTAGCTCCTTGGTGGTTTTAGCCTTCTTGGTGGTTTTAGCGATCCACTTCGACAAGAGATCCTTACCATACAAGAGATCCTCTATTTGCATCATCCAAAACGCGTAGTCAGAACCATCGAACTTTTCCACTGCTTGTTTATCCTTGCCCATTCTTGACTGTTTGAATAAACCCTTGGCTTGTCTAACAAAAGCTATGATATCAATTGTTGTGGTAAAGACCCTCCAAACCAAAAAGATAGCAAGAATATAATGCGCAAACCCAACAAGCAAGAACGATAAAAGAATCAAAAACAGTAAAGAGACACAAAGAATTGTTTACCCAGTTCGTCAATATTTTTTACTACGTCTGAGGGCACTACCAAGCCAGGATCTTGCACTATAATATGTAAATATGGAGTTACAATGAGTTATGGAGCGGAACCCTGCTTATATAGCCATCCTAGAATAAGTCAAAACCCTTGTCAAAGAAGGAATCCTAAAATCAGTTAAATTTGGCCAAGCCCGTTTCCCCTACATGGTGTGCGGCCGCACACTTTGTCCTGTGAGGTCGCCCAAGATGTCCACCAATGGCCCTGAAACCAACCTGGTTGTTTGGGCGCCGGCACAGCCCATTTTGGGCGGCCGCCCACTCACCTAAAAGGGGAAGTGAACGCTTTGGTTTATCACGTTGTTGTTCTCTTGTTCATCAATTAAAGTCATAGAGTAAGACATTAATTTCTCTATAAGATCAATTCTTTTGATGACATGATTTCAGAATTTGCTTGATTTTGTAAAACATCATGTGCGGATTTCAAGGATCACACCAAACTAGATTAGGATTAGTAATCTATCAATATTTTTCCGAGTGACTATAGAAAGAGCATGTTTAAGAGACAACCCCGTAATCTTTGCGAAAAATAATTTATTATTCAAACTTCAAAACTGACACCATAAGGCTTCGAGCCGGTCTCTCATTAGAAACTCTATTTTGTTCGCATATGAATGAGAACAATTTCAATTGAGAATTTGGGATTAATTAGGAGCAATTTTGTGCGAAGTAGAGGATCCCGACCCTTGCTTCACTCAAAATCTGCCACGTGGCAGCAAAATAAAAAAAAAAAATTAAAATATATTTATTTGGGTGTTTTTTTTTTGTCCGTCTAAAATAATACTTACTATAAATAAATGTAACAATTGTGTTACTTATATATAACATTGTCCATAAGTAAATGTAATACCAGTTTTACAACAAAAAAAACGTGCATTTTACTCATCTTTTAACTGTAATACAAACTACAATTTACGTGTAACACTAACAATTACTAAATATAATTGTCTTTATACAGAAATGTAATAGTGTTTTTGCATAATAAAGGAACTAGAGTACTTTGATTTTATTTATTTGAAAGAAAGTAACATTTCAAAAATAACAGCTTATACACATGAATGTAATTGTTTCTACAAGTAAATGTAATACTTTGGTAGACAAAATTGTAATACATTTCTATAGATAATGTAATACATTATGTATCTTGATAAATTGAACTCATTTTAGCTTATTACTTGTAACATATGGAGATAATTATGATACAAGTAAACGTAATAGTTTTTTAGACAAAATACAATATATTATTTGAAAAATTTACACTTAACACTTTAAAAAATATATATATATAGTATAATTTTCTATATAAAATTGTTAAATTCATTTATAGAAATTGTTAATTTCTTATTTTTAGAATGTTACTAAAACAAGTGTTTTTAGTTCTAAAGTGTAAAGAGTTAAACTATTACTTTTCTCTACATATGCATTACATTTATGTATAACACTGTTACATATAAGTAAAACGTTTGTTACATTTAGTTATAGTAAGTATTACTTTTGACAGACCAAAAAACATCCAAAATCAAATTATTTGAAGAAAAAAAATGAATATTTTTTTTGAACTTGTTTTTAAAAAATTCTGCCACGTGGCATCTTTTGGGTGGAGAGCGAGTTGAGATCCTCTACTTCGCGCAAAATTGCTTCTAATTGCTCTCAAATTCTCAATTAAAATTGTTTTCATCTATGAATACATATTTGTGTGTTCTCATGATAGATTTTTTTTCGAAATAAAACATTAGTTTATATGACGACATGGATATACAAATGTATGAGTAGTTTTCCCCAAGTGTCGGTGACTCAACCCATATATTGAATAAAATGTCAATCACTACAATGACATTTTTAAATACATAGTAAAAAGAGAAATGACAAATAATATTGCTCCTGCTTGAAGTCGCAATGCCACCAAAGATGTAAATATCTTTATGAAGCCATTGATCATCCAAAGTTTCGCTGTGGTGACTATTCTCAATCTTCCACCTTGTAACTCGCTTGACAATGTTCACGGACACACAGAAGTCTCTCCAAGCATAGCATGGGCACTGCCCTATCTTGACATTCACAGAATCTCCCATCGAGTAATATTTAACTTTGAAAACACAACAATATGAGGCCTCTGGGTTGGCTATAAATCACCCACTAAACTTCCCAAACAAAGCAAGATTGAACAACTAAAGATCACGAAATTCATGTATGATTTCATAGGTAATGATAGTAAACAAAAGAAAAAAATCAAGGCTCTTACTAAGGTGAGCATGCAAAGGCTCTCACTAAGGAGAGGAGGCAATAATATCAAACACCAATTTAGCAACATTTCTCTGAATAATAAAAATCAAATCTGAGATCAGATCGAGAGACAAAAGTGATTTGAATTTGAAGTTCGGGTTCAAAAAAGACTTATAGAAGAAAATTTTAAATAATAAATCCTTCAAACCCTTGGATTTTGAAGTCAAAATCAATAATTGTCTCAATCTTTCTTCAGAAATGTGAAATTAAATACAATTAAAATATAAACAAATCTAACTAGTAATCCCAAATTTTACATGTATTAATTGATAAATTATCAATTAATAAATGCAAAACATGGGATTAGATGAATAAATCAATGCAATAGAAGAATAGAAGAAGATTTGATAAGAATGAAGAAAAATGAACAATGGATACACAGAGGAGAGGATTCGACGGTTACACAAAACCTCAGTGTGAATTCTCATGCAAGTTTTTGTCTAAGGCTTCACAAAGTATTGATATAACCTTAAAACAATCTAGAAACCCTAAACATAGGATAAGAAAAAAAAAATCAATCCCCAAGAAAAAGTGACATTGGTGGGTCGTTAAACCGCCAAATAATTTTCTCCTACTTATAAAAACGAGTATAGTAGCAAGTAGGGATCGTATCCACAGGGAATATGACTAATTTCTTTTGAGATTCTAAAACTTAAAAGTACTAAAGGGGGGATTTTTTATTGGAATTTAACTAAGAACTAAAATTAACAATTAAAATTAACTAGAAAAAGAAAGTAGTGTAAAATAAATTAAATAGAAAGAACTAAAAATTAAAGAAAAATCAATAGAACAATTCCGATTCAAGGGTTATGAATTTCAACTATGTTATTGATCATAGGCTAACAAAATATATTCTTGCAATTCAAGTATTCAACTTTGAAGACAAATTCAATCCACTTGAAAAAGTCTTACATTTCCCTATCTTAATTCCCTAAGCTTAGCACCCAGACAATCTTACCATTGCATAAAGTTCTCTCTTGGAAATAGTTGAAACTAATTCTAATAGTCTGGATAGCCTACAACTACTAAAATTAGTATCTGTTAGTACCTCACTGTGTTTAATCCCAAATTTATCATAGTAAATATGTTTTGATAAATAAATACTCAAACCCAGTTGATTATATGATGTATACAAAGACATAAGCACAGGCAACCTAAGATAATTCCCAACAGCTAAGAATGTCTTGCATCTACATAACTCACCAGTCAACATTACATGATCTACCTATCATTTATACATCAAACAAACTGAAGAACCACCTATTACAAACTCCATTACATTCAAATGTATTATCAAGATGCTAATTACAAACAAGCTTCAACAGCCAAAGCCCTAAATGCCCAACAGCTAAGACCCCTGCTTCAACAGCTAAGACTGCTCTTGATGAACAGCTGACCCCACCTTGCCAGATCTTTGAAGAATGTTTATTCCAATAACTCCAATCATTGAAATAAATCCACATTGAAGATTAACCAAGACTGCACAGTCCTCTCTTGACAACTTGCATAAGGAAGGAGTAACAAACCTGTCTCCACCAAAGTCAAAGACAAATCATTAACTCCTCTGTACCTTTGTTCCCCAAATGGCTACTCTTGTACCCTTGTCCCCCAACGGCTATATGCCAACCCATATATAAAGGAGCATACTGGCATGTTGTCAAGTTAACCATTTTCACAAAAACCTTACAACCTTCACACTATTTTTCAACCCTTCTGCAATCTTGAATATTTGCATAAATCCCCTGCAAATATTGTGTCATCTTGCACCCAGTTACAACCCAATCCATCCAGCTAACAGCCAAGCTATTTCTCTCTGTAAACACACTTTTGATTTATTTTTCTTTTCTTTTCAGATTTGAAAGAAGCGACCTTAATTGAAGTGTCAATTAAATAGAGGGGGTTCAAAGGAACTTGCTTTATCAATTCTTGTAACTCTAAAAGTAGAGAATAATATAGTTAATTGATCTCACTGTTCCAACAGTGGGGGTGGATGAAAGAGAAGGGTTTTGCCTCTGAACCACTTTAAAAATACTGTGTACACTCTTTTCCATACACTTACACACACACTACACTCTGTCCTTTCATTTCTTTATTTATCTATATTCCGCTGCATATTTCTTCATTTATTATTTCTCAACAGCGGTTAGCTGTCAAAGTTTTAATTCATCTGTTCATTTAGTTAAACAGGGCCTTTCAATTGGCATCAGAGCTTGGATTCATTGTACAGAGTCTAACAACTTGTGAAAGATCCATTCTACTCACCATGCCTTAACCAAGAAGAAACAATGAAAAGGACATTCCACACATTGATGACTGTGGATCTTTTGAAATTTATTCATCAAAAAGCAAAACCTATCTAGATGCTAATAGCATATGGAACTGGTATGTCTTAGAAAACGAAGTTGAACCTCCCACTCAAGCTGAAGTTAATGGAGGAGATAGCAAAACCAAATCTCTTGAAAATTGGACTGATGCACAAAGACAACTTATGACTGCTAACTTAAAAGTTAAAAACATTTTACAAAAAAGTGTAAATGACTCCCTAGCACAAGAAATAGAGAAAGTTAAAAGTGCTAAAGCTGCATAGGAACTAATTAACACTAAGTTCACTAAACACACCAGTGTAAGAACTCATAATCTGTATAACTTGTTAAGACAACTGGACAACTTCAAATTCTACCCTGGAGAAAAAGTGAGTGCTGCAAGACTAAGATTTGAAGATCTTGTAAGAGCCATTTCAGACCATGGCAAACAATTTTATCAATCTGACCTATGTTTAAAAATCTACTCTAATCTTCCTCAAGAGTATGAGAAAGTAGCCCTTCCCATTAGAGAAGGAGCTGAATGGAGTAGTATGACCATTGAACAATACTTTGGTAAACTTGAAGCCTATGAACTAGAAGGAATGATCAAAATTCAACCAGCACCCACCATATCTCAAACCCTTAACCTTGTAGCTCAAGAGCAAACCCAGAAGCAATTCTCCCAATAGGAGATTGACACCCTTGTAAGCAATTCCCTTCAAAAACTCAACATAACACCTAAACAAGAATCAAAACCCATTTCTCAAGAAGACATCTCAAGTCTCATTTCCATGGCTGTCAGAAATGCCATGAAACATCAGAAAAGGGTGGTTGACAGAAAATACAGTCCCTCACCATCCAACTCAACTCAAGAGATTGTGAGGAAGAACATTGAGTGTTACAACTGTGGCAAACAAGATCACTATGCTGCAGACTGCAAAGAACCTAAGAAACCAAGGGAAAACTCAAAAAGAATGACTTATTCTAAAGAAATCATTCATAGCTCTAGGTGCAATTGTTTCAATTGTGTCAAGGCTAAGAATGACAAAAATAAATAAAAAGTCATGCTTGCTGACTCTTCTAGGTTCAGTGATGAAGAATTTGAATCATCTGACTCAGATAGTGATGAGGAAGAAGCCCTACTATGCCTGGTTGCACAAGAATGTGAAGAATCAGACAATGAAGAGGATCTAGAAGCCTTAGCTGCTGCTGAAGAGTTAAAAGAGGTACATAATTTCAACTCACTTAATATTGAAGGTTTCAAAAATTTAGTTTGCACTCTTTTGATTCAAAAGAAAAAGCAAGACTCTAGCTTTGCTGCCCTAATCACTGAAAACCTTGAACAATCCAAAACCATTGAAATTCTCAAAACCTCAAACACTACCCTTGAAACCACAAAAAAGGATCTAGGGGACAAATGTCAAAAACTTGAAAATGACATACTTAGCTTAATAGCTAAGACTGGCTGTTCTAAGTCCCAAAAGGATAATGAACAAGAAATTAGCACCTTGAAGGAAGAAAACAATGCTTTAAAAAGCAAAATTGATTCCTGGAACAAATCAAGCAATGCTCTATCCTTGTATCACTTTAACCAAAGACATCTTGGGGACAGGTCTGGAATTGGAGCTAAAAATCCTACACTCAAAACCTACACTCCACCAACTGGTAATAGAGCTATTGAGACTATGGTTCTACAAAGCCTCAATACCTTCTCTACCAAGAAACCATCTTACCCCATTCAAACAAAGGAAGATGTGTATAAAAATGAGAGTGAAGGCAACAAAAAGGGTGAATTAAAAGAGGATCCTCCTACAATTCCTAAACCTCATGCTTCCACTAGTACTGATGAAATTCAATCCCAGAAAAGGAAGCAAGAACAAAAGTCTGGACAGCCAAGGAAGCTGGACAACTAAGACAGGCTACGCAGCAGAGGCACTCTAGGCAACCTAGATAAAATTGGAAATACTCCAATGGGAAGAGCCATGCTTATCAGTCTCAAAATTCCTCTCCCAGATCATTATACCACTCACAAAACCCCAGACAACAATCTCACTTTCATCAACCAAACTACAGAAACCAAAACAAATACAATACTGAACACCTATACAACACCCCTCAACCCTTCACCTTGACACCCTACATGATGAAAATCATGTCCTACTATAACACTCTTAACCAGTTCTTCAAGAGAAGATTAGGTGGCAAGGCTAGGGTACCAAAGAAAGTCTAATCCTTTGGACCCAAAAAGAATAAAGGGTACCATAATTTTTATTTCTGTTTTGTAGGTATCAAGTAAAGGAATCTGGTACTTGGATAGTGGATGTAGCAGACACATGACATTCAACAAGGAATGTCTTCAACTACTAACACCAAAGAATGGTCCCATTGTTACATTTGGTGATAACTCTCAAGCTAGGGTCAAAGGATCTGGAAACCTAGTGACCAAGGAGATAATCTTTACAGATATATCTTATGTTGAAGGCCTTAAGCACAATTTGATAAGCATAAGTCAAATTTATGACAAAGGTTACCATGTTATCTGTGCAAAGGATCAGTGCCAAGTTAAAGATAAGAACAACAAGGTTATTCTAACAGGAGTAAGAAAGAAGAACCTCTACTACCTCCACCTTTAAGTAGTCCAATCCTCCTCTGCTCATTGTCTTTTGTCCTACAGCCAATCTGATATGTCTTGGCTGTGGCATTAAAGACTTGCCCACCTAAACCTCAAAACCATTTCCAAGCTTTCCATCTCCAACCTTGTCAAAGGTCGCCCCAAAATACCTTTCAAGAAGGACAAGCTTTGCAGAGCTTGTCAGTGCAGTAAACAAAAAAAGACCTCCTTTCCAGCTAAAACCAGATTAGACACAACCAAGCCTCTTGATCTCCTTCACATGGACTTATTTGGTCCTATAAGAACCAGATCTCTAGGTGGAAAGAGATACTCTCTTGTAGTTGTTGATGACTACACTAGATTCACTTGGATCATTCTTCTTGAATCCAAAAGTGATACCCTTAAAAATCTCTCTCAGCTGTTCAATAAAATTCAGAATCTTAAAGGCTTGTCTATCAAGAAGATAAGATCTGAACATGGAACAGAGTTTGAAAACACTGGAGTTGACACCTACTGTAATCAAATATGGACTGATCACAACTTTTCCGCTCCCAGAACCCCTCAACAAAATGGAGTAGCAGAAAGGAAGAACAGGACCATATGTGAAGCAGCAAGGGCTATGCTGTCTGAACACAATCTTCCTAAATACTTTTGGGGTGAAGCTGTAACCACTGCTGTCTATGTTCAGAATAAGACTCTCATCAATAAGTTTCATATGAAGACCCCATATGAGTTGTGGAATGGAAAGGTTCCCACCATATCCTATTTTCATGGATTTAGGAGCAAGTGTTTTAGTCACAATAATGGGACGAACAACCTTGACAGGTTTGATTCAAAAAGTGATGAAGGAATCTTTCTTGGCTATTCCAATACTAGAAAAGCCTACAGAGTTTACAACAAAAGAAGATTGGTTGTAGAAGAATCAATTAATGTTGGCTTTGATGAAGACAATGATCAAAGCAACACTGATTTGTGTGATTTTGATGAAAGCATTGGAAACTCTAATAACCTTCTAGAACCTTCACCAACATCCAATAATCCCTCATCCTCATATTAAAATAACATCATCCTCCCTTATGTTCTGCCCAAAGATATCTCAGACAGCCAACCAACTCCCAACAGCTTACCTCTTCTTAACAGCTTAGATGAAACTGTTAGCTGTCCAACAGTAAGCTGTCAAATCACTACTCCAATCCACATTTTAAATGATGACAACCTTGTCATTTCTATTCCAATTCAAAAGGAAACTATTCCTGAAGGGATTCCTCATTATGATATTTTTATGAGTGCCTTCATCTCTCAACTGGAACCCAAGAAAATCCATGAAGCCCTCCAAGATGCAGACTGGATAGAAGCCATGGTAGAAGAACTTGAACAGTTTGAAAGGAATAAAGTACGGAAACTTGTTCCTAAACCTAGAAACCAAACTGTCATAGGCACTAGATGGGTCTTCAGAAACAAAATGAGTGAAGATGGAATAGTAGTGAGAAGCAAGGCTAGACTTGTAGCTCAAGGATACAGACAAGAAGAAGGAATAGATTATGATGAAACATTTGCTCCTGGAGCAAGACTTGAAGCAATCAGACTATTCCTAGCCTTTGCATCTTTCAAGAAGATGAAACTATTCCAAATGGACGTCAAGAGTGCATTCTTGAATGGAGTACTAAATGAACAAGTATTTGTTGCTCAACCACCTGGATTTGAATACCCCACACCCCACATTCCTAGATCATGTGTATAAGTTGGACAAAGCCTTGTATGGTCTAAAGCAAGCCACCAGAGCATGGTATGATACTTTGTCTAAATTTCTACTCAATAAGGGATTTACCAAGGGTCATATTGATAATACTTTGTTCATAAAGAAGTATGGAGATGATACCCTACTTATTCAGGTATATGTGGATGACATAATCTTTGGATCATTCAATGAAGACCTCTGCAAAGAATTTGGAGACCTCATGCAGAAACAATTTGAGATGAGCATGATTGGAGAACTTACATTCTTCCTATGTCTTCAAGTTAAGAAAATGAAGGATGGGATCTTCATAAACCAAGCCAAATACACCAGAGACATGATAAAGAAGTTTGACATGCAGAATGCCTTAACAGCTAAGACACCACTGTCCACCATAACAAAACTTTATGCTGACACTGATGGTCAAAGTGTTGATCAAACACTATACAGAAGCTATATAGGATCCCTCCTATATGTTACTGCATCAAGACCTGATATCATGTTCAGTGTATGTCTCTGTACAAGGTTTCAAGCCAATCCTAAAGAATCTCACCTTGCTGCTGTTAAAAGAATTTTGAGATATCTGAAAGGAACCCCTAACTATGGCTTGTGGTATCCAAATGAATCACCATTTTCACTAATTGGCTTCACTGACTCAGATTATGCTGGATGCAATCTAGACAGAAAGTCAACAAGTGGAGATGTCAATTCATTGGATCAAGAATTGTGTCTTGGTCTAACAAAAAGAAAACATTAGTTGCAACCTCAACAGCTGAGGCTGAATATGTTGCAGCTGGTCTCTGTTGCTCACAAATACTGTACTTAAAAAGTCAACTACAAGACTTTGGAATGGATGTCACTAATATTCCCATATTTTGTGATAATTCAAGTACAATAGCTATGACTGAGAACCCTGTTCAACACTCTAAAACTAAACATATTGAAGTTAGACACCACTTCATTAGAGATCATGTTGAAAAAGGGAACATTAACTTAGCTAAAGTTGGTACTAAGGACAATGTCTCTGACATACTGACTAAAGCTATGGATAAAAAAAGATTTGAACTTTTGAGAGCAATGTTAGGAATGATTAACTTGCCTAAGTAAAAAGGATAAACTAGAAATTCATTTCATAACTTTAAAAGGTACAATAGGACATGGTTAGCTGTTCACAGTGTCTCAACAGCTAACCTAAACAGATCTATATTCAAGGACAATCATATGATGGTCTGTTTACATCACATGACTTAAAACTATTCTTTAACCTCGCTACCTCCTGTGAAACATGGTAGCCTATCCTCCTTCTAACTCCCCTTCCAAAACAAAACAAAAAAAAATGTTACAAAACTTTATTTGAACAGCTAACCCATAAACTTAGTTGTTCAACCAACTCCCTCACTCACAAGACCTGCTTCCAAACAACTCCAGACCCCTCCCCAGGTGTGTCATGCCTCTTCTCCCCTTCATATGGCTTTGAAGGAGGAGATTGACTTGTCTCCCCATACCTCTCCATCCATACAGGATGCCTTTTAATAAAAGGATCAATGGTAGTTACTGAGTACTGCAAAGGTGGACCCATTGTCCTTGGCCACCACTCCTCTACTGCATCATAAGGAGGAAAATCTTGAAGAACAGATATAAAGCTGAAGGTTCCTGAGGTTTGCATGCTCTCAGCTGCTATCATAGCCATGTGAGATGAAGGTCCACCATCATTCTCTTCATTGACATGGACAGGACTATAACACCTCAAGTACTGCCTAAATAGCTGAGTGTGAGTAGTTGATGGTGATTGCTGGACACCTTGGAAATTATCTCCTCCTCCCTCCAGCACTGCCATGTTGATGGAAAGAGAATCTCTGGTCACTATAGAATATACCCTTGGCTGTTCAACCATAGGCACCTTTTTAGCCCTAACAGCTAAGTCATCCTCTTGCTGCATAAGCCCCTTCAGAGTGAACTGCCTCACATACTGAGTCTTTTCCATCTCCCTCCTTCCTAGGTCCCTTTCATGGACCTTAAACCCCTCTTTTTTCATCAACTCTCTAAGGGAATACACCCTTTGGACCTCTTGATGTGCAGCCTTTGTCTTGCTGCTCTCACCCTTTACTCTCATCTCCTGACCAAACAACTTGAAACTAGTTGTTTCCTCTCCTTGTTTTCCCTTTCCCTTACCTTGCACCTCACTCATTCTTACTACCCTCTCTATTTCAGCCATCTCTAAAGACTCTCTCTCTCACTCTCCCACTCTCTTTTTCTTTCCTCTCTATCCCTTACCTCCCTATATTTAAAAGGATGATCAAGAGGAAGCTGTTCAACTTCCTCATAAGACTTGTGATCACTTTGAATGGTATAAGACCTAAAATATCTCTCAAATTTTTCTCTCTCAGTTTCCTCCCCAATAGGAACTGTAAAGATTAATTTTTTTTTCAGTTTGAGCCATATTTATTGGATTAAACTTAAAAGATAGTCTTCCCATTACAAAGAAATTAAACTTAGTACGTATTCTACAACTATGTTCATATCCATTACATACACGGGACATTTATGTTGGTCCATAATAGGGTATGACCATAGACTTAGCTGTTGGATAAAATTTGTGTCCATAAAGCTTGTCTGATTTGACCCTCAAATCTATACCATTGGAAGATTTGTGTGGCAAAAATGAGATGTGATAGTCAATATTAAATTATAAGCGTGTTATGTTATTTTAGCACCTTACTTTCCATAAATAGCCGCCCGCCTTTTCTGGAAATAAATGAGATGTCATTTAATTTCATTCTATTTACTGTTCATGTAAACAGTAACAGGGGATAACTGTTGCGTGATCTTAACGGCTAAATTTATTAACCCCCACATCGCCTCACCCTCAAATTATAACCGTTGCCCCCACCTTCTAAACCACGATCTATTCACACTATCTATCCATTTATAAACCCTCAAACAGTATCTCTCATCCAATTTCTCATCTCTTTGATTCCCCTATTTCAAACCCTAACTCTCTGCTCTCGTTATTTCCTGTAAAATCAATGGCTCTCCCTGAAGAATCCCACGGTTATTATATCGAAAGTGTGTTCTTTTCTGATGAAGTGTGAGCTTATGTAAAAGGAATTCTAGAAGCCAATGGTTTGGTGAACATGCTGACAGCCAAGCATCCCATACTTGAAAATGCCTGCTTGGAAGTATATAGAAATGATACTAGGTTCACAAACAATTCTATCCAATGTTACTTCAACACTATCCAAATGACCATTTCTTCTGCAGATGTGCATACCACCTATAGTATTCCCAATAATCCTAACTTCATAACAAACATTTGCAGTGATGTTTTGGATCCAACCTTCTATGTTCTCTACCAAGAATTCACCAACCAAGATGACATTGACTATGCCTCAGTCAAACTGAAACCCATTTGGAAGAAAAACTTGTCAACAAACAACTCTACTTTGAGTGATGTTGTGATCAAAGGGTTGTGTGGGAAGCAATCCTCTCTAGACCAGTTAAGTGCTGCAGAATGGAAGGTAGAACTTGGGCTAATTAGAGGAAAAGTTAACTGGTGTGTTGTTATGCTAGAGAATTTCAATTTGTCACGATCTCAATCCTTGGATAAACCCCATGTCAGATCCACTAAACCCAATCTTTTCAGATTTATGAGTGGTATCCTGTACAAAAAGTTTACCGCCCTAACCATTGCCATCAATACCAAATGGTTGGAACATGTTCCCCTTAGCACATCAAAGAAATTTGATAAGAAGACTGTATCTCTCAAAGGTACTAAGGATGTAGCAACCAAGAAACCTTCAAAAGTAGAGCCAGCCAAATCTCCAACAGCCAAGATAGTCAAGACTAGGTCAACAGCTGAACCAGTACCTACAAGGAGAATGCCCACAAGATCAACAGCTAAGGAACCAAGAAGAAAGTCCATTGCTGTTAAAGGAAGAGGAAAAAGAAAGATTGATGAACCACCCTCATCCTCTTCTTCAACCTCCAACTCCTCTCCTCAATCAACTTCAAAGGACTCTAGTCTTCCTCCCACTAGCCATGAAAACACCACTATAGACTTTGAAGTAGTCAAACCTGATGACAAAGATCACAGCAAGGTCTTTGTAGATGATGAAGCCCATACTAGTGTAAGATACTCGCGGGAAAATGGAGAAAGTTCCCTTGAGAATCAAACACAGCACTTTTTAATGTTCAACGGAGTCGCCATGTTAGTTTAACTTTAAACCCAAACTTAACAAAAAATGGTTAGAGACAAAGGATTCGGAGGTCAGGTTACACTTTGGGAAGAACTTAACCGGTAGTTCACCCAAAGTGCCTCGAAAAACCGAGTCTCCGTAAGTTTGTTAACCAAAATTGTGCAAGTGTGTGTGTGTGTTCATGAAAATGGGAGAAACTGACTTTTAACAAAATTAGTTAGAAACTTAACAAAAAGGGGGGTTATTTTGTAAACAGATTGACAGAAAAGGGGTAAGACTGAAAAATCACCCCTCTGACCAAACTATCCGTACGGCTATGAAGGTCATCCCTGGAGTTTTTACAGATTGTCAAGAAATCAGTCCAGTTTCAGGCAGAAACAGAGCATTATGCTGAAACTAAACTGTTTTACATCTTTCCAGTTTATTTACTCACACAAAGCTTGAATTAAATCATCTATATGCTCTTAATCACTAATTAAACACCAAAATACAGGGTTTTGGGTGTGATCAAAGCAATAATTGGGGAAAAATTAAGAAAGGTGATGAACATGGCATTTGAGCCAAAATCATCATTTGGATGGTTAAAGATGGAATCTATAACATCCAAATGGATGATTCTTCCAAGGAAAGGCCTTAGGATATCAAAAATCAACCTTTGGATGGATAAAGATTGAGTCTTTACCATCCAAAGGGACATTATTGGAGTTAGATCAAGGTTTGAATGATAAAGATTGAAACTTTATCATCCAAACTTGATCATTTCACCATAAAATCAACTTAAAAGTAAAGACATGAAATTTAACTTGCATAAATGTAAAGACATAATATAAATTGCATAAAATGAAAGACATAATGTAAAGAGCATTAATGTAAAGACAAAATGTAAAGTGCATTAATGTAAAGACATAATGTAAAGAGACATTAAATGATAACAAGCCTTGATCATCTTAGGTTTGAACCCTTGATCATGCATAGAACATGAGGGTACCATTGATTCATATCAAGAACTTGGTTCCAATTCATAATATGTGCAAGAATAATAAAGACATAATATAAATAAGGCAAAATAAAGCAGATTATGAGATGAAGAGAAGATGGGGAGAAGGAAGCCTCACCAATTTTGGTTCTAAGCCATCTTCTTTCTCTCTTTTCACTCAAGAATGTGTTTGTATCCCTAATCTGCTCTCAGTTTGGCAGATTTTACACACACAAATGATTTTCTCCCCCCTGAAATGATCAGCAAGGGTGTCAATTTATAAGGACTGAGGGTACCCATAGTAGCCGTACGGCTGGGGCTGTCCCACGTCCAAACCATCCGTACGGCTCCGCCTGGCGAGCTTCTGGATTTTTTCAATTTTAATTCCAGAATAGTCCTGGAATTTTAGTTTTATCTTAGTGAGGTCCCAACCTATCGGTTTATCCCTGAAGGGTGATAAGAGTTCCTCTAAAGTTGGTTAATTCCAGATTGGGGTACTTACAGAGCCCCTCGGCAATGTCGCTTTAGAAAAACGGGGTTGTGGATAAAAATAAGCATCTCAATCTGATGGGAGGACGGATTTGGCCGATTTGGTTGCGTGGCTGGACCTAGGGGTATAGGATTCCTACGTATACCATTTGCGGCGAATCAAGCCTAACGTAGTTCGAAAGGGGTGAGAAACTTTAAGGCTACTCAAACCTAAGGGCTAGGTGGATATCTGTCATCCTCTCCTAGGGTGTAGGGGAATATCTGTTATTCCTCCTAAAGGAACGGGAACAAATCTCGGTGAGTTAGAGGCGGGACTTGATCAACTTGGCTCTATGGAGAGGGTTGACTTAAATGGGCATGACTCTCGGGGGTCAGAGGCGGGACTTTGGTCAACTTGGCTCTATAGAGAGGGTTGACTAAAAGAACAGTCATGACTCTTAGGGGTTAGAGGAAAGATATGGTCAGCTTGGCTCTATGGAGAGGATTGACTAAAAGGAACGGGCATGACTCTCGGGGGTCAGAGGCAATATATGGTCAACTTGGCTCTATGGAGAGGGTTGACTAAAAGGAACCGGCATGACTCTCGGGGGTCAGAGGCAAGATATGGTCAACTTGGCTCTATGGAGAAGGTTGACTAAAAGGAACCGGCATGACTCTCGGGGGTCAGAGGCAAGATATGGTCAACTTGGCTCTATGGAGAGGGTTGACTAAAAGGACATGGGCATGACTCTCGGGGGTCAGAGGCAAGATATGGTCAACTTGGTCTATGGAGAGGGTTGACTAAAAGGACACGGGCATGACTCTTGGGGGGTCAGAGGCAAGATATGGTCAACTTGGCTCTATGGAGAGGGTTGACTAAAAGGAATGGGCATGACTCTCGGGGGGTCAGAGGCAAGATATGTTCAACTTGGCTGTATAGAGAGGGTTGGCTAAAAGGACACGGGCATGACGCTCGGGGGTCAGAGGCAAGATATGGTAAACTTGGCTCTATAGAGAGGGTTCGCTAAAAGGACACGGGCATGACTCTCCGGGGTCAGAGGCAAGATATGGTCAACTTGCCTCTATGGAGAGGATTGAATAAAAGGAATGGGCATGACTCTCGGGGAGTCAGAGGCAAGATATGGTCAACTTGGCTCTATGGAGAGGGTTGACTAAAAGGACACGGGCATGACTCTCGGGGGTCAGAGGCAAGATATGGTCAACTTGGATCTATGGAGAGGGTTGACTAAAATGACACATGCATGACTCTCGGGGGTCAGAAGCAAGATATGGTCAACTTGGCTCTATGGAGAGGGTTTACTAAAAGGAATGGACATGACTCTCGGGGGTCAGAGGCAAGATATGATCAACTTGGCTCTATGGAGAGGGTTGGCTAAAAGGACACGGGCATGACTCTTGGGGGTCAGAGGTAAGATATAGTCAACTTGGCTCTATGGAGAGGGTTGAATAAAAGGAATGAGCATGACTCTCGGGGGTCAGAGGCAAGATATGGTCAACTTGGCTCTATGGAGAGGGTTGACTAAAAGGAAGGGGCATGATTCTCGATGGGTCAGAGGCGGCACTTGGTCAAATTAGCTCTATGGAGAGGGTTGACTAAAAGGAACAGGCATGACTCTCGGGGGTCAGAGGAAAGATATGGTTAACTTGGCTCTATGGAGAGGGTTGACTAAAAGGAACGGGCATGAATCTCGAGGGTCAGAGGCAAGATATGGTCAACTTGGCTTTATGGAGAGTGTTTACTAAAAGGAATGGGCATGACTCTCGGTGGATCATAGGCGGGACTTGGTTAACTTGGCTTTATGGATAGAGTTGACTAAAAGGACACGGGAATGACTTTCGAGGGTCAGAGGCAAGATATGGTCAACTAGGCTCTATGCAGAGGGTTGACAAAAAGGAACCGGCATGACTCTCAGGGGTCAGAGGCAAGATTTGGTCAACTTGGCTCTATGGAGAGGGTTGACTAAAAGGAACGGGCATGACTCTCGGGGGTCAGAGGCAAGATATGGTCAACTTGGCTCTATGGAGAGGGTTGGCTAAAATGACATGGGCGTAACTCTCGGAGGGTCAAAGGCAAGATATGGTCAACTTGGCTCTATGGAGAGGGTTGACGAAAAGGAACGGGCATGACTCTCGGGTGTCAGAGGCAAGATATGCTTAACTTGGCTCTATGGAGAGGGTTGACTAAAAGGACACGGGCATGACTCTCAGGGGTCAGAAGCAAGATATGGCCAACTTGTCTTTATGGAGAGGGTTGACTGAAAGGAATGGGCATGACTCTCGGGGGTCAGAGGCAAGATATGGTCAACTTGGCTCTATGGAGAGGGTTGACTAAAAGAAATGGGCATGACTCTTGAGGGTCAGAGGCAAGATATGGTCAACTTGGCTCTATGGAGAGGGTTGGCTAAAAGGATACGGGCATGACTCTCGGGGGTCAGAGGCAAGATATGGTCATCTTGGCTCTATGGAGATGGTTGCCTTAAAGGACACGGGCATGAATCTCGGGGGGTCAGAGGCAAGATATGGTCAACTTGGCTCTATGGAGAGGGTTGACTAAAAGGAATGGGCATGACTCTCGGGGGGTCAGAGGCAAGATATGTTCAACTTGGCTGTATAGAGAGGGTTGGCTAAAAGGACACGGGCATGACGCTCGGGGGTCAGAGGCAAGATATGGTCATCTTGGCTCTATGGAGATGGTTGCCTTAAAGGACACGGGCATGAATCTCGGGGGGTCAGAGGCAAGATATGGTCATCTTGGCTCTATGGAGAGGGTTGACTAAAAGGAATGGGCATGACTCTCGGGGGGTCAGAGGCAAGATATGTTCAACTTGGCTGTATAGAGAGGGTTGGCTAAAAGGACACGGGCATGACGCTCGGGGGTCAGAGGCAAGATATGGTAAACTTGGCTCTATAGAGAGGGTTCGCTAAAAGGAGACGGGCATGACTCTCCAGGGTCAGAGGCAAGATATGGTCAACTTGGCTCTATGGAGAGGGTTGACTAAAAGAAATGGGCATGACTCTTGAGGGTCAGAGGAAAGATATGGTCAACTTGGCTCTATGGAGAGGGTTGGCTAAAAGGATACGGGCATGACTCTCGGAGGTCAGAGGCAAGATATGGTCATCTTGGCTCTATGGAGATGGTTGCCTAAAAGGAATGGGCATGACTCTCGGGGGTCAAAGGCAAGATATGGTCAACTTGGCTCTATGGAGAGGGTTGACTAAAAGGAACGGGCATGACTCTCAGCAGGTCAGAGGCGGGACTTGGTCAACTTGGCTCTATGGAGAGGGTTGACTAAAAGGAACGGGTATGACTCTCGCGGGTCAGAGGCAAGATATGGTCAACTTGGCTCTTGGAGAGGGTTGACTAAAAGGAACGAGCATGACTCTCGAGGGTCAGAGGCAAGATGTGGTCAACTTGGCTCTATGGAGAGGGTTGACTAAAAGGAACGGGCATAACTCTCGGCGGGTCAGAGGCGGGACTTGGTTAACTTGGCTCTATGGAGAGGGTTGACTAAATGGACACGGGCATGACTCTCGGGGGTCAGAGGCAAGATATGGCCAACTTGGCTCTATGGAGAGGGTTGACTAAAAGGAATGGGCATGACTCTCGGGCGTCAGAGGCAAGATATGGTTAACTTGGCTCTATGGAGAGGGTTGACTAAAAGGAACGGGGTTGACTCTCGGAGGGTCAGAGGCGGGACTTGGTCAACTTAGCTCTATGGAGAGGGTTGACTAAAAGGAATGATCTTACGTTATTTAGGACTGCCGGGACAAAGGTTTTCTTAACCTAAAATGACCACTCTGGGGGACAAAGGTTTTATTGGGCTTATGTCAAGGACTGCCTAAGTGTATTAGGCAAACAAAACAATGGGCTTATGTCGCGTGGGGACCGCCTAAGTTTTCTCACTTAGGGGACAAAGTTTTACTGGGCTTATGTCAAGGACTGCCTAAGTGTTCTAGGATTCAAGGCACTAGGGGCGAAAGTGTAAATTTTAGGCAGGAATTTTTCTCGCCCAAACCATCCGTACGGATTGAGGGGTGTCGTCCCTTCTTTTTCAAAACACAGCAGCCATACGGATGGTCTGCTTATTTTTCTAAAACTCAGTTGAGAAATAGAGAAGGCAGAGACAAAATTGAGAGGGAAAACTCCATCAATTTTTGAATTTTCTTCCTTAGATTGTTCAAGGATTGTTCATGGCGGGACGGGCATTCGTTGGTTTTCCTAGAGGGGCTGAGAAGAGGCTCGACATGGCCTGAAACTTCCTAGGCTACACCGTTGATCTCAGGGATGCGGGAGTCCTACCTTGCATTTGTACCAAGGTGACGGGGTAAGTACTCCTAAGCCATTCCCTTCTTGATTAGTGCATTTCTTAAACCTAGGGTTCATGTTCATGCAAATTGGGATTTTTGTACTTCTTGGGTCATTTTGTGAAATTGAACTCATTTTCATGAAATTGGAGTCACAATGATCGAGGACATGTGTTTGCTCCCTCATTCGGACATGCCTAGCTATGCTTTTGACAATTAAAGTGTGATCCTACACTTTGTGCATAAAATGCTTGTACCTTAGGTTGGACTAGCCATTTTGACATGTTTATGTGCATGCTAGCATTGCCTAGGATTATTTGTTACATGTTATGAAGGGGACAGACATTGTTCATCATGGCCTTCTTTTAAATGACTATGCAATTTAAAGTAAGGGGGAAATTTTTCTTTCTCAAAACGGCCCTCAAATGTCTATGCAATTTAAAAGGGGACGGAAAAAACTTTTCTTTTTCAAAGTGATCTTCAAATGTCTATGCAATTTGAAAGGGGATGGAAAGCATTTTTCAAAGTAACCCTCAAATGTCTATGCAATTTGAAAGGGGACGGAAAACATTTTTCTTTTCAAAACAACCCTCAAATGTCTATGCAATTTGAAAGGGGATGGAAAGAATTTTTCAAAGTAACCCTCAAACATCTATGCAATTTGAAAGGGGACGGAAAACATTTTTCTTTTCAAAACAACCCTCAAATGTCTATGCAATTTGAAAAGGGATGGAAAGCATTTTTCAAAGTAACCCTCAAATGTCTATGCAATTTGAAAGGGGACGGAAAAACTTTTCTACATGTTCATTTTGCATTTAGCATGTGCATTGGTACTTTAATCTGTGTTATTCATACCTTTGATGTGCTTACCTGCAGGGCGGTGATCCCAAATCTCGAGGGTCTCTGGATGCTTGCTTCTCCTTATGGGAGGCTATGCCTGAGTCCGTCAAGGGTGAACCCGGTCCGAGAGAGTGGGTGGAGCGCACTGGTTTGGTGCCTTTCATTGATGCCGTGGGCAAGTTGGTTAACACCAACAAAAGTATGGGGCTTCTCAATCCCCTTGGCGAGTATTGGTGGGACTCGACCCACACTTTTCATTTGAGTTGGGGGAGGTGACTGTGACTCCCGCGGACTTCGTCTCGGCGATCACCGGGCTCTCTTTTGATGGGCGACCGATTAAGTGGATGGAGATTGGGGAACTCATTGGCTTTACTGGCCCCACCAAAGCTTTGGGTATCCTCCTGCAGAATGTTAAGAGGTCCATCCAGGCCAACTTTCTGGAATATGCGGCGGGCCGGGTTACAGCTGAGCAACTCGGGTGCTCCTACGTGTGGCTCCTTCTTGGCAACACTATTTTTGCCAATGCCGACACGACGTGCTTGTTTCCTCTCCTAGGCTCTTTGACCACACCGGATACCATCAGGGGCATCAATTGGGGAGAGGTGGGCATTGCCGAGCTATACATGGAGCTTGACAAGTATAGTCAAAAGGTGAGCAAGTCTTTGGCTTGCTTTAAGTTTGTCCTATAGGTATTTTCCTTTCTTTCATCCCTCTCTGCCTTTGCTTTATTCTTTGCATTGGCTTTTGTTTTCATTCTCGCGTACTAAAAAGCCTCTTCGTCTTTCCTTTTCAGGCTTGGTACTACGAAGTCTTTGGTAGCTATCCATGGAGGCCATCTCTCGACCGGAGTATCCATTTTCCGGCCATGATTTGCTGGGCCAGGGAGGTCTGAGATAAGAGGGGATCCAAGGGACGAGTCGCTGTTCGTGATGCCGATGTGAAGGCGGTGCTGAGGGGGCCTATGCTAGAGGGGTTAAACATGTTTCCCTGGTCGAGGTATGGGAAGATAGGTTTTGACCTGAGCGAGGCTCTGAGGGTGACCAGACAGAGGAGGCTGCTGGTAGGGTTCCGGGGTGAGGCCTTTTATTTGGGCGAGAGGGTCCTATGGCAGCACGGACTGGGGCTTGTACAGAGGGTGCCCGTGGATCCTCTCGAGACCATATTTGTGGCTAACCAAGGAGAGGACCCTCATCTCATGGGAATGGATGTGGCCCATCTGATCACTGGCGAGGCATATGGCCGTTTTGTGGCTACTCGGCTTAGATCACCGCAGGTGGTAGCATCTGGGGTAGCTCCTCTGGTGTGGACAGACTATTTTTCATCTGCGTGGATGGTAGGGTCTACAAGGTTGATTTTTCTACTCCAGGGGAGGGGGTTCGAGCTGGGGAGATCCCGGTTGAGGCGGTATGCTTCTCCTTTGCTTTACACACACACACTCTTCATCTTTGTCTCTTTTGCTGAGCCATCTCTATTTTCATGTGCAGATTATAGGACGAGCACTGCTAAGGCGGCTCGACTTCTTTGGGCGGGCCAAGAAGTGGTTTAAGATGTTTACAGGTCATTCTTCCAAGGGGCCTCAAGCAGAATACAACTTTGTGCCGGGTAGGAGCTCCGTGAGTGGTGAGGAGAGACCTCGCAAGAGGGCATCAAGCGTGGAGATGCCTCCCTCCTATGTTCGTAGTCAGTCCATGAGTGCTGCTGACATATCATCTTTTTGGGGCTCACTGGGAAGGGCGGACACTCATGAAACTGCCCAGATCCTTTTGCCCACTTGACCTTGGAGCGGCCCGAGTCATCTTCTGCCGACCGTCCGGGCCCTTCTTCTCGATTTGTTTGGCGCTCTTTTCAGCCATCCACTGGCGAGGACATGAGCTTGGCGGAGTCTCTTTTCCATTTCGATCCTAACTCCTATCCATCCCGGGGGCCAAGCATCTCTTATTTGCCTCCGCCTGATTCAGACCCGGATTTCGAGTAGCTGTACCTGTTTGAAAATTTTTTATGTCTTGCTTTGTTTTGGAAACGATATGTTTAAAATCTTGTGTTAAATGTCAAAAATGTTCTTTTGCTTGCAAATTCATTTAAATGCATGATTCGGGCCTTGAGAAGGGATTTTTGGTGCTGTGATTTGTGGGGAATCCCCGGGAATGTGTTTAGACTCAACTATGTACGAACTGGGATATGTTTTGACACGTTTTGAGCATATGAGAATAGGTCTCATTTGTGGGTAGCCTGCTGGTATGGGATGCTGATATGAATTTTTTACAGGGGACAAACCATCCGTACGGTTAACGCAGAGGGTTGACTTTTTGACCAAAATTTCGAGGACCTCTGGGGAATTTCCAAAAGCTGGGAACCTTTATTGGGAGATTATGACTCTGGGTTCAGACCTAACTGGGTTTACCAAAGCGTGACTTTTCCGTTAATCTCTCCAATGTGCTTATCGTGACTTGCTAGTGTAACAACCCCAAAACCCGTCCCTATTTATTTTATATTTTTGGGGATTTTAATTTGAACTTATGTCTGCATTTTATGTGTTGCATCATATTTTATGACTTGCACATATTGTTTGATTATTTGTGTTAGTCACTTGGTTAGTAGTAACAAGTGTTAAGGGAGTTAATTGATTAAGTTGAAACCTTAAGGGTTATATGTGAAATATATAACTAGAGGGGGTTATTTGTTCAAATGGAAAGTTAAGTGATCAAAGTAAAAAAATGGGGTAAAGATCTTTTTTATAAAACCTTCTTATCCCATTCTATCTCTCTCTGCGCATAGATACATATATACTTTCCCAAATTTTACTCTCTCTGGTTCATTGAAGAAAAGGTAAGTTCATTTCATTTTGATTTTATTTCTTTTTAATTAATTACTTATCTGTTTTAAAAACTAATTATATAAAAATGATCAGGGCGTTGAATAGGTCATTTCTACCCGATCAAATATTATTTTCTCGATACTTTTCCGGAAATAGGTAAGTTACTAATTCCCCTTTAAATGTTAAAATGGTCATATATGTTATACTTGATACTTGTAAGTGTTAATTTTGTGATTTGGGTGAATTTGGTGATACTTGTAATTTTGGGACAAAGGGAGTATAAACATACTGTGTAGGAAGGAAAGAGTAAACTTGAAATAGTTGGTTTTGAACTTGTTTAGTAATCCTGGGTATTGTTAGTATTGTTAAAACACTAGTGAAGGTATACTCCTACTTTTGGGACAGATGAAATTGACTTGCAGGAGAAAATGGAAATTTTGAGTCTAGGCTTGTGGGCGGTCGCCCAGGGACAGATGAAATTGACTTGCAGGAGAAAATGGAAATTTTGAGTCTAGGCTTGTGGGCGACCGCCCAGAGGGGCCTTGGGCGACCGCCCAAGATGGCAGGGTTTGGGTTCCAAGTTTTGTATTCTGGGCGACCGCCCAGGCTAGGTTGGGCGACCGTCCAGGCCCCCTGTTGAACAAAAAGTTTGTTAATTCCAAATGAGTTAGAACCTTACCTTACCCAAAGTATTGATCTTAATCTTAGATGTCCAAACAAGGGTTAGGGAATACTCTACTATTGGAAATGGTTCCTTTGTGAACATATGTGTTGTGGAATTTAGCTAAGTATTAAATGGGTATTATGAAACATCCTTTTGATGTGTTTTAGATTAATTGTGAATGGGTGCAAGCTTGTGATGTGACTTAATGTCATTAATAAAAGATTGAGTTGTGACTTAATGTCATTAATAAAGGATTGGGTTGTGACTTTATGTCAATGGTAAAGGATTGTGTTGTGAACTCTTTATGAGTAACGTGTTTGCATCTTTATGATGAGCTTGTGTGGTTCCCTACTTTGGAATCATGCCCCGGTTGTTGTTTAAAGCAAGTATTCATTACTATGCTCTCGTGTAAAGTCTAGCTGGTACTTCTTGTTGTGGAGTCGGGTAGTGGTAGGGATTATAATGGCACACGAGCCAAGTTCATTGTAAGGCTTCTACCATTGGTTTCCCATTTTTAACTTCTTTCCTTGGGCCATGGATTGGGTTTGGGCTAGCTTTCCTTTGTGTGAGTTTAGTCACCGTTTGGGTTATGACTTTGTGTCATTTTCCCCCCGTTGTTGTTGTTGTTGTTGTTTGGTTCCGGAACCGGTTTCAGCCCTTTGGTGCTGCTCAGTTGATACCTCTCAGATGGTTATATGTTTGATTCGAGAACCTTGGCTCAGTATCCACGTATGAGTATTTATTTCCGCCTTATGTATGGTATGATGAGTTGGCTTTGCTTCTCATGTTACGTTCTATGTGAATGTTTATTGACATTGTTCAATTACGAGTATCATTTCAGCATGTAACGTAGTTGCATTTTAGTAGCTTACTGAGATTTATTCTCACCCCGTTCCTTTCAATGTTGTTTTCCTTAGATAAAGGCGAGCCAAGGGGATAGGTCACTTCACAAGGGAGGATGTCGGGTTGATAATCCATTTTGGAAAGTAAGTGTGGTTTAAAGGTTACATTATATAAATGTATAACCTTTGGGGTAGTGTAACCGAGACTGTATTCGTGTATCGCCTGTTTTATTAAAGTGTGGTGATTGTTCATTTGTGTAAGAGTTTGTAAGCCTTTGGGCTAAGTACTTTCGTTTGTGAAAGTTGTTTGAAGGTTAAATGGAAGTCTTTGAACTTCGAGTGTGGATTTTGTTAAACTTTATGAAAGTATATTTCGAAAAAAAATTCTGAAAGTGTTTTATGACGTCTTCCGTGCGTGTCCTGAACGTGGGGCCAAGTAGGACCACGGGTTGGGGCGCGACAGTTGGTATCAGAGCTAGGTTGTAGATGGTCTAGAATGACTAAGTGACCTAGGAGGTTAGCTGTGTATAGGGTGAGTAACGTTGAGAGTCTTATGTAGGTACTTATTGAAAATGGTTGGGACAGAAAGAGATCAGTCAGGACCTTCAAGGCAAGGGAATGTTTGAAGCGGCCATGAAAACCCTAAATGATCAAAGGCAAGGAGGAGAACAAGCACCTCTGAGATATGGGCTAGAACAGTTCTTAAAGATAAAACCAATAGGCTTTGATGAAGAACCAGATGTAATAAAGGTGGAAAGGTGGATTGAATCGATGGAGAAATATTTGATGTTCTGAGATGTTTTGATGAAGATCAGATCAGGTTTGCTACTTATAAACTGAGTGGAGCTGCTGAGTACTGGTGGAAAGCTTTGAAGACCAATTGGGAAAATTTTCTAAAAGAAGTTCAAGGAACATTTTATTCCCCGGGTGGATCAAGATAGGAAAGAAATGGAGTTTCTTAACTTAGAGCAAAATGTTATGTCCGTGGCTCAGTATATATTTAAATTCACGGAGTTATCCAGGTATTGTACTCACCTAGTTGCAACTGAGGAGAGGAAGGCAATGCGATTTGTGAAAGGATTGAGAACTGTTATCCGAGCTCAATTAGTATCCCACAAGTTACAGGATTTTCAAGATGTAGTTGATAGGGATTATCAAGTGGAGCACGATATTGAAGAATATAAGAGGAAAGTTGAACTATCAAGTGCGGGAAAGCAAGGAAGACCTCAACCACTGTACGGTGACAATCGAGGAGGTCAGGGAATATCATTACAAAACAGAGAACAACCTCAGGAGCAATCAATTGCCAACAATCAAGGTAACACTTCGGGAAATCAAAGTAGAAGGATATGTAACTATTGTCAAAAGGAAGGGCACTCTGAAGAAAGGTGTTAGAAGAAGTTGGGTAAGTGTTTGAATTGTGGTCAGTTTGATCATTTTCAAAGGGATTGTCCTAGAACCAGGAATGTATCATTTGGGGGTGGAGCTGGATCACCACAGGGTCAGAAGAAGGATGCCTCGAGAAATCCTAAGGTGCAGGGTTGTGGTTTTTCTACTAATCAATAACAGGCTTCAGATTCTTCTGCCGTGATAGGAGGTATAATTTTTATGTCTAGTTTGAGGGCACGTGCACTTATAGACCCTGGCTCATTGCATTTATATGTGTCTGTGCATTTTTGCATCTCAGTTACATTTGTCTTCTGAGTCTCTATCTTATGTGTTAGAGGTGTTCATCCCTATGAGGAAGTGTTTGGCAACTGATAGAGTGTTGCGTACTTGTGATGTGCATATTTGGGAGCATGTTTTATTTGCTGATTTAGTTGTTTTGCCATTACAAGATTTTGATATTATCTTGGGAATGGATTGGGTAAATAATTACCATGCTTCAGTTGATTATTATAAAAGGGTTGTCACGTTTTCTATTCCTGATGTGCCTGAATTTACTTTTGAGGCTGCTCCTTTGGGTAAGGGGATTGGTATTATTTCTTATGTGAAAGCTAGAAAATTGTTACATCGTGGTTGTACAGGGTATTTGGTCAGTGTTCTTGATACTACTAAAAGGTTGCTTGAAATAGAGGATGTGCATATTGTTAAAGAGTTTCCTGATGTATTTTCAATTGAGTATTCTATGCCTCCCGATAGGGAAATCGAGTTTTGTATTAAATTACTTCCAGGTACTACCCCGATATCTGAGTCACCTTATAGAATGGCTCCAGCAGAATTAAAAGAATTGAAAGTTCAATTGCAAGAGTTACTTGATAGTGGTTTTATCCAACTCAGTGTATCACCGTAGGGATCTCCTGTGTTTTTTGTAAAGAAGAAGGATGGGTCTTTAAGACTATGCATTGACTACAGGAAGCTGAATCAGGTGACTGTAAAGAACAAATATCCATTGCCTCACATTGTTGATTTGTTTGATCAATTTCAAGGGTCTGTTGTCTTTTCGAAGTTTGATATTGAGGAGTGGTTATCATCAGTTGTAGATTCATTCTAAAGACATCTCTAAGACTATTTTTCGTAGTAAATATGGTCACTATGAGTTTCTTGTCATGCCTTTCGGGTTAACTAATGCTCCTGTTGTTCTTATGGATATGATGAACCGGGTTTTCAAACCTTATCTTGATACCTTTGTGGTTGTCTTTATCGGTGATATCCTTGTTTATTCTAAATCTCGAGAGGAACATGAATAACATTTGCGAATGGTTTTTTCTGTGCTCCGAGGGAAGCAGTTATTTGCGAAATTTTCTGGGTTTAGCGGAGTATTATCGAAGATTTATTGAGGAGTTTTCCAAGATTGCTACACCATTCACTCATTGGACTTAAAAGAATGTACCATATATGTGGGATGAAAAATGTCAAGTCAGTTTTGAGGAATTGGAGAAGAGATTGACCATTGTACTTATTCTTGCGTTACCTAATGGGAATGATGATTTAGTTATTTATAGTGATGCTTCAAGGAAGTTAACTCCTTGCGAACAGAACTATCCGATCCATGCCCTAGAACTTAATGCGATTGTTTTTGCGTTACATAAGTGGAAACATTACCTTTATGGAACAAAGTTTGAGATTTTTACAAATCAAAAGAGTTGAGATGTATCTTTTCTCCTAGAAAGAGTTGCACAACCGATAGCGTAGGTGGATGGAACTTTTGACGGATTGGTGTCCTTATGAATTGAGGCATGGGGTGACAATTACGAATATTCGTGCTTTCCTAACCTTAATCCAACTGATAAAAGATGCTCAGAAGAATGACCCCGAGTTGAGAAAATTAGTGGATAAAATCGAGGATAGAAAATTTGAAGATTTCTCTCATACCTGAAGGAGTATTAACTTATAGAGGGCAGTTATGTGTACCAACATTGATGGAATTAAATGCCAAGTTCTTGATGAGGCCCATAAATCTAAGTATACTATTCATCCCGGGAGTATCAAGATGTATCATAATTTGAAGCAGCATTTCTAGTGGAATAATATGAAATGGGAAATAGCGGATTATGTAATAAAGTGTTTGACTTGTCAACAGGTTAAAGCTGAACATCAAAGACTCGCAGGTTTACTTCAACCTCTAGAGATACTTGAGTGGAAATGGGATTATGTCACGATGGATTTTGTAATAGAATTACCTCGTACTTGAAGAAAGTATGATGCAGTTTGGGTAATCGTGGATAGATTGACAAAACCCGCTCACTTTCTACCTATTGAGATTGGCTATTCGATGGAAAAGTCATAATGGGCCTTTTGAAATTATAGAAAGAGTTAGAAATCTTGCGTGCTATCTTGAGTTGCCATCTTCTTTGGGTAAATTCATAACGTGTTTCATATCTCCGTGTTTCGTAAAAATTTATATGATCCATCTTATATGTTATCAGAGATACAAAAGGATCTAGAACCCGATATGTTTTATATAGAGCAACCAGTTTGAGTGATTGATATCAAAGTTTAAGAATTGCGAACTAAAAGTATTCCTCTTGTTAGAGTTGTGTGGAGGAACCATAATGTTGAAGAATCTACTAGGGAGCTTCGGGAAGAAATGGAAAGGAAGTATCCCTGGTTATTTGATTCGTTTGGTAAGTAACCCTAAAATTCGGAATGAATTTTCTTTAAGGGGGAGTGATTGTAACGACCCCAAAACCCGTCCCTATTTATTTTATATTTTTGGGAATTTTAATTTGAACTTATGTGTGCATTTTATGTGTTGCATCATATTTTATGACTTGCACACATTGTTTGATTATTTGTGTTAGTCACTTGGTTAGTAGTAACAAGTGTTAAGGGAGTTAATTGATTAAGTTGAAACCTTAAGGGTTATATGTGAAATATATAACTAGAGGGGGTTATTTGTTCAAATGGAAAGTTAAGTGATCAAAGTAAAAAAATGGGGTAAAGATCTTTTTTATAAAACCTTCTTATCCCATTCTATCTCTCTCTGCGCATAGATACATATATACTTTCCCAAATTTTACTCTCTCTGGTTCATTGAAGAAAAGGTAAGTTCATTTCATTTTGATTTTATTTCTTTTTCATTACTTATCCGTTTTAAAAACTAATTATATAAAAATGATCAGGGCGTTGAATAGGTCATTTCTACCCGATCAAATATTATTTTCTCGATACTTTTCCAGAAATAGGTAAGTTACTAATTCCCCTTTAAATGTTAAAATGGTCATATATGTTATACTTGATACTTGTAAGTGTTAATTTTGTGATTTGGGTGAATATGGTGATACTTGTAATTTTGGGACAAAGGGAGTATAAACATACTGTGTAGGAAGGAAAGAGTAAACTTGAAATAGTTGGTTTTGAACTTGTTTAGTACTCCTGGGTATTGTTAGTATTGTTAAAACGCTAGTGAAGGTATACTCCTACTTTTGGGACGGATGAAATTGACTTGCAGGAGAAATTGGAAATTTTGAGTCTAGGCTTGTGGGCGACCGCCCAGAGGGGCCCTGGGCGACCGCCCAAGATGGCAGGGTTTGGGTTCCAAGTTTTGTATTCTGGGCGACCGCCCAGGCTAGGTTGGGCGACCGCCCAGGCCCCTGTTGAACAAAAAGTTTGTTAATTCCAAATGAGTTAGAACCTTACCTTACCCAAAGTATTGAGCTTAGTCTTAAATTTTTCAAACAAGGGTTAAGGAATACTCTAGTATTGGAAATGGTTCCTTTGTGAACATATGTGTTGTGGAATTTAACTAAGTATTAAATGGGTATTATGGAACATCCTTTTGATGTGTTTTGGATTAATTGTGAATGGGTGCAAGCTTGTGATGTGACTTAATGTCATTAATAAAAGATTGAGTTGTGACTTAATGTCATTAATAAAAGATTGGGTTGTGACTTTATGTCAATGGTAAAGGATTGTGTTGTGAACTCTTTATGAGTAACGTGTTTGCATCTTTATGATGAGCTTGTGTGATACCCTACTTTGGAATCATGCCCCGGTTGTTGTTTAAAGCAAGTATTTATTACTATGCTCTCGTGTAAAGTCCAGCTGGTACTTCTTGTTATGGAGTCGGGCAGTGGTAGGGATTATAATGGCACACGAGCCAAGTTCATTGTAAGGCTTCTTCCATTGGTTTCCCATTTTTAACCCCTTTCCTTGGGCCATGGATTAGGTTTGGGCTAGCTCTCTTTTGTGTGAGTTTAGTCACCGTTTGAGCTATGACTTTGTGTCATTTTCCCCCCGTTGTTGTTGTTGTTATTGTTTGGTTTCGGAACCGGTTTCAGCCCTTTGGTGCTGCTCAGTTGATACCTCGCAGATGGTTATATGTTTGATTCGAGAACCTTGGATCAGTATCAACGTATGAGTGTTTATTTCTGCCTTATGTGTGGTATGATGAGTTGGCTTTGCCTCTCATGTTACGTGCTATGTGAATGTTTATTGACATTGTTCAATTACGAGTATCATTTCAGCATGTAACGTAGTTGCATTTTAGTAGCTTCTGAGATTTATTCTCACCCCGTTCCTTTCAATGTTGTTTTCTTTAGATAAAGGCGAGCCAAGGGGATAGGTCACTTCACAAGGGAGGACGTCGGGTTGATAATCCATTTTGGAAAGTAAGTGTGGTTTAAAGGTTACATTATATAAATGTATAACCTTTGGGGTAGTGTAACCGAGACTGTATTCGTGTATCGCATGTTTTTTTAAAGTGTGGTGATTGTTCATTTGTATAAGAGTTTGTAAGCCTTCGGGCTAAGTACTTTCGTTTGTGAAAGTTGTTTGAAGGTTGAATGGAAGTCTTTGAACTTCGAGTGTGGATTTTGTTAAACTTTATTAAAGTATATTTCGAAAAAAAAATCTGAAAGTGTTTTATGACGTCTTCCGTCCGTGTCCTGAATGTGGGGCCAAGTAGGACCATGGGTTGGGACGCAACAGCTAGCCCCGGTTTTACTTTTCGAATGGGAGGTGCCCCTCGGGTGCCAACTTTCCTTGGGTGTGGACCCTCCTTCAATGTGAATCCTTCTTTATTGTGAACCCTCCTTCGTTCGGAAATGTGACTTATCCTTTGCACGGGCCATCTTTTCTGGGTTTCAATCGTACCGGTCTGCTCTCTATGCACCCCTCACTTTCTTTTCCTAGGAGTGTTCTATTTGACTCGAGACATGAACAGGAGCAAGTTACGCTTGCTCAAACAAAGGAAGAACAGATATAGGCACTTGCGGGAGTGAGTCCCTTTTCTGAGGAAGGAAGCCTATAGAAAGAAATTCAGTGTTTGCCTCTTTCTTAAAATATGGAAAAGAAGACTTGTCGAGACATTTGAAATTCTCCTTAGTTAAGATTATCAATAATGATTGCTTGAATGGAACAGGTTCATTATTAAGTTAGGATTACTACAAGCAATTAGCCTTAACATGCGTAAATGTCGTGATCAATTAAGATTAGGATTCGATTAATGGCAAGATCGAGAAAGGAGATGTGTTTAGGGGATTGGCCTTTGATGTGACCGGGCTACGCGTTTCTGGGAAAAATCGGTCATTGATGGGACCATGGGAAAGAGACTTGGTCATTTTGGAGAGAACCAAGGTTTGATGATTTTGTTTCATGTTGTGACCGGACCCGAAGGTTGCCTACGTTCCCCTCAGTTTGAGGAGCTCAGGTCGCCGTAGTTCGGCCTTGTACCGCCTTTTGTTGGGGTTGGTGTCCTTTTGAAGGATGTTGTTGCCCTTTCGATGTAGATCACTTTGCTCTGTGGTGAACTCCTTTTGAGATGGATGGGCCCCTTTTGAGGTGAGTCCCTTCTCGATTGTCTTTTGAGATAGACTTCCTTTCCATACTCATTTCCTTTTCCTCTTTCCATTTTTTTTATGACTCTCTCTCTCTTTCTCTTTATAGAAGGGGAAAACATTAGCCTTTGGTGGAACGTCTGTCACTTCTCACTTTGGCTTTGAGGATCTGGGAAGTACTTTGCTTGGTTGCGCACGTGCGATAATGGTTGAATTTTTGGTGGTTGAGCAACAACATCCTTTCACTTTCATTGTCTTGGGATACCTTTTGATTTGCATCGAGGGTTTGCATGGAAAAGTATATCGGATTGTGTATCAGGGAATGTGTATCGGGGAAGGCTTGCCATTAATGGTTTCTTCATGCCAATTGATCACAACATTTATTCATATCAAGATTAATTGTTTGCATTGAACGTTTTTATTTGTGTTGAGTCCATTCGTCCTTAATGAGTCGTCATTGACTAGTATGCTTAGAAGTCAATTCATCATCTTGGGGACGTAGCAATCATTTGACAATATTAACTAAGGCAATTCCAAGGATTAATGTAATTTGCAAATAATGTCTCAAGTCTAAAGAGAATAGAAAGAAAATAAATGTTTCATTGCATAAGGGACATGACTTTTGACAGACTCGACTATCAACAAACTTGGTACAGACTCCATCAGACACCAACTTGGTATCTTTCTTCTCAGGACTTTGCCCCACCGGGCTCAAGGAAAATAAAGACAATGTCCAAAGTGGAGTTTTGGAATGACTCTAGAACCTATGAAACATAAACCACTCCTAGTTTCTTTCTTTTTCTTTCTTCTCCTTTCCTTACAACCTCAACCTCGGCTTCCTTGCTTTTACTCGGGTTTACAACCATTGATCTCCTTTCTTTGTGATGATTCCCTCATCAGTAAGCTCATGAATCTTGTCTTTCAAAGCATCACAAGCTCCAGTGGTGTGCCCCACTCCTTGATGGTACCAGCAGAATTGGGTTTCATCGGACCGTTGGTGAGAGTGTTCAGCTAAGAGCATATCTGGATTGAGTAACTGGATCTTTCCCTCCTTGAGCAGTTGATCAAGTAATTGAACTCTCGGAATCCCCAATTCACGGAAGAGACGATATGGAGCGGCTCTTTGAGGGCGAATTGGCTTGGGAAGAATGGGTCCGGGCCAACTATTTCTGTGCGGCACTCTTACATTCGGAGGTTATGATTGGGGAGGAAGGCTTTCTTGGTGGCTTGAAGTCATTTGGGAGATGACGGAAGTAACAGGGGAGGTATTGCTAGGGGCAGGCCCAGCAGGAGAATTTTTGAGCTGAGGGTGATTTCTGAGGTAGGTTCTGATATCTAGAATCACGTCTACCATTGTGTTCATGCAATCTTGGACATTTTTCATGTCTTCTTGATGGATGCAACTTTGCGAGTCCATATCATCTCTCATGCTCTTCCTTTCTTGGTGCCAATCATTCTCCCTGTCTTTCAAGAGCTCACAAAGATAAGGGTGGACCATTCGAACCCAAATCCTTTCGGTCTCCTTTTCCAAGTCCGAAGCTTGTCTCTCGTGCATTCTATTGGCAATCCCAAATAGACGGCCCTGATCATATTCCAACCTTTTCATCACTTGCTGCATGACATCCAGGGTTCTCTCAACGATTTCTAGGCGAGCTTCCATCATTTCCTATCAAATGATGAACCGACAAGCCATAAGGGTGCTTCGAAGGGGTTCACGGAAAATCCATGCATTGAGTAAGAAATGGACTTTGACACACGGAGATTCGACTCGGAAGGGAAAACCGATTTGACTCGAAGGGTAAAATTTTGGGGAAAGACCCGAGCCATGAACTTTGGGGAATTCACCCATTTCATTTCTTTTTTTAAAAAAAAAAAAACATTTTTATTGGGTGATCTTTGACATGAACAAACGTTAGAGCGCAACTTAAAAACATGCTTCCATTTATTGTCCGATTCTTTAAAACGCATTTTTATCCTTAGATGGTTGGAAAAGATTTCTCTTCTTTTTCGCAACTAATCTAAATCCTGGATCAGTGGAGGCCAACATTACGTCTATAAGCCCCTCATATTTCACCTGTATTGCACACTCCCAAGGACGGACTGTCCCGGGCGAGGGTCCTATAGGGCACGTGGCTTCCACCGACAAAAAGAACCATTTCTAGGATCTAGTGTGTCGCAAAGTTCCAATGCATGGGCCATTCTTATCATAATTAAGCCCCGGTTAAGGTCAAGATTAGCTCAGTGGCTTAACAAAAATTTGGCATGACCTCGTTTAACGAGGGGTCTTTAACCTTAACCTTGGGCTTAAGAATGATTAGGACGAATTAAACATTAGGGCTTAACGACACGGTGTCACCCTATCCTTAATACATGACTTTGGTTAATTATGGTTGGAATTAACGCATAAGTCAAGGACTGGGTCAAAGATGACCTTGGTCACACTTGATTTCGCAAGGAGTCGTGACTCGGGCGTTAACTTGGCCATAATCAACTTCGGGCACGTATTAGGGACGTGATGACGTGAGCTAGACCAAAAACCAACCAAGGTCACGGTATTTTGTGTGTCACGGACATGTGTGGTTCACTCGGCTCGGAAGGGGAGGTGGAATGGACCCGTGTGCGCAAGAAGGGCACAAGAGCACCAATCAAGCTGCATCGTGGCATCCATCCCGGGTTTAAAGGGTTTTTGGAACGTGCACAAGGTCAAGTGAGCGTTGTGTGAAGCCTTCTATGTTCCCTTTTGAGTCAAAATATGAATTTTCAATTTGTTTTAATATTATGAACAATGTATGAAAAAAATATGAATAAGTATAATGAACAAGCATTTTCACAAGTAATCAAGCAAGGATATGATCAAGCAAGGACCAAAATTTTGTACATGGAAAGGTTGGGCACAACCAAAGGTTTTTTAAACCAAAATTTTACAACAAGAACAACAACCTTTTGGAAATCATTTGTACAAAAAGGTTGCGCATGTCACGACCCGAAAAACTAGGCTCTATTTTATTAGTAATAAATAATTATTATTTATTTATTTGCTTATTTATTCATTTAAATTATTATCTAATTAAATATTTATGTGTGCATTTATGTTTCATAATAATTATGCCTAGCATTTTATTTGAGTCGTTTGGGTTAGTGTAGTATTGTTGGGTCTTAATTGTTAGCAGAGAGTTTAAGTATTTGTGTTAGTAGATGGGGAAGGGGTCTAATTGTAACATTTTTGAAATAATTCTCCTACTCCCTCCCTACTCCCTCTCTTCTCCCTCACCTCCCTAGTCTTTCCCCCTCACCTCACCATCTCTCCCAGCTCACTTCTCTTTCTCTCTTCCATAGAAAAGGTAAGTTTTTCTCTCTTCCTTCTCTCTTCATTTTCTTCATCTTCCTCTTGTTATTTCTCATTTCTTAAAACATGAATCATGTTTAGATCGTCGATAGGATCGTAGGAAACAAGAAATTTCGAGTTCCGTCACCTTTGAGAAAATCCGGGTAAGTTACTTTTCCCCCCATTGATTCTAAAAATGTTCATCCTATGCTTAGATGATACTATGATTTCCATTTATTGCTTCTTTGGTTGATTTTGTGATGATTTACATTTTTGTTCATTTTGTGAAATTTTGGTATTTGAATCACCCTTGATTGAGGTTCCTTAGATGATGTTGTTGGAGTCCTTTTGGTTCAAATGGTGTAGGTACTTTAGTTCACATTTTGGTAGTGTTAGAAATTGTGAAGATTGGGTTTGTTTTGGATTTGGGTTGTTAATGGTAGAAACCCAGATTTTTGGCCGGATTTGCCTTTCCGGGCAAGGAGGCGCGCGCACCCTCCCATAGGAGGCGCGCGCACCCTTATGCCCTTCTTGAACAAAACCTTCTGTTTCTTGGAGGCGCGCGCACCCTCCTATAGGAGGCGCGCGCACCCTCTCCTCCTCCAAACTTGATTTTTCCTTCTGATCAAAGGAGGCGCGCGCACCCTCTCCCCTGGTGTGAAATTTATTTCCCTTTTTGTCCAATCTTTCGAGAGCCATATCTCCCTCATCCGGACTCCATTTTAGGTGTATAAACTATCATTTTAAAGCTCTTTTAGCGTACTTCGAGATGAGGTGGTTTATTTTGGTGAGGTTCAGGTTTAGATTGTGTTGAGATTTCATTTAGTGTCTTATGACAAAGTGTTTAGAATCGGTCCGTTGTAATCAAGTTGGGAATATTGGTTTACGTGGTTCCGCCTTGGTTCCTTTGTGAATAAATAGGTTATGGAATTTAGTTATGGATTATTGGAAAATGTGGGAACACTTTCATAATGAGTGGACGTTTGGGATAGTTTTAATGATAGTCATTGTGCTATTTGAGGAATGACCATTTGGGTAGTACTCTCTATGAGTAACTCGCGTGTATCGTGTTAGGATGCGTTTGATATGGATCCTTGTCCTAGAATCATTTCGTTTTAATGATTTGTATTGTTGGGCTTTTATGAGCAATTCCATTTCTGTTATTGAACTCTTTTATGAGGAACTTCTTGCTATCAATGTTGTTAAACTCTTAATGAGTAATCGTTGTATCTTTATGGTGATTTGTGTTGCGGTTCCTTACTTTGGAACCCTTTTCATGTTTATAAAGCTAGTATTCATTACTTAGCATTATTGAAAGTCCAGCTGGTTAAATTGTGTATCGAGTCAGGCAATGGATAATGCTATACTGGCACGAGCCAAGTCCAGTATAGCATCGCCCATTGGTCCTTCTGTCCTCATCCAGATTGGCCTTGGTTGGGATGAGCTAGCTCCGTTGTGGGTATTCTAGCTAATCGTTTTGGAGCATGACTTTGTGGCATGGCTCCCGCCCCTTGTGGCACTTTATCATTGTTATTGGTTCCGGTACCGGGTTTCTCTTCAGCTTTTATGCTACTATGGAGAGGGTCTGAGTGGTTGATTGGTCGGTTCTGACCGGGGTTTCTCTTCAGTTTTTATGCTACTATGAAGATGGTTTGTGTGATTGATGGGTTGATTGGTCGCTTCTGACCGGGGTTTTCTCTTCGGCTTTTATGCTACTGTGAAGATATGGATTGGTTGATTGTTGAAGCTGCGCAGCGATCCTGTAATTGGTTCTATCAGTTGGGAAACCTTGGCTAATATCCTTTGTTATGTGTTTACTTTCCGCTGCTATCTGTTGACTGTTATTTGACATGCTATGTGATATTTATCATTGTTTATTGCTTATTGCATTATAGCATGTCATGTAGTTGCATTAGTAACTTACTGAGCTTTTATCTCACCCCGTTTATTTCCATCTTTGTTTTTCCTTAACCCCCCCCCTCCCAGGAGGAAAAGGATTAGGATTCGCGGATCGTGGAGGACGTCGAGAGGATTGAGATTTTGGAACAGGTTGTTATGGATCGGTTTACATTATTTAAATGTATAACCTTTTGGGGATAGTTTTACCATTATTGACGTCATTAAGAATTGTATATTTTACTCTTTTGGGTATAAGCTGTGGAGCTTATGTTAGATGTACTTTGTTGATTTAAACTTGGATTTGTAAAACCTTGTGTTATCATCTTTTGGTTCAAAATGGAATTTTTAACTTCTATATTTTAAAGTTTTGGTTTTAAGTCGACATCCAGCTCGCGTATTCTGGACCCGCGGGTTCGGGGTCGCGACAGCGCACAACAAAAGAATTTGAGAAACCAAAACTTTTATAAAAGGGGTAATGCACCATGAGGCTTTGAAAACCCAATTTTATGTCCAAAAGATTTGTGCATTACCAAGCTTTGAAAATCGAGTTTTAGCCAAGGAAATGAAGGTAAGGGTACACAAGTAGAGGCTGTAAATGGAACCTGGACAAGAAGACACTCAAGGGGACCGTCAGAATGCTTTTGCCCTGCACAAAATTGTTAGCTTGAAGCATTCTGTGGGCCCAGCCAAACTAGCCGTATGGCTAGATAAGTAGCTCCATTATTTTTGCAAATTTTCAACTTCTGATCATCAAGCGCCAGTTTATTGCATTTCCAGAACAGTTTCACTCCCAGAAATCAAAACAGAAACATAAAATACACACCAAATATGCACAAAGTCAACAAACGGGGATGGGAGTTTGACCCACACAAAAGTGTCCCCAAAGCTTCTAAAAAGAAGTTTGCAAACACTTTATTCCCCAGCGGAGTCGCCACTGTAAGATACCCGCGGGAAAACGGAGAAAGTTCCCTTGAGAATCAAACACGACACTTTTTAATGTTCAACGGAGTCGCCACGTTAGTTTAATTTTAAACCCAAACTTAACGAAAAATGGTTAGAGACAAAGGATTCGGAGGTCAGGTTACACATTTGGGAAGAACTTAACCGGTAGCTCACTCAAAGTTCCTCGAAAAACCGAGTCTCCCTAAGTTTGTTAACCAAAATTGTGCAAGTGTGTGTGTGTGTGTTCTTGAAAATTGGAGAAACTGACTTTTAACAAAATCAGTTAGAAACTTAACAAAAAGGGGGGTTATTTTGTAAACAGTTTGATAGAAAAGAGGAAAGACTGAAAAATCACCCCTCTGACCAAACTAGCCGTACGGCTATGAAGGTCATCCCTGGAGTTTTAATAGATTGTCAAGAAATCAGTCCAGCTTCAGGCAGAAACAGAGCATTCTGTTGAAACTGAACTGTTTTACATCTTTCCAGTTTATTTACTCACACAAAGCTTGAATTAAATCATCCCTATGCTCTTAATCACTAATTAAACACCAAAAGACAAGGTTTTGGTTGTGATCATAGTAATAATTGGGGGAAAATTAAGAAAGGTGATGAATATGGCGTTGGTCCCAAAGGGCAACAAGGGTATGAAAAATAGCTAGAGGGGGTGAATAGCTGTTTTAAAATTCTTTTCGTACCCTTGATAAACTCAATTGCAAATTCGCACTTTATAAAATCAGTGTTATGAAATGCGCCTAAGTGAGTGAGTGAAATGCACAGCGAATTTAGTTAAGTAAATAGGCGCAAAGTATGATAAAGGGGGCGCACACACACTCTAAGTATTTTGGCTCAAAGTGGGTGAAATAAGGAACTAAGTCAAATGATATAACAAACACAACACAATTCAAGACAATCAATCTACAATGAGTAAACAAGCAAATAGTGAGATAAGATAATAACTTGAAAGTAAATGACAAGAATTGAGTGCGTGCTATTTGGAGAGGTTCGATCGGGAAATGATCTACGTCCTCTACCAAGATGGTTAGTCTTAGATTTCTAATGAAGATCTTATAATATGAGAGAGTGTTACAAATTATAACGTTTGAGCTTATACACTAACTCAAGATCTAATATTCTATGAAAGAACAAATCCTAGACAAAACCGGTGTATCTCTTAAAGAAAGATCTAAGTGATCAAACTTAAAGAGGTGCGTGTGTGTTCTTAGTTTTAAGGCTCTTTAGATCTATGAGATTTAGAGCACAATAAAACTAAAGTGTTTTTGCTTGAGGATCTGGGCTAAGTATGAAGGTATGAAGATGTTCTTGAGGAATCTGGGAATTCAAAGGCAATCTTCATTAAGAGATACACCGGTTTTGGGCTAAGTATGAAGGTATGAAGATGTTCGATCGGGAAATGATCTACGTCCTCAACAAATCTTCAACAAATGCTTGAGGAATCTGGGAATTCAGAAGTTATGGGGTATTTACAGTAGAGCTCCAAAAACTAGCTGTAATATACGGGGTTATTTTGATAGGGGGATTTATAGTTTAGTTGGGCTCTTTGGATTTATAAGAAAATAAAATGATTTAAATTGGATCACAATGTATTCAAAATAAAATTTAATTATTTCTAGGGCAGTCAAAAGAAAGGGCTGAATAGGGAGGGAGCCGACTGTTGGTGTGCGTTATCAAAAGAGCAGATGAAGAGTCCACGGGGAGAAGTATAAAAAGGAGTTGGGGATCCAAACTTTGAGCTTGCCCGAAAATACAGAGGAGGAAGATTTTTGGAGTTTTTTTAGCGTTCGGGTCGTCGAAAAGACAAGGGTGATCGTGCGTGTCCAGTCCAAGGTAAGAAAAGTACCTTTTTCGTTGATTTCTCTTATGGATTCAGTACAATGTTTTGATCGATTAATGTCAAGAAAGAGAGTGTTAGTACTTGTTATATATATTTGCAGACTATACCTATTTAAGGTTTCATAGTTGTATGATGAAAAGAAAAAGAGAATGAGAGAGAGAGAGAGAGAGAGAGAGAGAGAGAGAGAGAGAGAGAGAGAGAGAGAGAGAGAGGGAGGAAGCGGATGAGAGAGAGAAGGAAAGGATGGAGAAAGAATGAGAAAGAAGAAAGAGACGTGCAGAGAGAGGGAAGAGAGAGAAGAAATGAGTGGGATGGTGATGGGAATAAGGGTTAAACCGAAAATATTTAAGGACCTTTCTGCAAATAAATAAAGACTACAGAGGAAAATGTATATAAACAATATGTGTATGTATATGTGTAAAGGACCTTTCTGCAAATAAATAAGGACTACAAAGGAAAATGTGTACATAGATATATGTGTATGTATAGATATAAGGACTAATCTGCAAAGGATATTTGAATAAATAGTATATGTGCACGAATTTTAGTGTGTGGGAGACGGTGAAAGAGAAAGGATAGTGGGAAGTTTTATCCACTGGACAATTGGAAAGACCCAACAGAATTGTGAATGATTTGGGAAGCAGTCAAATTAGACTGTTTTGCTAAAGCAATAATATTCTCTAGTTCTCAGACCATATGTTAATTAATTTCTATTCACTTTTATATTACTTTAGCGATATTGTAGGTATTAATTACAGATATGGTACCTTCATTGTAGATTTGTGGAATACCGTTAAGGGTGCATTTTAGTACGGAGTGCTAGCTATCACGCAATCAGGTAAGGGATTTACGTCTCTTAGTCTTATTGTCTATCGTTATCGATTGCCCCTCCATTCCTAGAGTAATTATTTTATTACCGCTATGGCCGGTAACTTTTGATTGGAATTCACTCCAAGTTCTTTCGTCATTGAAACTATCTAAGCTTAAATTGACATTGATTTCTTGGTCAATTAAAGAACCTCGTTGATAAAAGAATGATCACTTAATGACACCCATTTATTTATGGGTTATAATTGATATATCATTGACACCTAGTCATGAGGGTTAGTTCATGACATGCCTATGTGGCATTAACCATCGATATCGACACCACTGAAATTGTGGTTATATAGGATATCCGGATATACCGAAATATTGATACATTGACCATTGAAACCCTTATTTGGGTTATATATTGAAACATTGAATTTGACAAGAATAATATTAAGTGATCATATTTGACATTGGTATCATTGAATATTGAATTGAGCCATAATTCCTTTCTTTACATTGGAAAATATTGTTGGAGTTTTAATAAGTCATTTTCATTGAAAATTGATTATTGAAACACTCTTTGAGGTCACCCCTTCTTAGAAACCGAAGGGGCGGCGTAGGACCTTACTGAGCGTTGTTCGCTCACCCCTTCTTATATTATTTCCCCCAGGTAAAGAGTAGAGGGAATGATTAATCGCAAGGAAGGACAGTTCGTGGTTCAATCAAAGAGTTTTAAGTCAATTGTTTTGTTTTATGTTAGAGCTAGTGGGTTGTACTAGCCGTTGAAGTTTGAATTATAGTTATGCTTCCGCATTGTTTTGAAGGGTGGTTAGATATACTAGCCATTACAAGTGAACGTTGGATTTGAATTTGTGTTTGACATTTGGGATTTCCCAGTTTATGGATAATTATTTTTGAAAAGTTTGGGTCGTTACAGTTGGTATCAGAGCTATGGGATTAGAACTTCAAAGGGGTAAGAACTCTGGTATTGAATAGGTTTGATTATGGAAACTTACTATTTTAGGAAAGAACCTAAGATAAAAATTCCTCGAGGGGTATGAGGGATATAAGTGAACACTTTGGGAGTGAAACTTGAAGGGTTACACTAGAATGTTATTCTTTTAAGTTGCTTATGCAATTGATGATTATGGTCATGTACCTTGAGTTATATGGTATTGATAATGGTTATGTCTTGATTAAGGTTATGGAAGGACTTAGAAGAAACATGAAGATGAACTTGAAGCATAGAACACTTAAGAAAAGAGTGATTTAGAGGTATGCACTCAAGATTCAGAAGCTAAATGAAGAATTAGAAGTTCAAGAGGCAAAGAGTGAATCTTACACTAGAGAAGTGGATGCGAGATAAGAAGGCATTTCTAGACACTCGCAAGGAATTGGGAGAAGTCAAGGAGACCATGAGTATAATTGGATTATTGAAACGGCCAAGTGAAATTAGTTTTGGTCTAGTGAAATGATCGAAACAAGAATAAAAGCGACCTATTGAAACGGTCAAGTGTGAAAGTAATTGGCTTATTGAAACGGCCAAATGTGAATGAAAGTAGGTCTAGTGAATCGACCTGCGATGAATAAGTAAAGTCTAGTAAAATGACTTCCCTAAGTAGAATTGGTCTATTGAAACGACTAGAGATCTAGTAAACCGATCTTTTGTAAAAGTTACATCTTTTGGGGACGGCCTATTTATGTGAAAGTATTAAGCATATTAGCAATGCTTGTGTTGGCGTGAGTAATAGTGTTAAATGTGCGAGTTAACCTGGAATAAGTAAGAATGGTCTATTGAAACGACCAATTAAAGTGATATTGGTCTATTGAAATAACCGATGAAAATAGTAATGGACTAATGAAACGACCAATAAGTCTAGTAAAGTTGACTAATAAAGATAGTGATGGTCTATTGCAATGACCAGTGGTCTAGTGAATGACCTATAAATTGAATGTTAGTCTGTGGAGACGATCTATAGTATGAGAGTGCGTGAAAATGTCTCGTATTCATGATACTAATGATAGTATCATATTATCCGGCAAGTGTTCGAAACGCCAGAGTGGCTGAGTTTATGATGCTAACTCAAGGAAGTATGACGGTGGACGACTATGGTGCTTGATTCACCGAATTACTAAAATTTTCCCCAACGTTCTTCGATGATGAAACGCAAAAGGCTCGAAAGTTTTAAGCTAGTTTGAGTGACCAGATTAGATACAGAATCACTCCATTAATGCTACCAACCCATGATCAAGTGTTGGATAGGGCAAGGATAGTGGATAAAGAGGCAGATAGTTATCACAGTAAACAAGAGGAAAAGAAAAAGTCAACTGAGAAGGAGTCGACTAGATCTAAAAAAAACTGGAACCGCGATGGAAATAATAAGCGAAAGGCTACCGACGATCGAAAAAAGGACGGTACTGCAAGTAAGTACCAGAGTAAGGGTCATGGAAGTCAAAAGGATGGTAATAAGAACGACGCCAAAGGGCAAGGTTCTGATGAGAAGTGCCAAGTCTGTGAGGGAAGGGCATAAGACTGAAGATTGCTAGTACAAGGAGAAGAAGTGCCTTGATTGATACTGGTGGTACGCATTCTGTGATAAGTGCGTGCTTAGCTAAGAAAATGAACTTGATTCCTGAGGCGTTAGAGATTTCTTTAGTGGTAGATACTTTAACTAAAGATTCAATCCCTATTACGTCTATAGGAAGTGTCCTTTGAAATTGGACAGAAAAGAGTTTGAAGTTGATCTCATTAGTTTAGAGATCAAGGAATTTGATGTAATATTAGGAATGGAATGGTTAGCTGCATACCATGCCCATGTGGATTGTTTCAAGAAGGAAGTCCATTTCAGATTGCTATCTGGAGAAGAATGTTGTTTTCAAGGAACGAAACCTAGAAACCGATCGAACCTTATATCGGTAATGAAGGCTCGGAAACTATTAAAAAAAAGGGTGTGAACGATTTCTAGCATATGTGAGTACTACGGACCAGAAGGAAGTAACTATAGAATCACTTTCTGTGATTATAGATTTTAAGGATGTGTTTCCGGAGGATTTACCGGAGATACCGCCAGAAAGAGAAGTAGAATTTTCTATTGATTTGGTACCAGAGACTTCACCAATATCGAAGACGCATTATAGAATGGCTCCGGTAGAATTGAAAGAATTGAAAAAGCAACTGCAAGAGTTGTTGGATAAGGGTTTGAATAGACCGAGTGTCTCACCATGGGGTGCACCGGTATTATCTGTGAAGAAGAAGGATGGGTCGATGAGGTTATGTATCGATTATCGTGAACTGAACCGTGTGACGGTAAGGAATCAATATCCATTGCTGAGAATAGATGAATTATTTGACCAACTTCGTGGAGCATGTTATTTCTCGAAGATAGATTTGAGGTATGGTTATCATCACCTGAGAGTGAAGAAAGACGACATAGCCAAGACTGCCTTTAGAACAAGGTATGGTCATTATGAATTTGTAGTGATGCCGTTTGGATTGACTAACGCATCGACAATGTTTATGGAGCTTATGAATAGAGTATTTCAGAAAGTTTCTGGATAAGTGTGTTTTTGTGCTCATTGATGACATACTGGCCTACTCTAAAATGAAGGAAGAACATGAGGAACATTTAAGGATAGTACTGCAGATTTTGAGGGAACTAACTTTATATGCTAAGTTTAAGAAGTGCGAATTTTGGCTTGAAGAAGTAGCTTTCCTGGGTTATGTAGTGTCCAACGAAGGTGTATCGGTGGACCCATCGAAAATTGAAGCAGTGGTGAATTGGGAAAGACCGATGACAGTGACTGAGTTTCGGAGTTTCTTGGGGTTAGCTGGTTATTACAGACATTTTGTGGAAGGATTTTCCAAGATATCATTGCCATTGACAAAATTGATGCAAAAGGATGTTAAGTTTGAATGGACAGAGGAATGCGAGGCCAATTTTCAAGAGTTGAAGAAGCGATTAGTATTTGCGCTGATTCTTACCCTGCCATCGGGGGCAGAGGGTTTTGGTGATTTATAGTGATGCTTCATTGAAAGGGTTAGGTTGTGTTCTAATGCAGAATGAGAAGGTGATCGCTTATGCATCCCATCGGTTGAAGAGTTATGAGAGAAACTACCCAACTGATGATTTAGAATTGGCGGCAATAGTTTTCGCTTTGAAGATTTGGAGACATTATCTGTATGGGTACATTGTGAAATATATACAGACCATAAAAGCCTCAAGTACATATTAACTCAGAAGGAGCTGAACATGCGTCAGAGAAGATGGTTAGAGTTATTGAAGGGTTATGATTGTAACATTTTGTATCATCCAGGAAAAATCCAATAAAGTGGCTGATGCCTTAAGTCGTAAGAATAGGGGGAGCTTAGAAGTGATAAATGACTATTTTATAGTCATTTAAGGTCCAAAACATTGTACTTTTTAAAGTCATTTTAAGTATTTAAATTCCATATTGCATCATTTTCTTTTACTTTCACGGATATAATGCGCGTGGTGTAGTATGGTGTTGAAATTGCAGAAAACAGGTACTAATTGGGGCTAATCTGAGCTAAAGGAACGAAGGAAGGAAAGACGGGAGCAAAGCATTTTACAAAAAGAAGAATTCAAGCCCAGAAGGCAAAGATCCGACCGGACCCATCACCAAGACCCGGTCGGATCTAATCAAAACAAGCAAAATTTCCAGAAGACAGCGATCCGCCCGGATCGCAGGCTAAATCCGGTCGGACCAACTTGAATCCGGCCGGACCAATTCAGCAACCCGACCGGATCCTGACGCCTGTTATGAAAAAGTGCTTCCAACAGACACTTCTCTTGGTGAATGAATCCGGGAATAGACACCCAAATCAGTCCTAGGGCCTATATAAGAAGGCTACAGCAGCCTTAGAATATATCCATATATATCCAGAGATCCAGGGATATCTAGAAATCATTTGTAAAGTTATTATAGTCAAACTCTTAGTCTCTTCAACTATTTCCAGAATTTTGAGTGAATTGAGAGAGGTATTCTAAAGCAATAAAGAAGTATTCTTCCATCATTGAATTTCAAAATCTGAATAAGTATTTCTTTCTTTATCTTATCTTTTATTCTTATTCTTATTGTTAAATTAATGGTTAGTGAGTAATCCTCCTCTTTCTTGGGATTGGATACTCATAATATTCACAAGTTCATTGACTTTATGCTCTCTAAATTCATATATCTTCATCTTAAACAATCATCTTTATATTGTACTAAAACGCCTACAACCATGACGATATCCATGTTTTGTATGAATCTCAGTTAATCGAGAGAAGGACCTAGCGGTGAATCTCGATTAACGGAACCATATAAAGTGACTAGGTTTCATTAATCATGAGAGTAGATTAATGGCCTAGGGATGTCCTTGAGTGGAAGTACGTGGATTTTTATGAACTTAATGGATTTTTGCTAATTATGGACCATCGAGAGATAGGGCATAATTAGTATTAAAATACGCGTGTTTTAAGCCTTAATTAAGAAGTTGACACAATACAACGTACCATCCTTGTATTATAATGAAGTCTTTAATCTAAAGAGAGCATAATTGAATGATGAACACATGAATATTTGAGTCCCAATCCCGAGAATTCTTTCAAAATAAGAGTTTTTCTAATTAAAAGTCAAAGCATTTACAAGTATTTCTAGTTTAGTGACAAACAATCTTTTACCCCCAATCATTTTCTTTTCTTTATTTTTATCCAAAGCAAAATATTTTTAGAATTAAGTTGTCTCTGTGGGATCGACCCGTACTTGCACATACTATACTATTAATAACCCGTGCACTTGCGGAATAAACCGTAACAAGTTTTTGGCGCCGTTGCCGGGGACAACGGTTAAATTTTAAAAGTTTTTGCTTTTTAATTTTCTGTTTTTTTTAATTTTTATTTATTTCATCGTCCTTTTTCAAAGTATTTTTCTTTGAAATCTTCTTTAAAGTATTTTTCCAAAGTTTATGAAAAGAGTCCGGAGAGGTGACAATTACGTTGAATTCAATCCGGAACCCGAAAGATATCTTCGAGAAAGACTAAGAAGTTTAAGAGAAACTTTAGAAAAAGAAATGGTGAGAGAAAACAACGAAGACGGGCAAAATTCGGGCACTACCCCACCAACTAAAACCTTACGGGAGTTTGTTAACCCAAGCACCCCGGGTTCTAGGACGCCCATAGTAGTTCCAAATGCCGACGCAATCACATTCGAGATCAAGCCACAATTATTGCATATGGTTATGAATAACCAATTTGGTGGCTCGGCACTTGAAGATCCGCACCTCCATGTGCAAACATTTTTAGAATATTGTGACACCACCCGAATTGTCGGTGTCACTCCGGAGGCAATACGGATGTGCCTTTTCCCATTTTCTCTTAGGGATAAGGCGAAACAATGGTTGAACTCGGTCCCCCATAATTCCTTGACAACATGGGACCAAGTTCAAGAAGCATTTCTTGGACGTTTCTTTCCTCCATCCAAGACCGCTCAAATCCGGACCAAGATCACCAATTTTAGTCAAAATGGAGATGAGTCGCTCTACGATGCATGGGAGCGCTTCAAGGAGCTTCTAAGGATGTGCCCACACCACGGGCTTGAGAAGTGGTTGATAGTGCACACCTTCTACAACGGTCTCACATTCAAAACTAGAGAGACCATCGATGCCGCTGCGGGAGGAGCACTAATGAACAAGGGAGTGGATGAGGCATATGACTTGATCGAAAGCATTGTCCTGAACCACTACCAATGGTCCAACGAAAGGGACCAACCGCAAGTATCATCAGGTAAGTTTAATGTTGACGTAGTCACTCTTCTATCTTCTAAATTCGATACTCTTTTCAAAAAGATAGATAGCTTGAATACAAATTCCGTGGCTAACATTAATGTTTTATGTGAACTATGTGGGTCAAACTCACATAGTAGCGAAAGTTGTGATTTACTTGACACTACTTCTAGTGAGCAAGTTAATTTTATTTCTAATGGACAACGAGGGGGTATGTATTCAAACACATACAATCCCGAGTGGAAAAATCACCCCAACTTGTCCTATAGAAATAACAATGTTTTAAACCCACAACCTTCCTCACAACCACCGGGATTTGTACCCAAGAACTTCAACAATAATGCTTTCCCTCCCCCTAAATCTAAATTAGATCTTCTTATGGACTATATGATTGAAAATAATAAGAACCAAGAGAAAATCAATAATGAATTTAGGGAAAACTTTAAGGTTTTGAATAGTAGGTTTGATAGTCTAGCCGCCCATAATAAAATGCTAGAGAATCAACAAGCCCAGCAAGCCGGGACCTCGCATAGACCACAAGGGAGTTTTCCCGGACAACCGCAAAGGCACGATGAGCATGCTAAGGCGGTAGTACTTAGGAGCGGAAAAGAACTAGTAGATCCCCCTCCTAAAGAAAATATCAAACCTAGTGAGGAGAACATTAGTCCAACCCCACCGTTGGTTGAGACTAATGAAGAGGTAGAAAAGGGGACGGAATCCCCTAAAATTTCTAGAAATTTTGACCCGCCAATACCTTACCCCCAAAGGTTGGTAAAAGCGAAACTTGATAAACAATTTGCAAAATTTTTAGAAGTTTTGAAATCTATTTACATCAATGTCCCTTTTACGGATGCTTTGCAACAAATGCCCTCGTATGCCAAGTTTTTAAAAGATATTCTTTCTAATAAAAGGAAACTAGAGGAATATGAGACGGTTGCATTAAATGAAGAAGTAAGTGCTGTTTTACAAAGGAAATTACCTCCCAAATTAAAAGATCCCGGCACTTTTTCTATTCCTTGCAACATAGGGAAATTTGATGTAGATAATGCTATGCTTGATCTTGGGGCTAGTGTGAGCCTCATTCCGCTTTCGGTAAGTAAAAAAATTGGTGTGGGGGAACTTAAACCCACCACCATATCGTTACAATTAGCGGATCGCTCAATCAAGTATCCAATAGGGATTATGGAAGATGTCCCTTGTAAAATCAGGAAATTAATCATCCCGGTTGATTTTGTTGTTCTCGAAATGGAAGAGGACCATCACATCCCCATCATTTTAGGTAGACCATTTCTTGCCACCGCTGGGGCAATTATTGATGTTAAAAATGGTAACCTTTCTTTAAACGTTGGGAATGAGAAGGTTGAATTTAATTTAACAAAATTAATGAAAAATCCAAATCTTGAGAGCCCTTGCTCCGATATGAATATGTTAGAATCAATAAGCAAGGAATTGGAATCACCCCAATCTAAGGACCCGCTTGAAAAAAGTCTTATAGATTGGAAAAGGTTATTGCATGATGATGATGATGATGAAATTGAAAATTATACAAAATGTCTAGATGCTAACCATGCAGGAAAATTTAGTGGAGACACTAAATTTGAAAAGTTGGAGGTTGAAGCGGAACCATCCAACGAGGAAATTCTTGAGGTAAGTAAGGCACCTCAAGTTGAATTGAAGCCTCTTCCCCCAAATCTAAGGTATGAATTTCTTGGCTCTAATTCTACTTATCCAGTAATTGTTAATGCTAATCTAAGTCCTCTTGAGACTGAAAAGTTATTAAGAGAACTTAGATTGCATCAAAAAGCTATTGGGTATACTATTGATGACTTAAAAGGAATCCACCCAAAAATTTGCATGCATAGGATTGATTTAGAGGAGGATCATAAACCCTCCATAGAACATCAACGAAGATTAAATCCTAACATGAAAGAGGTTGTCAAGAAAGAAATCCTTAAATTACTTGATGCGGGCATTATCTATCCAATCTCGGATAGTAAATGGGTGAGCCCCGTACAAGTAGTCCCTAAAAAGGGAGGAATGACGGTCATTCGTAATGATAAGGATGAATTAATCCCAACTAGGACCGTCACGGGATGGCGTATGTGCATAGATTATCGAAAATTAAATAAGGCCACCCGAAAAGATCATTTTCCCTTACCTTTCATCGACCAAATGCTTGAAAGGTTGGCGAAGCATTCATATTTTTGTTATTTGGACGGGTATTCCGGATTTTTCCAAATACCCATACATCCAAGTGACCAAGAGAAAACCACTTTTACTTGCCCATATGGCACTTTCGCTTATAGGAGAATGCCATTTGGATTATGTAATGCTCCCGCCACCTTCCAACGTTGTATGATGGCCATCTTTTCTGATTTCATTGAAAATATAATGGAAGTTTTTATGGATGATTTTTCAGTTTATGGTTGCTCCTTTGATGAATGTTTGAATAATTTATCAAAAGTTTTACAAAGGTGTGAGGAAGTCAACCTAGTTTTAAATTGGGAAAAATGCCATTTTATGGTAAATGAAGGTATTGTTCTTGGACATATGGTGTCCGAGAAAGGGATTGAAGTGGATAGAGCCAAGGTAGAAATTATAGAAAAATTACCTCCACCCACCAATGTTAAGGGTGTGAGGAGCTTTCTAGGGCATGCCGGTTTTTACCGGCGATTTATAAAAGATTTTTCTAAAATTTCTAAACCTTTAACTAATCTTCTTTTGAAAGATGCTCCTTTTGTGTTCGATAGTCTTTGTCTTGAAGCTTTCAACAGGTTAAAGGAAGCTTTGGTGTCCGCTCCAATAGTGCAACCACCCGATTGGGATCTCCCTTTCGAGATTATGTGCGACGCAAGTGACTATGCAGTGGGAGCAGTTTTGGGGCAGCGGAAGGACAAGAAGTTGCATGCCATCCACTATGCAAGTCGAACACTAGATGAGGCGCAAATCAATTATGCCACCACAGAAAAAGAATTGTTGGCCGTGGTATTTGCAATCGACAAGTTCCGGTCATATTTGGTGGGTTCAAAAGTGATAATATACACGGATCATGCGGCAATAAGGTATTTGTTGGCAAAGAAGGATGCCAAACCAAGACTCATCCGATGGATCCTCCTTCTCCAAGAATTTGATTTGGAGATCCGTGACAAGAAGGGAACGGAAAATCTAGTAGCGGACCATTTGTCCCGTCTCCCCAAAAATATTATTGATTCCAAGAGTAAAGAGCTTCCAATTGATGATTCATTCCCGGATGAATATCTACTAGCCATTAACAATGTCGGAATCCCTTGGTTTGCGGACATTGTAAATTATTTGGCTTGTAAAATTATTCCTCCGGAAATGAGTTACCAACAAAAGAAGAAATTCTTTTCAGAAATCAAAAATTATATTTGGGAAGACCCGTTACTCTTCAAGCAATGCGCAGACGGAATCGTTAGGCGGTGTGTGCCTAATGAGGAGGTAAATGACATTCTTCATCATTATCATTCTTCTCCTTATGGTGGGCATGCAAGCTCATCCAAAACCACCGCCAAGGTTCTTCAATCAGGTTTTTATTGGCCCACACTCTTCAAAGATGCTCGAAACTTTGTGATCTCTTGCGATCGTTGCCAACGTACCGGTAACATCTCAAGGAGGAACGAAATGCCTCTTAACAACATCCTAGAGGTTGAGATCTTTGATGTTTGGGGCATAGACTTCATGGGGCCATTTCCATCATCCTGCAACAACAAGTACATATTAGTAGCGGTGGATTATGTGTCCAAATGGGTAGAGGCCGTGGCATCTCCAACAAACGACTCAAAAGTCGTTATGAAGCTCTTCAAGAACATCATCTTTCCAAGGTTCGGGGTACCGAAGATGGTCATAAACAACGGTGGTTCTCACTTCTCTCACCGCCAGTTTGAGGCTCTCTTAAAGAAATACGGAGTCCATCACAAAACGGGTACCGGTTATCACCCTCAAACTAGCGGTCAAGTGGAAGTATCAAACCGAGAAATTAAATGGATCCTTGAGAAAACAGTCACAAGCTCGAGGAAGGATTGGTCGATCAAATTGAATGACGCTTTATGGGCTTATCGCACCGCTTTCAAAACACCTATCGGAACAACACCTTTCCGTTTGGTGTATGGAAAGCCGTGTCATTTACCCGTAGAACTTGAGCACAAGGCGTATTGGGTGATCAAAGCCTTAAATTATGATATGAAGGCCGCCGGTGAAAAAAGAAGATTGCAATTGCAAGAGCTTGAGGAACTCCGATTTGAAGCGTATGAGAGTGCCAAACTCTATAAGGAGAAAACAAAAAAATGGCACGATGCTCATATCACGAGAAGGGAGTTCAAAGAAGGAGACATGGTTCTATTATTCAATTCTCGGTTAAGACTTTTTCCGGGAAAATTGAAGTCAAGATGGTCGGGCCCATTTCAAGTGAAGAAAGTTTATCCTTATGGAGCCATCGTAATTTGGAACGAATCCAAAGGGGAGCTCAAAGTTAATGGACAACGACTAAAACATTATATAGTCGGTAATCCAATTGAAACAATGGCTTCAATGATACTCGAAAGTCAGCCCATCGAGACAAAAAAGGCGTCAAGCTAATGACGTTAAACAAGCATCATCGGGTGGTAACCGATGGATTATTTTGTTTTGTTTTATTTTATTTTCATTTTAATTTTATTGCACTATTATTATTGTTATTTTGTTTTGTTTTGTCTAACATTTATTTTGTAGGTAAATTCTAAAAAAAAAAAAAAAAAAAAAAAAAAGAAGAACAAAGGAAGAATTTTCATAGATCCGACCGGATCCGACAACTCTGGAAATTCTAGAGAAAATTATCCGTCCGGGTCTGAAAAATAATCCAACCGGACCATAATAAATCCGACCGGATCCCCAGAGCGACCCGCCCGGATCATTCGCATAGAAGGACATACCGATTCAACGAAAGGTCGGGTCTTTTCCAATTTTTCTTATCTTCTTCTTCATCTCAGTTTCTTCTTTCTCAAAACCTCTCCAAGAGCCGCGACCACCCACTTCAAAACCATAGAATCCGACCAAATTCACCATTTTATTCATCTATAAATCCTTCCCCAACTCTCAAATCACCCCACAAACATTCATTCCACCACCACCATTTCAGTGATAAGTTATTTGTTCCCCCGTCCCCATTTTTACTTTCTTGTCCAATTTTTACTTTCATGAAAACATTGGGGACAATGTTTAGTTCAAGTGTGGGGGGAAGATTTTAGATTTTAATAAAATTATTATATCCGTTTTTCTTTTTCTTTGCATTTAGTTAGCTTGTTGCTTGCATTTAGTTAAGTATTCATCAAAAAAAAAAAAAAAAAAAAAAAAAAAATTTTGCCAATGCTCCCATTGATGAGAATGTTATCTATACTTACAATTTGCCTAAGTAAAATTATTTCCTCTTAAACTTTACTTTTTGAGAGATTTGTCACAAAGAACTTACGATCATATTGGATTGTAAATGGAAAATTTTCAAAATTAATATAGACTTTTAAATATTCTTGAATAGAAGCATTACATTATTAATGAATTTGTGGATATTAAGTTTGAATACATTATACTTGTGAATAGTTATAAAACATCCTTGTATATACATTTCAAAAACTTTTACTTCTACTCTTTTCCAAAGATTTACTACATTGTTATGCTCTTTAAGAATCACAAAGCTTTCCATTTCCACTTTTAAGACTTAAAAACATAAATCAATCTTCTTGTGTATCATCCACTCGAATATCTAAATGAATTTATCATTATAGAGTGTGATGATTTACAAAGAACTCAATTGCCACTTCTAAAACTTAATAAAATTAAATTTTCCACTACCTTCATCCGCCTTAATTTTTGTGATTCAAGGAGCATAATAAAATCTGAATATCTTTGAAAAGAATAAAATCATGAGTTTAAGAAATGTATTCCCAAGCATGAAAAACCCTATTCACAAAGCACTCAAAAGAGTGGATTTAAATTCTATTTCATACTTGAAATCCACAAGTTCATTTGGTTATTCCTATATGCTCTTATTCAATAGTATTTATTCATGTTATATTGACATCCAAAATTCTTTATTTACTTTCCAATATCCTCTTATGTTCTTTCTCACAAGTTTCTTGGGACAGAAAATTTAAAAGGAAATGATTTTGTGAAGGCAATACAATATAACAATATTCTGAGGGAGCATTGAAACCTTCTTTGATTTTTTTCAAAAATTTTATGTCATTTGTCACTCTCTCTTCTTCAAAGTTGTAAGCTTGCTCGAGGACAAGCAAGGTTTTAGTGTGGGGGAGTTGATAAATGACTATTTTATAGTCATTTAAGGTCCAAAACATTGTACTTTTTAAAGTCATTTTAAGTATTTAAATTCCATATTGCATCATTTTCTTTTACTTTCACGGATATAATGCGCGTGGTGTAGTATGGTGTTGAAATTGCAGAAAACAGGTACTAATTAGGGCTAATCTGAGCTAAAGGAACGAAGGAAGGAAAGACGGGAGCAAAGCATTTTACAAAAAGAAGAATTCAAGCCCAGAAGGCAAAGATCCGACCGGACCCATCACCAAGACCCGGTCGGATCTAATCAAAACAAGCAAAATTTCCAGAAGACAGCGATCCGCCCGGATCGCAGGCTAAATCCGGTCGGACCAACTTGAATCCGGCCGGACCAATTCAGCAACCCGACCGGATCCTGACGCCTGTTATGAAAAAGTGCTTCCAACAGACACTTCTCTTGGTGAATGAATCCGGGAATAGACACCCAAATCAGTCCTAGGGCCTATATAAGAAGGCTACAGCAGCCTTAGAATATATCCATATATATCCAGAGATCCAGGGATATCTAGAAATCTTTTGTAAAGTTATTATAGTCAAACTCTTAGTCTCTTCAACTATTTCCAGAATTTTGAGTGAATTGAGAGAGGTATTCTAAAGCAATAAAGAAGTATTCTTCCATCATTGAATTTCAAAATCTGAATAAGTATTTCTTTCTTTATCTTATCTTTTATTCTTATTCTTATTGTTAAATTAATGGTTAGTGAGTAATCCTCCTCTTTCTTGGGATTGGATACTCATAATATTCACAAGTTCATTGACTTTATGCTCTCTAAATTCATATATCTTCATCTTAAACAATCATCTTTATATTGTACTAAAACGCCTACAACCATGACGATATCCATGTTTTGTATGAATATCAGTTAATCGAGAGAAGGACCTAGCGGTGAATCTCGATTAACGGAACCATATAAAGTGACTAGGTTTCATTAATCACGAGAGTAGATTAATGGCCTAGGGATGTCCTTGAGTGGAAGTACGTGGATTTTTATGAACTTAATGGATTTTTGCTAATTATGGACCATCGAGAGATAGGGCATAATTAGTATTAAAATACGCGTGTTTTAAGCCTTAATTAAGAAGTTGACACAATACAACGTACCATCCTTGTATTATAATGAAGTCTTTAATCTAAAGAGAGCATAATTGAATGATGAACACATGAATATTTGAGTCCCAATCCCGAGAATTCTTTCAAAATAAGAGTTTTTCTAATTAAAAGTCAAAGCATTTACAAGTATTTCTAGTTTAGTGACAAACAATCTTTTACCCCCAATCATTTTCTTTTCTTTATTTTTATCCAAAGCAAAATATTTTTAGAATTAAGTTGTCTCTGTGGGATCGACACGTACTTGCACATACTATACTATTAATAACCCGTGCACTTGCGGAATAAACCGTAACAAGAAGCCATGCTAGAAACCAAAGAAGAGAGGATAGAGGACGTCGAACTTGAATACTTAGAGGTCAAGATTGACAGTGAGAGGGGTCGTTTAGCCCATTTGAGCGCACAACCAGCATTGTTAGAAAGAATTAAGGCGGCTCAAGTAATTGACCCAGAGTTAGTAGAGATCCTAGATAAACTGAAAGATGGCGAGTCATCTGAATTTAAATTTGGAAGTGAAAATATGTTGAGATATCGGTCAAGGATCTGTGTTCCAGATGATGAGAGTATTAAACAAGAAATTCTTGAAGAAGCTCATTGTTCTCGATTCGCAGTGCACCCTGGTAGCACGAAGATATACCAAAATATGAAGGATACGTATTGGTGGATCAACATAAAGAGAGATATAGCAGACCTTGTGGCTAAGTGTTTGGTGTGCCAACAGATAAAGTGCGAACATCATAGGCCGGTTTATTACAGTCGTTGCCGATCCCTGAATGGTAGTGGGAACACATTGCCATGTATTTTGTGGTGGGACTACGAAGGACCCTAAAGGGTCATAATGCAATTTGGGTGATCGTTGATAGGTTGACCAAGTCGGCTCACTTTTTAGCTTTCAAAATTACTGATTCCATGGAGAAGTTAGCCAAAATGTATGTTGATGAAATAGTTAGACTTCATGGAGTGCCAGTATCGATTGTGTCTGATAGAGACGCTAGATTCACATCAAAATTTTGGGGAAGTTTACAGATAGCATTGGGGACTCATTTGAATATGAGTACCGCATTTCACCCGCAGACAGATGGACAGTCAGAGCAGACTAATCAAACACTTGAGGATATGCTTAGGGCGGGCTCATTGGATTGGCAAGGCTCTTGGGACGAACATCAAACCTTAGTAGAATTCGCGTATAATAACAGTTTCACTCTAGTATTGGCATGGCACCGTATGAAGCCTTGTATGGTAGGAAATGTCGTTCGCCGACTTGTTGGGACGAAGTGGGCGATAGAAAGTTATTGGGACCCGAATTGGTTCAAGTGACTACTGAAAAGATTCAATTGATAAAGAAGAGATTATTGACAGCGCAAAGTAGACAGAAGTCATATGCAGACAAACATCATCGTGAACTTAAGTTTGATGTGAGATACCATGTATTCTTAAAGATATCCCCTACGAAGGGTGTTATGAGATTCAGAATCAGAGGAAAGCTTAGTTCGAGGTATGTTGAACCCTTTGAGATTCTTGATCGAGTGGGAGAGGTGGCTTATAGACTGCCATTGCCGCCGGCTCTGTCGGGAGTCCACAATGTTTTTCATTTGTCCATGCACGAAAGTATGTCCCTGACCCAAGCCATGTCATTGAATTTGAACGGTTACGTTTTCGAGCGGGTCTGAGTTATGATGAAGAACCGATTCGGATTGTGGATAAGAAGGACCAAGTATTAAAAAAGCGCATCATCCCATACGTGAAGGTTCAGTGGAGTAACCATTCTGTTCGAGAAGCTACGTGGGAGTTGGAAAGCGAGATGTGGGAGAAATACCCTAAAGTGTTCATCGAATGAGGTACGTCAAGTTTAGAGGACTAAACTTATTTTAAGGGGGTGAGAATGTAATATACGGGGTTATTTTGATAGGGGGATTTATAGTTTATTTGGGCTCTTTGGATTTATAAGAAAATAAAATGATTTAAATTGGATCACAATGTATTCAAAATAAAATTTAATTATTTCTAGGGCAGTCAAAAGAAAGGGCTGAATAGGGAGGGAGCCGACTGTTGGTGTGCGTTATCAAAAGAGCAGATGAAGAGTCCAACGGGGAGAAGTATAAAAAGGAGTTGGGGATCCAAACTTTGAGCTTGCCCGAAAATACAGAGGAGGAAGATTTTTGGAGTTTTTTTAGCGTTCGGGTCATCGAAAGGACAAGGGTGATCGTGCGTGTGCAGTCCAAGGTAAGAAAAGTACCTTTTTCGTTGATTTCTCTTATGGATTAAGTACAATGTTTTGATCGATTAATGTCAAGAAAGAGAGTGTTAGTACTTGTTATATATATTTGCAGACTATACCTATTTAAGGTTTCATAGTTGTATGATGAAAAGAAAAGGAGAATGAGAGAGAGAGAGAGAGGGAGGAAGAGGATGAGAGAGAGAAGGAAAGGATGGAGAAAGAATGAGAAAGAAGAAAGAGACGTGAAGAGAGAGGGAAGAGATAAGAAAGGAGTGGGATGGTGATGGGAATAAGGGTTAAACCGAAAATATTTAAGGACCTTTCTGCAAATAAATAAGGACTATAGAGGAAAATGTATATAAACAATATGTGTATGTATATGTGTGAAGGACCTTTCTGCAAATAAATAAGGACTACAAATGAAAATGTGTACATACATATATGTGTATGTATAGATATAAGGACTAATCTGCAAAGGAAATTTGAATAAATAGTATATGTGCACGAATTTTAGTGTGTGGGAGACGGTGAAAGAGAAAGGATAGTGGGATGTTTTATCCACTGGACAATTGGAAAGACCCAACATAATTGTGAATGATTTGGGAAACAGTCAAATTAGACTGTTTTGCTAAAGCAATAATATTCTCTAGTTCTCAGACCATATGTTAATTAATTTCTATTCACTTTTATATTACTTTAGCGATAATGTACGTATTAATTACAGATATGGTACCTTCATTGTAGATTTGTGGAATACCGTTAAGGGTGCATTTTAGTACGGAGTGCTAGCTATCACGCAATCAGGTAAGAGATTTACGTCTCTTAGTCTTATTGTATATCGTTATCGATTGCCCCTCCAATCCTAGAGTAATTATTGTATTACCGCTATGGCCGGTATCTTTTGATTGAAATTCACTCCAAGTGCTTTCATCATTGAAACTATCTAAGCTTAAATTGACATTGATTTCTTGGTCAATTAAAGAACCTCATTGATAAAATAATGATCACTTAATGACACCCATTTATTTATGGGTTATAATTGATATATCATTGACACCTAGTCATGAGGGTTAGTTCATGATATGCCTATGTGGCATTAACCATCGATATCGACACCACTGAAATTGTGGTTATATAGGTTATCTGGATATACCGAAATATTGATACATTTATTAGGGTTATATATTGAAACATCGAATTTGACAAGAATAATATTAAGTGATCATATTTGACATTGGTATCATTGAATATTGAATTGAGCCATAATTCCTTTCTTTACATTGGAAAATATTGTTGGAGTTTTAATAAGTCATTTTCATTGAAAATTGATTATTGATACACTCTTTGAGGTCACCCCTTCTTAGAAACCGAAGGGGCGGCGTAGGACCTTACTGAAATTGTTCGCTCACCCCTTCTTATATTATTTCCCCCCAGGTAAAGAGTGGAGGGAATGATTGGATCGCAAGGAAGGACAGTCCGTGGTTCAATCGAAGAGTTTTAAGTCAATTGTTTTGTTTTATGTTAGAGCTAGTGGGTTGTACTAGCCATTGAAGTTTGAATTATAGTTATGCTTCCGCACTGTTTTAAAGGGTGGTTAGATATACTAGCCGTTACAAGTGAACGTTGGATTTGAATTTGTGTTTGACGTTTGGGATTTCCCAGTTTATGGATAATTATTATTATTGAAAAGTTTGGGTCGTTACACTAGCCGTTGGAAATCCCTTAAGGATAAGGTTAAAGGACAGATGTGATGTCTCTCATTAAGTTGAGCACGTGTCCTTTATATCCGTTAGACACATAACACAAATATGACCGTTATGGACAGGTGTCCTTAGATGCGGGTGCATAAATGTTATTTAACCACCGTTGGATCATTGGCGTAGTTTAAATTTCTTCAAGTCTTCATGTCTTCAATAAATCACCAATTGTTAAATCATTTACAATGGGGCGCATGAGCCAAAGGGGCGCATAGGCGCATTGAGCCATCTGGTGCGCATGATCAAAGCTAGGCGCATGATCATGTGCGCGTGCCAAGGGGGCGTATGGTGCGTGGCTCAAACTCAGCTTTGTGATTTTCTTCAATCTTGACATTCTTGCCCTATTCCTAAGCCTATTCTATTACAATGGACTACCTAAAAAATGAAGTATAAATACTTCTTACATATGGGTCTTAAGTCCATGAAATAAAACTTAGGTGATGGATCAATCAAATCTAATCAATCCTACTACATTGAAACTGAGATATAAGTGGGCATACCCAATAATCTCCCCCTATTTGATTGATGCCATTACCTACTATATCAGGGGCAAACGTTATACTTGATAATAACATGTCCAAATAAATGAAATTGGTAAATCATATCTCAAGTTAATGCACACACTAGTCCAAGATATAGATTTCTAATCTATTCAAATAAAGATAAAACATTACAAATGGAAAGATAGAAACAACAGTTTAACACATTCAAAATGTATACTCCCTCCGTCTTTTTAGTCTGTTCACTTTTTGCCATTTTGGGTGTCCCATTTGATTGTTCACACTCCCGAAGAGAAAGGTTTATATTATTCTTTATTCAATGGGACCCACTTGCCATACTCACAACAACTATTCCACTCACAATTCCAACCCCACTCACATTTCACATCATGCTTTTCATACTCACAACACCCACTCAGCTACTAATATAAAACATTTTTCCTTAAAACCCGTGCATTGGTCAAAGTATGAACAAACTAAAAAGACGGAGGGAGTATGAGTTTTGGTTTTGAAATGTGTTTAAACAAAGTTTAAACTCAATGCATGAAATATGAAGCAATTCAAATATGATGCATATGATTTTAAACAACATATTCATTATTCTACAAACAAGAAGTTTGAATGAACAAGGTTTGATAAACGTGAAGCTTTGTTCTCATTAAAACTCGAAATATAAGAATTGGTGATTACAAGTTTTCAATAGAACAAAAACAAAAGAAGTGCTAAAACATTTAAGCACCAAAAAAAATTCTAACATCAAAAGGTTTCTATCGCAAAAGATTCTAACAACTTACAATCAAAAGAAATAACTAAGGGTTGGGAGGAGGCGCGTCATCTTCCTTCAATCCTTCTTCTATCTCGCTCACAGAGCGCTGGGTTTGCTTGGTAAGTTGATGAACACGATTGACATTTGAGAATGTATCAGCAACACCATCTCTGATATAGCGTAGATGACCAACATTGATGTCCTGATACTCATCAATGGATCACTGAGAAATAGCTTGCTGTTGAGAGATGTTTTCTGCAATCACTTGAAGGTTCGCTCCAACGGCAGCTTGCGCAGATACAATATCAGAAGAGGTTCTTTCTGCGCGCCTGTCTGCGCTAGAATGCGCTGCATTGAAGTGCGTCACTATCAACTCCTTCAAAACATCTAACTTAGAAATTAAGGAGCGTGAGTTAAGAGGCGTGCCATGTTCTGCGCTTGTAGAAGGTGCAAAAGTCATATACGCATCTGAAGCATTTTGAAACTCATCCTTGATCTCTTTTAGCTTGTCCATAACACCCATTAACTTATCACTTTCACTAGTGACTAAGTTAAGCAACTTCTTAATGTCAGCAGCCACACTAGTTTCCACTTGCTTTATGGCGTCAATAAAAGCTTGACCATCTTTCAATTTTATACCCGCGTAAATTCTATCATGAAGTTCAGTAAGTGTGGCTTTGAAGAGATCATTCATCTGGTCAATGGAATCGTTCCATTGTTGAGGAGTCAGAAAATGTTTATCCTTGATATCAGCGCCAATGCACGTTATCTCCCCCTTAATGGCAGCAATCTCATCTGCCTGATTCGTTAACATTGAAGTATGAAGCTCAAACTGAGACTCAATTCGAGCTTGTCCTTGTTGAATTTGTTGAAGCAGAGAAATTACCATACTCATATCAGGAGTGGGAGGAGTAGGCGCAGGAGAATGTTGAGGCGCAGGAAATTTAGAGCGCCTGATAGGTGAAGGAACAAAAGTATGTCTGGGAGAAGGGATATTATCATCACTTGAGGTGGGGTCCTCTGCAGCAAGAGTAGGCGTAGGAGCCACAGGCGCAGTAGATGATTTGCGCCTCTTGAATGGTTCAGGCTCCCCCTCAACTTGTGCCTCACTTAAGTCACCAAATAAATCAAAAGAGGGTTTATCTTTAATTTGTTGTTGATGAGAAGTGAGTGGAACTGGAGTTGGAGTTAATTTTGGAGGTGGTACAGGCGCATGAGTGGAATTCTTTGGAGGTGCAGTAGGGGCAGGCGCGCGTTCATTAGCGCTAGACCCTGCGCCTTTGCGCCTTTCTGCCTTAGCCATTTCAGTGGCTTGCTTTAATTGATAGTCTTCATCCCTCTTCTTCTGCGCTTCAGCCAAACTAGCTTCTTGCGCGCGTTTAATAGCCTGAAGATCATCTTTCTCAACTCTAGGACGCTTAGGTGGTCTGCCTCCGTGCTCAACAGGTGCAATCCCTTTGCCTTTGTCTGTACCAGCGCCAAGAACTGCGCCAGATGGGGCGCCAGTTTCTGCACTAGGTTTAATTGCAGTGTCTGCGCCATCTTCTGCGCTATCTGCTGCACCTTTAGCATTTTCCTCATCTGACTCAGTTTCTTCATCGATCAACTGAGCACCCTTAATTTTAGGCACGCGCTTGGCAATGCGCTTTCTGCGCCTCTTTAACACCAAGTTATCCTTACCAAAAATTGGTACATCGTCTGTTTTATAAACAGGGTTTGCATCAAGGAATTGAGCAAGGGCTGGGTAGGTAAGGAAGATTTTAGTGAGGATTCTGCAGCGGATCTTGAATTTAGTCTTCCCGTCCGCCTTGTTCTTGTTGTATTTATCAATCTGGTCTAGCAAAGTCTTGAACAGAACTTGAGGCCAATTGAGCTTGGCCTTTCCCATAATTGCAGTTGTATATTCCCACTGCTCCATCGTGAATCTATTCACATTGAGATAGGTGAACACAATAGACGTATCAATGAGATGCGCTATATATGCTAATAGATATCCTCCATCCCTAATCTCAACATTCTTGATGTTATTCAGAAGAGTGGGGATATTGAGATAGGTGCGCGCAACAATGTTCTGCGCGGTGGCTGAATAAGAGTTGGCTTTACCAGCGATGCTTTGAGGGCCAGTTGTGTTAAAGTTTACTGCGTTCTTGAGAGTGCCAGCAGAAATGGTGAGTTCAACATTTTGTACAACTGCGCGAATTTGATAGCGCACAAGTCCTTCAGTATCAGTTGGTAACTCAACAAATTTGGCAGTAGAAAAGAACTCATCAACAAGACGTGGTGAGTAGAAGGGTTGATCCAGAGTAATAAGGGCAGAAGACCAGCTGTTCTCATGTATTCCATAATATCAATGCCCATTGTTTCAGCAGCTAACTCAGTGAGGTTAAAGGTTTCACCAGGTCTAAAATTGCAATATCCTGGAAAAAAAAAATAAACATTGAGTGAAATTAGGAGTGTATGAGGCACATAGAACAATAATAATGAGCTAAGTAAAAGATAGGCGCATAAGTTAATTAGGCGCAGAACTGTTGTAATCACCTAGAGGCGCATACAATAGTTGAGGTGCATAATCAACATAGGCGCATAGAGGTTACGAGGCGCATATCATGGTTCTATGAAAATACTAAGGAAAAATTAAAAAATAAAAAATTTTGACTAAGTATGAATTGAGGCGCAAAAGATATTTAGGCGCATAATGTTATAAGGCGCATAAAGGATTGAGGCGCATAATATTTGTAATAGCCAGAGGCGCATACACATGTTAGGCGCATGAATCACTTGAGGCGCAGAAATAACAATAGGCACATAAACCTACTAGGCGCATAGATTCATATTTAGGTGCATAACTATGTAAATAATTCATACTTAGCATAAAAACGCACAAAATATCACAAACAAGAAAAAATCATTAATCATGAAAGTAATAAGAATCAAAACATGCAACTTTTTGAAAACACGTTTTGAAAAATTTAAAACCCAAGTCATGCAAAAATAATGAAGAACACGAAGAACATGCCTTGAGTGCTCGAAGAACACCAAGAGCACCAAGAACACGAGAAACATGAAACTTCACCAAAACAAACATACAATATATCAAAACGACCGTATGAAGACAAGGATCATGAATATGTAAACCAAAACAAGTACAAAACAACAATGAACACAGAAAATGGAATCAAAGGTCCGAAAATTTAAAAAGTTCAAAAATGGAAATTTTTCAGATTCGCAAGAAACAACGAATTGATCGTTAAAAAGTTTAGTTTAAAAGACTCTAAATCACGAAACGAAAATAACCCAACAAACTATTTTGAAAATGGATAAACGAAACAAGTTTATTCAAAGAAAAATGCATTTTCGGTTTTACGAAATACGAAAACTCAGAAAAACAAAAAAAAATGCGAAAATAGAGAGATTAAAGGTTAGAATTCATACCATTTCGTCTTGGTTTGTCTTTGAAGCTTTCTTAGGACCCATAAATGAAAGAAACAGAGAAAATAGAAAGAAAATATATATAGAGAGAGAGAGAGACAGCCGAGAGAAAGAGAGGGAGACTGAGAGAGAGATGAGAGTTGGTGAGGGTTTCTGGAAGGAAGGTGAGGGAGTTGCAGAGAGAGATAAGGGAAAATAATCATGAGAAAGGAAATATGAAGGGGTTAGGTTAATATATAGGTTAGGTTTTCTAGAGAAATGGAAGTTGAAAGGATAGGCATTTATGAGGGATTTTTAAGAAAAGATGGGCAATTAATGCTGAATGACACAAAGTGCATTGATGTGACATTTTGGGTAAAGAAAAACTGCTCCACTTCCCTTATAAGTGTATGAGGAATTTTGACTAATTTTTGCACAAACCCCAAAAACATCTGTTTAGGTGCAAGTTCGGGGTGCAAGAAATATATCCCCAGAAAATAAAAATTTTGAAAAATGAGAAACGGGGGAAAATTAATTGCACAAGTACCCTTGAACAATTATGGAATGTCAAAAAACAAAGATTCTCCATAATAAATGATAATAAGTAACTCATCTAGTACTTGTGAAAATTAAATATGGTCAATCATTTGAAGGATAATAAATAAGGGAGCATTGATTGAGCCGCAATCATTTAATAGGCTCATGGGAGGCGCATTACTCTTCGAGGCGCGCAGTATGATTTAGGCGCGTAAGGCACTAGGGCGCGCGGAGAGTGGAGCGCATAACAGGCGCATGGTTTTCTTGAAACTTTGAAAGTGATTTAACTTTTGAACCTAGGATATTTAACTCAAAAAGACAAAAAAAAAATTATTAGTAATCACAAAACTATATTGACTAGTTGAGTTCAAGCATACCCATTTCACCTCTAAAAAATATGAACCGTTTCGCGTCAAGTGCTTTCGTAAGAATGTCGGTGACTTGAAAGTCGGTTCCCACGTGTTCCAAATGAATGTTTCCTTTCTCCACGTGGTCTTTGAGGAAGTGATATTTGATGTCGATGTGTTTGGTCTTGGAGTGCATGACAGGATTTTCAGAAACCGCAATGTTGATGTATTGTCGTAGTAGATGGGACAATTTTCTTCGATTATATCATAGTCCACCAATTGCTGCTTCATCCATAGAATCTGACAGCAACAACTTCCTGCAGCGATATATTCTGCTTTCGTTGTTGATACAGACACTGAAGCTTGTTTCTTACTCGCCTATGATACAAGTCGATATCCGAGGAAATGACAAGTGGCACTTGTGCTTTTCCTATCAATTGTGCACACTGCATAATCCGCATCTGAATAACCTATAAGTTTAAAATTCGAATCTTTGGTGTACCAAAGTCCAAGGTTAATAGTACCGGAGAGATATCGTATAATACGTTTCACAGCAATCAAGTGCGCTTCTCTAGGGTCAGATTGATAACGAGCGCAAACACAAACACTAAACATTATATCGGGCCTACTCGCAGTAAGATAAAGGAGTGAGCCAATCATACCTCGATAGAGAGTTTGATCAACATTTTTACCTTTTAAGTCTTTGTCAAGTTTGTTACCGGTAGCCATTGGAGTGTCGTATAATTTAGCATTTTCAAGTCCAAATTTCTTGATTACATCCCTTGAATATTTAGCTTGGTTGTTAAATATGCCTTCATTCATTTGCTTGATTTGAATCCCGAGGAAGAATGTGAGTTCTCCCATCATGCTCATTTCAAACTTACTCTTCATTAGTTTCTCAAAACGCTTGCACAACAATTCATTAGTAGAACCAAATATAATATCATCAACATAAATTTGAACAAGTAATTTATGACCATTATATTTGGTAATGAAAAGAGTGGTATCGATTTTACCGCGAGTGAAGCCTTTCTCAATGAGAAACTTGGATAGTGTATCATACCATGTTCTTGGCGCTTATTTGAGCCCATACAAAGCTTTCTGGAGTTTGTACACATGATTTGGAAATTATGAATCTTCAAACCCAGGTGGTTGAGCTACGTAGACTTTTTCTTAGAGTTCACCATTTAGAAACGCGCTCTTCACACCATTTGATATAACTTAAAGTTATTGTGAGAAGGGTAAGCTAGAAAGAGTCTGATAGCTTTAAGTCTTGCTACGGGCGCAAAAGTTTCATCGTAGTCGATTCCTTCCTCTTGCCTATAGCCTAGTGTACCAATCTTTCTTTGTTTCTTGTGATGGTTCCATTCTCATCCATCTTGTTTCTGAACACCCATTTCGTACCAATCACTCCTTGATCATGAGGTCTTGGAACAAGAGTCCAAACCTTACATCGCTCAAATTGATTGAGTTGTTCTTGCATTGCAACAACCAAATTAAGATCTTGGAGCGCTTCATCAGCCTTCTTCGGTTTAATTTCAGAGATAAATACAGTGTAAGCATCAAATTTTATATCTCTCCTTGTACGAACGCCAATATTTAGATCACCAATGATATTATTGATTGGGTGACCTCTAACTTCATGAATTTCAGGAGGTAAGTTAGGTTGGGTTGTAGTAACTTGAAGGTCTTCAATTGGTACATCTTCACCAGATTCAAAATCATCAAAATTTGGGGGTTGAACAGGTGTAGAGTTGAAACTAGGGTTAACACCAGATGCAGCAGTAGATATAGGCTCGTGAGAGGAATCTAGAGGCGCGTCATTCAAGGGATGAGCAACTGAAGATTCATTGGGCACCATATGAGGAATTAGGTGCAACTGATGTAGATGGATTTCTGTGGGTTGATAGATTCTGAACTTGTGTAGGCGCAACATGAATAGGAGCACCTGTCTCATTAAACTCAACAGAATCATCAGCAACATTTGGAGCAAAATGTGTCTCAAGGAGAGAATGTTCATCAAATGTAACATGTACAGATTCAACTATCACTAATGTAGATCTATTAAAAACGTGAAAAGCTTTAGAATGTTTGGCATACCCAACAAAAATACCTTCGTCGGCTTTGGCATCGAATTTACCTCTATGTTCATTTCCGTTGTAGAGGATATAACATTTGTAACCAAAGATTTTAAAGAATGCAATGTTGGGAGTTCTACCACGCCAAAGTTCATAAAGGGGTCTTGTTGTGAAGTTTGTTGATGAGGGAACTATTTTGAGTAAAACATGCGGTGTTGACAGCTTCTTCCCAAAATACTTACGCAATTTTGCTTCAGCTATCATCGTCTTTCCCGCTTCAATCAACATCCTATTCTTTCTTTCCACAACGCCGTTTTGTTGAGGAACTCCAGCGGTTGAAAAGTTGTGATCTATCCCATGATCGTCGCAGTATCTAGCAACACCGTTGTTCTTGAATTTTGTTCCATTGTCGGATCGAACACTTACGATCTCATCTTCTTTTTGGGTTTGGAGCAGTCTGAATAAGGTGGTAAGAATGTCATAGCAATTGTCTTTTGTAATCATCATTTCTACCCATGTATATCTTGAGTAATCATCCACCACAACTAGAGTATACTTATTTCCTCTAACACTTGCAGTGGTGACTGGTCCAAATAGATCAATGTGCAGCAGTTGCAAACATCTAGTAGTTGAGGGATTTATCTTGCTTGAGAAAGACTGCTTCGGTTGTTTGCCAATTTGACACGCGGCGCACTTCTTGTCATGATGATCAGCAACCTTAGGAAGTCCTTTAACCAGATTATTCCTGCTGAGTTTAGATAGATACTTGAAGTTCAAGTGACTTAAGCGCTTGTGCCACAGCCAACTATTTTCGCTCACACTTTTAGCTACAAAACAAAGATTAGTACTAGAGTTCATACTATGGAAATCAATAATGTAAATATTTGTCTTACGATATCCCGTGAGTAATGTAGCCCCAGTTTTGCCATTCTTGATAAGACATTGAGTTGAGGTAAAATGGCATTCTAATCATTTGTCGCAGAATTGAGATATGGATAATAAATTGTGCTTGAGTCCTTCAACGAGAGAGACTCTTTCAATGCACACTTTGTCTTTCTTGAGCTTTCAATATGCTACAACTTGACCTTTGTTATTATCACCAAATGTTACGGAGGGACCTCTTTCTTCATGAACATCTTCAAGTAAGGATTCATCTCCAGTCATGTGTCGTGAACACCCACTATCGAGAATCCATTCATACGTTTTAGCTTTTGAAGATCCAGCCATGAAGCAAAGAACCTGAAATATAAACATTTAAAGAAGGTCCCCTTTATTCCTTTTCGGGTCCTAGAGTTAGCAACTTTTGACGACCCACTCTTGCTTGACCTTAGGATTTTTTACGTCCTTTGGCATTGGGAGTGAATCTCAAAAGGCATTCCACGGCCTTATGTCCCGAACAATCACAAATAGAACAATGATAAAAGCCACCAATCACGTGAGTTTTTACAAACTCTTTACTCTTCTTTAGGATAGCATTCTTCTTTGGGTCAGATGAGCCAGCCTTAACAAAATCCTTCTTTTGAAATTTTGGAGCGCTTTTTCTTGGAGGGCACATAGGGCTAGGAGGCTCACAACGGTGAGGCGCGTGGCTCCTAGGCGCATAATGTGCACTCGGAGAAGGAGCGCGCCTTGTTTCAAGAATGATTTTGCTAGAGGGTGATTCATCTGCAGCTACTTCCTTCTCTTTAGCTTTCCCAAATTGTTTCGTTGGGTAGACATAATGGAATGTTTGTCTCTTGACTTTTTCCTTTCCTTTACCCATTGAATTAGAATGTTTTTCCTTGGGAATTTCATGAGTTTGCTGAGTTGTAAATACACTATCTCTTTCAGCACAAACGTCACACTTAAAGTTGTCACTAGTTGGTGATGTGAATCCCAAGCCACTTTTATCACCACTGGCTTTTTGGGACTCAAAGATACCATCCATAGTGACACGATAATTGGACCACTCATTTGTAATCTTTTTAAGATCAGTAATTTGAATGACCAATTCATTGTTTTGAGCTTTAAGAATTGAGTTCTGTTCCGTTAGATAAGTGTTTTTAACAGTAAGAGGAGTCATGCTCTTTATCTGCTCTTTAAGGAGGGTGAGTTCAGATTTTAATAGAGATTTCTCAGTCTTAAGCTGGGAAATTTCATCACATGATAGTGCTAAGGCTTCCTTCATATCACTAAAATGACTGATTACCTTTTCAGCCTCTTTGAATAATTTTTCTTGCTTTACAATGTCTTCATCATGATTGATTGTAGGAATAGGTACAACTTGAGGTCTAATGTATTATCTATTTCTGAGTTTGCTTCTAGCACTCAGATCACATCTGGAGAATAACAATCCACCATCGCTTTGAACCAGAGTGAGAAATCCTTGTTCAACGAGCTCCTAATGGTTGGTCCTTTCTTCTTTTTCACTTCTTGAAAACCTGCCGATTTCTTGATTGGTTTATTCAAGACATTCATATCAGGAACATCCTTTGAGTAGTCATCATCAGAATCATAAACATCAACATCATCATCCTTTGCCACCAAACAAACGAGTCCATCATCAGAATCTTCATCGCTCTCTTCTGAGTCTATTTCAATCCAAGTGTTCTGCTCATTTGCTGATGATTCTTCTTCAGCAACCATTCCCTTGTGACGAGTGAATTTGGGAGTATGGCTGCTCTTTTTCTGCATGTACTCAAATTTGGGAATTGGGCAGCTTGAAGCAAAGTGTCCTGGTTTCCTGCAATTAAAACAAATAAGGTCTTCTTTTCTTTTAGAATCACTGCTCCTCGTGAACTTTGGAGGAGCTCTACTTGTAGATCCTTAAGCTTTGTTGAATGAGCCGGGTTTTGAGAACTTTCTGAACTTCTGGAATCTCTTCACAAATAAAGCGAAGTCTTCATCATCCATGTCTAATAGCTCAGAAGTAGAGATTTTGGGATCTGAACTTTTCTCATTTTGTACCGGTGCAGGCGCATGCGCTTCCTCTCTATGCGCCACCATAGCAATGGATTTTGATTTTCCTTCAGTTTCACTGATGCACTGAAGTTTGAGCTCAAAAACCTTGAGATTTGCATAAAGGTTCCTTAAAGTCCATACATCTAAAGTTCCAGCGTCTTCAAGGGCGCTAGATTTATGTAGGTATCTTGATCCAAAAGCAGCAAGGAAATTAGTGTTTAATTCCTTATTTGAGAGCTTCTTTCCAAGTGAAATACAGAGATTGATGATTTCACAATAGCGTTCATAAGTATGTCTAAGAGTTTCACCGGGGAGTTGAGAAAAATTGTTGAATCTCGTTTGCAATTCGTATCTCTTGTTCTCCTTGCAAACCGTGTCTCCTTCTATATTCTCTTCAATAGCATCCCATAATTCATTGGCGGTAGCATAATGCATGACTTGTTGTTTCATAGCCGTGCTTAGAGTGCTTAGGAGAATGTTTCTTGCTTTGCCATCATTTGCGACTCTTCTTGTTTCTTCCTCAGTCCATTCTTCCTTTGGTTTCTTGATGGTTGGTTGAGCAGCGTTGGTGCGTGGATTTGGATTCTCTTTCATTGGGATGTAAGGTCCATAAACCACGGTGTCATGAAGCCTTTCATCAATTGAGGTAAGATGAGTCAAGATGCTGAATTTCCACACGTCAAAATGATCTTCATCAAAGACTGGAACATGTGTGTAGTTAGCAGTTACCGAAGGTTTTGAGTTTGCCATATCGAATCGGCACCCAAGCTGTTAAGCTTGAAAAACAAAATTTTTTTTATAAAGGTGTAAGCTCTGATACCACTTGTTGGTCCCAAAGGGCAACAAGGGTATGGAAAATAGCTAGAGGGGGTGAATAGCTGTTTTAAAATTCTTTCCGTACCCTTGATAAACTCAATTGCAAATGCGCCCTTTATCAAATAAGCGTTATGAAATGTGCCTAAGTAAGTGAGTGAAATGCACAGCGGAATTTAGTTAAGTAAATAGGCGCAAAGTATGATAAAGGAGGTGCACACACACTCTAAGTATTTTGGCTCAAAGTGGGTGAAATAAGGAACTAAGGCAAATGATATAACAAACACAACACAATTCAATCCAATCAATCTACAATGAGTAAACAAGCAAATAGTGAGATAAGATAATAACTTGAAAGTAAATGACAAGAATTGAATGTGCGCTATTTGGAGAGGTTCGATCGGGAAATGATCTACGTCCTCTACCAAGATGGTTAGTCTTGGATTTCTAATAAAGATCTTATAATATGAGAGAGTGTTAAAATTACAACGTTTGAGCTTATATACTAACTCAAGATCTAATATTCTATGAAAGAACAAATCCTAGACAAAACCGGTGTATCTCTTAAAGAAAGATCTAAGTGATCAAACTTAAAGAGGTGCGTGTGTGTTCTTAGTTTTAAGGCTCTTTAGATCTATGAGATTTAGAGCACAATAAAACTAAAGTGTTTTTGCTTGAGGATCTGGGCTAAGTATGAAGGTATGAAGATGTTCTTGAGGAATATGGGAATTCAAAGGCAATCTTCAAATCTTCAACAAATGCTTGAGAGAGAAATTCAGAGATTCTTAGCAACTTCAAAATGTTTGAACTTATGAGGTATTTATAGTAGAGCTCCAAAAACTAGCCGTTGGAAATCCCTTGAGGATAAGGTTAAAGGACAGATTTGATGTCGCTTATTGAGTGGAGCACGTGTCCTTTATAGCCGTTAGACACATAACACAAATATAATCATTATGGACAGGTGTCCTTAGATGCGGGTGCATAAGTGTTATTTAAACACCGTTGGATCATTGGCGTAGTTTGAATTTCTTCATGTCTTCAATAAATCACCAAGTGTTAAATCATTTACAATGGGGAGAATGAGCCAAAGGGGCGCATAAGCGCATTGAGCCATCTGGGGTGCATGATCATGTGCGCGCTTCAAGGGGCCGCATGGCTCAAACTCAGCTTTGTGATTTTCCTCAATCTTGACATTCTTGCCCTATTCCTAAGCCTATTCTATTACAATGGACTACCTAAAAAATGAAGTATAAATACTTCTTACATATGGGTCTTAAGTCCATGAAATAAAACTTAGGTGATGTATCAATCAAATCTAATCAATCCTATTACATTGAAACTGAGATATAAGTGGGCATACCCAACAGAGCCAAAATAATCTTTTGAATGGTTAAAGATGGAAACTTTAACATCCAAATGGGTGAATCTTCTAAGGAAAGGCCTTAGGATATCAAAAATCAACCTTTGGATGGATAAAGATTGAGTCTTTACCATCCAAAGGGACATTATTGGAGTTAGATCAAGGTTTGAATGATGAAGATTAAAACTTTATCATCCAAACTTGATCATTTCACCATAAAATCAACTTAAAAGTAAAGACATGAAATTTAACTTGCATAAATGTAAAGACATAATATAAATTGCATAAAAGTAATGACATAATGTAAAGAGCATTAATGTAAAGACATAATGTAAAGTGCATTAATGTAAATACATAATGTAAAGAGACATTAAATGATAACAAGCCTTGATCATCTTAGGTTTAAACCCTTGGAACATGAGGGTACCATTGATTCATATCAAGAACTTGGTTCCAAATCATAATATGTGCAAGAATAATAAAGACACAATATAAATAAGGCAAAATAAAATAGATTATGAGATGAAGAGAAGATGTGGAGAAGGAGGCCTCGCCAATTTTGGTTCTAAGCCTATCTTATTTCTCTCTTTTCACTCAAGAATGTGTTTGTATCCCTAATCTGCTCTCAGTTTGGCAGAGTTTACACACACAAATTATTTTCTCCCCCCCCCCTGAAATGATCAGCAAGGGTCTCAATATATAAGGACTGAGGGTACCCATAGTAGCCATACGGCTAGGGCTGTCCCGCGTCCAAACCATCTGTACGGCTCCGCCTGGCGAGCTTCTGGATTTTTCCAATTTTAATTCTAGAATAGTCCTGGAATTTTAGGTTATCTTAGTAAGGTCCCAACCTATCAGTTTATCCCTAAATGGTGCTAAGATTTCCTCTAAAGTTGGTTAATTTCAGATTGGGGTACTTACAACTAGTGAAGGAGAAACTGAAGTACAGAAGCCAAGTGACTCAAGTGATGTGCAGATCCTAGATGATGAAGAAATGGATGTTCAACTAACTCTTGCTGACCACTTCAAGCATCTAAGATCAGCCAAGAAGACTCCTAAACCACATATTGAAGCAGACCCAACAGCTGAGGAAGCAGTCTCAACAGCCAAGTAAATTGAGCCAACAGCTGAGCCTCAAATCCATGCCGCTGACAAGGTAACCTCTTCATCCTCCTCTGCTGGTCACTTTATAGTGAAGATAAGACTTGTGAGATCACCCTCCCCTTCTCCCAAAAGGCATATACAAGCATCTCCTCCCTCTCCCTATTTAACCTCCAGTTCAGATCATATTTCTGCCATTGAATGCATTCTTCACCTTCATTTTTCTCAAACCCATTCACATGTTGAAACTCATAGGGGGAACTCTCCTAGGTCAGAGAGCCCTGTTAAGTCAAGGGGGAACTCTCCAGTTCATATGTCCATCCCAACAGCTGAGTCTCAACCTCAATCTGCACCTCCTCCTTCATCAAATCCTCTAACCTCTCTACCTCCTAGAATCCCTGTTCACTCCTCTGTCCTACCTATTCTCAATCCCAAACTCATTGAGTTTATTAAGGATAAGACAGTCTCAAATTTGTCTAAGGAAGATAGCACATCCCTTTTTTAACAGCTATCTAACAAATTTTCTTTAGATGAAGCCCTCAAGGCTTTTGAGTTCATGAGATTGAGAGAGGCCAGGATTTCCCAAGGTCAAGGTGGATCATCAATTCCCCAGTATGTCTCAACATCTAACCCCCCCCCTTCTAAATCAATTCCTCAATCTCAAATTGATCTAGACACCTCAATGCCTGCTCCTAGCTTTTGGGCCCTTGACTGTGCCATTGACTTCTCAATCACAGCTGTTAAAGAAGCCCACAAAAAGATTAGTTCAATTCCTATCCTCCTTCCTCTTCTTAATCCTCACAATCTTTCCAACCCCTGGGAAATGACAAAGACCCACATAAGCATTCATGCTAGAAACATTGGGGGTCAACTCTTCTATGCTTATGAAGAGTGGAAGAAATTTAGAATCACTACTCAATACGGCTTCTTCTTTTCTGCTCCAAAACTGCCCAATCCCCTCAATCTTTCAAACCTTCCTGAGTGGGAATTTGTCTTCTCCCATCTCATTTATAAGAATCTTTTGGAATGCCTATACACCCCTTCCTCTCTTGTATATGCTCTGTGCATTCAATCTGCTCAGTCTGTCTTCTGGACACTACTATCTCAAAAAAGCGGCATACTTGGAATTATTGTCAAAAATCTCTTCCCCATCTCTGCTGTTTACCCTCAACACTTACCTCCCCCTCCTCATGCATTTCACAAGAAATCTAGATCAAAGCTTGCTGCCCTCCTATCAAACTTTGACCCATTCAAATACACCCCACCATATTACCTCACCTACACTGACTTTAACCAATTCTCAGCCTCCCTTATCAAACAACTCAAGTCCTCTCTCCTAAGAAAGCTTGATGACATCTCTGAATTCATAATTCAAAGAGGTGAAAATCCAATCCCTCCATCTCCTGAACAGCCAACCCAAACAGCTTACCCTCCTCCTCCTCCCAGCAGTCAACCCATTCCTCCAAGACCATCCCAAACATCCCTTCACTCTTTCTTCCAAGCTCCTCAATCTAGCCACCCTCCCAAATTCACCAAGAAGAGGCCTGCATCTCTTTACAATGATTATCCCATGGGGGTTACACTTTTTGAAGAGACCATGACCCCTCAACAACTACAAGCTTGGATTGGCCAAAGACTTCTGCATCACCAACCAGTTCTCACCAAGAATCAGTTGATAGCCAGACAAGACCAGCACTTCCAGTACAACTACATGATGGGTCTTGACTGGAACAATGAATGGTTCTACAGACAAAAAGAACCAGTGAGGAAAGCTGCTCTACTTTAAGAACTTGAAGCAGTGAAAAGAAGCCAGAATGTGTGAGAGCCCGCGCTCGAACCGTGATCCGCGCTCGCGTCCTCGCAATGGTTACCCTACTCGAGTTTTGAAAAGAAGAGTCGCCACCTCATTTTATTTTAAGGAAAATAGAGATAAAACCTTTTGTTTGAAAAAGAAGTGGGTTCGGGGGCTAATTTACGAGAAGAGAAGGTGTTAAGCACTCCACTCGCCCTTTCGGTCTCTAGCATGCTTCCGCCTACGCTTCATTTTATTTGCCCTTTGAAAAAATGTTTTATGTCCTAACTTGTGAAAAAGTGTGTATGTTTATGTACAGGGGAGTCTTCTAGTCTAGGCACATTCATTTTAATTCGCAACCGGGAAATCGGTTTGGGTGGATTCCCCGATTGGTTTTCGAAAATGGTTTGATCATGTCAAGAAAGAAAACATCCACGGGAGGGGGATTATGTACAGTCTGGGATATACATATATGCAAAATTGGGAGACAAATCCCATAAATAAAATAAATGTCCTCGTGACGGAGCTTTTGTCGATTTTGGCGTCATTCTCCTTCCCCGAGCCATCGTACCTGTCCTAAAATGATCCAAATCCAAAACTAAAAAATTGGGGATTACTCCCAGAATGTTAGAGATCATTGTGAAGTTTTTATGGATTTTTAGATTAAATTTGGACTCCAAATGTTGACAAGAAAGCTTTTCACAAAATCTGCCCAGAAAAAATTACTCAACAAACATAGCACATTGACCACCAATTTTAACCATCTTAGCTCATGAATATGACAAAATACCAAGAATGAAAGTTCAAGGACAGATTGAAAACGTGAAGATTCCAAAATTTTGAGTTCATAATATGAGTTTAAGTTGTTCAAAAGGTCTCTGACATTTCGATGTCAGAGACTGGAAGTGCAGAAACTGAAGTCTGAAGGCTGAAACAAGTGAGTGAAAAGAGCACTTCCATTGGTGAAAAAAATGTTTCAAAAATATTTTAAAGTTCCTGAGCATGTGGAGAATAAAGTTAATGTTTTGACCTTTGTCAAAAAACCACGTTTTCATTGAGTTTTAAGCACAAGAACAGAGCATGGCACACAGGAAAACAAACAGGACAGCATGTCTGTAACTCAGATCTATGCATGAAAATTCGACCTAAACATGGAATCTGATCATTAAACTTGACGAGAATGAACTTCAATACGTGATGAAAAACTTTGATGTTTTGACTCAGACCCAGAAACCACTTTAAGATGGAGTTTTAAAAGCATGAAAAACGTTGGTCTGAGCAGAGTATGGAAAAACTGGAAGTTTAAGCCATGAAAATGGGTTTCAAAACATGACCAAAACTCAAAACCAAGTTATGAAACTCATCGAACTTATTATTTGACATGTTTAGAACATTATCCAAGAGTCACTTTGCATTAAAAACCAAGTTTTGCATGAATGTACATGGAAATGAAAAGAGAGGGCAGATTCTGGGATTTTAGAGAAAAGATGAGAACTTGCATGGATAACTCAAAGAAATGACCATATTGACTCTCATGAAAGCATGCAAACTTGATGACCTGAATATTAACAACAAAGATTCACCATTTACATGTACACATTACAAGTTTTACATGGAGAAAAACATGAAGAATGAAGGAGACCTAGTCATTAGTTGACTAGGTCCCAAACTAGTTACATAACCACCTACATAGCTAAAGATTCAAAGTTTACCTAGAGATTTTACCTAGCTTGTGATATGGGGTTGTGCTTCCTTTGTCTACCCAAGGGAAGACTTTTTTTTGTTGTTGATTTGAGTTGTTTGAGTTGATTGAGAGTTTGTTGTAGTTGTTGTTGAGATTTGAGTTTGAGTAGGTGTTTGAAGGTTGTTTTTGTGGTGTTTTTGTGGTGGGGTAGTGGTGGAGGAGTGGTGGTGGAGTGTTGGTGGAGTTGTGGCTGAGTTTAGTTTGAGAGAAACTTGGAGAGGATCGGGTAGGGAGAGTAATATGCAAAAATGCTTCTTATCCCCCCTTTTTGATCACCAACTGGGGGGGGTATATGGAAGGAGGTAGAAACTTGTTTCTTTGGACCGAAATGCCCCTTAAGGAAGGTAGGGGGGTGAGGTACCCTGGGATACCCAGTTTTCTTGCAAGGGGTCCTGGAAAAAAAAATCTCCAACAAAATGATTGAGTTTGTTGAATTATTGGAGGTCAAGCTTGATTGATCAAGGCCATGTGAGTCATCCCATGGAATGCCCAGCAAATGGCCATGTTTTGTGGTCATGCAATTCATCATTTTCGGCTCCGCTTTCTTGTTCCGTGATGTCCCGAACTGCTCCGGTGTGCATGTAACGGTGTCCCGTTCGTCTGTGCGTTCAATACGAAAGTTGCTCGGAATATTTTTCTGTTTACACCGGTATATCTAAAATTTGTTAATAAGCAAGGATTATCATAATAAAATTTTAAATGCATAAGATGTCCGGTAAAAGGCTTTTTAGGGGTGCGGGGCCCGCCTTAGGGTCCCGACGCTCGATTTTAGGAAAATACGCCTATTTGCTCAGTTTTGAGTCCTGGTCACAACCTCGGACTCGGTTTCTTCATCCGATACACCGATAAGGCGGTCGGTAATCCCGAACGGCCAAATCTGGGGTTTTAGGTCAATTATCGTGTTTAGACCGAATTAAGGGTTGGTTTTAGGGGTGAGAGATCGGGGTGTCTACAGAGCCCCTCGTCGAATTCACTTGTGATGTAAAGTGGATTCGACGATCTATTATAGACAACCGATCTCGTCTAGGGTTTAACGGCAGGGCCCAAAGTAGGGCTTCCTACATATCCCTTGCGGGAATCAAGCCTCCGTAGTTCTGCACAAACAATCAATCAAACTCAAACATGGTCGAATTCGGGTGCCCGAGTTTCCTACGTATCTCTTGCGAGAATCAGACCAATCGTAGTTCAGCTAGAACAAATGCTGGGGATGCATCGAGAATTCGAATTCTCTTTGCTGGGGATTGAAAGTAAAACATGATTTGATTTGAAAAGATTGCCGACTGAAGCTCTTGCCTTAAGAGCTGCCTACGTATCCCGTGCGAGAATCAAGTCGGGGCGTAGTTCTGAGGGAGATCCAACTCGAGCGCTCGAGCAGACCAGAAAGTAACCAAATATTCGAGGGGATCAAATTCGGGGGTGACCGAACAGACCGGGGTAACCAAACATTCGAAATAAGGGGTGGTCGAACCTGAGGTGACCAAACATAATTCGAGGAGGTCGAATTCGGGGGTGACCGAACAGACCTGGGCAAACAAATCATTGAAATGGAGGGTGATGACTTCTAGAGGGTTGGTCGGCCTATCAGTCAATAATATTGATGGGACTCTAGGGGGTTCGTCGGCCTATAAGTCAAAGAGATTGAGGAGACTTCTAGGGGGTTCGTCGGCCTATAAGTCAAAGAGATTAAGGAGACTTCTAGGGGGTTAGTCGGCCTAGAGATTGAAAGACTTCTAGGGGGTTCGTCGGCCTATAAGTCAGAGGTATAATCATTAGAGGAGTCTAATTCGGGGATGCCAAACAGACCAAAGTAACTGAATGTTTTGAAAAGGTCAAATTAGGGGATAACCAAATTGACCGGAAGTAACCAAACTTTTTGAAAAGGTCAAATTCGGGTGTAACCAAATAGACCGGAAGTAACCAAATGTTTTGAAAAGGTCAAATTCGGGTGCCCGAATAGACCGAAAATAACCAAATTTTTTGAAAAGGTCAAATTCGGGTGTAACCGAATATACCGGAAGTAACCAAATATTTTGAAAAGGTCAAATTCGGGTGCCTGAATAGACCGGAAGTTGTAGACACCCCGCCTCGGACCGCTCACCCCGATTGCACACTTGGTTTTGTGTTTCTCCCTCTTCTAAGTGTTTTCTGTTAGTTTCTGTTACTTTGGTTAAGTTCCAGACGGACTCCGGTAAGTCCCGGGACTAAACTGAATAACAGTTCTAACTTTCTAGTCCATTCTGTCAAAAATTGCTTCTCAGAGTCGCGCGCCTCCGCCCCTTGAGGCCAGACGCGCGCGCCTTCCGCCGCCTAGGTGGGATGCGCGCGCTTCTGGGGCGTGTCAGTTACAGATTCTGCCCAAGAATCTCTCCCTTGCTCATTATACATGATTTTGCCCGGGAAAGATTTCCTGGAGACTCCGTTTGGCTCCAAAAACAGTCACTTTTCAACTATAAAAACCCCTCCAATCCATCATTGGAGGGGGACCTGAAAAAATCATCACTTTAGACTTTTTACTCACTCTTTGCCTAGACCTTTCCTTTGGGACTTCTTCAACAAAAGTACTCAACCTCTTGTTCAAGGCTTTACAAGAGGTTCTCTTTTTGAAGGATACTATAGGTAAATGTCTTAAGCACTTATCTTCTTCTTCTTCTTCTTCTTCTTCTTCTTCTTCTACAATCAAGTGTGCAATCACCCAAAACCATTTGGGACATGACACCAATGGTCCTTTCATTACATTGAATTGGCCTAGGAGTCATCTCCCTACATTTTAACTCTAAAACCCCTTTTTATCATCATTTTAATAGGAAGAACACATTTATCTTTAAAAGTGAATTATGAACAAACAAGACCGACTTTGCTCGGGCGAAATGGGTGTTTAAGTACTTCCCATTTCGTAACCTAACCCCCGAACCCTTCTCTCCTGAATCTCTGGTTTTCGTACAAAAATTGGATTTCTTTAGGTTTTCTCGCGTTCCTCCAAAAACGTGGGTGGCGACTCTAAAATCAATTAGACATCCTAGGTAACCCACGCGCTCTAGCCAATCCGTGGTGTCCCCCCGGGGTATCTACAGTGGCGACTCCGCTAGGGAATGCTTGAGGGTTAAACTTGTGTTTCTGTTCATAATTCACTTTTCTGGGCATTCTGGAAATTGACATGGGATGCGCGCGCCTCGGACCTTCATGGTCCAAAGCGCGCACGTCCCGCGTCAAATTCCCGAATCGCCCACCTTCCATGTGTTCTTCCTATTCTTCCTACTATTTCGTGTTGACAAACATTGCAGGGGTTTCATCACACAATCAGGACCAGGGCAATCCCCTGAGTCCATAAGTTTCTGATAATCTGACAGGTGAGCCCAGAAGCGGGCGCTTCCCAGGTACAATGCGCCAGGCGTGCGCTTCCCACAACACTAGCCAGAGGCGCGCGCTTCTGGGTCAATTTCCAGGGCAAGAACAGGTTTCAGTGACTGGACAGAACAGTGGGGTGTGGGCACAGTTGTCTATATCAGGACAGAATTGAACCCTTGGACTGTTTAATTTTATGTTTTATTTACCGGTCACACGGGTGATTCGGGAGTTGTAATTTACGTGCTTATGTGTTTTTTTTATCTTTTCTTTTCAAAAAAAAATTAAAAAAAAAAATTTTTGTCACGTGATGGACCTCACACTACGCGCACAATTCTTATCAACTACTCACTATCGAGTCACACAAGTCCAACCCGAAACCCGTCGAGGCCCGTCCTAGAAATTTTCAAGCTCCACTCGACCTTGGCTCTTTCGAAGCGGTAAACCTCAGCCCGTGGCGTAGTTCATGACTACATGCCGGTGGTGACCTTTAAGCCTCATATTCAAGCCGAGCACAAACCACACAATTCTAGTCTAGGGTCTAACACTCCGTGACTCAAGTCGGTTTCCATGTACCAAGATTTCCCTAAACTAATGTTTTCAAATCATACATGCCAACTTGTTGAAACGGACGCAATAAAAATCCGTCCCCAAAAGTGGTTATCTTGGACGAAAATAAAAAAATCCGTCCCCGCATGTATGCTTTACTACATTAATTTAGTTTAATCCCGACACATGTAGGATTCACAAGCGCGATGGAATCCGATGAGTATATGGGACCGCGAGATGGTCTATATACTAGTGTGACGATTCCATTATCTTCTTAGAAACCCCAAAAGGGACCCATTCCCTCCGACTTATAAAATAAAAAAAATAAAAAAGAGTCTTTTTTCTTATGTGGTTCGAGTCGTGTGCCCAACTGTGTGTTCTCAACCTCTTCATGGACCGAAAGTGTGAACCGAGACTGACAAGGGCTACTTCTCCAATTATAGGTCCGATTGGTACTCTCCGCATCTACAGGGATTCATCCAACAGGCTTGTCCGTGAACCGATCACTCCAACAGCTTCTACATCATCAATGGCCGGCGATTCCAGCACCAACAACGCCATGACTCTCGAACAGCTTTCTGCCTGGTTCAAACACTCCAACAACAAGTCTCTACCCTTAACCAAGAGGCTCAAACCAAAGAAGCCTTGTGGCAAGCTCATGTCGACAGTCAAAGGGAGGCCCACGAGGCCGAGGTTGACCAACTGAAAGCCAAACTCCTCAAGCTCTCCAAGAACAAGGGGGTTAATGACAATGAGGAATCTGAGTGGACCGAGGGTTTGTTTGAAAGCCCATATGTCAGCACCCGCACCAAAAAAGTGGGGAAACCAAGCACCGACAACAGCGACCCCAAAATGGTCGATTCCATCATGGCCTACATTGATCAGAAATTCGACGGCCTCAACATGGGAAAAGGCTCCAACACAAGCCTTTATCAGTCATCCATCCTCATGAGCACGATGGCCGCTCTCCCTGACAAATTCAAGATGCCCGACATTAGCAAGTTTAAGGGCAACTCATGCCCGATGGCTCACATCGAGACTTACATTTGGGCTATGGTTCCGAAGAAGGTCTCCCCAAAAGTTATGGCTAAATGCTTTCCTCTCAATCTCGAGGGGGCGGCAAAGGATTGGTATGCAACTCTCCCGCTCACCGTCCGTCTTGATTGGGATGCCGCTATGCTTGCCTTCAAAAATCAATATCAAGGCAACACCACTCACCGGCCCACAAGGAAAGAGCTCGAGAATACCACTCAAAGAGATAACGAGTCCTTCATTGACTTCACAAGGAGATGGAATGACAAGCTCTCTGAAATTGTTGAGAGGCCAAACACAAAAGAGCAAATGGACATCTTCCTCAAGTGTCTCAAGATTGATCTCCGCACCCACCTAAGTGGGGCTTGCTACTCCGACTTCTCTCAAATGTATGAGGCGGGGGTACGCATGGATGACTTGCTCAAGGAGATTAAAAAGGCCACTCCTACTTACCGATACAAGGCCGCCTCTAGTTCAAACAAAGAGGCTTCTGTCAATGCCGTTACTACTGACAAGGGGAATTACAAGAAGGTTCCCCCACCACAAGGCAAGTGGTTCCAAAACGACCGCGTCTACACTCCTCTCAACGGCATGACCATCACCGAGGCCTATGAAGCTCTAAAGGCCAAGGGACAAATCACCCCTCTTCAAGGGTACAAGCAACCACAACCGCTCCGTGCCAATCATGCTCACCATAAATGGTGTGACTACCATCAATGCACCGGCCACCTCACCGAGGATTGCTTCTCCATCCGCAACACCATCCAAGACCTCATAGACAAGAAGGAATTCATAATCCCTAATGAGGGTGGTGTCAATGTAATAGAGGTAGTAGAGTTTGAAGGAACCACTCATTCGATCCCAATTGTGAATGAGGGCTCCGATGATATGAATAAACTTGATAATTCTTGTTATGTTGTGACTTATGATGAGATTATGAAGGAAGTCTTAGAGAATAGGAAGAAGAATCTACAAGGGACCGTGAACGTGCTCACTCGCAGTGGCCGAGTAACAACGAGCGCAATCCCTCCCAATACCGCAGCAACCAAACACCTCTTCTCAAATATCGCAAACACACGACATACCCGAAGATCCTTTGTTAACACAACTCAAGAAGACGCAAGCCAACATATCCATCTGGGACCTTATTGCATCATCAAAGAAACACCGAGACCTCGTCATCAAGAACTTGGATGACACATCAGTCTCTCCCGACACGACTCCTGAGGACCTCACAGCAATGATAGGTCACATTCACTTCGGCAATGTCATCACTTTTGCCGACATGGACCTCCCGCCGTTTGGGTCCGAACACAATGAAGCCATCTACCTCAAAGTAAGGGCAAGGGGGAGACCCATCTCAAGGGTTCTAGTAGACGGTGGTTCTGCACTCAACTTAATGCCTAGTCGAGTCATGGGCATACTGGGGCTCAAAAACTCTGATTTACAACCCTCCGCACAAGTCATTAGAGGGTACGATAGCACTGCCCGTACGGTCATGATAGAAGTTGATATCGAATTTGGAAACATGATCATGCCCGTCCCATTCCAAGTACTTGATGTCCCTGCTTCATTCAACTTACTCCTGGGCCGACCTTGGATCCACAGTTCCAATGCGGTACCTTCCACTCTCCATCAGTGTGTCAAGATCAGAAATGGGGACGAGATAGTCACCATCATGGCCGAGAATGTCACCATCCACAGAAGTGGGGGACAACCCGTTCACCAAGTCCAACACGGGATAGAAGATGCCACTCTCTCCGGCGTCAACACCATCGACAAAGAAGGAGGAAACAGACAATGGACCCTCGGCAATCCTAAAATCCTCCGCATGATGAGGAACATGAATCACTTCCCCGGTCTAGGCCTAGGGAAGCATCAACAAGGGATATTACACCCCGTAGAAATTCCTTTTGTCAAGAACAAGTTTGGTCTGGGGTACGAGCCCACTGAAGATGACTTGAAATATGAGCAAGCAGTCAAGAATCAAAAGACCCAAGCTCGCAAAGAAGGTCGACGATATGAAATCCCTGACTTGAGACCTTACCGCTACACACTAAACGGTTACTTTGTTCGCCAAGGGGAAGATGTCCCGTACATGATCTTTCCCGAACCGTGGGTTAACGACAAGGGCGTCAGAAAGCCCGGTCTCGAGATCTTCACTGATTGTGAAATACCGACGCAAGAAAGCGAGCTTACTCCAATGTCACCCCGAGAGTGGTGGGGAAAGAAAGTGACTATAGAGTCCGAGGTAGAGATTACCGTGGGGGAAGAATTATCCGATCTAGCCTCCATGTTCGAAGAATTTGCCATCTTGGACGATTGCCAAGTCAACGCCATCTACGACACCGTTGTCAGAAAGGAAACCATCAGTGAGATCCCGCCAAGATCCGAGCCAATCAACAACTGGTATTCAACAAAGGGGCCCGTAGTATCCGAGGATTTCTTGGTCCGAGAAATGGGTTGCATACCCCGTACAGCAACAAAGGAAGAACGGCTCACACTTACTTTCGAGTCCGAGAGTGTTTCTAATGCCCTCACCCAAGAGGATATGGAGGCAATAGCTGAGCGTGAGTTTCCTTTCTTTGCTAATGAAAAATTCGATATTTCTGAGTACCCCGAGATTGCAAACATCATAAATGATGAATTAACTAATAACAAACTTAATGAACAAGTTAATAACGATTCAAATTATGATGAAATAGACCACGAAAACATAACATACCTAAATGAACTAGCTCAACAGGTCCGTTGTCGTGGTGAAAATGGTCCAGGGGCCGATGAGGAATTGCATGTTGTTAATCTGGGTACCGACGAAGAGCCGAAAGAAACGAAGATTGGCAGCTTCTTCAAGGGGGAAGACAAAGACAAATTGACTACACTGCTCAGAGAATTTGTGGAAGTATTCTCATGGTCGTACAAAGACATGCCGGGTTTGGACAGAAAGGTCGCGGAGCACAGAATTCCGATCAGAGAGGACGCCAAGCCAGTAAAGCAGAAGCTCAGAAAGATCAAGCCAGAATGGTCTCTACAAGTCAAAGAAGAGATTGAAAAGCTCCTCAGTGTGGGTTTCATCAAAGTCATTGAGTATCCGACTTGGCTAGCCAACATTGTGACAGTCAGAAAGGCAAACGGCAAGGTTCGAGTTTGTGTGGACTTCCGGGACTTGAACAAAGCTTCCCCGAAAGATGATTTTCCACTACCAAACATCGATATGCTCGTCGATTCAACTGCCAACTATGAAGTCCGCTCATTTGTGGACGGTTTTGCCGGTTACAATCAGATTCTCATGTCCAAAGAGGATCAACACAAAACAGCTTTCACAACTCCGTGGGGCACTTTCTGCTACACAGTCATGCCGTTCGGACTAAGGAACGCTGGGGCTACTTACCAGAGGGCTGTTACTGATCTTTTCCATGACATGATTCATAAAGAGATCGAGGTCTATGTAGACGACATGATCATCCATTCGAAGGGAACCAATGGTCAACATTTGATCGACCTTCGCAAGTTCTCTGAAAGGCTTCGACGACACAACATGAGACTCAATCCCACAAAGTGCACTTTTGGGGTCATCAGAGGAAAGGTTCTAGGTTACATGGTCACTGAAAGAGGAATTGAAGCCGATCCCTCCAAGATCAAGGCAATCATTGACATGCCTCCCCCAAAGACGCAGAAAGAAATCAAAGGTTTCATGGGCAGACTTCAATACATCAGTCGGTTTGTGCACCAACTCACCTCTATGTGTGAACCGATCTTCAAGCTACTCAAGAAAAATGTGGCTCTAGAATGGACCGATGCGTGACAAGAAGCCTTCAACCAAGTGAAACATTACTTGACATGCCCTCCAGTTTTGGTTCCACCGCACAAAGAGAAGCCTCTCTTTCTCTATCTCACTGTCAATGATGAAGCCCTAGGGGCTATGTTAGCACAAGAACAGCGAGACTCCACAAAAGATAATGCTATCTACTTTGTTAGCTGCCGGTTTCAAGGAGCTGAAAAGAACTACTCTGTCTTAGAGAAGTCTTGTGCTGCATTGGTTTGGGTTACTCAAAAGCTCAAGCATTATATGGAGGCCTTCCCAATCAAGTTGGTAGCAAAAGTGGACCCGCTCCGTTACATCTTCGAGAAGCCTTTCATGTCAACAAGAATAGCCAAATGGTATTTCATGCTCGCCGGCTACGATATCACTTACGTCACACTCAAATCCATCAGGGGGAAAGTGTTCAGTGATCAGCTTGCTGAATTTCCGTGTGACGAAGTGAAGGGGGAAGATGTACAGTTCCCCGACGAGCATTTAATTTGTGCTACAACAGAAGAAAACAAGTGGCAAATTTTTTTCGATGGCGCAGCCAATAAGCATGGATATGGCATAGGGATGTTACTTGTTGATCTAAAAGACATGTATACTCCAATCGCTATCCGCCTTGAATTTGAAGCCACTAATAACACCGCTGAGTATGAAGCTTGCATAGCGGGGCTCGAAGCAGCCCTCGAAAGAAATGTCACAAGTTTAGAAGTATTCGGTGATTCATTGCTCATCATCAACCAGACATCCGGAAAGTGGAAGATTCAAGACTCGACTCTGCAACGGTATGGTCAACATCTCGAGGAGTTGGTTGAACAGTTTCAAGAAATCACCTTCAATTACCTGCCAAGGGAGAAAAACCGTTTTGCTGATGCACTAGTCACCATCGCTTCACTGGTTGAAATACCTGAGGGTAAAATGGTGAAGCCCTTCAAAATTTCCCGAATGAACAGTCCGGCATACTACATGAGTATCGAGATCAACGAGGTCCAAATAAACTCCCTGTGGTATGCGGATATCATGAATTTCCTCAAGGATGGTGCTTATCCCGAGAATAGCAATAAGAAGTCTCAAATGGCATTGCAAAGACTAGCCTCCCGATATGTACGGATTGGGGACCGAGTCTACAAAAGGCATTACGAAGGGATCAATCTCCTATGCGCAAATGAGACCGAAGCTCAAGAAATAATGCATGAGATCCACAAAGGTAAATGTGGGCCCCATATAAATGGGTTTATGTTGGCCAAGAAGATACTCCGCATGGGTTATTATTGGAGTACCATGGAAAGGGACTGCATCGAGAAAGTCAAGAGGTGCGCCAAATGCCAATTCCATGCCAATCTACAGCATGCTCCACCCTCACAGCTTTACAATATGACTACGCCTTGGCCTTTCTCTTGTTAGGGCATAGACATCATCGGCAAAGTTCACCCTACTGGAAGCAACGGGCAACTACGCCTTGGCCTTTCTCTTGTTAGGGCATAGACATCATCGGCAAAGTTCACCCTACTGGAAGCAACGGGCAATCTTTCTTCCTAGTAGCCGTGGACTATTTTACAAAATGGGTCGAAGCACAGGCTTACCGAGTTCTCAACGCCAAGAAAGTGGCCGAATTCGTGAAAACCCACATCATGTGCCGATACGGCGTTCCTCATGAGATCATCTCAAACAACGGCTCTCACTTCGAGAAAGAGATGGACACACTCCTGGTATAATACAAGATCACTAAGCACAAGTCATCTCCATACCGCCCTCAAGCAAACGGCGCGGTCGAGGCAGCTAATAAGACAATCGAGACCATTGTAAAGAAAATGGCCTCCACTGGAAGGGATTGGCCCGAAAAGCTACCTCTAGCGTTGTGGGGCTACCGCACATCGATACGGACAGCGACTGGAGAAACTCCTTATGCACTGGTATATGGTTCCGAAGCTGTACTACCAATAGAGCTCGAAGTCCCATCCCTACGGGTCCTCCTCGAGAACCAAGTCAACAAAGTCGATTGGATGCAAAGTCGATATGAATAGCTAGCCCTACTCGACGAAAAAAGGCTAAGGGCAATCGAGCGTACGAGGTCCTATCAACAAAGAATGGCTAGGGCTTTCAACAAAAAGGTTAAGCCCCGAAACATCAGTGTGGGAGATTTAGTCCTAAGACAGCACCCTCCTAATGCCATGAACCCCTTGGAAAATGGGGACCCCGATGGATTGGTCCGTACGTAGTCAAGAAGATACTAAGCGGCGGTGCAGTCCGACTTGTGGACTTAGACGGAGATCAGCTGCCAAAGGAAGTCAACCTCGACAAATTGAAGAGATTTTACGTCTAATAAACGAAGACCAAAAAAAAAAAAAAAAGAGCTCGCTAGGTTGAAAACCCGCAAGGGCGGCCTAGGCAAAAATTAGAGCACGTGAAAAAAGAAGCCCGCTAGATTGAAAACCCGAAAGGGCGGTCTAGGCAAAAAACAGGGTGCACACAAAAAAAAATGGTCTTCGTTTGTTTGAACTACGGAGACCTGAGCCTCTACACTGGAGGAACGTAGGCAACCTTCGGGTGCGGTCTAAAACATAAACAAATACCCAAACCATTTCAAATTAACGACATGCAATTTTTATTCATTTCTTGAATCATTCTTATCATTACAACGGAAATGTTGAGCTACTAAAAGACTTAAAACATTAAATCCTAAACAAGTGGTCTATTTTAATTGCAATCTCTTGGGGGTACTAGGAAAAATCTAATTTTCTCTTGGCCTTTGAAGGACCACCCGAACGACCATCAATCCTACTCTTCTTGGGATGCCTAGGGACACTGATGCGGACCGATACCTTCTGCGCAACCGAGCGCCTCCGAGCATAAAAGTCATCCAAAGGGGTACCGAAAGGGTCGGTCAGGATGTTGTTCACATCAACAGCAGCTTCATTGTACCTCAAAGCACTACTGGGCTCAAAATCCCTTCCTAGCAACTCAGCCCGAAGAGCATCTACCCAAGTAATGCCACGGTAGACGGTACCAAGCAAATGATCCAAGTAACTCTCGGGAAGAAAAATGCTGCCCCGGTGCAATGGAGCGGAAACCCAACGGTCATGATCATCTCCCCAAGCCAACTGAAGCTCATTCGAGAAGTCCGGACCCATGTGTAGACACCCCGCCTTGGACCGCTCACCCCGATTACACATTTGATCTTGTGTTTCTCCCCGTTTTAAGTGTTTCTCGTTAGTTTCTGTCACTTCCGTTAAGTTCCTGACTGACTTCGTTAAGTCCAGGGACTAAACTGAATGACAGGGCTGACTTTCTAGTCCATTCTGTCAAAATTGCCTTCTCTGAGTCGCGCGCCTCCGACAGTAGGAGCCAGGCGCGCGCGCCTCCCGCCCAAAGCATGAAGCGCGCGCCTCTGGGCGTCAGTTACAGATTTCTGGCCAGGATTCTCTCCCTTGCTCAATTTACAGGATTTTGCCCGGGAAGGATTTCTTGGTGACTGAGTTTTGGCACCAAAAAACACCCTTCTTTCACCTATAAAAAACCTCCCTTTACCTCCATTTTCAAGGACCGGAAAATTGAACTTACAAAAACTATACCAAAACCACTTTCAAAAGATTCTCCAAGGATCTCATCAAGCAATATTTTGAAGGTCTTCAATTGTAGGTAAAAGTCCATCTTTTCCTTCTTTTCTACTTCATCTCCTCTTCTCTTTTACTCTAATCAAATGTGCAATCACCCAAATCATTTTGGGACATGGCTCTAATGATCACCTCATCTCATTGAGGTTGGTTAAGGAGTTATCTCCTACATTCCAAACTCTATTTTAACCCCCCCCCCCTTTTTATGACTTAAAGAAGAAAAAGAAGAACGTTATTTTCATGTAGATTTTGATCAAGCAAGACCAACTTTAGTTGGGCGAGATGGGTGTTTCGGTACTTCCCATCTCGTAATCTAACCCCGAACCTCAAAACAAGAATCTCTGTTTTCGTAATCAAACTTAGGCTATAATCAATAGGTTTTTCTTATGTTCCTCAAAACATAGGTGGCGACTCTAAACAATCTAAAACAAGTTAGACATCCTAGGATAATTCACCGCTCTAGCCTAAAGCCGTGGTTTCCTCCCGGTATCTACAGTGGCGACTCCGCTGGGGATGATTTGAGGGTTAAACTTGCATTCTGATCAAAATCTACATCTTCTCTTCTCTGGGCATTCTGACTCCTGATGGGGGAGGCCCGCGCTTCTGGCCTCTTCAGCCTTAGGCGCGCGCATCCCGCATCAAGGACCAGAATCGCCCACTTCTTCATGTTCTTCATCTTCTTCTTCTGCTATTCTGCACTAATCATTTCTGCAGGGGTTACAATATGAACATAGGACCAGGGCAATCCCCTGAGTCCAAAATCTGACATTCTGACAGGTGTGCCCCAGAAGCGCGCGCCTCCTAATAGCATTGTGCCATGCGCGCGCGCGTCCCATATCAACACTCAGAGGCGCACGCTTCTGGGTTGGTTCCCAGAACAGAAACAGGTTTCAGTGACTGAGCAGAACAGTGGGGTGTGGGCTCAGTCTGAATGCATCAGAACAGAATTGAACCCGCGGACTGTTTTAATTTTGTGTTTTATTTACCGGGTCACACGGGTGATTCGGGAGTTGTAATTTATGTGCTTATGTGTTTTGTTTGTTTTTCTTTCTTTTCAAAAAAAAAAAAAATAACAAAAAATTTTGTCACTTGTTAGACCTCACACTACGTGCACATATTCCTATGAACTGCTCACTATCGAGTCGCACAAGTCCAACCCCAAACCCGTCGAGGCCCGTCATAGAAAGTTTCAAGCTCCACCAGACCTTAGCTCTTTCGAAGCGGTAAACCTCAGCCCGTGGCGTAGTTCAAGACTACATGCCGGGGGTGACCTTTGAGCCTCATATTCAAGCCGAGCACAAGCCACCAATTCTAGTTAGGGTCTAACACTCCGTGACTCAAGTCGGTTTCATGTACGAGATTTCCCTAAACTAATGTCTTCAAATCATACATGCCAACTTGTGAAACGGACGCAATAAAAAATCCGTCCCCAAAAAGTGGTTATTTTGGACGAAAATAAAAATCTTTCCCCGCATGTATGCTTTACTACATAATTTAGTTTAATCCCCGATACATGTAGGATTCACAAACGTGATGGAATCCGATGAGTATATGGGACCGCGAGCAATGGTCCTATATACTAGTGTGACGATTCCATTATTTTCTTAGAAACCCCAACAAAAGGGATCCATTCCCTCCGACTTATAAAAAAAAAGAGTCTTTTCTTATGTGGTTCGAGTCGTGTGCCCAACTGTGTGTTCTAAGCCTCTTCATGGACCGCAAGTGTTACTCAAGACTGACAAGGGCCTCTTCTGCAATATAGGTTCAATTGGTACTTACAGAGTCTACCGGGATCGGCAAATCGGTGGTTAGTCCGTGAAGAGATTACTCCAACAGCTCCAACAGCAACCATGACTGGCAAAGCAGCAGCAACACCATGTCTCTCAAACAGCTCTCAACCATGGTCCAACTCCTCCAAGAGAAAAGTCTCCACCCTTAATAAGGAGGCACAAAGCAAAGACGACATTTGGCAATCCCACCTTGACAGCCAAAGGGAGGCCCACGAGGCCGAGATGGAGCTAATTGAAAGAAAAGCTCACTAATCTTGCCAAGGGAAAAGAACAAGAATAATGATGATGAATCCGAATGGACCGAGGGTTTGTTCAAAAGTCCTTATGTCAACACCCGCACCAAGAAAATGGGGGAGCGAAGAGTTCCGAGAACAATGAGCCCAAAAGGTGGATTCTATCATGGCCTACATCGACCAAAAATTCAACGGGCTCAACATGGGGAAAGGCTCCGACACAAGCCTTTATCAATCATCCATCCTCATGAGTACTATGGCCGCTCTTCCCGATAAGTTCAAAATGCCCGACATAGCAAATTCAAGGGCAACTCTTTGTCCATGGCTCACATTGAGACTTATATTTGGGCAATGGTTCCGAAGAAGGTCTCCCCCAAGGTGATGGTCAATGCTTTCTTCTCACTCTCGAGGGGGCGGCAAAAGATTGGTATGCTACTCTCCCGCTCATTGTCCGTTCGATTGGGACTCCGCCATGCTTTCCTTCAAGAACAATACCAAGGCAACACCACTTACCGGCCCACAAGGAAAGAGCTCGAGAATACCACTCAAAGAGACAATGAGTCCTTCATTGACTTCACAAAGGAGATGGAATGACAAACTCTCTGAAATTGTTGAGAGGCCAAACACAAAAGAGAAAATGGACATCTTTCTCAAGTGTCTCAAGATTGATCTCCGCACCCACCTAAGTGGGGTTTGCTACTCCGACTTCTCCCAAATGTATGAGGCGGGGGTACGCATGGATGACTTGCTCAAGGAGATTAAGAAGCCACTCCTACTTACCGATACAAGGCCGCTTCCAACTCCACAAAAGAGGCCTCGGTCAACGCCGTCACTATCGATAAGGGGAATTACAAAAAGGTTCCTCCACCCCAAGGGAAGAAGTCCCGAAATGACCGTGTCTATACGCCTCTCCAAGGCATGACTCAAACCGAAGTGTTTGAAGTCCTCAAAGCAAAGGGTCAAGTCACACCGTGCAAGGGTACCAACCTGTTAGTACCCGACCTGAAAATGAGTTTATTAGGACTTTCCCAAAAGTACAAGGACTTTATAGGAATTAGAAACCTTGCAAAGACTTGTCCCGGATTCCAAAATATCTCATTTATGACAAAATCTATCAAAATAGGTAACAAATGGTTTCCTTAAAACCATGCAGAAACCCTAGCTTAAGAATCAAGTCAGCCTGCGGAATTGGCCACACGGCCAACCTTGCTGCGCGTTGATCTTGGCCACGCGGCCACTCTTGTAACCGGCTTCAATCATGGCCAGGTGGCCACCTTTGTCCTAGATGATCTGGACCGTCAGATCTTCCCCTCAGTTTACTATATAAACCAATCCCATGCTATTGGTTTAGGGTCCGATTTTGAGAGTTCTAAAGTCCGAATTTTGGAGTTATTAAACACTATTTTGCTCTCTAATTAGCATTCAAACACTCAAGAAGATCCAAAGTTTATTTCTTGCCAACATAGGTAAGTTTTCTAACTTATTTCTTCATGTTCTTGCATTATTTTAATGAAGATCTTTTATATTCATGTTCGTTACATGTTTATTCATAGTCTTTCATAAGCTTTGCATGTTCATTCATATGTTCATAATATGTTCTTCGCATGTTCTTCATGTTCATAGATTAAACCTTATTTATGTCATATTTAGGGTGGCGATCTTCATAATTACATGTTATTTCATAGCCGATGATGATCTAGGGTTCATCAACCCGAGGATGATCTAGGAACTACTTCTAAACCCTAAACTTTAGGTAATTCCCCCTCATTATGCATGATCCCGATTCTTCTGCCTATTCTAAATTCTTCTCGAACTACGGCTGACCTGAGCTTCTCACATTGAGAGGAACGTAGGCAATCTTCGGATCTGGTCTCAACACTAACATACTACTAACCATTCATCATGATAGAAAGACCGATCATTCGGGCAATAGGAGTGATAACGTTCAATATTCTTCTCTTGTTGTAATTTGACCCCAACCGAAACCACTAAAATGCTTTTTTCATGTTTTGGCTTTTATTAAAACGGCGTGGCGACTCTCATATTTTAATGTACTATGATATTCCAAATTCAAACACACGTATTCACAGTGGCGACTCTGCGGACTGCTTTGAAACTTTTTCAAACTTAGTGGGTCTAACTTCACACATCATGATGCTTGCCATGTTACACATGCACACACCTGCCATGTTTACACATGCACACACTTGCACGTTTACACATGCACACACCTGCCATGTTTACACATGCACACACCTACCATGTTTACACATGCACATACTGCCATGTTTACACATGCACACACCTTGCCATGTTTACACATGCACACACCTGCCATGTATACACATGCACCCTACACACCTGCCATGTTTACACATGCACCCTACACACACTGCCATGTTTACACATGCACCCTACACACACTTGCCATGTTTACACATGCACACACTTGCCATGTTTACACATGCACACACTTGCCATGTTTACACATGCACACACTTGCCATGTTTACACGTGCAACTCACACACACTTGCCATGTTACACATGCACCCTACACACACCTGCCATGTTTACACATGCACCCTACCACACTGCCATGTTTACACATGCACACACTTGCCATTTTTACACATGCACACACTTGCCATGTTTACACATGCACACACTTGCCATGTTTACACGTGCACCTCACAACACACTGCCATGTTTACAGATGCACCTCACACACTTGCCATGTTTACACATGCACCCTACACACACTTGCCATGTTTACACATGCACACACTTGTCATGTTTATACATGCACCTCACATACTTGCCATGTTTACACCTGCACCCGTGCACCCCGCAATGTTAATACTTGTACTTTGTTGATACTTATACTTTTTATATGCCTTGTATCCTTGTACCTTTGTTATTTTCGTCTTAGTATTAGGGTCAAACAAAACTCTGCTATGCTCCCTTGTACGTTATTTTCCTTCTCCTGCATTACATTGCATAGCATCATTCAAACATTCAAAACTTCTCTCTTTTCTCCTTAAAAAGAATTAGTTTCTTGCCACACACTACCACTAGTCCGTGTCAGCACTGCACAGGTCCCTACTACCTGGAGTATTCGATGTGCAGGAATTTGTGCGCTACTGCCTCACATTTTTGAGTCACTCGTCTACTCCACTCACCGTGTACGTTCCGCGAGCGGTGGGAACCTTAACTAACCCGTGTCAACCCACACATAGAGATTAGGACACTCCTCGGACCACCTATTTAGGATGTAAATAAATGCAAAACTTTCGCAAAATAAAATGTGCATTGCATCTAAGCGACCTCTAAGGCCCATCGCTCATCCGTTGGGCCATCATTGCGATCCATTTGGGTCTACCCTTCATCTCGACCCGCTTTGGCTAAAATCCCACCATCCTTTGGCCTCTTAGGACAATCTTATCTACCTTTGACCTCCTAGGTCAACCTTTGACCGCCTAGGTCAACCTTCCCAACCTTTGACCTCCTAGGTCAAACTTCTCAACCTTTGACCCCCTAGGTCAACCCTTACCAACTTTTGACCTCCTAGGTCAACCTTATCCGCCTATGACCCCTTAGGTCAACCTTTGACCTCCTAGGTCAACCTTTGACTGCCTAAGTCAACCTTCTCAACCTTTGACCCCTAGGTTAACCTTTGACCGCCTAGGTCAACCCTCTGAATCTTTAACCTCCTAGGTCAACTTTTGACCCCCTAGGTCAACCTTATCAACCTTTGACCGCCTAGGTCAACTTTATCTACCTTTACCCCTTAGGTCAACCTTTGACCCCCTAGGTCAACCCTTACCAACTTTTGACCTCTTAGGTCAACTTTATCCGCCTCTGACCATTAGGTCAAACCCTTGACCTCCTAGGTCAACCTTATCACCCCCGATCTCTTAGGTCAACCCTTGACCTCTTAGGTCAACTTTGACCCCCTCGGTCAACATTATCACCCATTGACCTCTTAGGTCAACCTTTGACCTCCTAGGTCAACCCAATCACCTTTGACCTCTTAGGTCAAACTTGGACTCCTAGGTCAACCTTATCCGCTATTGACCTCTTAGGTCAATCTTTGGTCCCATAGGAAACCCAATTACCTTTGACCTTAACCCGCTTAGGTCTAACCATATCCTCGACCCACCTAGGTCATTATTTGACCCACGTTGTCCATACCAACCTAGGTCAACCGTCTCAACCCGTTTAGGTCCACGCACCATCCTCGACCCATCTAGGTCAACTCGTCCGTCTTAGGTTAAAACTACCCCTTTACCTTTGACCCATCTAGGTCAACCCGCGACCCGCTTGGGTCGACTTACCTATCTTGGATCCATCTAGGTCAATCTCCAACATTCCTTGGTCCACCAACCCGAATAGGTCAACCTTAGACTCGCTTAGGTCAAACCAGTGTCTATCCCACTTAGATCATCCCATAGGCAACCCGTTACACCCGCTATCTTGATTCATTCACCATATAGGTCAATCCAACCCTTCTCATTTAGGTCGACCTATCCTTTACCCATCTAGGTCAACCCACCATTATCGTCGCATCCTAGCTTGAACCATTTCTTGTCTCAAACATTAGGTCAAACCTTAGGTCAAATTTAGGTCAAACCTTAAGTCAAACCTTACCCGATTCCTATAGGTCTTCCTCACCCATGCTTGACTACAGACCGAGTCATCTTCCCTCTTTTTGACCCCTATGGTCATCTCTCACCTCTTTTTAAAAGTCTAACTTGATTCGAACTACGGCGACCTGAGCCTCTTATTGTGTGGGACCTCTCCCCCATGATAAGGGGAACGTAGGCAACTTCGGCCCGGTAAAACTTTCAATTTTTTACCAAAATGCATTTCAAAAATGTGGAGACCGACTCTTTTCCAAAAAATGATTTTATAACGATGCCTTATCATTAAATACGAATCTAATTTAATTCAACTAAGAGGCTTAATTCTTTCATGACTAGAGTTCTGCATCATGTCGGCTGCAAGGAACATCGAAGTTGCAACTGAAGCTGCTACCCAAGATCCCGAGACAATCCTCTACACCGTACTGCTCTCAGTAATCAAGCATCCCACTTCGAAGCCATCCTCGATGAACAAGCAATACACTTTAAGGCCATTCTCAACGAGCAAGCAACACACTTTCAGAAGGAGATGCATACGACCCTAAGAAATATCGAGAGGCGCCATTTGTCTGAATTCGTGGCGTTTATGATTACCTCAGCCGAGTTCTCCCTCTTGCTCAATGTCAACACCCGTACGCTCCTCAATGTACGGGCCACCACAGACTTCCCCCGTTGGGATGCCTCCTAAGACTACTCATCAACGACAGGTACCGGTACCTAAACCACCCTCAAATACAGTTGGAAAGGACGAACGCGAGTACAATGACTTGGGTATGCCGTTAGCCAAACTCTTACAAAAGTCTAGTTCAAGCCGGCAAGTTGTCTCTTTTGTTCAACTATGAACCAAGTAGGGTGAAGCAAGGCTTAGATCCCTCCAAACACTGCCAATACCACTAGTACATTGGGCATGACACCGAAGATTGCCTCCAATTGAGGAGAAAGATTCAAAGCCTCATTGACAGTGGAGCCATCACCCGCCAACGGAATACATGGGCATGGGAAAAAGAGGAAATTGGGGATACCTCCTTTAAATAAAAGAAAAGAAAAGAAAGGGTCATTCAGTCTTCGTAGGAGTGTCTTTAGTCAAAAGTCCACCTTGGACGATTTTTGTTTCTTTAAGTAAAAGTCCACCCCGGACTAGTCAGTTTAATCTTTAGTTCCAATAAAAGGGTCTTTATTTCTTTTCTTTTCTCTCTAGACTTGAGACATAAGCTTGCATATATCAATTTCATGAAAATTGTCTTATTCACCATTTTCGCTTGATTGCTATATCTTTATATGATGAATTAATCTTAATCTTACTCATTAATGACGACTCATTAAAAGGTAATGGACCCACAAACCATTCACATAACTAAGTAAACGATTAATCTAGAAATAACAATGCTTCGATCATTGGGATGAACGAATCACTTTCTCTTCTCTCTACATTCTACCCCCATACACTCTCTCTATACACTCACCCCTTGTACACACTTCATGTACACTCTCTATATACACCTTCTCCCATACACTATCCTCATACGCCTCTCATCCCACCATTAGACCCCTTTTTATAAGGTCGTGACAAAGAAATGGACTGCGCTTCCTCATCATCAAATAGACATCCATGCTGCCACAATTTAAAGGGTTGGTTTGTTCCCTTCATGAGTACTACATGCCGTTACACTGGGGCTGTCTGTATTCCATCGCAAATGTAAGACAAGTGCACGAAGTCATTCATGCCATTAATTGGTGCACGTGATAATCCAATGGAACTCTACCGGTGAAAATCAAGGGGCTAGGATGCCCGCCGCCAGCAAAAGGCCGCTTGAACTATAAGGAAGCTACCTCGCAATCGAGAGAGGCGAAAGCAAACTAGGGGCTCGTCTTGCCCCAATGTTTCATGTACAAATATATAAAAAAAAAAAAAAATAATATGGCTCGCTAGGTTGAAACCAAAAGGGCGACCTAGGCAAAGTTAGAGCATTGCACAAAAGAAGCCCGCTAGATTGAAAACCCGAAAGGGCGGCCTAGGCAAAAAAAAAGGGTGTGCACAAAGAGATAAAATAAAAAAGAAAAAGAAAATAGAAGGGGCTATCACCATGGAAAAGTAAAAGTCCCATTTTCTTTTCACCTCAAATGTTCTATTTTCCTTTCTTTCCTTACAAAGTAGATAAACAGCAGCAACCCATGACAACTACGATGGAGCAATCCACTGCAACAACTACAAAGGAGTAATCCACCGCAATGAGCTACAAAGAACAACTCGCCTCAAACGAACCTCACACCCCTAACTCAAACCCAACTTCATCGTCAACCGGGCAACCACTCAAAGCCAAACATAACCTACTTGGGCCAACTTTCTTTCTTTTCTTTCCTCCCACACATACCCACTGAAACCCGACACCATCGTCAAGCGGGTCATCCCCGAACTACGCGGACCTGAGATTCTCACCTTGAGGAGAACATAGGCAAACCTTAGGGTTCGGTCCAAAATATACACAACCCACCTCGAGCCAATTTCTTTCTCTTCTCTCTTCCCCCATATTTCTACTCCTTACTTCTTCACTCACAATTGATCAAAACATTTATTATTTGAGGCTACTTGTTTACCAATTAACCATAACTCATAACTAATCAACGAGGTCCATTCTCGAGCAATCAAATGAAAATCTTGAATAAAACAATTTTCAAATGTCTCGACAAGTCTTCTGTTCTACAATCTAGGAAAGAGCTAAACACTTACTTTCTGTCAAGCAGGGGCTTCCTTCCTTTATATACACTCAATTGTCCAAAGAGTCAAAATGCGAGTACTATCTCTCTCTCCCTCTCACTATCACCAAATGCCCCCGCATGTTTAAGCAATTATTTTTCCTTTTTTGAGTCGACTGAATGATTTAAAAAAAAAAAAAAAAAAAAAGATGACGCAAAAGAGATGCCCGCTAGATTGAAAACCCGAAAGGGCGGTCTAGGCAGAAAAAAAGGGTGCGTCTTAAAGGAGGTAGGATACCCCGCTCTACACCCTTATCGAACTGGGGCTTCCCCAACAGAATGGGTCGACTATGTGTTTTCTCGGAGACACGGAGCTTCAACAAGGAAGGGCATCCCTCATCGCCGAGCTCGGCACATGACGAACTCTTTGAATTGGTTAGAATCGTAATTAATTATAAAGCATCTTTATAAAGTCATAGCACTTTCAAAAGTTTTCTCTTCCACGACACTTTGTTTATAAACCCGCACTCTCAGTCTCCACAAAATTTGTATAAACCTCCTCGGTCCACTCTGAGACCCATCTTTGTGATTCTTGACCGACTCGGTCCTTCACCCTATTTCCCACAATAGGATACCCTTACGTCCCAATCTGACTTGATTCAAAACCTTAGGTCCCGCACCTACCCGGTCAGTCTTACATAGGTTACACCATAACCCCTTAGCTCGACCCTCCATAAGTTAGTAGCGGGACTCCTAAAGCCTCAAACCAGTCTTACCCAAAACCTCAAGTCTTAAGCCAATCTACCGAATCCAAATCCTTAGAATGACCCATTAGGTCCCGAACCTACTGGTCTCGAGTCTACCTGATCTCTTAGATCCCAAACCTACCAATATATATTCATCCTTACCTTGTCCAACCTCTTAGGTCTACCCAGTCTAACCTATTGAACGATCCCTTAGATCCCAAGTCCATTCGAGTCTACCAAGCGCCTACCTTGTAGGTCTCTAGCATATCCGATCCACACTTTAGGTCTCAACTCCTAAACCCTTTAGATCACAAGAATGTCTACCCTCTAGGTCTATAACCTTAGATGTCGACCCTTAGAACTCTTTAGTTCCCAAGCCTGCTCGGTCAACCAAAAAATGCCATCTACGCATACCGTCATACCAAGACCATGGCCCTGCCACTCTTAAACCTAGTGTCACTCCTTAGCTTCAAAAGACTTCCTAGTCTGACCTTCAACCCCTTAGGTCTCTAACCTACTTAATCCGAGCCGAGTCCAAACCACACACCTACAAGGTCCACCCTTGAAATCCATGGATCTCAAACCTTTCTTCCCACGAGTCCAAACCTCAAACGTGCTCGAACGCATAGGACCTCCTGCGTACCGTGATATGCCCATAAGATATCAAAACCCGTCCAGTCAAGATCGTGCGCTTAACACCTTTGGTCCCATACCAACCTACCTTCGCAATCGCCGAACGAGCTTGGTCACGCGCAATGACCTCTGAGACAAACTTAGGACCTAAGCATACCCAATCCAACTTAGGTACCTATTGTACTCAAGCAAAGTCTTGGACACTCAATCCCTTTACCTAAAGCGCCAACATGGTCATATATCCAAAACCATTTCCCGCACCTATGGTCGCACCTAGCCTAAACTTTCAAACACTCTAGGATCCAAGCCCGACATGCATATTAGGTACTAGGATCATCCAATCCCAATCCTTGCTCCTTGGCCGACCTCAAGCTTACTTGGTCCTACCCATAACGCGGTTCTCTAGGACAAAAGACTTACCCGCTTGAAAGCCTTATGTCCCAATGCTACCCTGCCTAGCCTTCGATCTCCTAGATCTCACGCCTACCATTCCATTAGGCCCCGGTCTCCTTACACATGTCTGAGTCTTACCCTAGCTAAACCCTAGCACTCTACCTAGGTCTAACCTATCGAGCCTATCCAGCCATGAGGTATCAAGCTCACCTTCCCCAAACCGCAACACTCTTAGACCTCAAACTTGCTCGGTCAAAACCAAGACAAAACTTCAAATGCTTTCGGTCTCCAAACCCTAGCCTCTAGCCTAAGAAGTCACATGCGCTCCGAACCCTTAGCCACAAGCCTAGGTAGTCACCTTCTATCCGAAGCCTAGCCTTAAACCTAGGCAATCACATTTTCAACCCCAGCCTCAAGCCTAGGTTGCCACATCCTCTACAAACCCTAGCCTCTAGCCTAGGAAGTCACATGTGCTCCGAACCCTAGCCTCAAGCCTAGTAATCACATCTTCCCAAACCCTAGCCTCAAGACTAGGTAATACATCTTCCCAAAACCTAGCCTCATCCTAGTTAGTCACATTCCCTCCAAACCCTAGCCTCAAGCCTAGGTAGTCGCATTCTCTCCAAACCCTAGCCTCAAGCCTAGGTAGTCGCATTCTCTCCAAACCCTAGCCCAAGCCTAGGTAATTACATCCTTCCAAACCTAGCCTAAAGCCTAGGAAGTTACATCCTTCTTAAACCCTAGCCTTGATCCTAGGTAGCCACATCCTTCCTAAACCCTACCCTCGAGCCTAGGTAGTCACGTTCCCTCCAAACTCTAGCCTCAAGCCTAGGTAGTTCGATATTCTTTCCAAACCTAGCCTCAAACCTAGGAAGTCGCGTTCTCCCCCAAACCCTAACCTCAAGCCTAGGTAGTCGCATATCCTTAAGCCTATGAAACTGGAACATCCTCTTTAAACCCTAGCCCAAGTTCTAGGGAATTTCCAAAGCCCCGCATGCAACATCATTTCCAAATTCCGAAACCCTAGTCTCGAAACCTAGGAAATTTACAATCTTAATCCCCGTCATTTATTAAACGCTAACCCAAACAGGATACAATGCCCTGTCCAAAACTTAATCAACCCTTAGCACCGCATTCGCTCTAAACCCTAGCCTCGAGCCTAGGTAGTCGCATTCGCTCTAAACCCTAGCCTCGAGCCTAGGTACTCGCATTCGCTCCATACCCTAGCCTCAAGCCTAGAAAGTCGCATTCTTTCTAAACCCTAGCCGCAGGACCTAGGAGACTATATCCTCACTAAACTCTATCATCGAGCCTAGGATTCAACATTCCCTTCAAACCCTAGTCTTAGACCTAGGAAATTCCTTCACCTTAGTCTCAAAATATAGGAAGTTTACAGTCCTTAGCCTTAAAACTAGCCTAAAGCCTAGGTTACCACGAACATTTCCAAGCCATAGTCACCAATCCCGAAAAAATGGTGAACCCTAAACATCAAGCTTAGTGGACATTCCACGAAAGCAATCCCTCTTCCCAACGGTCCATGGTCTCAAGCCTAGGAAGTCACAACCTTTCCAACTCCCAGCCTTATGTCTAAAAAGCCAATGCCTTTGCAACCTCTGAGCCTACCACAACTCCAAGCCCTAGCCTCCTAGACCTAGGAAATTCCTAAACCCTAGTCCCAAACCTAGGAGAGTCATGGTCCTTAAACACTAGTTTCCAAACCCTTGTTCGAACCCTAACATCTAGGAAGTTCCCAAACCTCAAAGCCCTAGCACTAAGCCTAGGATAGAATACTCTCCTCATACTTAAATGAACTCCAATCCCTAGCCTGTAAGCCTAGGTAACCCACATTATCTCCAAGACATAATCTAAAGCCCAAGAAGCCGTAACATCTTTGGCATCCATATCTCAAGATTAGGAGATCACCATCTTCCTTATTCCCCTTCCTTAAAAAGCCTTAGGTCCTACCTCTAGGCAACCAAGAAAAATGTCCCTTACCTAACGCCTTGGTATCAATGGCTCGTAGCCTCATTCCCTCCTAAATTAGGATAAGTGGAACCCAGACACTTTGCTTCCATATTAGCGACTCCCTTAGATTCCATCTCCTTTGCGACTCCCTGAAAGTCCTTGTGACTCCTGAGAGTCCATCGCTTCTGCGATTCCCTGAGAGTCTATCACCTTTGTGACTCCTCGAGAGTCCGTCACCCTTGTGACTCCCCGAGAGTCTATCACCTTTGTGACTCCCCGAGAGTTCATCCCGTTTGCGACTTCATAACAATCCATCATCTTTGCCTCCACATACAAAATTTCAGTTTTACCCCTAGTACATTCCCCTTTGTTCATTTCAGGTGCCCTTAGCACTATTGTGACTGATATTCATTACCTTTGGGAACGGAAAGCCCCTTAAAATTTCCATTCTTCACCGAATATTTGCTTAGGATCCGTATGATTGTAGAGACTTCGGCGCCTCTATGACATACGCATCCTAGATCGATGCGATTGGCAGAAGCCTCGGCGTTTCTGTTGGCGAGAGATCCAGCATCTATTATTTTAGCATTTCCTAATATTTGCTTAGGATTCGTATGGTTGTAGAGACTTTGGCGCCTCTATGATATACGCATCCTAGATCGATCGCGATTGGCAGAAGCCTCGGCGTTTCTATTTACGAGAGATCCAGCATGTATTATTTTAGCATTTCCTAATATTTGCTTAGGATTCGTATGGTTGTAGAGACTTCGGCGCCTCTATGACATACGCATCCTAGATCGATCGCGATTGGCAGAAGCCTCGGCGTTTATGATTGCGAGAGATCCAGCATCTATTATTTTAGCATTTCCTAATATTTGCTTAGGATTCGTATGGTTGTAGAGAGTTCGGCGCCTCTATGACATACGCATCCTAGATCGATCGCGATTGGCAGAAGCCTCGGCGTTTCTGTTTGCGAGAGATCCAGCATCTATTATTTTAGCATTTCCTAATATTTGCTTAGGATTCGTATGGTTGTAGAGACTTTGGCGCCTCTATGACATACGCATCCTAGATCGATCGCGATTGGCAGAAGCCTCGGCGTTTCTGTTTGCGAGAGATCCAGCATCTATTATTTTAGCATTTCCTAATATTTGCTTAGGATTCGTATGGTTGTAGAGACTTTGGCGCCTCTATGACATACGCATCCTAGATCGATCGTGATTGACAGAAGCCTCGGCGTTTCTGTTTGCGAGAGATCCAGCATCTATTATTTTAACATTTCCTAATATTTGCTTAGGATTCGTATGGTTGTAGAGACTTCGGCGCCTCTATGATATACGCATCCTAGATCGATCGCGATTGGCAGAAGCCTCGGCGTTTCTATTTGCGAGAGATCTAGCATCTATTACTTTAGCATTTCCTAATATTTGCTTAGGATTCGTATGGTTGTAGAGACTTCGGCGCCTCTATGACATACGCATCCTAGATCGATCGCGATTGGCAGAAGCCTCGGCGTTTATGTTTGCGAGAGATCCAGCATCTATTATTTTAGCATTTCCTAATATTTGCTTAGGATTCGTATGGTTGTAGAGAGTTGGCGCCTCTATGACATACGCATCCTAGATCGATCGCGATTGGCAGAAGCCTCGGCGTTTCTGTTTGCGAGAGATCCAGCATCTATTATTTTAGCATTTCCTAATATTTGCTTAGGATTCGTATGGTTGTAGAGACTTTGGCGCCTCTATGACATACGCATCCTAGATCGATCGCGATTGGCAGAAGCCTCGGCGTTTCTGTTTTCGAGAGATCCAGCATCTATTATTTTAGCATTTCCTAATATTTGCTTAGGATTCGTATGGTTGTAGAGACTTCGGCGCCTCTATGACATACGCATCCTAGATCGATCGTGATTGACAGAAGCCTCGGCGTTTCTGTTTGCGAGAGATCCAGCATCTATTATTTTAACATTTCCTAATATTTGCTTAGGATTCGTATGGTTGTAGAGACTTCGGTGCCTCTATGACATACGCATCCTAGATCGATCGCGATTGGTAGAAGCCTCGGCGTTTCTGTTTGCGAGAGATCCAGCATCTATTATTTTAGCAATTCCTAATATTTGCTTAGGATTCGTATGGTTGTAGAGACTTCGGCGCCTCTATGACATACGCATCCTAGATCGATCGCTATTGGCAGAAGCCTCAGCGTTTCTGTTTGCGAGAGATCCAGCATCTATTATTTTAGCATTTCCTAATATTTGCTTAGGATTCGTATGGTTGTAGAGACTTTGGCGCCTCTATGACATACGCATCCTAGATCGATCGCGATTGGCAGAAGCCTCGGCGTTTCTGTTTGCGAGAGATCCAGCATCTATTATTTTAGAATTTCCTAATATTTGCTTAGGATTCGTATGGTTTCAGAGACCTCGGCGCCTCTATGACATACGCATCCTAGATCGATCGCAAGTGGCAGAAGCCTCGGCGTTTCTGTTTGCGAGAGATCCAGCATCTATTATTTTAGCATTTCCTAATATTTGCTTAGGATTCGTATGGTTGCAGAGACCTCGGCGCCTCTATGACATACGCATCCTAGATCGATCGAGATTGGCAGAAGCCTCGACGTTTCTGTTTGCGAGAGATCCAGCATCTATTATTTTAGCATTTCCTAATATTTTCTTAGGATTCGTATGGTTGCAGAGACCTCGGCGCCTCTATGACATACGCATCCTAGATCAATCGTGATTGACAGAAGCCTCGGCGTTTTGTTTGCGAGAGATCCAGCATCTATTATTTTAGCATTTCCTAATATTTGCTTAGGATTCGTATGGCTGCAGAGACCTCGGCGCCTCTATGACATACGCATCCTAGATCGATCGAGATTGGCAGAAGCCTCGGCGTTTCTGTTTGCGAGAGATCCAGCATCTATTATTTTAGCATTTCCTAATATTTGCTTAGGATTCGTATGGTTGTAGAGACTTCGGCGCCTCTATAACATACGCATCCTAGATCGATCGTGATTGGCAGAAGCCTCGGCGTTTCTGTTTGCCAAAGATCCAGTATCTATTATTTTAGCATTTCCGAATTTTTGCTTAGGATTCGTATGGTTGTAGAGACTTCGGCGCCTCTATGACATACGCATCCTAGCTTAAGAATCAAGTCAGCCTGCGGAATTGGCCACGCAGCCAACCTTGCTGCGCGTTTATCTTGGCCACGCGGCCACTCTTGTAGCCGGCTTCAATCATGGCCAGGCGGCCACCTTTGTCCCAGATGATCTGGACCGTCAGATCTTCCCCTCAGTTTACTATATAAACCAATCCCATGCTATTGGTTTAGGGTCCGATTTTGAGAGTTCTAAAGTCCGAATTTTGGAGTTCTTAAACACTATTTTGCTCTCTAATTAGCATTCAAACACTCAAGAAGATCCAAAGTTTATTTCTTGCCAACATAGGTAAGTTTTCTAACTTATTTCTTCATGTTCTTGCATTATTTTTAATGTAGATCTTTTATATTCATGTTCGTACATGTTTATTCATAGTTTCTTCATAAGCTTTGCATGTTCATTCATATGTTCATAATATGTTCTTCGCATGTTCTTCGTGTTCATAGATTAAAACCTTATTTATGCCATATTTAGGGTGGCGATCTTCATAATTACATGTTATTTCATAGCCGATGATGATCTAGGGTTCATCAACCCGAGGATGATCTAGGAACTACTTCTAAACCCTAAACTTTAGGTAATTCCCCCTCATTATGCATGATCCCGATTCTTCTGCCTATTCTAAATTCTTCTCGAACTACGCTGACCTGAGCTTCTCACATTGAGAGGAACGTAGGCAATCTTCGGATCCGGTCTCAAACACTAACATACTACTAACACATTCATCATGATAGAAAGACCGATCATTCGGGCAATAGGAGTGATAACGTTCAATATTCTTCTCTTGTTGTAATTTGACCCTCGAACCCACTAAAAATGCTTTTTTCAATGTTTTGGCTTTAATTAAAACGGCGTGGCGACTCTCATATTTTAATGTTACTATGAATATTCCCAAATTCAAATACACGTATTCACACAACCCAAGACGGTCAACCCCAATCATGCTCACCACAAATATTGTGGCTACCACCAATATAGTGGCCACACCACCGAGGATTGCTTCATTCTCCGCAATGTCATTCAAGATCTCATAGATAAGAAAGAATTTGTAGTGGCTAATGGCGAACATGTCAATGTAATAGAGATAGGAGAACTCGAGGGGACCACCCATTCAATCCCAATTGTGAATGGGGGCCCCAATGTTATGAATAAACTTGACAATTCTTGCTATGTTGTAACTTACGATGAGGTAATGAGGGAAGTACTAGAGAATAGGAAAAAGAAGCAAGATGGGAACATCAACATGCTAACTCGATCCGGTCAAGTCATAGCAAGCAACCCTTCCACTTCCGCACCGAGCTCCTCTTCTCAAAGGCCGCAAGCTCGGGACACTCCCGAAAACCCTCTACTTGTCCAACTCAAGAAAACTCAAGCCAACATCTCTATTTGGGACCTCATCGCATCCTCAAAGAAACACCGAGATCTTGTCATCTGCAATCTCGATGATACATCAGTTTCTCCCGATACTACTCCCGTGGACCTCACGGCAATTATCGGTCACATTCATTTTGGCAACGTCATCACCTTTGCCGATATGGACCTTCCACCCTTTGGTTCCGATCACAACGAGGCTATTTACCTCAAGGTACGAGCAAGGGGGAGGCCCATCTCAAGAGTCTTAGTGGACGGTGGTTCCGCACTCAATCTCATGCCTGGCAGAATCATGGGCATACTGGGGCTTAAGGATTCCGATTTGAAGCCTTCTACTCAAGTAATCCGAGGTTATGACAGCACCGCCCGTACAGTCATGGGCATGATTGAAATAGACATTGATTTTGGGAGCATGATCATGTCCGTTCCATTCCAAGTGCTTGACATCCCGGCCTCGTTCAACTTACTTTTGGGTCGACCATGGATTCACAGTGCTAATGCCTTACCGTCAACTCTCCACCAATGTGTCAAGATCCGAAATGGTGATGAAATAGTGATCGTCATGGCTGAAAACGTCACTATCCACAAAAAAGGTGAGCCCGTCCACCAAGTTCAGCATGGTTTACCAGACTCCACTCTCTCCGGCGTCTCAATCAACGCCATTGACAAAGAAGGGGGAAACGGATCATGGACCCCCAGCAATCACAAAGTCCTCCGCATGATGAGGAATATGGACTACTTCCCTGGTTTAGGCCTAGGGAGATATCAACAAGGAATCCTACATCCCGTGCAAGTCCCATTTGTCAAGAACACATTAGGTTTGGGGTACGAGCCTTCCAAAGAAGACTTGAAACAAGAGCAAGCAATCAAGAACGAAAGAGCCCGAGCTCGTAAAGAAGGTCGTCGTTATGAGGTCCCTAATCTAAGGCCTTATCGCAAGACGTTGAATGGCTATTTTGTCCGCCAAGGGGGAGACGTTCCATACATGATCTTTCCCGAGCCATGGGTTAACAATAAGGGTGTCAAAAAGCCCGGTCTCGAAATCTTCACCGATTGTGAGATCCAGAAATCCGAAAGGGAACCAACTCCCATGTCGCCCCGTGAATGGTGGGGAAGGAAGGCGACTATAGAGTCCGAGACAGAAATCACCGTGGGGGAAGAACTAACAGATTTAGCCTCCATGTTCGAAGAGCTTGCCATAATGAATGAATGCCAAGTCAACGCCATCCATGACACCGTCATCATAAACGAGACTCTCAGTGAGATCCCGCCAAGCTCCGAGCCGATCAACAATTGGTATTCAACAAAAGGGCCCGTGGTATCCGAGGAATTCTTAGTCCAAAAAATGGGTTGCATACCCCGCACAACAACAAAGGAAGAGCGGCTCACACTTACTTTCGAGTCCGAGAGTGTCTCTAATACCCTCACCCAAGAGGATTTGGAGGCCATAGCCGAGCGTGTGTTTCCTTTCTTTGCTAATGAAAAATTTGATATTTCTGAGTACCCTGAGATTGCAAACATCATAAATGATGAATTAACTAATAATGAACTTAACGAACAAGTTAATAACGATTCAAATTATGATGAAATAGACCACGAAAACACAACATACTTAAATGAACTTGCTCAACAAGTCCGTAGTCGTGGTGAGAATGGTCCAAAGGCTGACGAAGAATTGCATGTTGTTAATCTGGGTACCGAAGAAGAACCAAGAGAGACTAAGATTGGAAGCTTCTTCAAGGGGGACGACAGAGACAGATTGAGTGCACTACTACAGGAGTTCGTGGATGTGTTCGCATGGTCATACAAAGACATGCCGGGTTTGGACAGAAAGGTAGCAGAGCACAGAACTCCGATCAGAGAAGATGCCAAGCCAGTAAAGCAGAAGCTCAGAAAGATCAAGCCAGAATGGTCTCTGCAAGTCAAAGAAGAGATTGAGAAGCTCCTCGGTGTGGGTTTCATCAAGGTTATCGAGTAGCCGACATGGTTAGCCAACATCGTGACAGTCAGAAAGACAAACGGCAAGGTTCGAGTTTGCGTGGACTTCCGGGATTTGAACAAAGCTTCCCCAAAGGATGATTTTCCACTCCCCAACATCGACATGCTGGTCGACTCCACTGCTGCCTACGAGGTTCGCTCATTCGTGGATGGGTTCGCTGGGTACAATCAGATTCTCATGGCCGAAGAAGATCAACATAAGACAGCTTTCACAACACCGTGGGGTACCTTTTGCTACACAGTCATGCCATTTGGGTTAAGAAATGCTGGGGCTTCCTACCAAAGAGCCGTGACGGACTTGTTCCACGACATGATTCACAATGAAATCGAGGTCTATGTGGACGACATGATCATTCACTCCAAAGGGACCGATGGTCAGCATTTAATCGACCTCCGCAAGTTCTTCGAAAGGCTTCGTCAACACAAGATGAGGCTCAACCCTGCAAAGTGCACGTTCGGGGTTATCCGAGGCAAAGTCCTTGGTTATATGGTCACTGAAAGGGGAATTGAAGTAGACCCCTCCAAAATCAAGGCAATCATTGACATGCCTCCTCCAAGGACACAGAAAGAGATCAAAGGTTTCATGGGCAGACTGCAATACATCAGTCGGTTTGTGCACCAACTCACTTCCATGTGCGAGCCAATCTTCAAACTACTCAAGAAGAATGTGGCTCTAGAATGGACCGACGCGTGCCAAGAAGCCTTCGACCAAGTGAAGCATTACTTGACGTGCCCTCCTGTTCTAGTTCCGCCGCACAAAGAGAAACCTCTTTTTCTCTATCTCACTGTCAATGAGGAAGCCCTAGGGGCTATGTTAGCACAAGAGCAACGAGAGTCCACAAAGGAGAACGCCATTTATTTTGTCAGTCGCCGATTCCAAGGAGGCGAAAAGAACTACTCTGTCTTAGAGAAGTCATGTGCAGCATTGGTTTGGGTCACTCAAAAGCTCAAACACTATATGGAAGCTTTTCCGATCAAGCTAGTAGCAAAGGTGGACCCGCTCCGCTACATCTTCGAGAAGCCTTTCATGTCAACAAGAATAGCCAAATGGTACTTCATGCTCGCCGGCTATGATATCACTTACGTCACACTAAAATCCGTCAGGGGGAAAGTGTTCAGTGACCAGCTTGCCGAATTCCCGTGTGACGAAGTGAAGGGGGAAGATGTACAGTTCCCCGACGAGCATTTAATTTGTACTGCAACTGAGGAAATTAAGTGGCAACTTTTTTTCGATGGCGCCGCCAATAAACACGGTTTTGGTATAAGAGTATTGCTTGTCGATCCAAAAGACATCTACACTCCCATTGCCATCCGCCTGGAATTCGAAGCTACCAACAACATTGCCGAGTACGAAGCATGTATAGCGGGGCTCGAAGCAGCTCTCAACAGAAACATCACAGAACTAGAAGTATTCAGCGACTCTTTGCTCCTTATCAATCAGCAATCAGGTAAATGGCCAAAGGGAAAATGGTGAAGCCTTTCAAAATTGCCCGAAGGAACAGTCCGGCATATTGCATGAGTATCGAGATCAACGAGGTTCAAACAAACTCTCTGTGGTATTCGGATATCATGAATTTCCTCAAAGATGGCACTTATCCCGAGAATAGCAATAAGAAGTCTCAAGCAGCTCTGCAAAGGCTAGCCTCTCGGTACGTACTGATTGGGGACCGAGTCTATAAAAGGCACCACGACGGGATCAATCTCTTATGCGCCAATGAGGCCGAAGCTCAAGAAATAATGTGTGAAGTGCACGAAGGGGAGTGTGGACCCCACATGAATGGGTTTATGCTAGTCAAAAAGATACTTCGCATTGGTTACTATTGGAGCACTATGGAACGAGACTGTATCGAGAAAGTCAAAAGGTGTGCCAAGTGCCAATTCCATGCTAATCTGCAACATGCTCCACCCTCGCAACTTTACAACATGGTCACACCTTGGCCTTTCTCTTGTTAGGGGATAGACATCATCGGTAAAATTCATCCTGCCGGGAGCAATGGGCAGTCGTTCGTCCTAGTGGCAGTCGACTACTTCACAAAGTGGGTCGAAGCACAAGCCTATCAGACCCTCAACGCAAAGAAAGTGGCCGAATTTGTAAAGATTAATATCATGTGCCGATACGGCGTGCCTCATGAAATCATTTCCGACAACGGCTCTCACTTTGAGAAGGAAATGGATGCACCTTTGGTAGAATATAAGATCACCAAGCACAAATCATCTCCTTACCGTCCCCAAGCAAATGGCGCGGTTGAAGCAGCAAATAAGACCATCGAGACCATCGTCAAGAAAATGGCCTCAACAGGAAGGGATTGGCCCGAGAAGCTACCTTTAGCATTGTGGGGCTACCGCACATCAATACGGTCAGCGACAGGAGAAACTCCGTATGCATTAGTCTATGGTTCTGAAGCCGTACTCCCAATCGAACTTGAAGTCCCATCTCTACGGCTCCTCCTCGAGAATCAAGTCAACGAGGTCGACTGGATGCAAAGTCGATATGAACAGCTAGCCTTGCTCGACGAGAAAAGGTTAAGAGCACTCGAACGCACGAGGGCATATCAGCAAAGGATGGCAAGAGCTTTCAACAAAAGGGTGAAGCCTCGAAACATCAATGTGGGAGATTTGGTCTTAAGACAACATCCTCCTAATGCCATGAATCCCCTGGGGAAATGGGGACCCCGATGGATCGGTCCGTACGTGGTCAAAAAAGATACTAAGCGGCGGTGCAGTCCGGCTCGTGGATTTAGATGGTGACCAGCTGCCAAAGGAGGTCAACCTCGACAAGCTCAAGAGGTTCTACGCTTAATAAACAAAGACCATATTAAAAAAAAAAAAAAAAAAAAAAAAAAAAATCGCTCGCTAGGTTGAAAACCCGCAAGGGCGGCCTAGGCAATAATTAGAGCACGTGCAAAAAAGAAGCCCGCTAGATTGAAAACCCGAAAGAGCGGTCTAGGCAAAAAACAGGGTGCACACACAAAAAAAAATGGTCTTTGTTTGTTTGAACTACGGAGACCTGAGCCTCCCAACTGGAGGAACGTAGGCAACCTTCGGGTGCGGTTTCTTATTCATTCAATGAATTATTCAAACCATTACAACGGATTTATTGAGCAACAAAAGACATCAAAACATTAAATCCTAAAACAAAGTGGTCTAATTTAATTGCAATCTCTTAGGGTACTAAGAAAAATCCAATTTTCTCTTAGCTTTCAAAGGACCACCCGATCGTCTCTCAATCCTTTTCTTCTTGGGTAACGAAGGAGCACTAATACGCACCGAAACCTTCTGTGTTGCAACACGTCTCCTAGCATAAAAGTCATCCAAAGGAGTACCGAAAGGGTCAGCGAGAATGTTACTCGAATCAGCAGCAGCCTCCTTATATCTCAAAGTGCTGCTAGGCTCAAAACCCTTTCCCAACAACTCGGCACGAAGCACATCAACCCAAGTGATGCCACGGTAAAGGGTGCCAAATAAATAATCCAAGTAGCTCTCGGGAAGGAAGACACTCCCCCGATGCAGAGGAGCAAAAGCCCAACGGTTGCGGTCATCTCCCCAATCCGACTGAAGCTCACTCGAGAAGTCAGGACCCATGTAAGCAACTGGACGAAGCATTCCGTCTCTCGGAAAAGGAATTGTCTGTTGGCGACCGAACTGCCGCAGAACCCGCTCTGGCTGGTAAAATGAAGAATCTCTCAAACCGGGTACAACCACGTGCTGAAAACCAAGAGTCCATTCCACAAAAGGACGAAGACCCCAAGAAGGAGGACACCACTCAATATCAACGGTCACCCGAGAGGCAAAGAATTTCTTCCAACCATCTTCAGATAAATCCCGAGTCAACAGCTTCCTCCTATGAACAGCAAAGGGAGACAAATCACCATCTGAGGAATAAATCTTGAAGTGTTCCCGGAGCCATATGGTCAAGAGCAAAGGGCTTCCCCGACACACCTTGCCCGTCCTATGTAACTCATCAAGGCCGTGCAACGTCTCCCCTACGATAAGAGGGATTATACTAAATTGTTGCTCCTTGGCTTGCAAAATAATCTCAGCCAAAGGCGCATCCGCAGTCCCGAAGGGTGCAACAAACAGTACTTCACTAAAGAGACAAGCGGCCATGGAATTCCTCTTGAAAGATTGAACCACCGGATCCTCCGAGTGTAAACTGAAGAACATCGGCAACTCAGTTATGTCAATCATAGTACCGTGCAACATCTTCCTCACGTCCTCAACAGGGAGATTCAGTAACTCAACCCAAGAGTCAATAGCACCACGGTGATATTTAGGGACGGCAATCCGACCGGCCAAAGGCATGCCGAGGATGGCCCCGAAATCATCAACAGTCGGCACCATTTCATTAGCTGAAAAGTTGAAGGTATGGCTATCGCAATCCCAGAAAGCCGCGACAGCTCTCAACAAATCCCAATCTGGCTTCAACGTCCGCAAAGTGAAAAGAATTCGGAACCCGAAGTCTTTAATGAAGGACTTCTTGGGATGGGTCTTGAAAGAATACACGAAAGTGCCCAAGTCCTTTTCATAACCACTAACAACCTTGGCATCAAGAACAAAAGAATTGGAAGCCATGGAAAATGTTGATCACAAACAAAGTTGAGCAATAATATGATGTTCAAAAATGGCAGAAAGGAGCTGTGAGAATCAAGTGGTCGAACAGAAGATGATATTATAGTTGTTGGGGTTTCTTTTGGCCAGCAAATGTCAAGCCCGGAATTTCGCCTCCCAGACGCACGCGCCACCCGCCAGCAGTCTCAAGTGCGCGCGCGTTCCAAGCCCACAGAGGAAAGCGCGCGCCTCCCAAGTCTAGATCGCTTCAGAAAAAGACCTTGTCAGAGATCTCCGGCCTAAATCAAGACACAGTCCCGGTCCTCGGACACCCAATTGGGCACATCTTCTTTTGGTCCACCCTTAAGGCATGTCAAAAATCGAAAAGTAGGATAGAAACTCCCACTCAAAAAATAGGCTGTCCTCCTCCGGATTCCGAACTCCCTAAGTTCTGTCACGGGTGCCATACCCCCCTCAAGAGTCAATCTCAACATTTCATCCCCAGCAGGAACATTTTTCTGGTCGCGGTCAACTGTACCCGCACCCCACAATTCAAAAAGAAGTCAAGTGTGACTCCAAGTGGCACGAGACTCCAAAGCAATATTTCATCAACGAATTTCACTAACGGATTCGTCCTCAAAGGTTCACTAACGGCCTCATCAACGGACTTCACTAACGGATTCGTCCTCAAAGGTTCACTAACGGCCTCCTCAAAGGTTCACTAACGACCTCATCAACGGATTTCACTAACGGATTCATCCTCAAAGGTTCACTAAGGCCTCCTCAAAGGTTCACTAACGACCTCATCAACGGATTTCACTAACGGATTCGTCCTCTTCAAAGGTTCACTAACGGCCTCATCAACGTATTTCACTAACGGATTCGTCCTCAAAGGTTCACTAACGGCCTCATCAACGTATTTCACTAACGGATTCGTCCTCAAAGGTTCACTAACGGCCTCATCAACGGATTTCACTAACGGATTCGTCCTCAAAGGTTCACTAACGGCCTCATTCAAAGGTTCACTAACGGCCTCATCAACGGATTTCACTAACGGATTCGTCCTCAAAGGTTCACTAACGGCCTCATCAACGGATTTCACTAACGGATTCGTCCTCAAAGGTTCACTAACGGCCTCTTCAAAAGGTTCACTAACGGCCTCATCCAAGATATTCAGCCGGCAGGTTCACCTAACGAATCATGCCACCCCCTCTATCAACAAAAGCCGCTCACACAGGGAGCGCACCACTCTCTCTCGCAATTTCAAATTCTTGCTTTCATCGAGTCTTTGCTTTTTTCTTGGTGATGTCCTCGGCGGGTGTTTTTATCTTTCGTCGACGCGTTTTGCTTTGCAATCCACGTCGCCGAGGGGCTCTGTAGACACCCCGTCTTGGACCTCTCACCCCGATTGCACATTTGATCTTGTGTTTCTCCCCGTTTTAAGTGTTTCTCGTTAGTTTTTGTCACTTCCGTTAAGTTCCTGACTGACTTCGTTAAGTCCAGGGACTAAACTGAATGACAGGGCTGACTTTCTAGTCCATTCTGTCAAAATTGCCTTCTCTGAGTCGCGCGCCTCCCGCCCCCAAAGCAGGAAGCGCGCGCCTCTGGGCGTCAGTTACAGATTTCTGGCCAGGATTCTCTCCCTTGCTCAATTTACAGGATTTTGCCCGGGAAGGATTTCTTGGTGACTGAGTTTTGGCACCAAAAACACCCCTCTTTCACCTATAAAAACCTCCCTTTACCTCCATTTTCAAGGACCGGAAAATTGAACTTACAAAAACTATACCAAAACCACTTTCAAAAGGTTCTCCAAGGATCTCATCAAGTAATATTTGAAGGTCTTCAAATTGTAGGTAAAAGTCCATCTTTTCCTTTCTTTTCTACTTCATCTCCTCTCTCTTTTACTCTAATCAAATGTGCAATCACCCAAATCATTTTGGGACATGGCTCTAATGATCACCTCATCTCATTGAGGTTGGTTAAGGAGTTATCTCCTACATTCCAAACTCTATTTTAACCCCCCCCCCATTTTTATGACTTAAAGAAGAAGAAGAAGAACGTTATTATTCATGTAGATTTTGATCAAGCAAGACCAACTTTAGTTGGGCGAGATGGGTGTTTCGGTACTTCCCATCTCGTAATCTAACCCCCGAACCTCAAAACAAAGAATCTCTGTTTTCGTAATCAAACTTAGGCTATAATCAATAGGTTTTTCTTATGTTCCTCAAAACATAGGTGGCGACTCTAAACAATCTAAAACAAGTTAGACATCCTAGGATAATTCACCGCTCTAGCCTAAAGCTGTGGTTTCCCGGGGTATCTACACCATGTAAGAAACTGGACGAAGTACCCCATTCTTCGGGAAAGGAATTACTTGCTGACGACCGAACTGTCTCAAAACCCGTTCTGGCTGATAAAACGAAGAGTCCCTCAATCTGGGTAAAACCACATGCTGAAAACCGAAGGTCCACTCCACAAAAGGGCGAAGACCCCAAGGACACCACTCAACATCAGCTGTGAGACGAGAAGCAAAAAATATCCTCCAACCCTCTTCGGTCAAATCTTTAATCAGCAACCGTCGCCTATGAACAGCAAAAGGAGAAAGGTCGCCGTCCGCGGCATAAAGCCTGAAGTGCTCCCGAAGCCATATGGTCAAAAGCAAGGGGCTTCCTCGTCGCATCTCGCCCGTACGGTGCAAATCGTCTTAACCATGCAAGGTCTCTCCTACGATGAGCGGAACTATGCTAAATCGCTGTCCTTTCGCCTGCAACACGATCTCAGCCAACTGCGCATCCGCAGTATCCAGAGGAGTGACAAACAAAACCTCGCTGAAAAGGCAGACAGCCATGGCATTTCTCTTAAAGGACTGAACCGCGACATCTTCCGAATGCAAACTGAAAAACATCGGAAGCTCAGTTATGTCAACAATGGTCCCGTGCATCATCTTCTTCACCTCTCCAACAGGGAGATTCAGGAGGTCAACCCAAGAATCAACAACACCGCGATGATACTTAGGGACGGCAATCCGACCGGCCAAAGGCATGCCCAAAATGGCCCCAAAATCATCGACAGTCGGCACCATTTCATTAGCCGAAAAGTTGAAAGCATGGCTATCACAATCCCAGAAAGATGCAGCAGCCTTCAACAAATCCCAATCCGGCTTCAATGGTCGCAAAGTAAAAAGAATTCGAAATCCGAAATCTTTGATGAAAGCATTCTTGGGATGGGTCTTGAAAGAATAAACAAATGTCGACAAATCCTTCTCGTAAATCTTGACGACCTCGGCACCAAGACTAAAAAGGTTGGAAGCCATGGGAATGAAAATCACAAGCAAAATTGAGCAATAAAATGGTGTTCAAAATGGCAGAAAAAGGCTGTTGGAGTCGAATTATCGACCAGGAGCTGATATTATAGCTGTTGGGGGATCTTTTGGTCAGCAAATATCAGGCCCTGAATTCCGCTTCCCAGAGGCGCCCGCCTCCCGACACCAGTTTACAAGGCGCGTGTGTCCCGTCTCCAAGAGAGGAAGCGCCCGCGTCCCAGGAAGAAGAAAGGCACCAGAAATAGCCCTTGTCATTTCATAACAGAACCCGGGTATTCCAGCACCTCCAACCTGCAGAAAAGAACAATCCCAGCAACAAGGGAAGCTCAAACGACGACAGCAAACACCCAGCTGGGCACACATTAGTTTGGTCCGCCCTTAAGGCATGCCTAAAAACTGAAATAAGATAGAAACTCCCATTCAAAGTAGGGAGTCTTTTATTTTCTCAAAGATCAGTTTATTACAATTCATCCCCAGCACAGAGCACTCCGCAGTCAACTGTGCCCGCACCCCGTCAAAAGTCAAAGTCAAACAGTCAAAGTACGACTCACGACAACAATTTGGTCCAGGATGAGCCACAGAATCACTGCTTCTTCATCGAACAAAATCTACATCCATCCAAAGCAAACGGTCCTCTAGGTCCCGCACTTCAGCAAACGGTCCTCCGAATCCCGCACTTCAGTAAACGGTCCTCCGGGTCCCGCACTTCAGTAAACGGTCCTCCGGGTCCCGCACTTCAGCAAACGGTCCTCCGGGTCCCGCACTTCAGCAGACGGTCCTCCGGGCCCCGCACTTCAGCAGACGGTCCTCCGGGCCCCGCACTTCAGCAGACGGTCCTCCGGGCCCCGCACTTCAGCAGACGGTCCTCCGGGCCCCGCACTTCAGCAGACGGTCCTCCGGGCCCCGCACTTCAGCAGACGGTCCTCCGGGCCCCGCACTTCAGCAGACGGTCCTCTAGGTCCCGCACTTCAGCAGACAGTCCTCTAGGTCCCGTACTTTAGCAAACGGTCCTCCGGGTCCCGCACTTCAGCAAACGGTCCTCCGGGTCCCACACTTCTGCAAACGGTCCTCTAGGTCCCGCACTTCAGCAAACGGTCCTCTAGGTCCCGCACTTCAGCAAACGGTCCTCCGGGTCCCGCACTTTAGCAAACGGTCCTCCGAGTCCCGCACTTCAGCAAACGGTCTTCCGGGTCCCGCACTTCAGCAAACGGTCCTCTGGGTCCTGCACTTCAGCAAACGGTCCTCCGGGTCCCGCACTTCAGCAAACGCTCCTCCGGATCCCGCTATCAGCAAACAGGTCCCGCTTCCAGCAAACGGATCCCGCTCTCAACAAATAAATCCCGCTATTGACAAAGCCGCTCATACAGGGAGCGCACCCTTATCTCTCAAAGCCGCTCACACAGGGAGCACACCTCTATCCTCCTCAATTTCAAATTCCTGCTTTATCGAGTCTTTTCCTTTCCTTGGTGATGTCCTAGGCGGATGTCTGTCTTTCGTCGGCGCGTTTGCTTCTCAATTCACGCCGCCGATGGGCTCTGCAGACACCCTGCCTCAGACCGCTCACCCCGATTGCACACTTGGTTTTGTGTTTCTCCCTCTTCTATGTGTTTTCTGTTAGTTTCTGTTACTTTGGTTAAGTTCCAGACGGACTCCGTTAAGTCCCGGGACTAAAATGAATAAAAGTTCTAACTTTTTAGTCCATTCTGTCAAAAATTGCTTCTCAGAGTCGCGCGCCTCCGCCCCTTGAGGCCAGACGCGCACGCCTTCCGCCGCCTAGGTGGGCTGCGCGCGCTTCTGGGGCGTGTCAGTTACAGATTCTGCCCAAGAATCTCTCCCTTGCTCATTATACATGATTTTACCCGGGAAAAATTTCTTGGAGACTCCGTTTGGCTCCAAAAACAGTCACTTTTCAACTATAAAAACCCCTCCAATCCATCATTGGAGGGGGACCTGGAAAAATCATCACTTTAAACTTTTTACTCACTCTTTGCCTAGACCTTTCCTTTGGGACTTCTTCAACAAAAGTACTCAACCTCTTCTTCAAGGCTTTACAAGAGGTTCTCTTTTTTAAGGATACTATAGGTAAATGTCTTATTCACTTATCTTCTTCTTCTTCTTCTTCTTCTTCTTCTTCTTCTTCTTCTTCTACAATCAAGTGTGCAATCACCCAAAACCATTTGGGACATGACACCAATGGTCCTTTCATTACATTGAATTGGCCTAGGAGTCATCTCCCTACATTTTAACTCTAAAACCCCTTTTTATCATCATTTTAATAGGAAGAACACATTTATCTTTAAAAGTGAATTATGAACAAACAAGACCGACTTTGCTCGGGCGAAATGGGTGTTTAAGTACTTCCCATTTCGTAACCTAACCCCCGAACCCTTCTCTCCCGAATCTCTGGTTTTCGTACAAAAATTGGCTTTCTTTAGGTTTTCTCGCGTTCCTCCAAAAACGTGGGTGGCGACTCTAAAATCAATTAGACATCCTAGGTAACCCACGCGCTCTAGCCAAGCCGTGGTGTCCCCCCGGGGTATCTACAGAAGTAACCAAACTTTTCGAAAAGGTCAAATTCGGGTGTAACCGAATAGACCGGAAGTAACCAAATGTTTTGAAAAGGTCAAATTCATGTGTAACCGAATAGACCGGAAGTAACCAAATGTTTTGAAAAGGTCAAATTCGGGTGTAACCGAATAGACCGGAAGATACCAAATTTTTCGAAATTCAAGACATTTCAACAATCAAGAGAAACATCATGAAAGCAAATTCAAGGATACGCTGCACGTTGTTATTTTTCTCCGATCCTTTAGCTTTGAGATTGATGCGTGATGAGTTTTTCAGCTTCGCCTTACAATGAACCACTGTCGGGCAAGAACGGAGTTGATAAGTTTGGGGAGCGCACTTGTTCAAGCATAAACAATTGCAAACCACAAAAGTACATGTGCTAGTGCCAATTGCATTAATTTTTTCATTATGATGCAGGTGCACAAGTTTCTTTTCTCATTATAAGCTCACGTTTTTATCAAAGATTATGATTAGATTTGACATGATGGTGGCTGCAATTACGATGTTAGCATGATAAATGTATGGATGTGAAAATGACATGCTGGGGATAGAGGTGCAACATCGTATATGACATGATATGATAATGGCATGATAGGAATAAGATAATCTAAAATTCAACACACATTCATGTTTGATTAATCAAGGATACGCTGCAAGCTGTTGCCATGTGCGGATCCTTTGGCTTTGTAGTTGCTGTGTGATGAGATTTTTGATTCTTGGCTTGAGGAGAACAATCCAATTACCATGCTTTCATGTCGGGACCTTTTTGGATTTGACGGGAGGCCATCTCGAGTTTCTGCAAGATGTGGAGAAGATGCTCTTGGAATATTTGGATGTGTTTGGTTGGGCTTCATGTGACAAGCTCCCCCTTTTCAACATTTCGATGCGTTTGTGGTCGGACCTGAGGTGACAGGCTGCCTACGTATCCCTTTTGGGAATCAGACTTTACGTAGTTCGAGTTTGTGAAAAACTCGAAAAACACATTTTGTTTGACAGACGGTTTGTTGGAGATGACCCTTCTTGCGATGGGGTACCTGCATGAGATTAGATTTGGACATCCGCAAAAGATTTTCACAAGTATGCAATATCATAGCGCGCATTTTTCACTTCAAAAACTTCTCATTGTCATTGATGATTGAAGGACTTCAAATGAGGATTTCCTTTGCAAATGATTTTGAAATTTAAATTTCGCCATCTTTCTTTCAGAATTGAAAACATTCTCTTTTTTTTCATTTTTTTTTTGACACGTGTGCATTGCTTGCATTTCAGCCTTTGCTTTTTATAAAATGAACAAAATGTTTATGTGCAAAGAGGGAGAATCGGAAAAAGGAAGGAATTGTGCATTTTTTTTTATTTTTTTTTTATTTTTTTTTTTGAAACTTTGCGGGAAATGAGGGTCGAGGTGGAGATATATGGTGGAGCGAAAATGAAAGCCTAGCGCGAGTACTCGAAAGGTAAATTCCCTATACCCATTTTGATCAAGTTTACTCGACGGTATCTCTCCTGGTGGATTACTTTGCCTTGCCCCCCCCCCCAGATGTCGGTTGCGGAAGCCCAGTGCCTTTTCAGAACCATCCCCAGATCATTAATCATGAAAGCCCCACTTTCTCAAGGATCAGCCCCACGTTTGATGACTCATTTTCTGAGGACCTCGCTGTTTATAAGAGTGGTCATAAGTTCTGAAGCCCCTACTGTTATCCCAAGGTGATTCTTGTACTGTTCATCGGTTCGAGGCAGCTCCATGCCTTGATACTCATACTGCTTTGGGACCTAACTGTCGTTGAGAGTTTTTACAGATTTGATGTTTCGCTGCTGGGAGTAACTCACACATTGTGATAGTCACATTTCCATTCGATGCATTGATGGGGAAATCAACTACCTTCAAGAATTAACCAATTATACACAGCCCCCCAGTATTGCCGGTGATTGAGCTTTCTGACCTGTGGCCCAAACTGCTAATCTGAAAAACTTCCCTCCGATTATTCTTTTGAGAGGGACCTAACCATCTGTGATGGTTGTCTCACAAATTCTGATGATTGTTGATGTTAAAACTTCCAAGGACCAACTGTCTGTGAGAGTTGTCCTACCTCCCGAGCCGTTTTGTACTATTAGGAAACCAATCTTCCATCTCTGAAATCTGACACGCAGCCCAAGTTCACATTCATTCATTTGATTATTCTTCCTGATTTTGAATTTTAAGAGTTAGCGGAGCACATCCTTTGTCTCCCTTGATGTCGCACATCCTTTGTCTCCCTTGATGTGACAAATTATAGGAATTGGCGGGGGAAGGCACAAGGCCAGTGTTTTGGGAAAGCAAAGGAAGATCCCGTGGGATCTTTGACATTGTGTTTGCGCAGAAAAGATTGACGGAAGAACGAGAGTAGGGGGAAGCCCCTAGACTCGAGAAAATTGCTCACATTCGAAATCAATGACTCAAGATTAGAATTCGCATTAATGGTCAAGTGCTTCAAAATCAAAAGTTAATTTCTATTTTTTTTCAAAAGATTTATTTGGACTCAGATTAGACCGTGACAAATCGAGATGAGAACACCATCAAATAACTATCATAATTATCACCGCCTGTTGACCTCATGGGTGGGAGGTCCTTGTCGTCGTTGTCGCGCTTTTTGAAATTGATTAGAGGCTGCTGGGCTCCCTTAGTGTAAGGGATTGGCAGAGCATGTTGGTCTCCAACAAAAGACACCAGTTGTCGTCGTTGATGGTGCTTGCCCAAAGTCAAGAGATCGAGATCTTCTTCAATGTGGATTAGCCTCATATGCGCGGTGCTCTCCATGTCGTCTTCGTTGTTGAGTTTTTTTTATCTTGATGGAGTCCCTGAAGGCTGTCTGACTTTTGGTCTCTAACCTCTAAAATTGAGAGGTTGGTTTGTTAAGGGAAAATGTTTAACTCACGAAAATTTCTGAGGTAAGGGTTTTTAACCTCTCAATGTAAGAGGTCGGCTTGAGCTATTAGGTCTGGCGAGAGTCACCCGTTGTTGTCGTTGATGGTGCTCGCTCAGTGGGGTCGAGATATTCCTTCGAAGTAATAATAAAAGATGCATGTAATATGTACAAAGAAAAAGAATAATGTATAGAGCGTTTTTTTTTTTTTCACACCCTCTCCTTTTTTGCACTCATCATTTTATTTTATTTTTGACACCCTCTCCCTTTTCGTACTCATCATTTTTTATTTTTTTTTATTTTTTTTTATTTTTTTTTGCATTACAATAATTGGAAATTTACAATGAATGATGTAAAACATGATGCAGGAATTAACAAATAACATTTTCATTATAAGAACAATAATTTTCTGGCTCTTTGCACTGGCTTGGTCGCTTCAAAGCTGTGTCTGATAGTTGGCGGGAACTCCATCGATCGCTTCTGTAAACTTCCTTGATTGCCTTCGTTTGTGAATCCCATAGAGCACCGTCGACCCTAGTTCTCACCTCAATTAATCGCAATCTAAAATTAGTCCCGTTTATTATCGTTTGCTTTTAATTAAGTGAGATTAATCATTTGTGGGACCAAATTTACAAAATACGTGATTATGAAGGCACTTGATTATAACGCAAGTTCATTAACTGAAAACGTGTATTTACAAGACAAGCAAGCAAATAAATATATTACAGGAAAAGATGACACGCAAGCATGGATTTGGAAGACGAAAGAAAGAGTGAGCATTTTTTTAGAACGGGCCCGAAAGCAAAAGGGATTAGAGTTTGGGTGGTGTGCCCTATTTACAGCAAAAGAGACATAATCCCCAGGGTCAGTAAGCATTCCATCATTAGCAAAACATTTCCTCAATTTGATAAACTGCGGTCATCATCTAACAAAAGAGAACTCCTTCCTTGGAGCTCAGTGAGCCCCTAGGATAACACCTTCGAACTTGAAGCCTTTGGGGGAGGCTTTGGGATAGCTTCTTTATCAATAAGGTCCTGGAGGGCGTGCTTGAGAGACCAACACGAGTCTGTATCTTGACCCCAAACTTGATGATACATGCAGAGCTTTGAGGGGTCCCAAGATTTTGTCAACGGGTTGGGTAACTTATACCTTTCCATGGGCTTCATGATTCCCTGAGAAACCAAAATGTAAAAAACACTGGATATCGGGGCTCCAAATTCATCGAATTGTCTATCTTCCTTTCGAACCAAACTCTTCTCCTTACCCTTGCCAGATGGGACAGGATTGTAAGCTTTCGGGGTTCCATACGGGTTTACACAATATGGAGTCACAGGCCTTGGGGCGTTACGATTGTCATAAGGCGGGTTGATTTGCGGTATGGGCTTCTCAATGATTTTCTCATCAATAAGGTTTTGGATTATATGATGGAGTTGAAAGCAATTGTCTGTGCTATGCCCTCTTGACTAATGAAACTCACAATGCACAGAATCATCCCAACGTTTTGGCAACGGATTTGGCGGCACATAACCTTCCATAGGTTTCAATAAGCCTCGAGCCATTAAGTCGTGGAGTATCACACTCATGGGAGCATACAATTCATCAAAGTGCCTATCATAGGGAATGAACCTCCTTGAACCGATTTTAAATTTCCATGGAACAGACACTTGATCATTAGAAGTATTTCTTGAAGACAGGTTCTGATTACGAAATTTGGAAAACAACGGTCTCATTTCATGCTCAAATTCGTTTACAGGAACATCAGACCCAAATGGAGCTTTCCCTTTTCCCAAACCATGATATGAGAAATTTTTCCCGGCCCCTACATATTGCATCATCTCGATAAAGGAAGTGAAAGTTGGTACAGTGTTTTGAGTTTGATCTGGGTAAGCATATGGTACTTGTTGAAAAGAGGCATTCGTGAGTATTGGGACCGTTTCTTGTGACTGAACTGGGGGCGACATAATGCCTGGGACGACATATGATTTGGGGTCTTTGAGCCTCTCATAGTCTAGCACTTCCTCTCGGTGTTCCTGGGGAATACTCTTCATGTACTTTGTCTGGGCTTCCGACTGCTTTTCCAACCATTGTTCCATTGTATCCCTTGGCTCAAGGTTAAGTGAGCCCCTAGTTCCATTTCCAGATTTTTTTCCGCTGTTGGCCATGCTTGATGAGAGAACCCGGAGTAGACCTTGATCAAAGTAATGTCTGGAACTGATCTTGAATGTCGCGCTAGAAAAAGAAGCGAGATTCTCCCTCTACAAAAATGGATTGGAAAAAGAATGTTTTAAATTTTTGAAATGGGATTTCTTTTATGTACAAGAATAAAAGCACAAAGAGAAGAAAAGTATAAGGAACAAAATCATTTTTGAGAAAGGTTGAAGCGAAAGAAACGCATAAAAACCTAAGAAGCCGGACAAGCACTGTGCTTTGTTTTGACACGTTCGATGATTAAATCCTGGAACAGTGGATACCGTCTCCAAAGTATAGGACCAACGTTTTTCACCTGTACTAATGGCCGTCCGAAACCCCTAGCGAAGGGCCTATACTCTTTCTGGGATCCACCATTCGGGTTACGGTCTATGTGAAGGTCTTGATAATTTCAGGTCAACCCAATCGTTTCAAAATATCCACACTTTAGGTTGTTTATAACCTTTTAGGAATGCATAGGGTTGAAGAGAAATTATTAGACAAAAACCGGCTTAAAGTCGAGGACGTGTCATTTTGAAAATTCGGACATCGAGGCTTTGGAGGTTTGGCTTGCATGTGGCTTACACCCGCAGCGACGACTAGTAGCCGTGCTTTGGGGTGGGAATGTCAATTGGGAGCCCTATAGGAGGATCGGTGACCCTCCTTCACTCACCGGGTAACACCCCCTAAGGTTTGTACGGTTGCTAAGTCGTAAGTTCGAAAACGTGCATCGTGTGTGAGGTCTCTAATTTTAAAAAATTATTTTTTGAAAAAAAGAAAGAAAAGCACATATTTTTTGTTTTCATTTTCGTTTTATTTACACAAACAAATGAGAAGGTAAAAAACCTGCAAAACAAAGTTAGGACATGTATATACAAGGCAAAAGCAAGCAATGGCGGAAGCACACATTTGAGTCTAGCCCACTTTTTGGAAATGTCCCCAGCAGAGTCGCCACTGTGAGAGCCCGCGCTCGAACCGTGATCCGCGCTCGCGTCCTCGCAATGGTTACCCTACTCGAGTTTTGAAAAGAAGAGTCGCCACCTCATTTTATTTTAAGGAAAATAGAGATAAAACCTTTTGTTTGAAAAAGAAGTGGGTTCGGGGGATAATTTACGAGAAGAGAAGGTGTTAAGCACTTCACTCGGCCTTTCGGTCTCTAGCATGCTTCCGCCTACGCTTCATTTTATTTGCCCTTTGAAAAAATGTTTTATGTCCTAACTTGTGAAAAAGTGTGTATGTTTATGTACAGGGGAGTCTTCTAGTCTAGGCACATTCATTTTAATTCGCAACCGGGAAATCGGTTTGGGTGGATTCCCCGATTGGTTTTCGAAAATGGTTTGATCATGTCAAGAAAGAAAACATCCACGGGAGGGGGATTATGTACAGTCTGGGATATACATATATGCAAAAATGGGAGACAAATCCCATAAATAAAATAAATGTCCTCGTGACGGAGCTTTTGTCGATTTTGGCGTCATTCTCCTTCCCCGAGCCATCGTACCTGTCCTAAAATGATCCAAATCCAAAACTAAAAAATTGGGGATTACTCCCAGAATGTTAGAGATCATTGTGAAGTTTTTATGGATTTTTAGATTAAATTTGGACTCCAAATGTTGACAAGAAAGCTTTTCACAAAATCTGCCCAGAAAAAATTACTCAACAAACATAGCACATTGACCACCAATTTTAACCATCTTAGCTCATGAATATGACAAAATACCAAGAATGAAAGTTTAAGGAAAGATTGAAAACGTGAAGATTCCAAAATTTTGAGTTCATAAGATGAGTTTAAGTTGTTCAAAAGGTCTCTGACATTTCGATGTCAGAGACTGGAAGTGCAGAAACTGAAGTCTGAAGGCTGAAACAAGTGAGTGAAAAGAGCACTTCCATTCGTCCAAAAAATGTTTCAAAAATATTTTAAAGTTCCTGAGAATGTGGAGAATAAAGTTAATGTTTTGACCTTTGTCAAAAAACCACGTTTTCATTGAGTTTTAAGCACAAGAACAGAGCATGGCACACAGGAAAACAAACAGGACAGCATGTCTGTAACTCAGATCTATGCATGAAAATTCGACCTAAACATGGAATCTGATCATGAAACTTGACGAGAATGAACTTCAACACGTGATGAAAAACTTTTATGTTTTGACTCAGACCCAGAAACCACTTTAAGATGGAGTTTTAAAAGCATGAAAAACGTTGGTCTGAGCAGAGTATGGAAAAACTGGAAGTTTAAGCCATGAAAATGGGTTTCAAAACAAGACCAAAACTCAAAACCAAGTTATGAAACTCATCGAACTTATTATTTGACATGTTTAGAACATTATCCAAGAGTCACTTTGCATTAAAAACCAAGTTTTGCATGAATGTACATGGAAATGAAAAGAGAGGGCAGATTCTGGGATTTTAGAGAAAAGATGAGAACTTGCATGGATAACTCAAAGAAATGACCATATTGACTCTCATGAAAGCAAGCAAACTTGATGACCTGAATATTAACAACAAAGATTCACCATTTACATGTACACATTACAAGTTTTACATGGAGAAAAACATGAAGAATGAAGGAGACCTAGTCATTAGTTGACTAGGTCCCAAACTAGTTACATAACCACCTACATAGCTAAAGATTCAAAGCTTACCTAGAGATTTTACCTAGCTTGTGATATGGGGTTGTGCTTCCTTTGTCTACCCAAGGGAAGACTTTTTTTTGTTGTTGATTTGAGTTGTTTGAGTTGATTGAGAGTTTGTTGTAGTTGTTGTTGAGATTTGAGTTTGAGTAGGTGTTTGAAGGTTGTTTTTGTGGTGTTTTTGTGGTGGGGTAGTGGTGGAGGAGTGGTGGTGGAGTGTTGGTGGAGTTGTGGCTGAGTTTAGTTTGAGAGAAACTTGGAGAGGATCGGGTAGGGAGAGTAATATGCAAAAATGCTTCTTATCCCCCCTTTTTGATCACCAACTAGGGGGGTATATGGAAGGAGGTAGAAACTTGTTTCTTTGGACCGAAATGCCCCTTAAGGAAGGTAGGGGGTGAGGTACCCTGGGATACCCAGTTTTCTTGCAAGGGGTCCTGGAAAAAAAAATCTCCAACAAAATGATTGTGTTTGTTGAATTATTGGAGGTCAAGCTTGATTGATCAAGGCCATGTGAGTCATCCCATGGAATGCCCAGCAAATGGCCACGTTTTGTGTTCATGCAATTCATCATTTTCGGCTCCGCTTTCTTGTTCCGTGATGTCCCGAACTGCTCCGGTGTGCATGTAACGGTGTCCCGTTCGTCTGTGCGTTCAATACGAAAGTTGCTCGGAATATTTTTCTGTTTACACCGGTATATCTAAAATTTGTTAATAAGCAAGGAATATCATAATAAAATTTTAAATGCATAAGATTTCCGGTAAAAGGCTTTTTAGGGGTGCGGGGCCCGCCTTAGGGTCCCGACGCTCGATTTTCGGAAAATACGCCTATTTGCTCGGTTTTGAGTCCTGGTCACAACCTCGGACTCGGTTTCTTCATCCGATGCACCGATAAGGCGGTCGGTAATCCCGAACGGCCAAATCTGGGGTTTTAGGTCAATTATCGCGTTTAGACCGAATTAAGGGTTGGTTTTAGGGGTGCGAGATCGGGGTGTCTACAGAATGCCTAAGCTAGGATTAAATAATTTGTTTGTTTTCTGTGTTTTGAATAGCTGTTCAGAACAACTCTTTCCTTTTCAATTATTTCCTTCAGTACATTTTAATTTGTATTAATCTGTTTTGTATGCCAAGTGATTTGATCAAGAAGAATTTCTCTTCATTGGTATTTCTATCCTTTAGAGAAAAAAAAATTTGCATGTACATAATCAAAAACATTATTTATTTAGCAAAAAGGGGGAAATTGTTAGTACCTCACTATGTTTAATCACAAATTAATCATAGTAAATATGTTTTGATAAATAAATAATCAAGCCCAGATGATTATATGATGTATACAAAGACCTAAGCACAGGCAACCCAAGACAATCCCCAACAGCTAAGACTGTCCTGCATCTACATAACTCAACAGTCAATATTACATGATCTACCTATCATCTATACATCAAACAAACTGAAGAACCACCTATTACAGACTCCATTACATTCAATGTATTATCAAGATGCTAATTACAAACAAGCTTCAACAGCCAAAGCTCTAAAGGCCCAACAGCTAAGACCCCTGCTTCAACAGCTAAGACTGCTCTTGATGAACAGCTGACCCCACCTTGCCAGATCCTTGAAGAATGTTTATTCCAATAACTCCAATCATTGGAATAAATCCACATTGAAGCTTGACCAAGACTGCACAGTCCTCTCTTGACAACTTACATAAGGAAGGAGTAACAAACATGTCTTCACCAAAGTCAAAGACAAATCATTAACTCCTCTGTACCTTTGTTCCCCAAACGGCTACTCTTGTACCCTTGTCCCCCAACGGCACCCATATATAAAGGATCATACTGGAATGTTGTCAAGTTAACCCTATTCACAAAAACCTTACAACCTTCACACTATTTTTCAACCCTTCTGCAGTCTTGAATATTTGCATAAATCCCCTCCAAATATTGTGCCATCTTGTACCCAGTTACAACTCAATCCAGCCAGCTAACAGCCAAGCTATTTCTCTCTGTAAACATACTTGTGATTTATTTTTCTTTTCTTTTCAGCTTTGAAAGAAGCAACCTTAATTGAAGTGTCAATTAAGTAGAGGGGGTTCAAAGGAACTTTTCTTATCAATTCTTGTAACTCTAAAAGTAGAGAATATTATAGTGAATTGATCTCACTGTTCCAATAGTGGGGGTGGATGTAAGAGAAGGGTTTTGCCTCTGAACCACTTTAAAAATATTGTGTACACTCTTGTCCATACACTTACACACACACTATACTCTGTCCTTTCATTTCTTTATTTATCTATATTCCGCTGCACATTTCTTCATTTATTATTTCTCAACAGCTAACCTCAAATAGTTAGCTGTCCAAGTTTTAATTCATCTGTTCATTTAGTTAAACAGGGTCTTTCAGTATCATAAGTTCATATTGCAAAACTTGTTTCCACAACAAATTCAAGCTAGGCCAACCTTATTTCCCCAACAAATGTAAGCCTATTGCTCTCAATTTCACTCATTCAAGCCTCCCCGGATGAATTCGTGAGCGGTAGGAAAATATTAACTAGAATGAGTTGTCAATTCCACTAGTTAGTAAGTTCCATATGAATAAAACGATGAACTTATGAATTACTTGAACAAGAATAAATTAAAAATATAGCCTCACAATAACATAATCAAAATAAACCCTTGAATTATTGGGTGGCAACCCAAAGTCCCACATCGGCAATTGAGGAAACAATTGCAAGGTATATAAGAGCACTCACCCACTTCATTAGTATGAGGCCTTTTGGGAAGTTCCCAAAAACAAATCCGTGCGTGCTAGGCCCAAAGCGGACAATATCATACTAATGTGGGAAAGTTGTGGTGGTGGTCGCGGTCCCTACAAGTGGTATCAGAGCCATGGTTCGGATGGGCCCGACCGGGTGGACCGTGTGTGTGCTTTATATGGTGGGGTTCCCCTTGTGCGACATAGCGAATCGAGTCTTGCAATCGAGGGCGATGGTGTTTCGTGGGCAGTTGGTACAAGCTTTCGCCGATATGGGCCAGAGGAAACACTGCGGGCCATAGCGGTGTGGTCCTTGGTTTGAGGGGAGGATTGTTGGGTGGCAACCCAAAGTCCCACATCGGCAATTGAGGAAACAATTGCAAGGTATATAAGAGCACTCACCCACTTCATTAGTATGAGGCCTTTTGGGAAGTTCCCAAAAACAAATCCGTGCGGGCTAGGCCTAAAGCGGACAATATCAAACTAATGTGGGAAAGTGGTGGTGCTGGTCGCGGTCCCTACAATATTGTTGGAATAGAGATAAACCGGGAACTAGCGATCTAAGTAGAAGAAATCAGCAAAGTCGCAGAGCAGGTGATGCTCGGCCGAGCAAGGTAAAGGACTCGGCCGAGCGACTCGGGCGAGTCAAGAGAATGGAGCGGCCGTGCACTAACCAGGCAAAAAAGGCACCTTCTGATCAAAGGTGCTCGGCCGAGCAGATTAAAGGACTCGGCCTAGCTGCTCAGGCGAGCGTGCAAAAGAGAGCGGCCGATCCGCTGCTGGACAGGAATATGCTGAATTTCAGGAATTCTAATTAGACTAGGGTTTGGTCTCATTCTAGGTTTTGTATATAAACAGGGTTCCGCCCCCATACTCATTGTAACTCCATATTTACATATTATAGTGCAAGATCATGGCTTGGTAGTGCCCCTAGACGTAGTCAAACATATTGACGAACTGGGTAAACAATTTCTTGTGTTCGTTTTGTCTTTTGCTTTGGGTTTCTTATTTCTTGTGCTTATTTGTGGTGTCGGGTTTTCTTGTGATTTGCTTGGGTGTTGGGTTGGGAAGGGCTTTTTCCACAACAACTGGTATCAAGAGCTTTGGTTGGATGATCAAAGGGGTCTATCAAGCAATCAAGAATGGGCAAGGATAAACAAGCGGCGGAGAAATTCGATGGGTCTGACTATGGGTTTTGGAGGATGCAAATAGAGGATCTCTTGTATAATAAGGATCTCTATATGCCTCTAAAAGGAGTCAAGCCGGAAAGCGAAAAACAGGAAGACTGTGATCTCATGGATCGGAAAGCCTTAGGGGTGGCTCGATCTACTTTGTCAAAGTGGATCGCGAAGACTACTAAGAAGGAGAAAACCATCAAGGAGCTATTGGATTATCTTACTGAGAGATTTGAAACTCCATCTGCTGCAAATAAGGTTGAATTGATACGCAAGATGGGTAGTCTCAAGATGCAAGAGGGGGGATCCATAGCTAAACACATCGATGAGTTTATGGATGTTATAGACTCATTGGCTGCGTTGGAAATTACTTTCGGTGATGAGGTTCATGCAGGAAGTTGGAGCGGAACGGTGACAGCATTGAATGCTTCAGTGGGTAAGAACAAATTGAAGTATGATGATGTTAAGGACTTCCTCTTGGGCAAGGAAAATCGCATGAAGAAGTTGGGGACACCGTCTACTTCGGAATCGGTCTTGGCTACAACTAGTAGGGGAAGGCCGGGTTCTAGCAATAAAGGGAGAACAGGGTCAAGGGAAAGTGTAATCAGGGGTGGGGATCAGTCTGTAGAGAACAAAAAAAAGACCAAGGGTTGCAAGAGGATCGGTAGAGTGCTATCATTGTAAGGAGTTAGGACACTACAAGAGGGATTGTCCCATGCGAGGGGATAAATCGGCGAATGTGATAATCGAAGGCGACGATGTACTGATTCTAAGTGTTAGTAGTGCGCTAGAATCATAGGTGATGGATTCGGGGGAATCATTCCACTCATGCGCGCATGCAGGGGCGATGGAAAATTACACTTCCGGTGATTTCGGTAAGGTCTATCTGGCGGATGGCGAGCCTTTGGAAATCAAGGGGAAGGGGGATGTCAGAATAGGAGCATCGGATGGGAAGGTCTTACATCTACACGGGGTCAGACACATTCCGGGTTTGAAAAAGAACCTGATTTCAGTTGGGCAGCTGGGTGAAGAAGGTTACACGGTAACTTTTAGCTGCAGGAACTGGGTTATTACCAAGGAGGATTGTCAGATCGCTCGGGGTAATAGGGAAGGAAGATTGTATTTGACAAACACCAAGGATAGTATCGCGGTGGCGTCAGCCAAGGGTGATACGGATTTGTGGCACTGTCGATTGGGTCACATGGGTGAGAAGGGGGTATCCCCGGTAACTTCTCGGGGTGGTGTGTCATATTACATGACCTTCATTGATGATTCGACAAGGAAGGTCCGGGATTACTTCTTAAATGGGAAAGATGAAGCTTTCAGGATATTTAAGAAGTGGAAGGCCTTGGTGGAGAATCGGATTGGACTCAAGGATAAATACTTGAGGTCTGTCAATGGTGGGGAGTATGAGCTCAGGGAGTTTAAGGGATATTGTGATGTGAGAGAGATTCACATGGATATTCCAGACTCGGGTGGGAGCGGAACGGTTCATGATGACCAAGGACAAGGGGTCACTGAAGATGAACCAAATACTCCAGGACCGGATATTCTGCTGCGCAGATCTAACAGTGAGTGTAGATCGGATGCAAAGGCTCCAGGTTTCTCAAGCAAGGTGAATTTGAAGCTGGGTATAGCTTCAACGGGGCTTGGAGAATAGGGGAGGAGGATGGTACTACCATGATCGAGGTGAGCACTATAGCACTAAGGATGAGTTGAAGACGGATACGGGGTTTGTATACAGGTTGATCTCTAGGTGGGAGATTGTTGGAATAGAGATAAACCGGGAACTAGCGATCTAAGTAGAAGAAATCAGCAGAGTCGCAGAGCAGGTGATGCTCGGCCGAGCAAGGTGAAGGACTCGGTCGAGCGACTCGGGCGAGTCAAGGGAATGGAGCGGCCGTGCACTAACCAGGTAAAAAAGGCACCTTCTGATCAAAGGTGCTCGGCCGAGAAGATTAAAGGACTCGGCCGAGCTGCTCGTGCGAGCGTGCAAAAGAGAGCAGCCGATCCGCTGCTGGACGGGAATATGATGAATTTCGGGAATTCTAATTAGACTAGGGTTTGGTCTCATTCTAGGTTTTAAACAGGGTTCCGCCCCCATACTCATTGTAACTCCATATTTACATATTATAGTGCAAGATCCTGGCTTGGTAGTGCCCCCAGACGTAGTCAAACATATTGACGAACTGGGTAAATAATTTCTTGTGTTCGTTTTGTCTTTTGCTTTGGGTTTCTTATTTCTTGTGCTTGTTTGTGGTGCCGGGTTTTCTTGCGATTTGCTTGGGTGTTGAGTTGGGAAGGGCTTTTTCCACAACATGAATTGGAATTAGAAAACTTAGCTAATCATGATCGAATCCATAAGCTTCATGAAATCCTTCTTGTAAATAATTAAAACAAAAGTTACAAAAATAGAGAATTGGAGGAGAAGAGGAGAAGAAAAGAAGCTGGTGAATTTTTTTTAGGTGAAGAATACGTGCTAGCTCTTGTGCAAACTTCCATTTTGTTGGCTTGGAATAGAGAATGGATGAACAAGCCTTTTTGCTTTCCTAACCTCCATTTCATTGAAGAAAAGAAATAAATTGTTAGCTTTATCTTTTTTTTGTAGTCTTTGGCCTTCTATTTTCCATCTTTATTGACCCCTTTCTTAGCCCAAATAAAATTGCACACTTTATGCTCAAAAACTCCACTTTAAGCCCTCTATTTACTCCAATCTATCACTTATGTCCCTACATCCAAAAGATAACGAAAATGGGTTAAATAGATACATTATATAATTTAAATGAAGGGAAATAAGACAATAAAATATCGATAAATAAAGATATATCAGACAGTTCCCCTCAAACGACTTCGGGATGCTAAAAATCGGAATACCGCCACAAAGCATAGTTTTCGTATTATGACGACGACGTATAGCAACAGTCGTTCGAAAACATATGGAGATCATGAATTTTTTTTGCCCAAATTACCCTGCATCATATTTTAAAGAAAATGAAGTCTTCACAGCAGTGGCTCAGTGGTAAAAATCAAATCTCATAATTTGTGAGGTCTAGGTTCGATTCCTTGCCTCTGTCTAGGACATCATCCAAAAAAAATTGAAAGAAAAAGAAATTGGATAAGCACGAACCGTTGTCAAGCATCACCCGGAGTTCCCCCAAACACTTCAGTGAGCTTGGGTACCCCGAATGGGGTTCACTGCAACACAATGAAGTGTTCTTAGGGAACTCTAGGGGACACTAGACTCTTCCTTTAATTTCCATCGCTTGAGTTGCTTGATATGCTTAATCGCAGCAAGTACTTCAATTTATAAGGAAAGAAGAAACTTGTTATAGTAGGTGAACATTGCCAAATGAAGCTTGAACCTGGTCAGAAAAATGGCCAAAATAGAAAGTGAGAATATATATATATATATGCTCTTGTCTAAATTTGTAAAATACAGAATCTGATCCCTCCATCTCTGAATTTCAACTTTTTATCTTCACATATTTGAAACCTTTCTGATTTACAGAAGTGGAACTAGTTGAATCTAGCCAATATCCCAGCTAGGTTAGAGTTAACCGACAAAAATATAATTATGCATACAAGAATAAAAGATGTTCTTTTCATGTTCTCGTTGGACCGGATATGTGGAAAAAAAAAAAAAAAAAATTGCAGATTCATTATCAAGCAAGCCAGGATCTAACAGGAATATCTGAACATGAACAAAGGAAAGCAAGATTTGTAGGTGGCCAACCAACTTGATAATATTCTTAACTATTTATATAGCCTACAATCCAGGCTAGATTCATTAATTTTTTCATAAGATTTTAATGTTAAAGCCGTTATCGAGATCTTTCCACTGACTAAATGCAACGAAACAAAGAACATTATAAATTGCTGCAAGGGATTAATTCTCGGCCAAGATCGATCCACTGAAGTGTTTGGGGAAACTCCCGGGGTTCATTTGATATATGATGCATAACCAGATTGATACTCCCTCCGCCCCAAAATGATCTTCACATTTGACTATTCAAATTTTTTAAGGATATGAACAATTGCTTCACTAGTCATGTTTTGTTTGTGCACTTTTGAGCCTAAATTGTAGAAATGTGAAGAATTTTTTGGGACAATGAAAAATGGCAAATAGAAAGATCATTTTGGGTTGGGACGGAGGGAGTATTTTCTTAATTTGATGTTGTAATTGTTCATAACATTGTGAAGTACTGTTTTTGCAGATAACGATATACTACTTCCTTCTCAAAATGAACCAAAAAATAAAAACAGAGTTTCTCATGATTATGATTAAGAGTAAATTTAAACTTTTTATAAACATTTACTTTGGGATACATGGAGTATTTAATGTCTGTTTTCTTTTAGGTCTGCATTCTCGGGAACTCGAGACTTCTGGCGAAGGTAGAGAGCAACCCTTACCACTTGATCTAAGTGCTTGATGGTTACCTATGTGATATCTCTAGTACAAAATTACGACTTTTTTAATCAGGATGTTCATGCTTCAAGAAGTCATATATTATGCTCCCTCCGTCACATAAACATAGTTTCCACTTTGACTTTTTTAATGGCAATACATACATTATACTCCCTCCGTTAAATAAAAATATTCTTACTTTGACATTAATAGTCAATTCACTTTGACCCAAGGTTTATTAAAATTTATTATCTCTATTCAATTTTAAATATTGTTATTGATGTATTATTAAAATAATACTCACTTTTAATTTAGATTTTCATGAGGATAGTATTTTTTAAGAACTTTTTGCCAAAGTTTAATTAAATTGACTGTAATTGAAAGTAATATTATCTTTTTGAAGACAAATGAGTATTTAGTATTGTAACTATTCATTACTCCCACCATCCCAAAATATCACATTTTCGTTGTTACTACGAAGGATCTTTGGTAGGCTTAGTCGCACGCCTACTAAATTAGACCTAAACTCGGTCACTAATAATGTAATTAGGGTAAGTCAGGGTCGATCCACGAAGAACAGTGATTATCTGCGAACTAGTCACTTGACCAGATTGGGGTTGAATTTGATTGTAATTAAATCCTAGACGGGAAATTAAACTTAGACGTGTCCAAAAACCAACCGGAACCGGCTAACCGGCGGTTTTCTAACCGGTCAAAACCGGCTAACCGGATAACCGGCCAACCGTTTCGGATGTGAACCGGCTAGGGGCGGTCCGGTTAAGGTTAAGGATTCTGATAACCGGTCAACCGGCGGTTATAACCGTCGGTTAAGTATCCGGTTGAACCGGCGGTTATAACCGGTGATTGAACCGGCGGTTGAACCGGATAACACACCTAATTTCTAATAATGACAGTGTGGCCCCTCCCAACGGCTAGTTGACCAAAAAGATCCAAAACGGCTAGTTTTGACTTATAGCCGTTAGTTTTCTGACCAAAAATGGCTACAATGCAGAAAATTAAAAAAAAATGTTTTTTTAAGTTTTTTGAAACTATAAATATCCCCTCCCTCCTCCCATCTTTTTTCCACAATTCTTTCTACCTTACTTCTCTCCATATTTCTCTCTCTAATCTTCAAAGACTCCAGTTAATTTTCAGATTTCAGTTAGTTTCCAGTCAGTTATTTAACAAATTCCAGTTAGTTTCCAAATTCCTGTTAGTTATTTAACGAATTCCAGTCATTTTTTTAACGGTTGCAGTTAGTTTATCAGTTTTCAGTTAATTTTTTCAGATTTCCAGTCATATTTTTAACGGTTGCAGTTAGTTTATCAGTTTTCAGTTAATTTTTTCAGATTTCCAGTCAGTTTTTTAACGGTTGTAGTCAGTTTATCAGTTTTCAGTTAATTTTTTTCAGATTTCCAGTCAGTTTTTTAAGGTTCCAGTTAGTTTATCAGTTTTGAGGTAATTTTTTCCTGTTTTCCAGTCAGTTTTTAACGGTTCCAGTCAATTTTTTAACGGTTCCAGTCAGTTTTTTGGTTTCCAGTCAGTTTATTCCAGTTTCCAGTCAGTTTTTTGACATTTTCCAGTTAAATTTCCACATTTCAGTTAGTTTTCCATATTTCAGTTAAAAAAATGTCTTCATCTCGAAATGTTGGCAAGTCTCATGTTGATTCTACCTCCCAAAACCAAGATTTTGATGATTTTTTTGAGGAACCCTTTGTTGAAAATCAAAATGAGCAACATGATGAAGAAAATGTTGTTGAAAGTCAAAGTGGTAGAGGCGGCCGAGCCCGAGCCCGAGCTCGTGGGGAGGGAAGAGGTGGTCGGAGTCGCGGACAAGCACAACAACGTCAACCACGAGAATCTAGATCCGACATTTTTGCGATCCATTTCCAAAAAATACAAATTGACCCCGAAGACGATATCCATTTCAAAGCGCAATGCAACTATTGTCCAAAATGGTACGGCTTTAAAAAAGGTGGAGGGTATGGGTCAATGAACGCGCACTTGTCATCAAAATATCCCGACAAACTTGGGATTGAGGGCGATCAATCTCAATTACAATTCAATCCAATTGCTCAAGGCCAAGGTACGTCTTCGATATTATTTAAATTTAATAATATCTTTTATAGGAAATAGTTGGCCAAATTTGTGTGTGTTAAAGGGCTTCCTTTTAATTTTGCGGATGATGATTTTTTTCAATTTTATTAGACTTTCTTTAAATCCATCCGGTTATAAAGTGCCACGGTCGACTCTAGTACGCGATATTAAAATGGTGGTGTCGGAATATAAATTAAAAATTAATTGAGGATTTAGCAAAATTAAATCATAGAGTTTCAATTTGTGCCGATGGTTGGAGTGATCATTGGCTTAGACATAGTTATTTGGGTGTTACATGCCATTGGATAGATAATTCATGGACTAACCAAAAAAGATTAATTGCATATGATAGTTTTGAACCACCCCATTCCGCGGAAAATATTTGTAGAAAGTTGCACGGCGTTTTGGCAAAGTATGGTCTTATTCAAAAAAAAAAATCACTATTTCATTCGACAACGCTAGTGCTAATACCGCTAGTATACCGGAGTTGAAGCTTATTTGTCAACCGTCACTTGGGGGTAAGTTTTTTCATATAAGATGTTTATGTCATATAATTAATTTATGTGTTAAAGACGGTTTGGATGCGTTGGAGACATATGTTAAACCCATTAGAGATGCTCTTTTTTTATTGCAAAAAAAAAAAATAGAGTTACAAGAAAATAGATCAATTTTTTGAAAAGTAAGGGTTTAAATGAAAAATATTTTTCTATGGATGTTCCGACTAGGTGGAATTCCACCTATACAATGTTAAAGGATGGTTTTGAGTATAAAGAGCTTCTCATGGAATTTTTTCTTCATTTGGGTACGGACATCCCTTTATTTGCTTATCATTGGAACGCTTGCATTAATTTATGTCAATTATTAAAGATTTTCTTTACCGCTACCGAGGCTTTGTCGGGAGTTTATTATCCAACTTCTTTTTTGGTACTTGGGCAATGTGTTGCAATTGTTCAAAGTTTTAACACGCTAGCAAGTTGCAACGTTTTGGGCCCAAGCATTATTGAAATGAGGGTAAAGTGGCTAAAATATTTTGATACTATTCCGTCTCTATTTTTGGTTGCAAAATTATTCGATCCCCGTGTTACATTGGACAACCTAGAGGCGATAGTAAAGTTTTATTATGAGAATTTATACCCAAATGGGGGCGGGGTACATGAAAGCCCGTCGATTATTGTTCAAAATACAAAACAAGATTTGGTGACTCTTTATAATGAGTATAATGCAAAGTATGGAAATCCTTCTCAACAACAACAAGAACCCTCATATGCTAATCAAGATATTGCTACACAAGAAGATGGTGGGCTCACTTTCAATCCATATGGATTTTTTGACGACTTGTTTTCCTCAAAACGTCCTAGAATGGCTTCTTCTTCTTCTTCTACCATTCCTTACGAGTTGGAATTATATTTCAACTCCAATTTTGATTATGTACAAAACACTTCAAATCCAACTAAATTTGACGTTTTGAGGTGGTGGGCACAAAGGCATGAAAGTTATCCCATACTCTCTTTAATTGCAAAAGAAGTCTTAGCCTCTCCCGCTTCAACGGTGGCGGTCGAAATCGGCATTTAGCGTGGGAGGAAATGTTTTGGATCCAAGACGTTCCCAACTAACGGTTGATAATTTGGAAAATCAACTTTTACTTGGTGATTGGATTAGAGCGGAAAAGAGAGAGCAAGATATGCCTTATGAAGAGGATATGCAAGATCCACGATATCAATACGACTTGGAAGGGTCTACGGGAAGTTCGGAAGGGGACGGCAATTAGATAGTTTTTATTTTAATTTGATTGTAATAGTTAAGTTGAGTTAAGGTTCCATTATGTCATCCCTTAATTATAAAATGGCAAGGTTTGGTTGTCCCCCTCTTTTTGTAATTTAAATTTTAATTAATAAAATTTAAGGGTACCGTCCCTTTTTTCCCTATAAATTATATTTCTTGAGTATTTTTTTGCAAAAAACAATAAAAAAAAGTTATTTTTTTCAATTTGAATGATAACATATTTCTAAAGCTTTTTAAATTTTCTGAGTTCTGCACATTGGTCCCCCACTTTTAAATTGGTCAGTTTGGTCCCCCAAGAAAAACTAGCCGTTATAACGGCTAGTTTTTTAACTGACTGCTGATTTCCAACCCATTTAACTATAAAATACCCCCTCCCTCCTCACTATTTTTTCACAAAAGCTCACAAAGTCTTTCTCTACAATATAAATCTCTCTCTACAATTACTCTTGAGAAGTTTGTTACTTTTTTCGTTAACTTTCTAACGAAAATCACTATTTTTTTTACGAAAATCATTTTCACCCATTCATATTTCATCACACCAAATGGCTTCTAATTCAAACAATGAGAGGGTGAGCCAATTTACTATTATGGGGAGGCATTTTACAATCAAACCACTCAAAGAAGATGGCACGCACACGCACTCGCACATGCGGTCCACACACGAATTCATTTGCAAGTATTGTGGAATGACGTACTTCTTTAGAAAAGGTGGAGGGTACGGTGTATTCAAGAGGCATATTTCAGCAAAGCATCCCGAAAGAGAAGAATAGAAGATTAAAATGATAAAATTGTTGCTTAGTAATAATATGTAACAATTTAAACATTTTCCAGTTAGTTTGTCAGTTTTCAGTCAGTTATTTTCAGATTTCCAGTTAGTTTTTAAACGATTCCAGTTAGTTTGTCAGTTTTCAGTCAGTTAATTCCAGTTTTCAGTCAGTTTTTTGACATTTTTCTGTTAAATTTCCAAATTTCAGCACTTTTTGGACATTTTTCAGTTAAAAAAAAAAGGAAAAAGTCAGGCGGTTTAACCGGATGAACCGGTTAATCGCCTAACCTTAACCGTTAGAGCCGGTTGGCCGGGGCGGTTCCGGTTAGTGCTTCGCCGACCTCTCAACCGCCGGTTATAACCGGCTAACCGCTGGTTAACCGGCAATGGACACGTCTAATTAAACTAAGTGTTTGAAACAATAATTTAAAAAGCACTTCAGATTGATCCCTATCCCCGTCCTATATTTCAATTTCATCGGTACCTCTTTTTTCTCCGTTAATCCTATTCACTTGATCACGAGATGTTTTTCATTCTCTGTCTCTTCTTACTATTTAGTATATAGCAGTGGCACACTCACTATAAACCCTAATTAAAATTAAACCTAGACTGGCACAAAAAAGGTCTAAAAATTAATTGATTCAATTTAAGAGACTAAGATCAAGAACGTTTTCTAGGTTTACTAGATAATCGCTTAATTTTGCCTACTTCCCGAATTGCTATGGCACATACACAATTCGTGAAGATGCTACGGTGAAAACCCTAATTCTGGCACAGAACAGAGAATTCTAGCAAATATTCATAAAAAGAACTAGTGAATTGGCCAAATCCACAAACCCTAGTTATAAATCTAAAATCAGAACAAGCAAAATTATGAATACATTAAACGAGAGATTAAGAAAATTACCTCAATTGAAATAAATTGGGTTCAAGCTCACAATCAAAAGCTATGGAGTTAGTTCTCCATTAAAGGGTTACACAGCTCCATAGAAAAGAAAGAACGTAGTGTTTTTCTCAAAAATAAAAAGAAAACCTTATCTCCTAAAATTCTCTACTACTAATGACTATTCAAAAATCAAATTAATTAAAGAATAAAAATAATAATAAAAGAAAAGGAAAAATGAATAATATCCCTCTGCCAATCCGCTGACCTCCATGTGCGTGAACCAACTTCTTCAATTTTTGCAATTCAGTCCCTAGAGTCTTTACCATTTCCAGTTCAGTTCTCAAACTTTCAGTAATCACAGAACAGTACCTCAACTTCCAAAAATTGCAGTTTGGTCATATACTCCTCCGCTCCGGTTGACTTTGACTTTTCCTTGACTTTGACTTTGCCTTGACTTTGACTTTGACTTTGCCTTGATCCTCGAGACATGACTTTGAAACTCACCAAAAATTACATCCGGAAAAAAAAAAAAAAAAAAAAACCGACTATTCTACCCCGGATTACAATAAAGCCCAAATGATAAATAATGCCCCAAATACATCAAATCTAGTCTAAGTACATCAAAATGAATGAAAATACATAGAAAAATAAGGGAAATAATATATACAAAATCCGCCACATCAATCTTTGAGCAATAACTTTAAGTTAGTTTATATCAATGAAAATCTAAAACTTGTAATAGATACACCATCAACAATACTATCAACAACAAAGCCTAAAATCATTGATCAAAGTTCATTCGTAATAACGTCGAAAAAATGTGAAAAACATTTTGGGACAGAGGTAATAGCATTTTTCCTTTAAAAGAATTCTAAATAGTAACTACTCCAAAATTAAGTAATACTCCCTCCGTCCCACCACAAGTGAGACTAATTTCCTTTTCAGTCTGTCCCACCACAAGTGAGACTACTCAAAATGAAAATGTTTTAATATATTTATAATCAACCAACCCCACCATTTAACCCCACTCATTCTCTCTCTCTTCATTTCCCACCACTCATTTTATTCAACCAACACTACTATTTACCCCTCATTTTCTCTCTTCATTTTCTACCACACATACACTACTTTTTTCTTAATTATTGTGCTCCACAAGTTGGTCTCACTTGTGGTGGGACGGGGGAGTATATAGTACTCTTTCTGTCCCCGACTAAGGTTCTTACTTTCCTTTTTGGTTTGTCCAAGACTAAAGTTCTTAGTTGCTTTATTACCTAAAATGGACTATGGGACCCACTTGTCATTCTCACAACAAAAACTCTCTACCCACTTTATCTCTCCTACTTTCTCTTACTTTTTTATACTCACAACATTTACTTTTTCTTAATCTACGTGTGTAAAGTCAAACTAAAAACCTTAGTCAGGGACAGAGAGAGTAACTACTTCAAAATAATACTTTATTTTATAGTTTATGATTGTGATGAAGTCTTGTATACTTATAAACTTTGTATATCCAAAATGAGATGATTCACGGCTACAGTTGAGAATTAGCACATGGTATTTTTTTATTAATTTAATTTTTTTCACGATTAGGAAGCAAAAGCTTATGCCGTGTGTATGAAGATAGAAATTAGGAGGCTTAGATAATTACTCCAAACAAAATTTAAACAAGAAAATAATTTCGACAAGAGTGAAGAACAAGTGAACATAATAGCATAAATAGTAGTAGAATGTAAACAAATTAGACTGGTGAAATAAACCCTGCGAAATAAAGATTTAAAAAAAAAAAAAAAAAAAAAAAAACCCTAAACCCTAAAACCAAGAACAATTTGATCATCAATATGATTAGATTAGTTAGCAGTTGCTCTTCAGCAATGGCTCCTCCACAGAAATAGCCTCACCTTCATTGAACTTAACACTTTGATCATCAACAAAGTAAACCGTAGTTACATCAATCTCCACATTCATCACCCAAACCTTGTTAACCTCCTTCTCCGTTACCCGACTTAACGGACCATCCAAAATCTTTCTAACGGTAGAAACAATCACCGCGACCAAACACTCCCTATCAAACTTATCAACTCCATCCAAAGGCAACATGCTTGATACAACCCGAAACGCAGCCACGCCATCATTAAAAACTGGTACCGCAACGATTTCTGTGCGTTTCCCGATAATGGGGTCCGCTTTTTTACAAACAATGTTGTTTACTGAAGGAGAGGATGCCCATATTTTGTGGTGAACGGAGTCGGGGTGGATTGATAAGTGGATGAGAGAGAGTGGTTGGTTGTCTTTTTCGATAATGAGCTCGTATTGTTCAGTCCATATGCGAAAAACCGGGTCTGATAGCTGATGAACAACTTGTTTAGGGTTTGTTGAATCCATGGTGAGAAGTTTGAGATTGAGGGATTGAAGAATGAAGAGTAACGCAGTTGAAGAAGGGAGAATGTGAAGTGATTGTTTGGGGGCAGGGAGTCAAGTTTTTATAGAGTATGGACTTTTAAGTGTAATACTAGGACTAGGAAAAATTTTACAATGGAGTCCTAGTGTAGAAAGAAATCATGTACTTTTTCTTTTTCTTTTTTTTGAAACCAAAATCATGTACCCTTTTTTTTTTTTTTTTTTTTTTGAAAAAAAAATCATGTACTTTTAGGACCGTGTTTTTATTTTATTTTTTTATTTTTTAATATTTTTTTAAAAAAACTTATAGGACCGTCCGTGTTAGCAAACTGAAATTAACTACTTTTATAACGTTATCGGCCCATCAAATCTCCTTTGCTAGGAGTATTTTGTAGGCCCATTGCGCAACTACTCATGATTCTCTCTCCAAAATAAACGTTTCATGTTTGATTATTTTATCAAATTGATTCAATTTTAACTATAAAATTACTCAAATTTAATCATTATCATGGTATTATGAAAATTGTTAATGATAATGATGTTAGTAGAGAATCAAATATATTTCTAGAATTTCATGTAGATAACTACATTGTCGTTAAAGTTTGATCAAAATTCAATATTTAAATATGCTACATTTGTTCCGGAGTAATAATTTCTATCGTTCTGTCTATAGTCAAAAAAAAAATCAGATTTGTTTTTGATGAAATTAATATTATAATTTATTTATTTTTTGACATTCATTCATTTTGTACTACTATAAAGCATAGGGATCTTTGAACAATTAGTCCCTAATTAACTTGAATAGCAAACCAAATTTAAAGAAACATTCAAGGAGATATTGGATGAAAATATCCAAATTTGCTAACTATACCAGCCCAAACTTTGAAGAAAAACTTGAAAGAAAGCCCAGACTTAGAAGAATGGAAAAAAGCCCAAATTTAGAAGTATGAACTAAAAAAATGGATACAGCATGATCAAAACCTGGGTTGGCAAAAGCCAAGAGATCTTATGACCTCAATGGGCAAAAAGCAAACAGATCTTTCAACTGTTTCTACCTCCGTCTCGGAATAAATGTTGGCTGGAATTTTCCTGCCGTGCAGGACAAAAATACGACATCTTTGCACAAGAAAATAGGCTATAGGAAGAACACCATCTGATTCATTCTACGTAATGCAAGAATCTAATACGGAGTACTTACAAGATACTAGACAAAGCATACATATTATATATACAAACAAAATCAAGAACCAAAAGTGGAACCAAATAAAACACCCGATCATAATATCTGTTGCTCTGCCTCATCGGGCTGCCAATGGAGATGCAAGACGGACCCGCTGTTGTCTCAACGGAGATTTTCCAACCGGGCCATTTCTAATATTAACTTCTGGTTGAGAAATTTTCGACACACCTCTCGGGGCTTGAAGCTCTTCAAGTGAAGCTAAAATTACAGACATTTTTGGCCTGAGTTTAGGCTCAGTGCTCAGGCACTGCAAAGCTAGAGAAGCTGCAGTGTAGGCTGCTTTCTGAGGGTACTGTCCTTCCAACTTGGTGTCCATTATTCGAAACAATTTTCTTTTGTCGCCTAAATATGGTCTTGCCCAGTCAACAAGATTCTGTTCTATACCGATTTTTGCCTTCTCTACTGCACGACGACCTGATAAAAGTTCTAGCAGAACTACCCCGAAGCTATATACGTCACTTTTCACTGTCAATCGGCCTGATAATAATCATCAAGGTCTTACTAATTAGGATCCCGTAAGAAAGTGGAACAATTTCTCAATATAATCTGGAGATTAACAATTACTACCTCCGTCCCGGAAAGATAGTCTCATTTGGTTTTTGATGTCCAACACAAGTGAACATTGACAAAACACTAATGTCAATCTAAGCACCCTAGTGAAATTCTAAAAATTGTTACTAATAAATTTTTACTCCCTCTTTTCGTAAGTGAATATCCATTTTCATGAAATTTGTCCCAAAATGAGTCTTTTTTGGACAAAACTTTGTCCCTAGACTTTTACCAATTTTTTTCCACTAGTCTCTTTATACTTGCAAAACTAAATATTTGGAAAGTGGATTACAAGACTATATATAATATTTGCCACTGAATTGTATAAAAAGTTTAGATTTTTCAATTTGTCCCTTAAATTGAAATTCGGACATTTATTTAGGGACGGAGGGAGTAAGTGATTTACTAATTAAAATTTTATTGGAATGATTAGATTGACATTAATGTTTGGTTTAAGTTCACTTGTGTTGACCATAAAAAACCAAATGGGACTACCTTTCCGGGACAGAGGGAGTATGTATTTCGAACTGACTGACCTGTGGCAATATATTCTGGTGCTGCGTAGCCATGAGTACCCATTACTTGAGTCGACACGTGAGTCCTATCACCAGTGGGCCCTGCCTTGGCTAAACCAAAATCAGATAGTTTTGCGTTGAATTCCTGCATCCCAGAAGAAATTTTGTCATCAGATTATGAACTTCAAATACATTATCGGTAATGCATGCTTAATTCTAATGTGAAATTACTTATAGTACCCCATCAAGAAGAATATTAGAAGCCTTGAAATCACGATAAATAACTTGAGCTTCCGCTTCATGCAGGAATGAGAGGCCTCTGGCAGCACCTATGGCCACTTTAATCCTTGTAGCCCATGGAAGTGGTTGAGGTCCTCCTGTGAAACACATGTCATCGAAATATCAAAAACTGTAATGCAGAAGTTCCATTATAATTATACACGGTATCAATTATTTTTAATGGTTATGGACACTTGTCCAAACAAAGATTACATAAGCTGTTCATGTCAACTGATACAGTGATACCATAAAGAATGTACATAACTTTAAGTTGATAAAAATATATGACCCAGCTGCTTTAAAATGTCGAGGATGGCAGGATTATGTTTTAGTCATTGACTTTTGTGGGATTTTGAACAGTAGTGCAATTTTTTATTTTTTTTTTTAAAAAAAAAAGTGTAGAACTTACTTCTGAAGAGATGATTCTCCAAGCTCCCTTTGGGCATAAACTCATACACCAGGAGTCTGTTATCACCTTCTGAGCAATACCCAATAAGTTTGACAAGATTTGGATGATGGAGCTGGCCAAGATAATTGACTTCCGTCTGCAAACAGTAGGTCATCAGTGAGAAGGCGAAGAGAAATACAATTATAGTACTCTCTCCCAAAATGATCTTCCCACTTTTTCGCCGTTACTACGAATGAACTTTGAGCAATAATTTAAGGTAAATTTAGTTACACTAATGAAAATCTAAAACATGTAACTGATACACCATCAACAATACTATCAATAACAAGTTTTAGATTTTTATTAAGATAATTAAATCTACCTTAAAGTAATGCTTAAAGGTCATTCGTAGTAATGACAAAAAAAAAAATGGGAAGTTCAATTTGGGATGGAGGGAGTATAAAACAACAACAAGATGAGGAAACACACACCAGCCACTCCTTGTGCCCTTGGAAACCCTCAGGTTTAAGCTTTTTAACCGCAATGACAATTCCTGATCCAGGTTTTGCAGCAGTGAGGGTAAATGCGTCAATCCATCCTTTAAAAACATAGCCGAATCCTCCTTCACCAAGAAGACAATCGGAACGGAAATTTCTTGTTGCATTCTTCAACTCATTAAAGGAAAAGGGTTTCACGGTGGGGGAATGCAATATTTCACCCTCATATCTTGGAGTTGGAAGACTCTCCATGCTGCTTCTTCCACTGTAAGAAGATGGAAGGGTCAAGGTGGAAGGAGCAGAAGAATTACTAGTTTTGCTGCCAAATTTTGGGGCTCCTGATGAAGCAAGAAAAAAGATGTAAAGATAAAGTTACTGGAATTGCAATAGCTAGAAAAAAATAAACCATACGACTGCATTTAACTACGTGAAACCATAGACCGAAACAGAGTTTCTTCAAATCGTTAAATAAATTAATGCTAGCCTGAGTGATGATTGCCTTTGTTGCTATTTGACCTACCACGGATCAAATTTACACTAAAATGGCACGGAACATAGCAAACAAGCATTTAATAGTTCAGTTTTAGAAGCCGGCTATCTTTGAGGGGCCAGTCCTTGATAAAATCAGTAGACATATTTTGGACGAAGGGAGTATAAACTCACTCACGATAACACTCTCAGGTGAGGTTGTGACTCATTCATTACTTCTATTTGTTTCTATGCAATTGTGATTTTCTACCCAAAATGAAATTATATCTTGGACCGGATGTTCCAAAATGAAATTTCTAACATAACCTTTTACAGTCCCTCATAATCCAGCAAAAATGTAGATCAACGAAATTAGACAAGCCAACCGATTTATGGAATATAGGGAAGAACTTAACAACTCTTGCCACAACCGAAAGGTATAAAAGTAGGTAAATCCTACCAAAATACGAGCCTCTAAGCAAGCAAGCATAATGAGATAGACAAACATAATAACTCAGTCGAAAAATACACTCCACCTCAAAAATGTCAATATTGCAGATCCCTGGTTTTAATGAACAACCCTACCAAACACAGAGAATGCCAACCAAAATCCAAAAAAAATAAAATAAATACTCCTTTTGCACTTAATAAAGAGAAAATTTGAAAATTTTTTGTTCATTCATTTCTGGACGGTTGGATAGTGATACGTCTCCCCATTTGAAGACTTTCAACAGCGATTAACAATCTATAACCTAAAAAGGAAATGAAACTAGCCATCCAAACTAAATAAAATGCAATTAAAACACACAAATTATCAATTAACTTTTGAAAACCCTTTCACTTGTATCGAACAGTAAATCAAGAAAATTTATTTGATTCCTTCATTGAGGGGGAAAAAACACAAGCTCAAGAATCTTCAAGAAGTCATACACCCATCTAACATAAGACCCTAAAATTGCATCAATTCCATAAAATTCAATACAAAGTATCTTCACACACACACACAATCACACATACCAAGAGCATGGGAGCTGAGAGTCGCATCAACTCTAGCAGAAGAGGAACCTAAGCAGTTTCCCATTATGGTGATTTTCCGTTGATGCTGGATGAACCGCCCAACTCCAAATTATGGGGGGGGGTTTTTTGTGTGTGTGTAATCAGTAGGTGAGAGAGAAACTGGTGGTGGGTTTTTTCAAGGGAGAGAAATCAAATCAAGGCAGATTTTGAGGAGATAGAGTAAATGCAACTGAAAGCAAAATCAACGATTTTTTTTTTGAAAGTCAACTGGTTTCTTTCCAAGAAAACAAAAAGATTGGAGGAAGAGAGAGAAAAAATTAGAAAAGGAGAAGATGGGGAATTGATTCAGGTGGGAAAGGGGTTAGGAAATGAATTGAATTGGGGGGAGTGAGAAAGAGAGAGAAAGAGAAAGAGAAAAAGAAAAGGTGAGAAAATGCAAAGAAACTGCTTGCCTGTCAAATTCCCCATCTTGATGACAAATTGCCAATCTAAGCGCGGTCGTCACGACAGTTTCATATGTCACGACAGTTTCATATGTCAAATTCCCTCCTTTGCCCTCCACCTATTTATCCTAGAAGCATGCACAACTATTGATCCGTGAACGAAATTTCATTCACGCTCGTTTAAATTCTGTAATAATAATTTAATTTATAAATACTCATAAATAAACGTTAAATTACGACATTTAAAGCGTTACACACATAAAAAACAAATATACAACACACAAGACATAAGCAACAACTATGATAAAAATAAAAAATAAAAAAATGATGCATACGATCTTACACAAACGAACAGAAAGCAGCAACGATAATAAATAAGATAATGCATACGATTTCAAGAGTTGTTCTTGTTAGACAAAATTCTGCAAACAAGGAACTCTAAAATACAGAATATATAATAAATAAATAAACTGAAAATAAATAAACTGAAAGCAAACTGATTGATTGTGCCGAGCCGTGTGTTGAACACACTGTCCTTAAGACTTATTCGCCCCCACATCGTGAGTGCTTGAGGTTGCTATAGGACACTAGTCTCTCAGGATAACTCGCACGAATCGGAAGTTTCTCTGCACTACGAGACTCCGGCGAACTGAAGTTGTGCCTGGACAGTATCACCACGAATGCAAATGCAGGAGCCCAAGGAGGAATGAACAAAATGCAACAAGAGAGAGGCTGTGGGTTGTTGCTGGAAAAACTGAGTTGTATTCTGTATTTTCGTGTATCTTGTGGAAGTGGTTTGTAGCTCTATTTATACTGTCCCAAGAACAGTTCAAAAGCTAAAATTAATTAATTAAAAACGATAAGCCTAATCCTTTAATTAATTACTGAGATAAGAAGATATGGCTTGGCTCTTCACTTTGCATTCCATACAGATGGGATGAATCTGCTTTGAGCAAAAAATTGACTGTTAAAGTCAAAAATAAAAGCAAATGGTGAGCTAGCGCGGACAAGCCAAATAGGTGCTACATTCGTGTTCGCAGGTCGCGTGCACACATGAGTTCGATGGTCCCAAGCCAATTTGGGTCCATGATTTGCACCCCCCCTGCGCGCGAGAGATAGCCTCTATACCATACAAGCTTGAACACTACTAAAGTGCCCAAGCCTTTATACTAGTTTCCTTTCACTTTTTTTTTCCAATGTGGGATAAAACACAATATCCCCCATTTCAGCCCACCAACTTCAAGCCTTTGTATCTCATTCATCCCAACTCTAAATTGGACAAGTGAATACATTATCTCAATGTTCTCACGGAGTAGAACACAAACCCACAAACAAGTTTGTCATTCGAAAAATTATTTATCAATTAATCAATACACAAAATTAAGGAAAATACTCATTTCCTTCACATTTTTCCAACAATTCTCCACATGAAGGAAATGATGAAGAATTTGGTGATAAAGTCCAACAGTTGAAAACCTGCATAGGATAGGTATGGGATTGCCCTTTGAACCTTCCCTTGTAGACGTATATTTATTCTACTCGCTAATCAGTAGACGCGATGTCCTTGAACTGTCAGCTTTTTGTGTAGCCAGTCATATACGTTACACAGGTATCTCCCTAACACAATTCAATTCTCATAGCTGTGTCCATTTGTGGCCGTGGAACACAATGCCTGGTTCTGTGCGAGGGTCTAAGAATTGAGCCTCAAACAATTCTCCTCAAAGCGTCCCCACTTCTCTCTCACATAGATGATTCTTCTAAGTAACCCGGTTACTCCATGAGAATCATTAAAAGCCATAGGCTTAACCTTTCATCTCGGGATATCACTTTTAGGAATGGGTATGGGGTTGATCCCCACAGTGACGCTACAAGTCTTTTAACGGTTAGGTGATCCCTTTTGAACCTAGATCTTGGGATCTCCAGTCAGCTAGGTTGGGTTTTCCGCCGTGGTTAACTTCTCAAGAGGCTTTAAACCCATTCCCCTTGTCGATCTCGTAACTACTTCTCTATTTAACCCTTTGGTTAACGGATCCGTTAAGTTATCTCTTGACTTCACATAGTCAATGGAGATGGTATCAGTTGAGAGTAGTTGTTTTATGGTATTATGTCTTCGACGTATATGTCTCGACTTACCATTGTACATGTTACTTTGTGCCCTACCAATTTCTTATTGACTATCACAGTGTATACAGATTGGTGGCACTGGCTTAGTCCATCTTGGAATATCTTCTAGGAATTGGCGTAGCCATTCCGCTTCTTCCCCACATTTGTCAAATTCTATAAACTCAGATTCCATCGTGGATCTAGCTATAACAGTCTGCTTAGAAGATTTCCATGATATAGCCGCACTTGCTAAAGTGAATACATATCCACTTATAGACCTTAAGTCTTGGATATCTGATATCCAATTAGCATCGCTATACCCTTCAATCACTGCTGGACGTCTAGTATATCTCAAGTACCTAAGTACTCTCACTATACCCTTCCAATGATCTGCTCCAGGATTACTTGTGTACCGACTCAGTTTGCTAACAACATAAGCAATATCTGGTCTTGTGCAACTCATCAGGTACATTAGACTTCCAATAATCCTTGAGTATTCTGATTGAGAAACTGATTCTCCTTGATTCTTTGATAGATGTTGACTTGGGTCAATTGGAGTACTAGCTATTCCATTGTCATCCTTGCTAAATTTCTCAAGAATTTTATGCACATAATGAGCTTGACTCAATACAATTCCATTGGATATTCTGGAAATTTTCACTCCAAGGATCACATCCGCTAGACTCAGATCCTTCATGTCAAACTTCGAGTTCAACATATCTTTTGTGGATTTGATCATCTTGTCACAACTTCCTATGATAAGCATGTCGTATACATAAAGACACAAAATGACATAGCCATTTTCAGAGTTTTTAGTATAGACACACTTGTCACATTCATTTATCTTGAATCCACTTTCCATCATGGCTTGATCAAACTTTTGATGCCATTGTTTTGGTGCTTGTTTTAAGCCATATAATGACTTAACTAATTTGCACACTTTCTTTTCTTGCCCTGGTGCAACAAACCCTTCAGGTTGTTCCATGTAAATCTCCTCATCTAAATCACCATTCAGAAAGGCAGTCTTTACATCCATTTGATGCACTTCAAGATTGCGCAATGCGGCAATTGCAAGCACAACTCTGATTGACCTTATTCTTGTGACAGGAGAATACGTATCAAAATAATCCAGGCCTTCTTTCTATCTGTAACCTTTAATTACAAGTCTGGCCTTATATTTGTCAATCGTACCATCTGGTTTCATTTTCCGTTTGAAAATCCACTTATATCCAAGTGGTTTGCTTCCCGGAGGAAGATCCACTAACTCCCAAGTGTGATTTTGCAAAATGGAATCAATTTCACTTTTGATGGCTTCTTTCCATAAAGGTCTTTCTGAAGAACTCACAGCTTCTTGATAGCTCTGTGGTTCACTTTCTAGCATGTAAGTTAGAAAACCCGTCCCAAAGGATTTTTCTACTCTAGCCCTTTTGCTACGTCGAGGTTCCACCTCATCTTCCTCACTTTTGTCTTGAATGTGTTCTTCTTCTATTGAATCTTGTACCCGTGTCGATGAGCTTGCCTCATTTCTTGACTTGCACGGAAATACATTCTCAAAGAAGTAAACATTCCTAGATTCCATTATAGTTTTCTTGTGTATATCTTGAATTTGATTCATACACAAGGAATCTATAGGCACTACTGTCATGAGCATACCCAATATGCAATCTACAGTCTTAGGCCCAATTTTCACCTTTTTAGGTGAAGGTACAGCTACCTTTGCAAGACATCCCCACACTCACAAGTATTGGTAGGATGGTACTCTTCCAAGCCACAATTTATAGGGGCTCTTGTTCAATTTCTTTCTAGGTACCTTATTCAACATATAGTTAGCTGACAACACAGCTTCACCCCACATGTTGGAAGGTAGTCCCGAACTTATCAACATGGCGTTCATCATTTCTTTCAATGTTCGATTCTTGCGTTCGGCAACACCATTTTGTTGAGGTGTATAAGGTGCCGTGGTTACATGTTTGATTCCATGTTGAGCACAAATTGCTTCAAATGGAGATTCATACTCTCCACCACGATCACTTCTTAACACCTTTATTTTCCGGTTAAGTTGATTCTCAACTTCATTTTTATAGAGAACAAACTTCTCTACTGCCTCATCTTTACTTTTGAGTAGATACACATAGCAATACTTTGTACTATCATCGATAAAAGTTATGAAGTACTTATTGCCACCTCTTGTTTGTGTTGACTTAAAATCACATAAGTCTGTGTGAACTGACTCAAGAGGTTCACAATTTCTTTCAATTGAATAGAATGAACCTCTCGTTAGTTTTGCATCCACACAAGTTTCACACTTATGTTTGCAATCAACTTTGAACTTTGGGATGCAATTCAAGTTAATTAATCTACGCAAAGTATCATAATTAACATGTCCTAGTCTACCATGCCACAAATTGGAAGACTCAAGCAAATAAACAGAAGATTTTTTCATTTCATTATTCTTTGGTTTAACAACCATTACACTGAGCTTAAACAGCCCATCGGTTACATACCCTTTACCAACAAACATTCCATTCTTGGACAAGGTTACAACATCAGACTCAAACACAAGATGAAATCCGTGCTTGTTCAAAAGCGAACCAGACACCAAGTTCTATCGGATTTCAGGCACATAGAGCACGTTGTTGAGAGTCAATTCCTTTCCGGAAGTCATCTTCAAAACTACTTTCCTTTGACCTTTAATGTCAGAAGTAGCTGAATTTCCCATAAATAGCTTTTCACCATTCTCAAAAGCTTCGAAAGTACAAAACATGTCCTTATTAGAATACACATGTCTAGTTGCCCCGGTGTCAATCCACCACTTGTTTGGGTTTGAACCCACCAAATTCACCTCGGATATTACCGCCGCAAGGTGCATATCAGAAACCTCCCTTGAGATCTCTTCCACCATGTTTGCCTCATGAGTTTTCTTAGGCATCCTATAAGTAGCAGCCTTGTGGCCTTCACCACCACAATTGTAGCATGTTCCCATGAATTTCTTCTTGGAAACACCACCTCTTGGCTTCAAATGGGACTGTTTCGTCGTAGTATTTCCTTTACCCTTTCCATGACCCTTGCCTTTGGAGCTTTGACCATGCTCCACAACATTAGCTTTGGCCACACTTGGGTTGTACCTCTTCTCAGCAGACCTATTGCCTTCCTCAATACTGAGTCGAAGAATCAGTCCTTCAACGTCCATCTCCTTTCGCTTATGCTTTAGGTAGTTCTTGAAATCATTCAAAGTGGGAGGCAATTTTTCAATGATTGCAACCACTTGAAACTTTTCACAAAGAATCATACCTTCAGCAAGCACCTCATGCAAAATTACTTGCAACTCATCCACTTGGGATTTCACAGTCCTTGAGTCCACCATCTTATAATCAAGGAAACGGGCAACAATAAACTTCTTTGTTCCCGCATCATCAATTTTGTTCTTGTGGTCTAAGGATTCCCATAGTTCCTTTGCAGTCCTCTTCTCTCTATACACACCATAAAGAGAATCAGAGAGGCCATTAAGAACATGGTTCCTGCAAAAGTATTCCCCTTGCTTCCATGTTTCAACTGCAGCCAAGGTTGTCACATTAGTTTCATTCTCTGCCACTATTGGCATATCCTCTTTCAGATATTTAGCCAAATTCAGAGTGGTCAAGAAGAATTGCATCTTCTGTTGCCACCTTTTGAAATCAAGGCCAACAAATTTGTCTGGCTTCTCGGCATGAGTGGTTGAGATGTGCACAGTTTGAGGACCCACCATCACACTAGCACTAGTTGGAGTCACAATAGGAGTCCCAGAATTAGTTGATGTGTTTGATTCATTAGCCATATCTGAAACACAAGCAACCAGTAAGTTTCGTTTACTATAAACAGTTGGAGTAATTCTGTAACTGGTTCCCTCTTGCAGAAGGAGTAAGTCTTAAGATTGTTAGAAAAATTCTGCAAAAAAGAAACTCTAAAATACAGAATATATAATAAATAAATAAACTGAAAATAAATAAACTGAAAGCAAACTGATTGATTGTGCCAAGTCGTGTGTTGAACACACTGTCCTTAAGACTTATTCGCCCCTTCACCGTGAGTGCTTGAGGTTGCTGTAGGACGCTAGTCTCCCAGGATAACTCGCACGAACCGAAAGCTTCTCTGCACTACGAGACTCCGGCGAACTGAAGTTGTGCCTGGACAGTATCACCACGAATGCAAATGTAGGAGGCCAAGGAGGAATGAACAAAATGCAACAAGAGAGAGGCTGTGGGTTGTTGCTGGAAAAACTGAGTTATATTCTGTATTTTCGTGTATCTTGTGGAAGTGGTTTGTATCTCTATTTATACTGTCCCAAGAACAGTTCAACAGCCAAACTTAATTAATTAAAAAAGATAAGCCTAATCCTTTAATTAATTATTGAGATAAGAAGATATGGCTTGGCTCTTCACTTTGCATTCCATACAGATGGGATGAATCTGCTTTGAGCAAAAAATTGACTATTAAAGTCAAAAATAAAAGCAAAAGGTGAGCTAGCGCGGACAAGCCAAATAGGTGCTACATTCGTGTCCGCCCCCTGCGCGCGAGAGAGAGCCTCTATGCCATACAAGCTTGAACACTACTAAAGTGCCCAAGCCTTTATACTAGCTTCCTTTCACTTTTCTTTCCAATGTGGGATAAAACACAATATCCTCATTTCAACCCACCAACTTCAAGCATTTGTATCTCATTCATCCCAACTCTAAATTGGATAAATGAATATATTATCTCAATGTTCTCACGGAGTAGAACACAAACCCACAAACAAGTTTGTCATTCGACAAATTATTTATCAATTAATCAATACACAAAATTAAGGAAAATACTCATTTCCTTCACATTTTTCCAACAGTTCTTTACATTTATATGTAAAGAAAGTTAACGCTTTTGGTATTTTGACATAAAAGACGTCGTTTGGCGAAAGAAAAACTTAAATATATTAAAATATTAAAATTGTGTCAAATTTATACAATTAGAAAATTGATTTATTCATAAATTTTAAAATATTAAAATTATGTCAATTATCACAATATTACTCAATTTATAGAGAAAAAGAAATATAAATATTTTTAATATTTTATTAAAATATTATAATTTCAAAAATGACAAAATTAAAAAATACGCATATAGCTCGAATTCATTCATAAAAATGAACGAAAATTTTCGTTCATAGCCATAAACGAATATTGGTTCACCACTAATTACCATGAACCAATTTTAATTCACAAAATTGCACTTAGTAAATTAAAATTGGTTCACCGTTAAGCATGTTTTTAAGGGTGAAATTGCTGCAGTCGAAAATGTCAACATGCTTGCCATTGAGATTTCATCACATTATAAGTTTTTTTATTATTGACAGCCAGCGTAAAAACTTTGTCACATTTTTTATGACATAAATCCGAATATGAATAAGTTTTTTATTATTAAGTTGTGGAAAATTTAATGAATAAAATATGAGTTTAACATTAAAATTTCGCTTCCAAAAAAATAAGTCTATACTGCTTGAAAATAAGGAAAGACGTGGTCACCTGTCACCATATTGAACTTGTGCGTAGTGGTCCCAAAAACCTTATTTTAGTGATGATAACTCCTCAGTCCAAAAAAATGAAAAATACGCATCATTTTAGTCCCATTCGTTATTCACTAAGAATAATTCCCTCCTTTCGAAAAAAAAAGAATAATTCCCAATTTTTTTTATAAAAACATTGTATGAGAACACCATAACCCGTCTCATAGTAGAGACGGGTTATTTTTGACTCACGACTCGGACCCATAACCCGCGAGCAAAAAAAGATTTATTTTTTTTTTGCTTTTTTTTTAGTTTTTATATTTTTATTTTGGTATTTTTTCGGTTTGCCAAAAGTAATAGTTACTATAACTAAATGTAACAAACGTGTTACTTATATCTAACTGTTTATATACATAAAAGTAATACATACTCCCTCCGTCCCACTCGAATTAAGATTTTTTTGGTTGGGCGCGCGGGGATTAAAGAAAAAATGTTAGTGGATTAGTTGTTGTGAGTATGAAAAGTGAAGTAGGAGAGAGAAGGTGTGGTATAGAATAATGAGTGAAAAGTTGTTGTGAGTGTGAATGTGGGTCCCATTAAATAAAATACTTCTATTTTTGGGTTGTCATAATTCAAATGGGACACCCAAAATAGAAATTTGTCCTAATTCAAGTGGGACGAATGGAGTATATACAGAAAAGTAACAGTGTTTTTTTATGTTTTCTTCATTTGCCAAAAGTAATACTTATTCTAACTAAAATGTAACGAACGTGTTACTTATATGTAACAGTGTTTATACATAATTGTAACACATATGTATAAAAAAAGTAATAATTCAACCATTTACATTTTAAAACTAAAAACACTTGTGTTACTAACATTGTAAAAAATAAGAAAGTAACAATTTTTATAAATGAATGTTACATTTTACTTGTACAATAACATTGTAAAACAGTTACGTTTACTTGTATAATAGTATATTCATATGTTTTCAAATAATAAGTTACAATGGGTTCAATTTATTATGATACATGTAAAAGTTTTATATTATCTATAGAAATCTGTTACAATTTCATCTACTAAAGTGTTACATTTACTTGTACAAATAATTACATTCATGTATATAAGTTGTTATTTTTCAAATGTTACTTTCTTTCAAAAAATAAAATCAAAATAATCACAAAAAAAATATTCTGGAAAAACACTATTACATTTCAGTATAATGATAATTACATTTAGTTAATATTAGTGTTACACGTATTTATAGTTAGTATTATAGTTGAAAGATGAGTAAAATGAGTTTTTTTTTTTTTTTTTGTAAAACTGGTGTTACGTTTACTTATAAACAATGTTACTTTATAAGTAACACAGTTGTTACAAGTTACTAAGTATTACTTTTGGCAAACGAAAAAAAATAGTCAAAAAATATATAAAAACTAAAAAAAAAATCGAAAATTTTTTTTTTGGGAAAAAAATAAATTGTGCCAATGGTTCGCTACCACGTGGCAGATTTTGAGTGGAGCGTGGATTGGGATCCTACGCTTTGCGGAGAATGTGGTACACAGGTTATGGGTCGACCCGTCTCTTCTATGAGACGGATCTAGGTGTTCTCACAAGAGACCATCTCTTCTTCTTTTTTTTTTTTACATTTATTAAGATTACTTATGAATCCAAATGTAATACTATCTCTAAAAAAGCATAAAATTGATCAGTGGAAAACAAAAGGGAATAGAAAAAAACTTATGTAGAAAAAACTTCTTTCGTTCTAAAACAGCTTGCATTATTTTAGAGTTGTACGGGATTTAAGAAAGTAACAATTTTTATAAATGAATGTTACATTTTACTTGTAAAATAACATTGTAAAACAATTACGTTTACTTGTATAATAGTATATTCATATGTTTTCAAATAATAAGTTACAATGGGTTCAATTTATCATGATACATGTAAAAGTTTTATATTATCTATAGAAATCTGTTGCAATTTCATCTACTAAAGTGTTACATTTACTTGTACAAATAACTACATTCATGTATATAAGTTGTTATTTTTCAAATGTTACTTTCTTTCAAAAAATAAAATCAAAATACTCATAAAAAAAAATATTCTGGGAAAACACTATTATATTTTAGTATAACGATAATTACATTTAGTTATTGTTAGTGTTACACGTATTTATAGTTAGTATTACAGTTGAAAGATGAGTAAAATGAGCAATTTTTTTTTGTAAAACTGTTGTTACGTTTACTTATAAACAATGTTACTTTATAAGTAACACAGTTGTTACAAGTTACTAAGTATTACTTTTGGCAAACGAAAAAAATAGTCAAAAAAATATATAAAAACTTAAAAAAAATTCGAAAAAAAAAATTTGGGAAAAAAATAAATTGTGCCAATGGGTCGCTACCACGTGGCAGATTTTGAGTGTAGCGTGGGTTGGGATCCTACGCTTTGCGGAGAATGTGGTACACAGGTTATAGGTCGACCCGTCTCTTCTATGAGACGGATCTAGGTGTTCTCACAAGAGACCATCTCTTCTTTTTCTTTTTCTTTTTTTTTTTAACATTTATTAAGATTACTTATGAATCCAAATGTAATACTATCTCTAAAAAAGCATAAAATTGATCAGTGGAAAACAAAAGGGAATAGAAAAAAACTTATGTAGAAAAAACTTCTTTCGTTCTAAAACAACTTGCATTATTTTAGAGTTGTACGGGATTTAAGAATAATATATATATATATATATATATATATATATATGTATATATATATATGTATGTAGGTGCTCAAATGAGAACTTAAATATCGTGAGAACCGTGAGAACCAATCATAACCATTAGATTAGAAAAAAAATCAAGGATCCATATGTTAGATACAATTGATACACTTAGATACATTACAAAAAATTCGATATTACACTTGGATACAATGGGGTTTTTCCTTTAGGGCCCTCCCCACTCGTATGTTATTCCATTTTAAGGAGAGGCCCTTTTCAAATCCCAAATAAGGAGTCCTTTTAAGATGATATTTCCACATACACCCCTCAGCTTTGTTGACCAGTCAACAAAATTACCTAAATATCTAAACTACCCCCGCCCCCAAATAAAACCCTAGCCTCCCCCTCTCCACTCATTCACGACACACAATCTCACACACAAACGCACGCACATTTTCTCTCCAGCTCACCACCACTCCCTCCTCCGGCCGTCAATCTCTGCTTCTCCGGCGACCAGATATCTCTGCTTCTCCGGCGACCGGATATCTCTGCTTGTCCCTTCGTTTCCTCATCTCCGACCGACGATTCTTCTTCTCCCTTCGTCTTCTTATCTGCAACCGAACAGATCTGCGCATCTCCGGCGACCGGCGACTGTTTCCCATCTATTTCACTCGCCATCTGCTTCTCCGATCTCCTTCTCCGACGCCAACCGCCTCTCCGATCTCCAGATCTGACCACCCGGAGACCTAGATCTTTTTCTCCGACGCCATTACCTCCCCTTCGTTTCTCCACCGGTGTCTCACCCCATCGGCAACCTATCTCCTTCCTCCTCACCGCCTTTTTCTCTCTCTCATCATCTTCTTTTTAGATCTGGTTTAGATCTGTGCGAAATCAACGAAGAAATGCAGAAAGTGAGAATAGCCGGCGGCCTCTGGATTCCGACGTCCGCTGATCACATAATCGAACCAGAACAGGAGAACTTCAAATCCTGTTCTGCATTGAATCAATGAAAGGCCTCCTCATATCCAGAGTTTCTGTTTATTTTTGTTGAACAATAATTTTGGTCTGATTTGGTTACATTGCACTTGAAATTGAAATTCTATTGTGGTTGTTTTATAAATGGGATGAGTGCACTGATGCTACAATTGCATTTTGTGTTTTTTTTTTTTTAAACAACAATTGCTATATATTTATTAAAAGTTGGAAAAAGTGAAAAATTGACTCTTATAGTCTAATTATAAGAGTAGAACTGGTCTTATACGTCAGTTATGAGAGTTTGACCGGATTTGACCAAAATATATTATTTTTTTATTAAAAGTTGGGAAAAGTGAAAAAAATGAGTCTTATAATCTAATTATAAGAGTAGAACTGGTCTTATACGTCAGTTATGAGAGTTTGACCGGATTTGACCAAAAAAATGTTATTTATTTTTTTATTAAACGTTGAAAAAAGTGAAAAAAAATTGGCACCTATACTCTAATTATAATAGTAGAACTGATCATATAAGTTAGTTATAAGAGTGTGACCGGATTTGACTAAAATATATTATTTATTTTTTTATTAAAAGTTGGAGAAAGTGAAAAAAAATACTCTTATAGTCTAATTATAAGAGTAGAACTGGTCTTATACGTCAGTTATGAGAGTTTGACCAGATTTGACCAAAAAATATTATTTATTTTTTTATTAAAAGTTGTAAAAAGTGAAAAAATGACCCTTATAATCTAATTATAAGAGCAGAATTTGTCTTATACGTCAGTTATGAGAGTTTGACCGGATTTGACCAAAATATATTATTTATTTTTTTATTAAAAGTTTCAAAAAGTGAAAAAAAAAAAAGAGTCTTATAATCTAATTATAAGAGCAGAACTTGTCTTATACGTCAGTTATGAGAGTTTGACCGGATTTGACCAAAAAATATTTTTTATTTTTTTATTAAAAGTTGGAAAAAGTGAAAAAAAAAAATGACTCTTATAGTCTAATTATAAGAGTAGACCTGGTCTTATACGTCAGTTATGAGAGTTTGACTGGATTTGACCAAAAAATATTATTTATTTTTTTATTAAAAGTTGAAAAAAGTGAAAAAATGAGTCTTATAATCTAATTATAAGAGTAAAACTTGTCTTATACGTCAGTTATGAGAGTTTGACCGGATTTGACCAAAAAATATTTTTTATTTTTTTATTAAAAGTTGGAAAAAGTGAAAAATATTGACTCTTATAGTCTAATTATAAGAGTAGAACTGGTCTAATACGTCAGTTATGAGAGTTTGACCGGATTTGACCAATTTTATTTTTTTATTTTTTTATTAAAAGTTGGAAAAAGTGAAAAAAAATGAGTCTTATAATCTTATTATAAGAGTAGAACTTGTCTTATACGTCAGTTATGAGAGTTTGACCGGATTTGACCAAAAAATATATTTTATTTTTTTATTAAAAGTTGGAAAAAGTAAAAAAAAAAAATGAGTCTTATAATATTATTATTTTTCTAAAAAAATGAAAAAAATGATTTTTTTTTTTTTACTCTTATATGTTAATTATGTGTCAGTTATAAGAGTTTGACTATGATTTGACCAAAAAAGTAAGGGTGAGAGGAGATATGAGGGCATTTTAGTCATCTTGCATCTTTTTGCAAGTGAGGGGTGTCTCTAGTATTAGTGATCTGTTGAGTCCTTATTTAGAATATAAGTTGGTAGTGAGGGGCCCTAGAGTCCAAAGCCGGATACAATAGGTTAATAAGTATTGTATCTAAGTGTTGCACTTGGATACACTATGTTAAAAACTAATGTATCCAGTTGTTTTTCGAAAATTAACTAATGTATCCAAGTGTATCCAATGTATCTAACATCTGGACCCTTGATTTTTTTTTAATCTAATGGTTATGATTGGTTCTCACGGTTCTCATATAAAATGGTTCTCACAGGAGCGCGACCCTATATATATATATATATATATATATATATATATATATTCAAAAATATTGTGAATGAAAAAGTCATTGTGATTATTTTGAAGTTGCACGAGAATTAAAAAATAGCATACTCAGGAATCAGGACCAGGGACGGAGCCCTTTAAGGGCAATTGACCCCCCCCTAAACTTTCGGGAAATGCTATTTTAACCCCCCTCAACTTTAGAAAAAATACACAAGTATGTATGCAAACCCCCCTCTGAACTTTAAAAAAGTTACAATTTATGCCTAAATATTTATTAAAATTAAGGATAATGTAATGAAACATGACAAAATTTGAAAAAGTTAAAGTTGAAGGGTTATATTGTAAATTTTAATACTCCTTCCGACCCAAAATGAAGGTCAAAAAAATTTAAATTTGCTCTTGAAGTGTACAATCAGTGGCAAAAGTTTAAATTTTGACCCCCTTATTTTAATTTCTGTCTACGTCCCTGTTCAGGACCCACTAAAATAATCACTAACTTACTCAAAACAATAAAATAATAATCACTAACTTTAAAATTCTTTAATTAAAGGGGAAAAAAACAACCTCTTTTTGACTCGGTTTACAGCCCATGCACCATTGGAAGAGATTTGAAAACTAAAAGGGTACATGTGTGGGGGATTAATTAAGATTTTCGTAAGAAACTAAATCTCATGCATCATTTTTGTCTGAAATTAACGATAATAATTTAACGGTTATTTATAATTCATGACATTAGAATAATATTTGTCTAATAATGCATAGCCGTTTGATCATACACAAAACGTAATCTAGGATTAGAGTTATTTTATGTCACACAAATGGACCCCACATTCAGTTTCATGATTAAAACTAATAGTCCCAGTGTTATTGATTAAAATTTAAATACATTTTTTTATTGATCGTTTAAACAAAAAAAGAGTTACTACTTCCGTCTCAGTTTAAGGTTTTTAGTTTTCTTGTTGTTTGTTTCAAAGATCTTTGAGCAATAATTGAAGGTTAATCTAACTATATCCAGATGAAAATCTGAAACTAGTTATTGATAGACCATCATATATACTATCACTAACAAGTTTAGATTTTCATTTGGATAGTTAGATTAGCCTTTAATTATTGCTCAAATATCCTTCAAACAAAAAAAATAAAATTAAGAACCTTAAACTGTGACGAATGAATGAAGTATTGAAATTGTAACTACAAATAGAAATAAACAACTAACTACAACATTCAAAAACTTGGGGAATTATTATACAATTGACCGAATATATCAAAATGCGTAATCCACCACACACCTACACATTAGTACTAATAATCAAACCTAAAAGAATTCATCAAAAAAATGTCTTTTTATCAAATTAATTGAACCTCTCCCATCATTGTTGACTAGGTTCACTATCCCAATCAACGACGTGTCACTTGCTTACAAGAACACACAAGCAAGAATACAAGGTGATTATTGGTTTATTGATCCAAACATGTGAGATATGTGCAATCAAATTATACAAACAATTCAGTTTGAACGGGTTAATTACTTTATTAAAATAATTTCTCCCCTCAAAATGATTTTCACGTTTTTTTCGCCGTTACTATAAAATATTTTTAGCAATAATTTTAGGTTTATTCAATTGTACTAATGAAAATCTAAAATTTGTTAATGACACACCATCAACAATACGATCAATAACAAGTTTTAGATTTTTATTAACATAATTAAATTAACTTAAAATCGTTGCTTAAAGTACCTTCGTATTAACCTAAAAAAAAACGTGAAGATCACTCAGAGACGGAAAGAATAAATTACATTTTAATTTTACTTTTTTAGTTACAAATGAAATCTGGTACTCCTAATAGTCGGACTTGTGTAAACATTAAAATAAACCACAAATAAAGTGGAATAAAGCCAATAGATATTGCACTAGTCATGGGATCTTAGACCTTAGAGACTAGAAAACTTTGAAGTGGACAAAATCCCATTAGCATTCAATCAAATTGTGGGTAGAAAATTGATCCTACGAGTAAAGTGTACGAAAATATAATTTTCTATTCTTTGGTGGGGGGATACTTAATTGATTTAGTCAAGAAAATAACCTCTTTAATTTTCTTTTCGAATTTAAAAGGTCAACCATTAGGTCATGAGTGTCCATTCAAGAATGTTTTTGTCTGCCATTCATGAATGTTTCCAATCGAGCCCTCATGAACCAACTGAAACTGAGGCTTGTGAAAAGGTCTCAATATTGACAAAGAATGTGTTGGAGCTTTTATGGACAATACCACCCATAAGTAGATTATTGGTGCTCGTTTGGTTTGGTGTTGTTGAAAGCGAATGCGGAAACGGATCTTGCAGTTTCACATGCTCACACGAACAAAGTAATAAATGAGACACGAGAATTTACGTGGTTCGGAGAAATCCTCCTACGTTCACGGGTGGCAACCTGTTAGAGCAATAACAAGACTTGATAAGAAAAGCGAGCAATCACAAGAACACTGATATACGTGGTTCACCAACTTGGCTACGTCCACAGGGAGGGGAGAGAATATTATTATCAATCTGAAGAAACGATTACAAGATCTCACTATTACTTACTGCTACATGAATTTTGATCACAAAATTCCTAACTGTGTAACTGTAGAATTACAGACCTATTCTGAGCACTCTAATAATTTATCTGAGACAAAATCACTTACTTTGATCTAGACTAATGGCCTCTATTTATACCGGTGAAGTCTATCTCAAAGTCTGATAGGAACTTGGAATTCTAGTACGAAACTGACTTGAAAACCTTCCTTTTTACGTAACTGCTGAAACCTGCACGAACCTGGAATCTGGGGTCTTGGTCCGGGCGGATGTTGACCTTGGTCCGGTCGGACCCTTGGCCTTGGTCCGGACGGGTGCCTTCCAAGGTCCGCCCGGATGTACTCCTCTCTATCATGCAGAATTTCCGACGTGCTTTGTACTGCCCGGGTGTTCAGTCTGGTGGGTCCGGACCCCCTTGGTCCGCCCGGGTCTTATGTCAAGGTCCGCCCGGACCTTCAGTGCTGCTCTGCCAAGGAATTGCGTAATTCTTCTGTTGTTTAACCCTTTAACTTAGCGTCCCAAATTCAAAGGCATTAACCTAACAATCTCTACCTTGACTTTGAATCTCCATGACAACAAACATTTTCTGCCCCCTCCCCTCTTCTGCTATCTAATAGCTGCGAACATTCAGCAAGTCCAAACAATGTTGGAACTTGCTTCCCGTCACGGGTTTTGTGAACATATCTGCAGGGTTGTCCGTCGTCCCTACCTTCTTCACCTTTACCCGTTTCTCATCCCTTAGAATGTGATATCTGACATCAATGTGCTTGGTCCTCTCATGATGAACTTGATCCTTGGCCAAACAAATCGCGCTCAAACTATCACAATAAATAATAGCCTGATCCTGATGTATCCCAAGATCGCTGATCAATCCCTTCAACCATATTCCTTCCTTAGCGGACTCTGTCAATGCCCGGTATTCTTCTTGTGTTGTAGACAACGTCACTGTAGCCTGCAAAGTAGCCTTCTAACTGACAACTGACCCACCAAGCGTGAATACATATCCGGTCATCGATCTTCTTGTATCAACATCACCTGAATAGTCTGAATCTGAGAACCCCTCTACTGCACATTATGCTCCACCTCCATAGATGAGACCGACGTCACTGGTACCCCCGAAGGTACCTAAAGATCCGCTTCACAGCCTGTCAGTGTTCCTTACCCGGATTACCCATGAACCGACTAACAACACTAACTGCCTGTGCAAGATCTGGCCTAGTGCACACCATAGCATACATCAAACTACCAACTGTACTAGCATAGGGTACTCGAGCCATATACTCTTTCTCCTCAACTGATTTGGGCCCAAACGCAACTGACAACTGTGCATTCGCTGCACTCGGAGTATTTATAGCTTTAGCTGTCGACATACCAAACCTTTCTAAAACTTTCTTGATGTAACTTTTCTGGGATAAAAACAGTTTTCGTTTGGCTCTGTCTCTATAGATCTCTATACCCAGAATTTTCTTTGCGTTACCCAAATCCTTCATCTCAAACTCTACGGCCTGTAAAACCTTTCAGTTTCTGAATCTCTGACTTCTTGACTGCTGCTATCAACATATCATCAACATAAAGCACCAAATAGATGTACGACCCATCTACCAACTTGTTAAGATACACACAACAATCATATGGGCTCCTCGTGTATCCGATCTCTGTCATATAGCTGTCAAACTTCTTATACCACTGCCTCGGCGACTGCTTAAGTCCATACAAGGACTTCTTTAAGCTACAAACTTGATCTTCTTTCCCAGGAACTTGAAATCCTTCTGGCTGTGTCATGTATATCTCCTCTTCCAACTCTCCATACAAGAAAGCTGTCTTGACGTCCAGTTGCTCAAGCTCCAAATCCCTTTGTGCCACTATCGCTAGCAACACTCTGATCGAAGTGTGTCTGACCACTGGTGAGAAGATCTCATTATAGTCCACCTCTTCTCTCTGTGTGAAACCCCTTGCAACAACGCGAGCTTTATATTTGACCCCCTCTGCTGGTGACATTCCTTCCTTCTTCTTGAAGATCCACTTGCAAGTCACAATCTTCCTGCCTTCTGGCCTTGTAGTCAATACCTAAGTCTGATTCTTGTGAAGAGACTCCACCACCCATAGCCACATACCATTGAGTTGACTCTGAACATGTAACTGTTTCCTTGAATGTAGACGGTTTCGTAATATCGGGCTCTACTTCCTCAGCAACCTGCAGTGCATAAGATACCATGTCTTCAAATCCATACCTCTCAGGAGGCTTCCCGAAATTAGCTCTTCTAGACCTCCCTTGTGCTAACTCATGTTTTTCGGGAACTGAACTTGAACTTTCTGGTGCTTCAGTCTCTGTCTCTGTTGGTGGATACTGATCAACATCTGACTGTGGTACAACTAACTCTTCAGTATCTTGTTGCTCCACCTGTTTATCAACACCACCAATACTTGACACAATCGTAGATCTCATAATATGGTTAATAACAGAATTCTAGTCAAACACGACGTTCCTACTGATAATCACCCTATTTTCTAATAGAGATTAAATGCGGTATCCCTTGACACCATCTCCATACCCCATGAATACTCCCTTTATAACTCTAGGTTCTAACTTCCCATCATCTACATGATAATAAGCAGTACACCCAAAGGCCCTTAAAATAGAATAATCAACAGGTTTATCGGTCCATACCTCATGGGGAACTTTGAGACCAATACCGGCATGAGGTCCACGATTAATCAAGTAACATGCTGTACTAACCGCCTCTGCCCAGAAATGTTTAGACAACCCTGCATTGGAGAGCATTCACCTAGCTCTCTTAAGCAATGTCTAATTCATCCGTTCTACTACACCATTCTGCTGTGGCGTGCCTCTGATGGTGTGATGCCTAGAAATCCCCACCTCTCTGCAAAACGAATCGAACTCAGTACTGCAGAACTCCAAACCATTATCTGTTTGGAGCTTCTTGATCTTTTTTTTTCTGTCTGGTTCTCCACTACTGTCTTCCAGTCCTTGAAATTTCTCAGAGCCTCATTCTTGTGTTTCATGATAATCACCCAAGTCCTCCTTGAATAGTCATCAATAATAGACAAGAAATACCTGTTCCCCCTTAGATATTCCTGACGTGAAGGTCCCCAACAATCTGAGTGAATATAATCCAGAACACCTTTTGTGTTATGTATACCCTTGGGAAAACTATTATGCTTCATCTTCCCTAGTACACAATGCTCACAAAATTTAAGGTCCTTGAACTTATGGCCATATAGAAGATTCCGTTTGGTCAGCTGTTGGTCCCAAAGGGGCAACAAGGGTATGAAAAATGCTAGGGGGGGGGGGGGGTAAATAGCGTTTTAAAATTCTTTTCAAACCCTTTTGCAAATCAATGGCAAATGCGCACGACTCTTAATTTGGCTAAGTATAGCGTGCAGCAAGAGTGTGAAATGCACAGCGGAAATTTAAAGCAATCACTTATGCGCAGGGGGCATGAGCAGAAGTGTAAATACGCACGCACTTAGATTTAGTTTAAAGAGAGGCGCAAAATGGAACTAAGGCAGAAAGCACACAAACACAATACAATCAATGCTAGACAATCTACAAAGATCAAACAAAACAATATATCAGAAAAGCTTAAATGTAGAATGTAAAGCAGAATATAAAGACAAGCTATTTGGAGTGGTTCGATCGGGAAAAGATCTACATCCTCTACCAAGATGGTTAGTCTTGGATTTTTAATGGAGATCTTATTATATGAGAGAGTTTACAAGTTACAGCGGTTTAGAACAAAACTAACTCAAAGATCTATAATCTATGAAAGAACAAAATCCTAGACAATAACCGATGTATCTCTAGAATTATGATCGATGAGATCGGAACTTCAAGAGGTGGGTGTGTGTCAGAAATCTAGGCTCTTTAAATCTATAAGATGGAGAGCACAAGATTCTGGTGTTACAAAGGATTATAGGATCTGGGCTTGGATTGAGTATGAAGGTATGAAGGTTGATCTTGAGAATTCTGTAAATATGCAAGCAATCTTCAAATATTCAAAGTTTCTCTTTGGAAGCAAAAAATCAAGCAACTTGGAAAATGAGGATGAGCATGCTATTTATAGCTGAGCTCCAAGAACTAGCCGTTGGGGAGCAGAGCAAGGACAATGAGTTGTCGCAATGTGATTGGTGCGCAGCTGTCCTTTATAGCCGTTGGAGACAGAGCAAGTGGATGAGCTTCAAACTTCTTCTAGAAGGATGACAGCTGTCTTCATTTTAAATTTCAAACATGAGGCGCGTCTCTATCTACATGTATGCTGAGTGTGCACGTTTTGTCGTTTGTCCACATCAGCACTTTGACTCATTCCAAAAAGCGTAGCTTGTCTTGACGCTTTCCAAGCTATAAAAAGTGAGGTCAGGAAATGAAAGATTTGACCAAGGCAAATCTGTGCTGCGCATGAAATCCATGCACATTGATGTGCGCAGAGGGTGCTGCGCATGAAGGACATGTGCATCACTTTTAGCATTTTGCACATGAGACCTCAAAATCAAATATTCAGCCCTAAAAACTTAGGTGATGGTATCAATCAATTATAACATAAGTAGGAGTGTTAAGTAAGCATACCCAACATCAGCTCATGCATCCCTCGAGTGCTCATATGCCCGAGCCTGATGTGCCACAGCTTGGACATATCTCCCTCGTTCACCTCTGATGATGCAACCATAGCTGACCCTGCAAGCATTCTTCCTTGGAGGAAATACAAGGAGCCCCGCTTAAGGCCTTTCAGTATCACCTCTGAACCGTTACAGACACTGACTGCTTCACCTTTACCTTTGAAACTGAACCCTTTGCTGTTCAACTGACTAAGAGAAATCAGATTCTTTGTCATAAGCATAACGTGTCGAACCTCGTTCAAGGTGATAAACTTACCATCATGAGTCCTGACCTTGATTGAACCGATACCAACTACCTTGTAGACTGCACTGTTGGCCATGCTTATTTCACCGCCATCCACTTGCCTGTAATCAGTAAACCATTCTCTCCTAGGACTGATATGGTACGATGCTCCTGAATCAAGAATCCATGCGTCAGATGCACGTGCTGATTCTGATGTAGCTAGATCATAATCCTCATCTAAACTTCTATCCTTGGCCATCATGGCCTCTGCTCTGACCGGTGCCTTGCCTTGCTTCTTTCTGGGACAGTCGAACTTCCAATGCCTTTTCTCCTTGCAGAAATTATAGATATCCCCAGGCTTTGGACATTTCTTGTCTGAAGAATTACCTTTATTGTTCTTCCTCCCACTAGAACCCCTGCTGTTGCTACTACTAGCAACCAAACCTGATGACTGGGTACCTGCCTTATTCCCACTCGCCTTTCGACGTAACTCTCTCGTCTTGAGAGAAGTTTTCACTTCCTCTAGAGAGATATCATCTTTACGATTTATGCACTAATCGATATAATGTTCATAAGACATAGGTAAAGATACTAAAAGTTGCAAGGCTGCATCCTCGTCTTCCATAACAACTCCTATATTACGCTGTTCAAGTAATGAAGAAGTAAATCTATCAAGCTGATCATTTATGGGCGTACCTTCAGTCATCCGATAATCATACAGCTTCTTCTTTAGGTATAGCTTGTTGGTCAATGAACGTGTCATATACATATCTTCCAACATTAACCAAAGATCGCTTCCGGAGTCTGTTCCTGCAACATTGGTTAGGATCTCATCATCCAACTGTCTGACGATCTTGGCGTGAGCCTTCTGATCCAACTTCTTCAATGTTGCTGCCTCCTTTGCTGTTGCTTGCTTGTCCTTCTCTGACTGTTCTGCGGTATCTACTGTGGTGGTTGCCTTACCCTTGGGATCCTTGCGATCCCTGATTGCAATATCCAACGGTTCCCATAAATCTTTGTCAATCAACAAAGCCTTCATCTTGATCTGCCAGAGAAAAAAACTATTCTTCCCATTAAACTTGTTGATCGAATCTGCTCCTTGACCCATCTTCTTGTTCTCTGCAGCGGAATCCCTGAACCTCCAACCACGAATCAAAGCTCTGATAATACCAGAGCTCTGATACCACTTGTTAGAGCAATAACAAGACTTGATAAGAAAAGCGAGCAATCACAAGAACAACGATATACGTGGTTCACCAACTTGGCTACGTCCACGGGGAGGGGAGAGAATATTATTTTCAATCTGGAGAAACAATTACAAGATCTCACTATTACTTACTGCTACATGAATTTTGATCACAAAATTCCTAACTGTGTAACTGTAGAATTACAGACCTATTCTGAGCACTCTAATAATTTATCTGAGACAAAATCACTTATTTTGATCTAGACTATTGGCCTTTATTTATACCGGTGAAGTCTATCTCAAAGTCTGATAGGAATTTGGAATTCTAGTACGAAACTGACTTGAAAACCTTCCCTTTTACGTAACTGCTGAAACCTGCACGAAACTGGAATCTGGGGTCTTGGTCCGGGCGGGTGTTGACCTTGGTCCGGTCGGACCCTTGGCCTTGGTACGGCAGGGTGCCTTCCAAGGTCCGCCCGGATCTACTCCACTCTATCATGCAGAATTTCCGACGTGCTTTGTACTGCCGGGGTGTTCAGTCTGGTGCGCCCGGACCCCCTTGGTCCGCCCAGGTCTTATGTCAAGGTCCGCCCAGACCTTCAGTGCTGCTCTGCGAAGGAATTGCGAAATGTGTCTCTCTCTCTCACAAAATGTTTTAACACTCTAAATGTTTTCTCACAACTTCCCACGATGCTTGAAAGCCTACTACCAAAGCCTATTTATAGGCACAAACCATCCAAGGATAAGGATGTATCAAGAGAGAAATGGAACACCAAAGTGTTTCTTGGGAAACACCAAAAGCCATCATACATTCACCATATGGATAATGATGAATGTCAAAAGGATAATGATCCTAGAATAGTCTATAACTTGAGCCAACTTTTCAACAATGTCCACCTTGGCGAAAGTTCCAACTGCAAAACTGGGTCAGGTTGCCACCAAGACCTCCGGCTATCATCTTCGACCAATGTTGATCAAATCCAAACAATGCGCAAATTTATCCCGAGTGACCACCCTCGTTAACATATCAGCAGGGTTATCAGCAGTCCCAATCTTCAATAACCGAATGTCACCTTCATTGACAATTTCACGAACAAAATGAAAGTGAACATCAATATGCTTCGTACGGGCATGGTGCACTTGGTTTTTCGATAAACAAATAGCACTCTGGCTATCACAAAACACACTAACGTGTTGATGCAAAATCCCCAAGTCATTCACCAACCCATGCATCCAAATAGCTTCCTTAAAAGCTTCTGTGACTGCCATATACTCTGCTTCGGTGGTAGACAATGCAAATATGGACTGGAGTACAGAACGTCAACAAACTGGTCCACCAGCCATAGTGAATACATAACCAGTAGTAGATCGACGCATATCCAAATCACCAGCATAGTCCGAATCCACATATCCGACCACAAGTTTATCAAGCTCAAGTTTTTCTTGCTTCTAAAACTTGATACCAACATCAATTGTACCATGAATGTACCTCAAAATCTACTTAACAGCTTGCCAATGCCCTTTTCCTGGATTGTGCATATATCGACTAACAATGCTTATAACTTGAGCGATATCTGGCCGGGTGTAAACCATAGCATACATCAAAGCACCAACGGCATTTGCATATGGAACATTTTCCATCAACTTTTCCTCTTTATTTGAGCTAGGACACATCGAAGCACTTAATTTGAAGTGAGGAGCGAGCGGTGTACCAACCGGTTTTGTCGAACCATTCATGCCAAATCTTGCTAACACCTTTTTCAAATATTGTGACTGAGTCAACCGAACAGTACCACTTCCTCGATCTCAGTGGATTTCCATCTCAAGTATCCTATGTGCTTCACCCAAATCCATCATCTCAAGTTCCTTTGACAGCTGAGCCTTCAATTTATCGATCTCCACCTTGCTCTTGGATGCTATCAACATGTCATCAACATACAAGAGCAAATAAATGAAGGATCCATCTTTGAGTTTTCAAAAATACACACAGTGGTCAAAATGGCTGCGAGTATAATCATGCTCCACCACAAACTAATTAAATCTCTTATACCACTGTCGAGGAGACTGTTTAAGTCCATACAATGACTTCTTCAATTTGCGAGCCCAATTTTCTTTACCAGCAACTTTAAAACCATCTGGTTGGGTCATATAGATCTCCTCCTCCAAATCTCCATGTAAGAAAGCAGTTTTGACATCTAACTGTGCAAGCTCAAGATCAAATTGAGCAACCAATGCCAATAATATCCGGATAGACGAATGCTTTACAACCGGAGAAAATATCTCGTTGTAGTCTACCCCTTCCTTTTGTGCATAACCTTTCGCCACCAACCGAGCCTTATAACGAATCCCAAGAGTGTCATATTTCTTTGCAAACACCCAATTGCACCCAATTGCTTTCTTACCCTTCGGAAGCTTCACCAAATCCCAAGTCTGATTTTTCTTCAAGGACTTCATTTCCTCATCCATAGCCTCTTGCCATCTCGAATTATCAGAACTCTTAATAGCTTCTTTATAGCTACTGGGAACTTCTTCAATCATCGGAAGAGCATATGCAACCATATCATCAAATCGAGCAGGTCTACGAGTCTCTCTTTGAGGTCTATCTCTTGCAATAGAGTACTCAGGTTCAGCATCCTGTTCATTTTCATCCTCATTGTGGATTGGCTCCACCTGATTGGAGTTATCCAAACTCTCCTCCACCTGTTCAACATTTTCAAATACAAGCTTAACAACATGATTAAATAAAACTTTTTGTACCTACTTGGGGGCTTCATTTTCTTTCTCTTCCTTCTTCAAAGTCATCACAGACTCATCAAATGTCACATCTCAGCTTTTGACGATCTTTCTTGTTTCAGGGCACCACAACCTAAAACCCTTTACACCACTGCTGAAGCCCATAAATTTGGATTTCTTTGCTCGAGGGTCCAACTTCGAATCATCAACCTGATAATATGCAGGGCATCCAAAGATGTGCAATTGGTCATAATCTCTGAATGGTTCACCACACCATACTTTAAGAGGTATCTTCTCTCCATTTCCAGTTGTAGGCAACCGATTCACCAACTCAGCTGCATAGTTGAGATCCTCAGCCCAAAATGCCTTACTCAAACCCGCTTGGGATAGCATGAAACAGACCTTTTACACCAAGGTCTGATTCATCCTTTCTGCAACTCCATTCTGTTGCGGCTTGCCAGGAATAGTGAAGTGTCTAACAATGCCCTCATTTTTACACACTTCCAAGAATGGATCATACTTGTACTCACCACCATTATCTGATCGCAGCTTCTTAATCTTACGGACCATCTGGTTCTCCACCATTTTCTTCCATTCAAGGAAGAAACTAAGAACCTCGTGCTTGTGCATCATGGGGTACATCCAAACTCTCCTAGAGTAATCATCAATAAAGGTGACGAACCACCTTTTTCCACCCAATGAAGCATTCTTCGTAGGACCCCATACATCCGAGTGAACATAATCCAACACACCTTTGGTTCTATGAACCGCAGTGCCAAACTTCACCCTTCTATGCTTTCCGTAGACACAATGTTCACAAAATTCAACTTTGCCAGTTTTGGCACCTTTGAGCACGCCTTGATTCACCAAAGTCTGCAGGGGCTTTTCTCCAACATGTCCGAGTCTCATGTGCCATAATTTCGACATGTATACCTCATTCGTGTTGGATATTATGCCCTAAGCCCTTGAGAAAGGCCTATGCGTTATATCATAGCTTCGTATTTATAGAGATAACAAACCCGATTATTATATCTTTTGCATGTTTATTATAATAATCATTGTCCCTATCACTTATGAAGGGATAGCATGAGTTTAATGGATAATCATATGATGATTATAGCGCATAGGATACAGATTAAACTTGTGGGTACATGTTAGAGAACAAGTACTGGATAGACCCGTTATGAGATTTATGCCATGGTCAAATGTCAAAATTAAATCTCATAATAGTTATATCATTTATCCTTAGACCTGAGATTATCATATTCTTCCACATGATGAACATTATGTTTGACGTACTCAAACGCTACCCCTAACCGGGAAATTATAAAGGCTACGATTGGCATAATTGGATTCTTGTAGGAAAGAATGATAAGCCAAGATGGGATTTGTCCCTCTCTCAAGAGAGATATCTGTTTGGCCACTCGATGAGTAAGGTTGATAATAGTGTACGGCCGTACCCAAATGAATTGAAGTGTTCAATGATATTTTCTCATATCAATCTACTCGAGATCGAGAAAGCATTGGACAACATAGTTGACGTGGACCATGACTTATGTCCAATATGATATCGTGTGACAAAGGGATTGTGATATGTTCTATAAGGTTACTTTGGGCTTTTAAAGTTATACTAATTGGGTAGTCATAATGGCTTGCTAGAGTCCGCTTATGACTTACGGGTTCTGACTTGTTCGGACTTGTTTTCAACATAGTATAATCCTATTGGGTCACACACAATAGAGCGGATTTGAAAAAGGCTAAAATCGGGGATTTCTGGACTGGCCACCGTATGGCTACAATGGTGGAGTACGGCTACAATGGTGGAGTACGGCTCCAAAGGAGCCGTACGGCTGCTATGCCTGTAACAGACCAGTTTGTTCAGTTTTCTGAACAGAAAAGGAATCCCAATCCCAAACGGAATTAGGTCAAACCCTTATATTTGATATACATCCGGGTTTGACAGCCTCTAATAGTGATTTTTGGAAATCACAAACAATTGTTTTAGAAACAATAAATCATAAAGAGGTAGGATTATTTATTTAATGATCCATGATCATCAAAATACAATAATCAATGAATCAAGATAATTCATACGAAGAAATCGTTTCTTCATCAAGCCTTGGGTCTAGCAATCCAGATCAAGAAGGTGTTCTTGATATCCGTTCGACGTGTGGATACCGATGGAAGGTGTTTCCTTTAGCACCTTAAAGTCCGTGTTCATGGATGCGATCTTCAAGGGTTAGTTTCTTTCATCTTGTATTTAATTTAATCAACATGCACGTATTCGGGCTCTTGGGTGTTTGATTTTATCTGTTATTCCACTGCGCATGATGCATCAAAACCCAACAGTGGTATCAGAGCCCCGTTCGTTGTTGATTATTTTAGTATATCATGTTGAAATTGTTTAATTCGATTATATGATATCTACATGATAATAAGATGAATGTGTGTTTTGAGTTTTATATATGAGATATAAAATCTATGAGCATGTTAATATGGGGATTATGTGATTGTAATATTAATTAGATTCATATGTATAATCGCATGTTTAGATCATCAATAAATAATTAGATTATGTGTATTGATGATTTAGATCTAATTTGTATATGTTATAAATTGTTTATTCATGATATTGATTAGATCTAGTTAAATTCGTAATCTGTATTTTCGTGTTTTCTGTAATTTGATTATGTATGAACACGATATCGGGATTGATCGAATTTTGAAATTCTGGAAATCTGAGGAAACTGGAATGGGTCACCGTACGGCGGCTGTGGTGGTGTACGCCTCCCACAGAGCCGTACGGCTGATTCAGTTTTTCTGGACAGTTTCGTTTTGTTTTCTGGATTTTCTGATTGTTCTGTAAATCATTTACAGAATTCGAATCGGGAAGTGAATCTGGTTTCAGACGGCTGGTTTTCGAAACTGTGTTTCCTGAAATATGATTTAATCCAGAAAATTGCAGAAATCAGAGTTCTGAAGAGTTCAGAATTGCTGTAGTCTATGAAATTGTTGAGACAATGAATGATCATGAAACAAGTTATTTTTCTATACGGAATTGTGGATGCCTTTTGGCTGAGTATCGGTCGTATACAAAGGTTACTTGGTTTCTTGATCTTAGTACGGGATTGCGGATGCCTTTTGGCTTAGTTTCGACCGTACGTTTTGTGCTCTCAATCTATAGATGTTCTGCAGAAACAAAGTTTCAGAATTTAACCCTATGAGCAAAGTGCAAATTGTTTGCAAGAGAAAGAAACTAAATATGGATTAATTCATTGCATGGACCAATGGCAGGCTTACGCCTTGTTTCTGGGAATGCGAATGAAATATCCAATCTGTAAATTGTTTACATATAATTTAGATTCCGTCCCCATAAAGTTGCTTCATAATTAAATCACAAGATTTTGCTTCTGCTAATTAATTTGATTAGTTAACATTGATTATGCAAAGACTATATTATATTATGTTTGACATAATTAAATATATGATGCATATCTCTATGCAAAGAACCTTCTTTAAAATTTAAGTCATGTGTCAATCTATTATTAAAACACTTGTGAGTACACCGGGTATTTTTATGTGGGCTCTGCCAAAGCGAGGTGCATTAATTCTATCAGTGTATGAGCAAGATGAGGAATGAGAGTTTCCTATGCGTTTAACGTGGTTTGACTTAATTAGGCTATCAAAAGACAAAGTTTTGGGCCTAAGGCACACGATGAGATTAAAACATGTCTGACATAAGATGCCTAACAAATCTCATAAAGGATCTAAGAATCATATATGATATGATTGACAAAGAGTTGTCTACCTAATTAATTTAATTTTGTGCAGTATCGCCAAAGCGGACTTGAAATTAAATTAAAGTTGAATCTTAGCCTACTTAAATTATATTATACAAGAGTTATATTTGAAGGTGTATAATTTAGTGGGAGTATTTATGAAATACATTGAATGTCTCTAAATGATAATGGTATGAAATATAAGTGTATATTTATTTGCATATTTTGTAGAATGTCTTAAACTATAATCATGATTAATTACTGCAATTGACCCCACTTAAAGAGAAGAATAAGATTAACTTCATTGACCTAGTCATGAGCTTAAGAATTGTTCTAAAGCAAGAACGGAAGTTATGAATTCTTAATAAATCATATTCCTAAGAAATCTAAAGACGGACAAAGACATTAATTAGAATCATGTGGATGAATCTATGGATGTCAATTGTTCTACGACTTGCTACCATATGTTTAGAACTTTAGAAGTATCTGAAACATATGAATGCTTATGCGATAAGCAATTATGTAGGAAGCGTTCCTACAAGCAAGAAAGGCAAATAAAGTTTGAGATTGATTAAGAGCCTAACATTCATGTGATGAATGAAAGGTATATTAATAAGCTCTCATGTTTTGAACATGGAAAGACATATTAATTACCTTAGTTGGCTTGGTTATCATGATAGTTTGGAACTAACAAACGGATTTGATATTAATTCGTAAGCGACATTTGATGTTTAAAATGCTATGTCTTAATATCAAATGGAAACCTTCTCAAATTCTAAAGGTTAATATGGACAAGGATTTAAGATAAAGGCAAAAAAAGAGTTGTTAAGCTTAAGGAAATATTTGTGGCTAAAACCTAAAATCCAAAAGATGTAATTGCTACCATGGCAATATAATTGACCATTGGAAGAATTACAATTTGAATTAAAAGATCAAAAGGAAGTGCAGTAGGACTACCACTTCAAGTATTTATGTTTATTTTTCTACATCTAAGTTCTTGGGTATTGGATACCAAATATGGATCCCACATTTGTATAAATGTGTAAGACTTGAGAAATAGAAAGACTACTTAAAAGTGTAAAGATTAACCTATGTGTTGATAATGATGCAAAGGTTGCGACATTATTCATAGGAACTTGCGAAGTGTCTTCACCTAATGGGTTCATATTTGTTTTGAACAAATGTTATGATGTTCCCATTTTAAGTAGAAATATTATTTTGGTTTCTTCATTAGAAGATTATGGATATTTCTTATTTCGAATAAGAAAGTGTTCCATTAAATATGATTTGCTTTATTGTATTGCTAATCATATAAATGGGACTTTATATCCTTATCTTGGAAGAACAAAATAATGAGTATAACGTAAATAATGGAAATTTGAATCTAAGGATGTAAGCATTGCATTCTTAAAAGCATTAATGTCTATATCAAATGAAAAGAAACGCATATCTAAAATTCCATGGGACGGAGTTTTAAATTCGCATGATTTCGAATCATGTGATTTATGTGAATCTTGTAAATTGATTAAGACACCTCTTACTAATAGTAGTAAAAGGAAGTACTCTTTTGGACTAATACATATTGATCATGTATATAGTTCATTAAAGTAACAATGCTTGAAAAAGGATTTCAAAATCTCGTGGCAAAAGTATCATTGTACTTTGATCTGATCAAAGTGATAAATATTTGAGCCTTGGACTTTATGAGAATTCTGCAGAAAGTCTACAGAATAAGAAAACAGAATCTGGGAAAAACCACCGTACGACTACAATTTAGGCGCACGCCTAGTACTGAGCCGTACGGCCCCTGTTTACAGAAACCTGCAGATTGTCTGCAAACTGCTGTTTTTCACCTCATGATAAGTCAAAGATGATCTTTTATTAACCCTCTGGATTATGTGTTGGAAACAGCTACGCTTACACTAAATTGAGTTTCATCTAAGGAGGTTCGACTGATACCATATGAGATATGGAATGAAAGAAAACTTGGTTTGTCTTTCATAAAGATTTGTGATGTGATACTTTTGAGAAAAGTGTTGTCTTAAACAAAATCACACCTAAATCTAATAAATGTATTTTCATGGGATATCTTAAAGATATTAATTTTACACCCTTCAGAGTACAAATCATTTGTTGCTCTAAATAACACTTTCTAGATAAATCGTTTATCTCTAAAGAGCTAGTGGGAGTAAAATGTATCTCAAAGAGTTCGAGACCCATAAAATGACATAGAACCTAAGATGAAAGTTGAACAAATATTCACAAGGAGTTGTGGAAATTCGTTCAAGTATACACAAGATATTTGCATAGCTGATAGGATAATATCTATAATAAGAAATATTGATTTCTCGTAATAGAAAGTTATAAGGAAGAAATCTTTACGAATGATTGACCGATTACCTATCAAGATGCAGAGTCCGCTCCTGATTTAGATCAATGACTTGGAGTCATAAAATCTAAAATTGCAATCCATCTATCATAATCAAAGTTTCGAACTTGATTGTTCTACCCTAAGGCTTAAAAACCAAAGGATAGAAAATGAGTTTTCTTGGAGAAAACGGACATGGACCGCAAGGAGCATACTGATAAAGCACGACTAATTGAGAAAAGTTAATTCATAATGTTGATGATGATGAAACTTTATCACCCGTAGTCATGCTTAATGTTATTAGAATTCTAATTGTCATGACTTCATATTTCGAATATGTAATATGACAGATGGATGTCAAAACTATATTCCTTAACATGAACTTACATTAGGATGTGTTTGATACAACCTAAAAGTTTTGATTGATCCATAAAATTCTAATAAAATATGCAAGTTGCAGAAATACATGAGATGGATTGAAGCAAACTACTTGGAGTGAAATTTCATTTTGATGTAGTATTCAAAGAGTTTGAATTCATCAAAGATGAGACTTGTGGTTACGATAAATTTAGTGGGAGCGTAACATTATTCCTAGTCTTATATATGTGGTTGACATATAACTCATTTTGAAAGAGATTCTAAATGAAAGACTTGGATAAAGCCGCTTATATCCTTGGACTGATTTATGGAGATAAATCTAAAACTTTGACTGGTTAAAGTCAAAGTACTGATAAGGACAAGATAGTGAAAAGTTCACTATGCAAGACTCTTGGAGAGGTTACTGTAAGTACCCCGATCCGGATTACTATTCTTAAATAATAAAATTGTAGAGATAAAGGGTAATTTGGGATTTAATTGGGTCATTTTAATGTTCAAAGGGTATTTTAGGCATTAATTAAAATATTCTAGAAAGGGGAGGGGTCTTTCTGGTAATAAGGCTGAACCTAGGGCTTTAGTTTTATCCCCACAAAGGCCAAAAGGGCTTTGTGGGAATTTCCTGAAAATGCTTAAAAGGGGAGGCGGTCGCACCTGGTAGGTGCGCTTCTTAAAAGCGCCCGCGCCTCCTGGAAAACGCACATGGAAGGCGCGCTTTCAAGCCAACCGCCAGTACCGCGCGTTAGTCCTCCGCGCTCGCCACTCGCCCTATACCCGCGTGAACCTCACGCGCCCGACAGCCCCCTTTGTGATGCCTCGCCACGTGTCAGCTGGTTCCCCTTCCTTCTAGAAGACTCACCAGTAACCATTGGATCTTCCCAAGATCTAATCTGGACCATTGAATCCTCTCAGCCATTTTAACATCCGAAAAATGCCCATTTTGTTCACAAAAATGATCCAATTTCAACCCATTTTGTGACCAAAAAAAGGATCCAATTTATGCTAAAAGAATATTCTATTTTTTGCTTAGCCCCTAAGCAAATCAAGCCCCCAATTCCCCCTGTAAATAGAGAGGTCATCCTCTCTCATTTAAGAAACAACAATTCTCTAGCAAAGTTACTCCCTAAAATTGTTCTCTCTACAAAATTGAGTGGTTGTTTTTTTGGTGAAAGATGGTGATTAATCCATGATTAAGTGAAAATCTTGGAGTCCATGATCTCTAAGTGAAAAAGGAAGCAAACTTGGGTCAATCAATTAATGATTTATCCCAATCTTGCTTAAAGGTTGACTCTTTATCCTATTGTCATCTTCATCTTCATCTCTTTCTTTTTTTCTTTTGTTGAAATATCATTTTTGTCCATCTTTTACTTATAAAAATTTAATCTTTATAAAGATATATTATTGGATCCAAATACTCTTATGATCCCAATGGTTTCATCTTACACTTTTATGGTGTATTAAAATGATGAACTTAGTGGAGAGGAGTATTTGTTACATTCATGTTATTTACTTTATGTCCTTAAACTTATGTCATTATAATTACTATAATATTACTAAATTGGAACCAATCCTTGATCCATGGTGCCCTTCATGTCTTATGCATGATTGTGGGTTACAAACCAAGGATAATCTAAGGCTTGTTATGATTTATGCACTTTAAATTTATGTCATTTACATTTATGCAATTTACATTTACAAGTCTTTATTTATTCATGCAATCCTCATATAACTTGGATCCAAATACCCACATGATCCCAAAAGCTTCATCTTGCACTTCAATAGTGCATTAAAATGATGAACTAAATGGAGATGGGATTTGTTACATTTAAAGACTTAATCTTTAATGTTTATTTCCACTTAAAAAGTCTTTATTTCAAATATTTTCTTGTTTATCTTACTTGGATGATAAAGCTACAATCTTTATTCATCCAAGTAATGATTTGCCCAAGAAAAGCTTTTATTTATTTTAATCTTATGATGATTACCTTACTTGGATGATAAAGTTGACCATCTTTATTCATCCAAGTCATGGTTCTATCCAAGTAAAGGCATTATGGTTATTATTCTCCAATGATTGCTCAAACCATGGCCTTGACCTTGATCTTGGTTATTCTTACATGGGTTTGATGCATAGGATGAACAAGATTGTCCCTCTTGACTTTGCTAGCCTTTTCCATCGCTAAATAAAACTCCATCCCTAAAAATACCATATTTTACTTGGATGAACATCATATTTTATCTCTTTAAAGTGTCAAAACAAAAAAGGGGCATTAACATGCCTACATTTCATTTCCAAAAATCATCTTTTTAAAACAAGTCGGTTTCTCCCATTTTCAAGAAAAACACATACACACACACTTGCACATTTTTTATCAACAAACTAGGGAGACTCGGTTTTCCGAGGCATTTTGGGTGAACCTCAATTAAGTTTTTCCCAAGGTGTAACGTGACCTCCGAATCTTTTTCTCTAACCTTTTTTTTTAAAGTTTGGGTTTAAAGTTAAACTAACGTGGCGCCTCCGTTATCTTTTGGAATTACACCGTGTTTGATTCTCGAGGGGAAACCTTTCCATTTTTTTCCGTGGGTATCTTACAGTGGCGACTCTGCTGGGGAATAAAGTGTTTTCAAACTTCTTTTTAGAAGCTTTGGGGGCACTTTTGTGTGGGTCAAACTCCCGTCCCCGTTTGTTGACTTTGTGCATTTTTGTGTGTATTTTATGTTTCTGTTTTGATTTTCTTGGAAGGAAACTATTCTGGGATTGCAATAAACTGGGGCTTGATGATCCGAAGCTGAAAATTTACAAAAAATAATGGATCTCCTCGTTTAGCCGTACGGCTTGTTTTTCCGGACCCACAAAATGTTTCAAATTAACAATTTTGTTCAGGGCAGAAACATTCTGATGGTCCCCTTGCTTCTTCTTGTCCAGGTTCTAATTTACAGCCTCTACTTGTGCACTTTTACCTTCTTTTTCTTAGCCAAAAATGGATTTTCAAAGCTTGGTTATGCACAAATTTTTGGACATAAAATTGGGTTTTCAAAGCCTCATTGTGCATAACCCTTTTCATAAAAATTTTGGTCTTCAAATTCTTCTTGTTTGTGCACAATCTTTTTCTACAAATGACTTTCAAAAGGTTGTTCTTCTTGCAAAATATTGGTTTCAAAAACCTTTGGTTGTGCACAACCTTTTCATGTACAAATTTTGATTCTTGCTTGTTAATATGTTTGTTTACTTGCTTGTGCAAAATACTTGTTCATATTACTTGTTTGTCATACTTGCTCATACAATTGTTCATACAATGCTCATGGTATTAAAATGGACCAAAAATTTCTATTTTGACTCAAAAGGGAACATAGAAGGATTCACACAACGCGCACTTGACCTTGTGCACGTTCCAAAAACCCTTTAAACCCGGGATGGATGCCACGATGCAACTTGATTGGTGCTCTTGTGCCCTTCTCGCGCGCACGGGTCCATTCCACCTCCCCTTCCGAGCCGAGTCAACCACACTTGTCTGTGACACACAAATACCGTGACATTGGTTGGTTTTTGGTCTAGCTCACGTCATCATGCCCTTAATACGTGTCCAAACGCTAATTATGGCGAAGTTAATGCCCGAGTCATGACTCCTTGTGAAAGCAAGTGTGACCAAGGTCATCTTTGACCCGGTCCTTGACTTATGCGTTAATTCCAACCATAATTAACCGAAGTCATGTATTAAGGATAGGATGACACCGCGTCATTAAGCTCTAATGCTTGACCCGTCCTAATCATCTTTAAGCCCAAGGCTAAGGTCTGAGATCCCTCATTAAAATGAGGTCATGCCGGAATTTTGTTAAGCCGTTAAGTCAATATTAACCTTAACTGGGGCTTACCTATGATAAGAATGGCTCAGACATTGGCGTTTTGCGACGCACTAGACCCTAGGTTTGGCTCTTTCAGTCGGTGGGAGCTGCGTGCCCTATAGGACCCTCGCCCGGGATCATCCATCCTTGGGAGTGTACAAAACAGGTAAAAAACGAGGGGCTTATAGACGTAGTGATGGCCTCCACTGATCCAGGATTTAGATTAGTCGCGAAAAAGAAGAGAAATCTTTTCCAACCATTTAGGAATAAAAATGCGTTTTAAGTAAACTTGAATGGATAATTAATCACGCCTTGCATGAATTTGCTCCGTTTTGCTTCTTGTCTTTGACACATTGCTTTCTTGTGTTAACAAGCGTCATCCCGTCAATCTTTGGATGGATCCCTGTTATCCTCAAAAATTCCCGTTAAATCCCTAGGCGTTGCCCCCTAGGAACCCGTTAAGTCCTTGGAAGATCTCCGAGGCACCCGTTAATCTTTGGATGGATCCCCGTGATCCTCCAAGACTCCCGTTAAATCCCTAGGCGTTGCCCCCTAGGAACCCGTTAAGTCCTTGGAAGATCTCCGAGGCACCCGTTAATCTTTGGATGGATCCCCTTTATCCTCCAAAATTCCCATTAAATCCCTAGGCGTTGCCCCCTAGGAACCCGTTAAGTCCTTGGAAGATCTCCGAGGCACCCATTAATCTTTGGATGGAACCCCGTTATCCTCTAAAATTCCCGTTAAATCCCTAGGCGTTGCCCACTAGGAACCCGTTAAGTCCTTGGAAGATCTTCGAGGCACCTGTTAATCTTTGGATGGATCCTCGTTATCCTCCAAAATTCCCGTTGAAACCCTAGGCGTTGTCCCCTAGGTCCCCGTTATGATTACCGTTGAAACCCTAGGCATTGTACCCTAGGTCCCCGTTAAAATTCCCGTTGAATCCCTAGGCGTTGTCCCCTAGGTACCCGTTATGATTACCATTGAAACCCTAGGCGTTGTCCCCTAGGTCCCCGTTATGATTACCGTTGAAACCCTAGGCGTTGTCCCCTAGGTCCCCGTTATGATTACCATTGAAACCCTAGGCGTTGTCCCCTAGGTCCCCGTTATGATTACCGTTGAAACCCTAGGCGTTGTCCCCTAGGTCCCCATTATGATTACCATTGAAACCCTAGGCGTTGTCTCCTAGGTCCCCGTTATGAACCCCGTTAAAACCCTAGGCGTAGTCCCCTAGGCCCCCGTTAGGATTCCCGTTGAAACCCTAAGCGTTGTCCCCTAGGTCCCCATTAAGATTCCAGTCAAGTCCTTGGATGGAACCCCGCTATCCTCTAAGAAGTCAGTCAAGTCCTTGGACGGATCCCCGTTATCTTCCAAGAAGTCAGTCGAGTCATTGGATGGACCCCGTTATCCTCCAAAGTGTCCGTTAAAATTAAGTTCCAAAAAATAATATATATATATATATATATATTAAAAAAAGGAAATAAAAGTGCTTAGGATGACTCTTTTCCCCTTCCTGGAGACATCATGTGATGACCAATTTTGCGCCCCTCATGGCATCTCGTTCCGATTAGTGTTGTCGCGTGACCATTCCCTCTTCGAGGCTAGGAGTCATGGCACCACATGGTAATACACCTTGGTCAAACATTGACCTCCTCGATTTGCACCGCCATGTGGTGACCATTTCAATTGTCCCAATCGCCTTTGTGACTCGGACTGGTGTGAGTACCATTTAGTCTCAAACCAGTAATGTCCCGTCCCATGTCATCCCGACTAGATTCCGGCGAGCCAAGGCCATTTCCCATCCCCCTAAAGGGTCCGTTTGGAAAGTGAGTCAATCACTCACTCACCTCTTCCCAAAAGTCTGTCTGAAGTGAGTCAACTGAAGTCATGTTCATCTTTTCCCCTTAGGTTTCTAAACCCATTTGAACTACGGTGACCTGAGCCTCTCATCGCGTGGGACCCCCTCCCTCGTAGTGAGGGGAACATAGGCAACTTCGGCCCGGTCAATCCTTATTTAAAAAAAAAAGGAGAAAACAAAATGTGTGTGAGTCTTTCACTCAAAACAAAAGTGTGTCTTTCAAAAAAAAAAAAAGAAAAAAAGAAAAAAAAAAGAGCTTCCTTAAAATAAAAGATCAAGTTTTTCCTAAAAGGCTAATCCGATAATGAAGCATTTTTATCAAATCATGGTTATAATTTCACCTTGAGGTTGAATATGCTAAAAGTCCTTCGCGGTTCTGTCCATTGGAAACATTGACCAAGGAGCCCACATCTGAATTGGCGTCCGAGACAACCGTCCACATGAGCAATGGGATGAAACAATTGGGACACCGTCTATAAGAAGAAGCCCGAGCTTCGGAAGGCCAAAGGCGGTTACATCAAAGGGAAATCTGTACTCTCGCCGAATGCAATGCACGGAGATTACGCACCTTGAAAGGAAATCACCAAAAGGATATAGCCCAAAGAAAACTCCCAACTCACGAGTAGACTAACCCGGCAATTACAACGCCAAGCCAAATGGAGACCTCACGACATCTTTCCCGATGACATGGAACCCGAGTTCCCCGTGGAATACATGGAATATGCCGCCGACAACCCCTCCAACAACTGAGGAAGAAAATGGATCATCGTGCCTCATGGGAGCCCATCCCTAAAATAAAAAAATAAAATAAAAAATTGGGTCTTCCAGCCTCGTAGGATCTAGACTTTCACCAAAGTCCGTCTTGGACTGTGTCTTTTTATTTTTACAAAGGTCCACACTTGGGACATGTATGTATAAAGTTATCTAAATAAAAGAGTCATTTTCCTTCTCTTCTCTCTAGACTTGAGACATTATTTGCAATATACATTTACTCTTGAAATTGCCTTACATGTTATTATCAACTGATTGCTACGTCCCTAAAATGATGAATTGACTTCTAAGCATACTAGTCAATGACGACTCATTAAGGATGAATGGACCTAACACAAATGAAAAATGCTAAATGCAAACAATTAATCTTGATGTAAATAAATGTTGTGATCAATTGGCATGAAGAAACCATTAATGGCAAGCCTTCCCAGATACACATCCCCGATACACAACCCGATACACCTTTCTGATACAACTTCTCGATGCACATCAAAGGCATCCCGAGACAATGAAAAGGCAAAGATGTTGTTGCTCAACCACCAAGATTCGACCGTGATCGCACAGGCGCAACCGAGCAAGGGACTTCCCGGATCCTCAAAGTCAAAGCAAGAAGTGACAGACATTCCACCAAGAGGCTATAAATAAGCCAATGTCCAAGATAACAAGTTTGGGCTAATGTTTCCCCTCTCTAAAAAAAAAAAAGAAAAAAAATGAAATGAGAAGAGGAAAGGAAATGAATATATGCGAAGAGGAAGTATGCCTCAAAAGCTCGCTGCGAAAGTCCACCTCAAAGATCAAGGAAGCAAAGCGATCTACATCAGCAAAGCAATAACATCCTTCAAAAGGACACCGACTTCGACAAAAGACGATCCAAGGCCGAACTATGACGACCTGAGCTCTTCGAACTGAGGGGAACGTAGGTAACCTTTGGGTCCGGTCACAACATGAAACAGAGCCATCAAACCGTGGTCCTCTCAAAATGACCAAGTTTTCTCCCCTCGGTCCCATCAATGACCGATGTCCCAGACACACCTTTTTATCCCGATCTTGCCATTAATCGAATCTTAACCTTAATTGATCACAACATTTATACATGTTAAGGCTAATTTCTTGTTATAATCTTGACTCAATAATAAACATGGTCCATTCAAGCAATCATTTTGATGGTATTAACTAAGGCAAATTTCAAATGTCTCGACAAGTCTTCTCATCTGTATCATAGAAAAGAGCTAAATACTTGTATTCCGTCAAGCAAGGGCTTCCTTCCATTTCATGATACATTGCTCAAAGAGCTCACCAACATAAAGGGACTCTCTCCCAAATAAAATGCCCTTGCATGTTTCCTCCAAGAAAAATACTTTAAAGTCCCCGTTCTATCGAGTCGGCTGGATAACTCATAAAAAAAAAGTCACCAAAAAAGTAGCCCGCTAGGTTGAAAACCCGTAAAGGCGGCCTAGGCAAAAAACAGGGTGTGCCATAAAAGATGCAAAAGAGATGCCCGCTAGGTTGAAAACCCAAAAGGGCGGCCTAGGCAAAAGAAAGGGTGCGTCATGAAAAATTGATGGGTTCCTAACCTCACGTCAAAGTCTGGAAGATGACAACGGGTCCACGTCAACATCAAAAGTCGAAGGACGACATTGGGGCTACCTCCACATCGACGACAATAAGGACATTGGGGCTACCTCCACATCAATGACAACAAGGACATTGGGGCTACCTCCACGTCAACGACAACAAGGACATGGGGTTACCCCGACATCAACGACAAAGACGACATTGGGGCTACCCCACAACGGTGACGAGCAGATTTCCTACCATCGGCTACTCATCAATGAATGGACTAAATCCAAAGGGCTTTATGCATAACAAACCTCGTGGTTAAGTTAAAATAAAAAATTTGACTAAAATGCTTTGTTAAAATATTTGCCTTTAGAAATAAGCTTATCCAAATTTGCCCATTTGGTGCCATTTGTCAAAAACAATGTTTCAAGCAAAATGCTTTTGATCAAAGAATGATTTTCCCAAAGTTTTGGACCCTTTCGTCCATAATGTGTCTTAACGGTTGCCCCTAGGCTCTTCCCCGGTGTCAAGAAAATGTGTCAACCGTCCCGTAGAGTAGTGTTAATCCAACCCAAGCTTTGACTTGAATAGTCATTATAGGTTCAAGCCTTTGTCCCGGCAGTCCTTAGTCGGACGTAAGACTAGTTTTCCCGTCAAACTCCCCAAAGATGGAGTTGACCAAACTTTGACTCAGAATAGTCATTATAGGTTGAGACCCTTGTCCCTAGCCGTCCTTAGTTGGACGTAAGATCAGTTTTCCCGTCAAACTCCCCAAAAATGGAGTTAACCAAACTTTGACTCAGAATAGTCATTATAGGTTGAGACCCTTGTCACCGGCCGGCTTAGTCGGACGTAAGACCAGTTTTCCCGTCGAGCTCCCCAAAGGTGGAGTTGACCCAAGTTAAATCTTGACTCAGAATAGTCATTATAGGTTGAGACCCTTGTCCCCGGCAGTCCTTAGTCGGACGTAAGACCCAGTTTTCCCCCCAAAGGTGGAATTGACCCAAGTCAAACCTTTGACTCAGAATAGTCATTATAGGTTGAGACCCTTGTCCACGGCAGTCCAAAATGACGTAAGACAACCCTTGTAAATCAACCCTCTCCCATAGAGCCAAGTTGACCACGTCCCGCCTCTACCTCGCCAAGAGTCACGCTTCCTTGTGTAAGTCAACCCTCTCCATAGAGTCAAGTTGACCATGTCCTTGTAAGTCAACCCTCTCTATAGAGCCAAGTTGACCATGTCCCGCCTCTGCCTTGCCAAGAGTCACGCTTCCTTGCGTAAGTCAACCCTCTCCATAGGGCAAAGTTGACCATGTCCCGCCTCTGACCCTGAGAGTCACGCCTTTGCCTTGTAAGTCAACCCTCTCTCATAGAGCCAAGTTGACCATGTCCCGCCTCTGCCTCGCCAAGAGTCACGCTTCCTTGTATAAGTCAACCCTCTCCATAGGGCCAAGTTGACCTTGTCCCACCTCTGACCCCGAGAGTCACGCATTTACCTTGTAAGTCAACCCTCTCCCATAGAGCCAAGTTGACCATGTCCCGCCTCTGACCCCGAGAGTCACGCCTTTGCCTTGTAAGTCAAACCTCACCCATAGAGCCAAGTTGACCATGTCCCGCCTCTGCCTCGCCAAGAGTCATGCTTCCTTGTGTAAGTCAACCCTCTCCATAGAGTCAAGTTGACCATGTCCTTGTAAGTCAACCCTCTCCATAGAGCCAAGTTGACCACGTCCCGCCTCTAAACTCGCCAAGAGTCATGCCCATTCCTTGTAAGTCAACCATCTCCACAGAGCCAAGTTGACCATGTCCCGCCTTTGACTCGCCAAGAGTCATGCCCGATCCCCTAGGAGAGGATGACAGATATCCATCTAGCCCTTAGGTTTGAGTAGCCTCAAAATCACTCACCCCGCCAGAACTACGACCGGCTTGATTCCCTCGGATAAGGATACGTAGGAATCCTTTATAGATAAGGGTCCAGCCACTTGACCACCTCAGTCACCTCCTCTCCCATCTTGGTAGTTCACCGGATCGGGATTCTGTCTTTATCAACAACCCCACTTTCTTCAAAAGCCCCGTTGCCGAGGGGCTCTGTAAGTACCCCAATCCGGATTACTATTCCCAAATAATCAAATTGTAGAGATAAGGGGTAATTTGGGATTTAATTGGGTCATTTTAATGTTTAAAGGGTATTTTAGGCATTAATTAAAATATTCTGGAAAGGGGAGGGGTCTTTCTGGTAATAAGGCTGAACCTAGGGCTTTAGTGTTATCCCCATAAAGGCCAAAAGGGCTTTGTGGGAATTTCCCAAAAATGCTCAAAATGGGAGGCGGTCGCACCTGGTAGGTGCTCTTCTTAAAAGCACCCGCGCCTCCTGGAAAACGCACATGGAAGGCGCGCTTTCATGCCAACCGCCAGTACCGCGCGTCAGTCCTCCGCGCTCGCCACTCGCCCTGTCCCCGCGTGAACCTCACGTGCCCGACAGCCCCCTTTGTGATGCCTCGCCACGTGTCAGCTGGTTCCCCTTCTTTCTAGAAGACTCACCAGCAGCCATTGGATCTTCCCAAGATCTAATCTGGACCATTGAATCCTCTCAGCCATTTTAACATCCGAAAAATGCCCATTTTGTGCACAAATATGATCCAATTTCAACCCATTTTGTGACCAAAAAAGATCCAATTTGTGACCAAAAAAAGGATCCAATTTATGCTCAAAGAATATTCTATTTTTTGCTTAGCCCCTAAGCAAATCAAGCCCCCAATTCCCCTATAAATAGAGAGGTCATACTCTCTCATTTAAAAAACAACAATTCTCTAGCAAAGTTACTCCCTAAAATTGTTCTCTCTACAAAATTGAGTGGTTGTTTTTTGGTGAAAGATGGTGATTAATCCATGATTAAGTGAAAATCTTGGAGTCCATGATCTCTAAGTGAAAAAGGAAGCAAACTTGGGTCAATCAATTAATGATTTATCCCAATCTTGCTTAAAGGTTGAATCTTTATCCTATTGCCATCTTCATCTTCATCTCCTTCTTTTTTCATTTGTTGGAATATCATTTTTGTTCATCTTTTACTTATAAAAATGTAGTCTTTATAAAGATATATGATTGGATCCAAATACTCTTATGATCCCAATGGTTTTATCTTACACTTTTATGGTGTAATAAATTATGAACTAAGTGGAGAGGAATATTTGTTACATTCATGTTATTTACTTTATGTCCTTAAACTTATGTCATTATAATTCCTATAATATTACTAAATTGGAACCAAGCCTTGATCCATGGTGCCCTTCATGTCTTATGCATGATTGTGGGTTACAAACCAAGGATAATCTAAGGCTTGTTATGATTTATGCACTTTAAATTTATGTCATTTACATTTATACAATTTACATTTACAAGTCTTTATTTATTCATGTAATCCTCATATAACTTGGATCTAAATACCCACATGATCCCAAAAGCTTCATCTTGCACTTCAATAGTGCATTAAAATGATGAACTAAATGGAAATGGGATTTGTTACATTTAAAGACTTAATATTTAATGTTTATTTCCACTTAAAAAGTCTTTATTTCAAATCTTTTCTTGTTTATCTTACTTGGATGATAAAGCTACAATCTTTATTCATCCAAGTAATGATTTGCCCAAGAAAAGCTTTTATTTATTTTAATCTTATGATGATTACCTTATTTGGATGATAAAGTTGACCATCTTTATTCATCCAAGTCATGGTTCTATCCAAGTAAAGGCATTATGGTTATTATTCTCCAATGATTGCTCAAACCATGGCCTTGACCTTGATCTTGGTTATTCTTACATGGGTTTAATGCATAAGATGAACAAGATTGTCCCTCTTGACTTTGCTAGCCTTTTCCATCGCTAAGTAAAAGTCCGTCCCTAAAAATACCATATTTTACTTGGATGGACATCATATTTTGTCTCTTTAAAGTGTCAAAACAAAAAAGGGGCTCATTTCCAAAAATCATCTTTTTAAAACAAGTCGGTTTCTCCCATTTTCAAGAAAAACACATACACACACACTTGCACATTTTTTTATCAACAAACTAGGGAGACTCGGTTTTTCGAGGCATTTTGGGTGAACCTCAATTAAGTTCTTCCCAAGGTGTAACGTGACCTCCGAATCCTTTTCTCTAACCTTTTTTTGTTAAGTTTGGGTTTAAAGTTAAACTAACGTGGCGACTCCATTATCTTTTGGAATTACACCGTGTTTGATTCTCGAGGGGAAACCTTTCCGTTTTTTTCCGCAGGTATCTTACAGTTACTTGCGAAAGTCTAATGGAATTAATCTTTGCAAGATTTAGTCTTACTAGAAGACTAATGAGCAAGAATACATGATAAGGATTCCATATGCTTCGGCAATTGGATCTATCATGTAAGCCATGTTAATGAACTAAGACCGGATGTCTCATATACTTGGAGCATGATGAAACAATACCAATCAGATCCTAGTGAAAGTCACTAGTTAAGAAACACTCTTATGTTCTCTAAAAGGAACTAAAAGAATGCGTTCTTGATCTTTGATGGAATGAAAAGATGATCTTATAATAGTTACTTAGATGCATTCTTACAAACCAACAAAGATAAATATTGCATTATAAATACATGTTTACGTTTAAATAATGATGTTAGAAGAGTTTTAAATGGACCATTACTATTCTACAAAATGTTGAGTATTTAGTAGCATCAGATGCAACTAGAAAGAATGTTAAGATTAAGATCCTAATTAGTAAACTAGAAATCGTTTCTAGTGTCACTAATTTAATGTACCTTCATTGTGTCAATAATCATTATTACACAAGTCAAGGGACTAATATCTTATCTGAACATATACTCAGACATTTCTATCTTACTCGAGAAATCGTTAAAGATGAGAGATGTCAAAATATGCAAAATACATTATGATAATAACAAGGATAATTATCCTACATAAGCTCGTTTGCAATTATGATGGAGACCATAACTAAGCTCAATGAGTATTGGATATGCGTTGATTGGGCCTAGTGCAAGTGGGAGATTGTTGGATATTATGCCTTAGGCCCTTGAGAAAGGCCTATGCGTTATATCATAGCTTCGTTGTTATAAAGATAACAAACCCGATTATTATATTTTTTGCATGTTTATTATAATAATCATTGTCAAATGTCATAATTAAATCTCATAATATATAGTTATATCATTTATCCTTAGACCTGAGATTATCATAGTCTTCCACATGATGAACATTATGTTTGACGTACTCAAACGCTAACCCTAACCGGGAAGTTATAAAGGCTACGATTGGCATAATCGGATTCTTGTAGGGAAGAATGATAAGTCAAGATGAGATTTGTCCCTCTCTCAAGAGGGATATCTTCTTGGCCACTCGATGAGTGAGATTGATAATAGTGTACGGCCGTACCCAAATGAATTGAAGTGTTCAATGTTATTTGCTCATATCAATCTACTCGAGATCGAAAAAGTATTGGACAACATAAGTTGACATGGACCATGACTTATGTCCAATATGATATCGTGTGACAAAGGGATTGTGATATGTTCTATAAGGTTACTTTAGGCTTTCAAAGTTATACTAATTGGGTAGTCATAATGGCTTGCTAGAGTCCGCTTATGACTTACGGGTTCTGACTTGTTCGGACTCGTTGCCAACATAGTATAATCCTATTGGGTCACACACAATAGAACGGATTTGAAAAAGGCTAAAATCGGGGATTTTTGGACTGGCCACCGTACGGCTATAATGGTGGAGTACGGCTCCAAAGGAGACGTACGGCTTCTATGCCCGTAACAGACCATTTTGTTCAGTTTTCTGAACAGAAAAGGAATCCCGATCCCAAACGGAATTAGGTCAAACCCTTATATTTGATATACAGTCGGGTTTGACAGCCTCTAATGGTGATTTTTTGAAAATCACAAACAATTGTTTTAGAAACAATAAATTATAGAGAGGTAGGATTATTTATTTAATGATCCATGATCATCAAAATACAATAATCAATGAAGCAAGATAATTTCTACGAAGAAATTGTTTCTTCATCAAGCCTTGGGTCTAGCAATCCAGATCAAGAAGGTGTTCTTGATATCTGTTCGACGTGTGGATACCGATGGAGGGTGTTTCCTTTATCACCTTAAAGTCCGTGTTCATGGATGCGATCTTCAAGGGTTAGTTTATTTCATCTTGTATTTAATTTAATCAACATGCACGGATCCGGGCTCTTGGGTGTTTGATTTTATCTATTTATTCCTCTGTGCATGATGCATCAAAACCCAACAATTCGAGCTTGCTACGGCTGCTTGTTCAACAACTGTGCTTCCATTGAGGTAGTACAAGTTACCTCTCCGAGTCCCTTTCATCACTACCAAAACTCCTTGAGTTACTTTTAAGTGACCCCCATCCAAAGTGATGCGATATCCTTTTGAATCCAAGGCTCCAAGAGAAATTAAATTCTTCTTCAAATCAGGGACATACCGAACTTCGGTAATCTTACGAATAACTCCATCAAACATCTTCAAATGCACAGTACCAATCCCCCTTGTTTTGCAAGTGTTATTGTTACCCATGTAAACAACTCCACCATCTAGCTCTTCAAATTTCGAGAACATTTCTTTGTGAGGACACATGTGGTCGGAGCATCCGGAATCCAAGATCCACTCATCAACATGACTGACTGAAACTGAGAGTGAGACCGTCAAAGCGTCATCTCCGTCGATGTCTTCCCTCCTAGCCACATTCGCTTTTGACTCATTCTTTTTTTTCTTTATTTTCGGACAATATTTCTTCCAATGGCCCTTCTTCCGGCAATAGGCACATTCATCTTTACCAACTTTCTTTGGATCAACAGATTATCCTCTTGATCTTGACTGGGAACGACCACGATCTACATTGTTTCTACTAGTAGTCCTCCCACGAACAGTAAGAGCATCCGAATCTGAGTCTCAAAAGGTTCCTTTATCCTTCCTATGTAACTCGTTATTCATCAAAGCATTGGAAACATCATCAAAACAAATTTCAGATTTTCCATGCAACAAGGTAGTAGTCAAATGTTCATATGACTCAGGCAAAGAATTTAACAATAACAAAGCCTTATCATCATCAGCTACATCAACATCTAAATTTTGCAAATCGGTAATAATTTTGTTAAATTCATTCAAATGTTCAGTCATTGAATTACCTTTCTTGTAATCAAAGCGGAAGAGTTTTTTCTTCAAGTAAAGTTTGTTCTCTACACTTTTCTGCATATATTTGGCCTCCAATTTGTCCCAAAGCTCCTTTGCCAAAGAGACCTTCATAAACGGATATTTTTGGTCCGTCCCCAAACAAGAACGAATTGTTCCACAAGCTTGGCGATTTAGCTTCTTCCATTCCGACTCTTCCATTTCTTCGGGCTTCTCCTCGAGGGTGAATTCGAGGTCTTGCATCGCCAAAAGATCCAAAACTTCGCCTTGCCAAACTCCAAAATTGTTTCTCCCATCAAATTTTTCAAATTCAAGATTAGTACTAGACACCCTTGGCCCACATTTTTGTGACTTTGTACTAACCTCAGCTTCTGCCATTGCACAAAATTGCTTCGAAAACAATTATCCGGGTGCGAGAGAAAACAAACAGATTCTTGGAAAAATAAATTTCCAAGACAGAAATAACAAATGACTTATCTCAATATGTGATATGTGTGGAAGCACCAGGTAGAACAACTTCTACAACCAAAGCTCTGATACCAATTGTTGAAAGTGAATGCGGAAACAGATCTTGCACTTCCACACACCCACACGAACAAAGTAACAAATGAGACACGAGAATTTACGTGGTTCAGAAAAATCCTCGTACGTCCATGGGTGGCAACCAAAATCACTATAAGGTGATTACAAATTGTTTACAAAGTGATCTCTCCCTACAAATGTGTCTCTCTCTCTCACAAAGTGTTTTAACACTCCAAATGTTTTCTCACAATTTGCCACGATGCTTGAAAGCCTTCTACCAAAGCCTATTTATAGGCACAAACTATCAAAGGTTAAGGATGTATCAAGAGAGAAATGAAACACCAAAGTGTTTCTTGGGAAACACCAAAAGCCATCATACATTCACCATGTGGATAATGATGAATGTCAAAAGGGTAATGATCCTAGAATAGTCTAGAACTTGAGCCAACTTTTCAACAGGTGTACAGTTTTAAAAACAAAGATTTTTCAAAATCGAGATTCTTTTCGGACACTACTATTTTGAGCGGCTAAAATAAGTCTAGATTTTTAAAAAGATTCGTTCAAAAACTCTCCATTGAGACGCTTATTTAGCAAAAAACTGACTTTTTTCGCTCCATTTTAAACGCACCGTTCTACCAAACAAGACCTTTGCTTACCTAATGAAAAATTAATTTTGTAAAAGGTCAGAGATTACTTAGATAATAAAATTTGTACTTAATATATATATATATAAAAATTGGCACTAGTGAAGCTAAAATGATACTCCCTCCGTCCTTGTTTAAAGTTCTTAGTTTGATTTTACACGCTTATTAAGAAACCAAGGGAAATTTGAGTCAAGAAAGTAGTGTGTGAAGGATATAACTATCCATTCATAAAGCAAGTGAGTGAAAAGTAGATGGGTAAGTGATGATTTTTTTGTAATAGATGAACTTTATGAGGACAATGATGTCCAAAACACTATTCATCCTTTGCCATTTAAGGAATAAAGCAACTAAGAACCTTAAACTGGGACATACCAAAAATCAAGTAAGAATATTAAACTGGGACGGAGGGAGTATTATAGTAAAAAAGTTACCACAAGTGAAAAAGTATAAATTGACTAACTTAATTTTGTAAGTTTTACTTTTCATAATTTTATAGATACTAAAATGATATTCCTAAAAAATCAAGACGTTATTGAATCTTAACCGTGCCTACTTACATAGTCACTCTTTTACTTAAGGGTTGGTCTCCTGTAAAACGCGTTTTTCCTAATCGCTAGGAAAAACGTGTTTTTCAAAACCTCCAAAAGACTTTATATTGATATCCAGAAGGCTTTATACTGATATCCAGGACCCTTCTGGCTATCACTTTCAAAGGTTCTGGCTATCAATCTCATATCCACAAAGCTTTATATTGATATCCAGAACCAGAGAACCCTTCTGGCTATCGCTTTCAAAGGTTCTGCTATCAATCTCATATATCCAGAAAACTTTATATTGATATCCAGGACCCATCTGACTATCACTTTTAAAGATTCTGACTATCAATCTCATATCTAAAAACCTTTATATTGATATCCAGAACCGTTGAGAAGTTCTGATTATTTACAAAAATGCCACCGCATTTTTTTTAAAACATGTTTTTCCTAAGCGTTTGAAAAAAACGCGTTTTTCCCAAGATTTTGTGTTTACTTTAATACTCCCTCCGTCCCACCACAATCGCTACTAACTTTGTGGGCACAATAATTAAGAAAAATAAGTAAATGTGTGGTGGTAAATGAAGAGAGAGAATGAGTGGGGTAAATAGTAGTGTTAGTTGTGTTGGGTTAATGTCTTTGAATTTGGGATGCCGAGTTAAAGGATTAAACAACAGGAGGATTTCGTAATTCCGGGACAAAGAAGCACTGCGGGTCCGGGCGCACCAGGTGAAAGACCCGGCCGGACCAGATGGGGTCCAGGCGCACCAAGGGTGAAGACCCGACCGGACCTAGGCAAAAGGCGTATCGGAAAGCAGACGTCGGAAATTAGCTATTAGGGTCTGAAGTAGCTCCGGGCGGGTATATGAAGGAACCCGACCGGACCAAGAGAAGATCCGGGCGGACCAAGTCAACAACCCAAGTGGACCTAAGGCTAAATAGCAGTAGGATTTCAGACGACGTGTAGTTCCGCAAAAGGGAAGGTTTTCAAGTCAGTTTCGTACTAGAATTCCAAGTTCCTAGTAGATTTTGAGATAGACTTTACTGGTATAAATAGAGGCCATTAGTTTAGATCAAAAGTAGCCGAAAGTCTCAGATAAATCATTAGAGTGCTCAGAGCAAGGTCTGTAATTCTACAGTTACACAGTCAGGAATTTTGTGATCAAAATTCATGTAGCAGTAATAGTGAGATCTTGTAATTGTTTCTCCAGATTGATAATAATATTCTCTCCCCTCCCAGTGGACGTAGCCAAGTTGGTAAACCACGTAAATTGGTGTTCTTGTGATTGCTCGCTTTTCTTATCAAGTCTTATTATTGCTCTAACAAGTGGTATCAGAGCTCTGGTTGTTCCAGAGTTTTGGTTCGTGGTTGGAGGTTCAGGGATTCCGCTGCAGAGAACAAGAAGATGGGTCAAGGAGCAGATTCGATCGACAAGTTCAATGGGAAGAATAGTTTTTCTCTCTGGCAGATCAAGATGAAGGCTTTGTTGATTGACAAAGATTTATGGGAACCGTTGGAGATTGCAATCAGGGATCGCAAGGATCTCAAGGATAAGGCAGTCACCACAGAAGGTAGAGCAGAACAGTCAGAGAAGGACAAGATAGCAGCAGCGAAGGAGGTGGAGGCATTGAAGAAGTTAGATCAAAAGGCTCATGCCAAGATCATCAGACAGTTGGATGATGAGATCCTAACCAATGTTGCAGGAACAGACTCCGGAAGCGATCTTTGGTTGAAGTTGGAAGATATGTACAGGACACGTTCATTGACCAACAAGTTATACCTGAAGAAGAAGCTATATGATTGTCGTATGACTGAAGGTACGCCCATAAATGATCATCTTGACAGATTTACTTCTGCATTACTTGAACTGTGTAATATAGGAGTAGTTGTTGATGACGAGGATGAAGCTTTGCAACTTTTAGTATCTCTACCTATGTCTTATGAACATTATGTCGATTCGTGCATAAATCGTAAAGATGGTATCTCTCTAGAGGAAGTGAAAACTTCTCTCAAGACGAGAGAGTTGCGCCGAAAGGCGAGTGGGAATGAGGCAGGTACCCAGTCATCAGGTTTAGTTGCTAGTAGTAGTAACAGGGGTTCTTATGGAAAGAAGAACAATCAAGGTAATTCTTCACACAAGAAGGGTCCGAAACCTGGGGATATCTGTAATTTCTGCAGAGAAAAGGGGCATTGGAAGTTCGACTGTCCCAGAAGGAAGCAAGGTAAGGCACCAGTCACAGCAGAGGCCATGACGGCCAGGAATTGCATTTCAGAAGAGGATTATGATCTAGTAACATCAGAATCAGCATGCGCATCTGATGCGTGGATTCTTGATTCAGGAGCTTCTTACCATATCAGTCCTAGGAGAGAATGGTTTACCGGTTATAGGCAGATAGTTGGCGGTGATATAAGCATCGCCAACAGTACAGTTTGCAGGGTTATCGGTATTGGTTTGATCAAGGTCAGGACTCATGATGGTAGGGTTGTCACTTTGAACGAGGTTCAACACGTTCCACTTATGACAAAGAATCTGATTTCTCTTAGTCAGTTAGACAGCAAAGGGTTCAGTTTCAAAGGTAAAGGTGGAGCAGTTAGTGTCTGTAACGGTTCAGAAGTGATGCTGAAAGGCCTTAAGCGGGGCTCCTTGTATTTTTTCCAAGGAAAGACGCTTGCAGAGTCGACTATAGCTGCATCAGAAGAGGTGAACGAGGGAGATATGTGGCACATCAGGCTCGGTCACATGAGCACTCAAGAGATGCATGAGTTGACTAACAGAGATATTCTTTATGGCCATAAGATCAAGGATCTTAAAGGAGTTCTGTATTACATCCACTCAGAGTGTTGGGGACCTTCACGTCAGGAATTTCTAAGGGGGCACATATATGTCTTGTCTATGGTTGATGATTATTCGAGGAGGCCTTGGGTGGTTATCATGGAGCACAAGAATGGGTCTCTAAGGAATTTCAAGGACCAGAAGACAGAAGTGGAGAACCAGACAGAGAAGAAGATCAAGAATCTCTGGACAGATAATGGTTTGGAGTTCTGCAGTACTGAGTTTGATTCGTTTTGCAGAGAGGTGGAGATTTCTAGACATCTTACCAGCAGAGGCACGCCACAGCAGAATGGTGTAGCAGAACGGATGAATCAGAAATTGCTTGTGGGAGCGTTGTGCATGCTCTCCAATGAAGAGTTGTCTAAACGTTTCTGGGCAGAAGCGCTTAGTACAACATGTTACTTGATTAATCATGGACTTCATACCGGTATTGGCCTTAAAGTTCCCTGTGAGGTATGAACTGGTAAATCTACGATTGTTTCAAGCGTTGTTGGTATTGATAAACATGTGGAGCAACAAGATACTGAAGAGTTAGTTGTCCCACAGTCAGATGTTGAAAAATAGATGGAGCAACAAGATACCGAAGAGTTAGTTGTCCCACAGTCAGATGTTAATTAGGATCCACCAACAGAGACAAAGACTGAAGCACCAGAAAGTTCAAGTTCAGTTCCCGAAGAACATGGGTTAGCACAAGGAAGGTCTAGAAGATATAATTTTGGGAAGCCTCCAAAGAGGTATGGATTTGAAGACTTGGTGTCTTATGCACTGCTGGTCGCTGAGGAAGTAGAGCCCGTTCTTACGAAACCTTCTATTTTCAATAAAGCATATACATGTTCAGAGTCATCTCAGTGGTATGCGGCTATGGGTGATGAGATGGAGTCTATTTACAGGAATCAGACTTGGGAGTTGACCACAAGGCCAGAAGGCAGGAAGATTTTGACTTGCAAGTGGATCTTCAAGAAAAAGGAAGGGATGTCACCGGCAGAAGGGATCAAGTATAAAGCTCGCGTTGTTGTAAGCGGTTTCACATAGAGAGAAGAGGTAGACTACAATGCGATCTTCTCAACAGTGGTCAGACACACTTCAATCAGAGTGTTGCTAGCAATAGAGGGAGATATATACATGACAGAGTCGGAAGGATTCCAAGTTCCTGGTAAGGAAGATCAAGTTTGTAGATTGAATTTTGTGATCAAAATTCGTGTAGCAGTAATAGTGAGATCTTGTAATTGTTTCTCCAGATTGATAATAATATTCTCTCCCCTCCCAGTGGACGTAGCCAAGTTGGTGAACCACGTAAATTGGTGTTCTTGTGATTGCTCGCTTTTCTTATCAAGTCTTGTTATTGCTCTAACAAGTTGAATAAATTGTGTGGTGGAAAATGAAGAGAGAGAATGAGTGGGGTTAAATAGTGAGATTGATTGAATATATATATAATAAAACATTTCTTTTTTGGGCAGTAGCGATTGTGATGGGACGGACCGAAAAGAAAATTAGTAGCGATTGTTGTGGGACGGAGGGAGTATTTATTATTTCATATCAGAAAAATGTGGACTTGGATTATGGTTGATAAGCTTCTATCTACTGCTAGGCAACAATCACATCCATGAAATTTTGGATGGCTTTGTGCAGGACGAAAGTTAAGTAGACTCAAGTTGTTTTTGCTTAGTGGCTAGTGTGTGGCACTTATGTAGTAGACCGAGTTTTGGGACTCGAATTGTTACTTGTATCAAACTGGAACTCCAGCGGTATTTCTTACGTGCTCGCTTGGGGTAAGAACTCGGTATTGTTTGAGCCTTACCACGACTAATTGTATCATAGCCGAACCCCGATCCATAAGGCTTTCCGGCTCGCAGGAAGTACAATCTGGATATTGTTTGAGCCGTGCTAGGGACGAGAACTTTGATTTGTGACTTTGATTGTGATATATAAATCTCCATTAGCACCAAAATATCCATTGAGTTTTTGGTGAGCCTTAATACATTGAGATATCCCTCATCCCAAATCAAAATGATATGGACTTTGGTGATAATATATATAAGGCTCCACAATAATACTACTGGTACCAATAACATTCATGAACTTTTGACTGGGACATCCATCAATTTTTGGGTAGGTCTGTAGTAAGCCAAATGGACCCAATTTATATGTGCTAACTGGGTGAGTGGCTGGTATGTAGTAGGCCATGTCTTTGGGCTCGGGACGTTACATATACAATGTGATATCCCTCATCTGATATTGAAAAGATGTGGATTTTGATAGTGATATACTATAAGCTTCCACAATACTATTGTTTTAAATAAACATTTTTTGTTCAAGAAATTATAAACATTTTTAATATTTTAATTAAATAATATAATTTTGAAAATGACAAAATTACAAAACACATATAGCTCGAACCAATTTTCATTCACGAATTCCTTTATGGCCATGAACGAAAATTCATTCACCATTAATTGTCACGAACCAATTTTGGTTCACAAAATTACTTTTCATGAACCAATTTTGGTTCATCATTAATCATAATCATGGTCTTAAGCTTATAACGACCATCATTCTCCATACTATTATAACATCGGATCCGACCCGTAATTCTCAACCGTGCCAAACTCATCAACATCGGATCTAATTGAAATCATGAAACCGGAGCGGGTCATAACAGCATGTCTATTTCCGTCCGCGTATGATACACCAATAAAAACTCAACAATTGGTCACCTCCTCCAATCATATTTCTCCACGTGGAAAATTAATCGTAGCTCCACCAACCACTGCATTATATTAAAAAAAAAAAAAAAAAAACAAAAATATAAGATCGGCAGTTAAACTTGACCGTCGTTGCAAAACAATTTCAGTTAAACTCGCTGGCGAATCTCACAGTAATGGAGTCTCACAGCGCCGGTCTCCGCCGTGTTCTGGTGCTTGCATTCTGCGTCGCCGGCATTTGGTCCGCTTATATCTACCAAGGCGTCCTCCAAGAGACTGTGTGAGTTTCCAAAACCCTGCTATCAAATTTCTTATTTTTCAATCTATTTTATGTACTATGGTTCTCCTCTATCAATAATTGATTGTCATTTTATGTTTTTTTTGCTCTTAATTATAGAGTATAATTTATCACATGTTAAAATTAAGCTAATACTTGGGCACAATTAGGTAAAATACATAAACTATTGACATTTCTTGATTATAATAATGATTTATCAAAATTTAGGATTTTTGGCTTAAGCACAATGTATTTGCAGCTAATGGGTTACTTGCATTGGTTGAAAAGTTGTTTACTTTGTCCTCCCCCCCCCCCCCCCCCAAACCCTTTTTTTTTCTCGTTTTGTTGTTGAAAATCAGTCTGATTGATTTACAGGTCTACCAAGAGGTTTGGCCCAAACAAGGAGAGATTTGAACATTTGGCATTTCTGAACTTAGCACAGAATGTCGTTTGTTTGATATGGTCATTTATAAGTATGTATGTTTCATGTGTCTTTTCCTTTTACTCCCTCTGTCCCGCTTTAAGGTTCTTACTTTCCTTTTTAGTTTGTCTCAATTTAAGGTTATTACTTTGCTTTATTACCTAAAATGGAAAGTTGGACCCACTTGTCATTCTCACAACAAAAACTCCCTACCCACTTTCTCTCTCCCACTTTACTTTTCATACTCACAACATTTACTTTTTTCTTAATCTCCGTGCAAAGTCAAACTAAGAACTTTAAAAGGGGACGGAGGGAGTATGTAAGTTTCGTTTTTGTTCGTATTTTGGTTAGTTGGTGTTTGGATGGAGTGATTAATGCTATTTTGCTCCTTGAATAGTGATAAAGTTGTGGTCGAGTGGTAGTACTGGTGGTGCGCCATGGTGGAGTTACTGGAGTGCTGGCATTACGAATTCGATTGGACCGGCAATGGGGATTGAAGCTCTTAAGTACATCAGTTATCCTGCCCAGGCATGTTACCTACTTGCTCTGCATCTTTTTTTTTTTTTTTTTTTTTTTTTTTGAACATACTCTGCATCTGTTAGTCAATAGTACATTTTATTACAAGAGCAAATATGAAACTTTTTAGATGTTCATTTTGGGACGGTGGGTGTATTATTTTTGCCACTTTATGGCATGCTGAATTGTGATTGTGAAGATAAGTTTTTTCTTTATAGAGTCAAAACCTTGATGGTAACCTATTTTCTCTTTTACATGAAGCCCATCTTATTAATGTGCTTCTTCACACCTTTGTCGGAAAAACTGCCTGAGATTCTCTCAATTTAAATTATTTGAATTGTACATGTTTGGAAGAAATTAGTATACATGTGATATGTGATGGGTTACACTTTCACTTTGGCTCGTTAGAAATTGTTAGTTGATTGATGAATATGAGATGAAAATGTAGGGGAAGAAAGTACTTTTTCCGTCCTAATGCACTTACCATTTTTCGTTTGCAAGTGAATAAAGCTACATACTTAAAAGTATGACTTATGAAAGGCGACTCTTTTTTTGGGGAGGGAGTATTATGCTAATGGGTTACCTTACTGATGAATGAATCTAAAGGATTTATTTCTCGTAATACTCATGATGTTATTATCGCCTGCAGGTCCTGGCGAAATCTTCAAAAATGATTCCAGGTTAGTTATGACATTATAAGAAATGTTTCTTATTTCTTTTAATAATGGATCAGTAATGGCATACGACTAAACGTTCATGCTCTTATTGAATCTCGTGTCAACCTTTTTTTAGCAATGCTAGAGGCACAAAACAAAGTCACAAAAGCTTGCTCACAAATTAGTTGACAATATTTTATTGGTTGGATCAATAGTGGACCCACCACACCCTAATTAAAAACACCCAATAAAATCAATACACCTAGGATTTTGTGAGCAAGCTTTTGTGACTATTTTGTGCCTCTAGTATTACTATTTTCCTTCTCCTTTTCACTTTTTTTTCGGCTATGCTACCTTGGCTTTAAAACAAAACATCAAATTCTTATCTGGTTCTTCCCAAAATAAGAAAATATTCATAGAACACTTAAAGAAAGGATGCAAAAGAGCAATCAAATAAGTTTTATCCTTTGAACCCCCCCCCCCCCCATTATACCCATAAATAATGGGAAAAAAAAAAAAATTGTTTCTGAGGAGTGGTATGAGTCTATAATAAATACTTTTGTACAGAATGGGAAAGAGGATCTATGTTATGCAATGACTTAACTAGAGATATGATGATTTTTATGAGGCATCTTATAAGTTTTCTAGTAGAATTTGTATAGTATGCTTGCCTCCCTTTCCTAGAGTAATGATCACGACAGTTTTGTAGAATCCTCTTTTATTTGATGGATGATACATGTTGATGGCCTTAAATGGGAGTGTTTATTGTACTTCTAACATTGCATGATATTCACCAACAAGCACCTAAATCACCTGGTAAGGGGGTGTTCTAGCTTAACCAGAGGTCTCGAGTTCGAACCCTGGGAATGCAACAGAGTTAAAATCTTGTTGGGAGAGCTTTGCCGCCCTTGTGGTCCTACCCGGCTAGGAGTGGTAGCTCACTTTACTACCATTTTGTTGTACCAAAAAAAAACATTGCATGATATTCAAATATGCCAATTTTGTCTACGCAGTGATGCTGATGGGTTCACTTGTGTATGGTATTAGATACTCTTTTCCAGAGTATCTTTGTACTCTTCTTGTCGCTGGTGGGGTATCAGCCTTTGCTCTAACTAAGGTGAGAACTATTTGATTTTACTATCAAGATCTTCATTTAGCTTAGTTTGGACTTTGGACGCTAAGTTGTTTGATGATATCTGGAACTGATAAAATATTTTTGGATGATTATGTAAATTCAGACTAGCTCGAAGACTATAAGCAAGCTGGCACACCCTAATGCTCCCCTTGGTTATGGACTGTGTTTCCTAAACCTTGCATTTGACGGTTTCACAAATGCCACACAAGATTCAATATCAGCAAGGTAGTCATCCAAGAAAGCTTACTCTCTCATTTCAACCAGATTGATGTTTCGGAAACAAAGATAATTGCATCATTTTTTAATTTTCATGATAACACATAAGTTTCATTGGTCAACTGAAAAGAACATCTATGGTAGATGGGTATATTACAAACACGGGTCGAAAATTTGAGGGTCATTCGTAGAAAGAGGTCCGATGTTTCAAATTTGGCAAAAATGAGGTTCTGAAGTCACAAAATGTTAGCAACTACTCCCTCCATCCCTTTGAAATTACAAAAAAAAAATATAAAATAAAAATAAAACAAAAAAATTGTCGTGCACGGGAATGAAAGGCAAACATATAGTATTATGGTGTTGCATGTATAGTGGGATAGGGATCTTTAGTGGGGTAGGGAATAGTAAGTGGTCAGTTAGTGTGAGTATGACAAGTGAGTCTCATTGATTAAAAAATATCATAAACTTTCCATTTTGGTTTTTTGCAATTTTAAGTGGGACAACCTAAAATGACAATTTTTTTTTTTTAATTTGAAATGGGATGGAAGAAGTATTAGTTTTTTGACGGAATTGTTAGAATTTTCAGTCAAGTTATCACGTCCTGAGCACATGCACCGTATTCTAATTCGCAACTTCATATTCAGGTACCCAAAAACAAGCGCTTGGGATATAATGCTCGGAATGAACTTGTGGGGCACTATCTACAACGCAGCCTTCATGTTTGGCTGGCCTCAAGCGAGTGGTTATCAAGCTGTTGAATTCTGCAAGCAACATCCAGAGGCAGCATGGGACATTCTCCTATACTGCTTATGTGGGGCCGTGGGCCAGAACTTTATATTTTTAACCATCAGTCGATTCGGTTCGTTAACTAACACCACCATCACCACGACACGTAAGTTTGTCAGCATTGTGGTGTCATCAGTACTGAGTGGCAATCCTTTGTCTAATAAGCAATGGAGCAGCGTTGTCATGGTGTTCTCTGGATTGTCATACCAAATCTACCTTAAATGGAAGAAACTGCAGAGAATGCCCAAGAAGAAGAAGTCCACGTAAGACAGACGGATTCTGATTCTTAATTTAAGATTTTACTTCTTTCTTTTTTTTTCCCGAGATATATTTATCAGATATAGAACTGGTTGAGGTATAGTCGTGTGATTTTGAGGTCACGGGTTTGAGTCGTGAAAGCTGCCTCTAATGCTTTGCGCACCGGGTGAGCTGCCCCTTGTTATAGTTATAGAATTGGTGTATACATTATGTTTCCAATGAAAAAAATTTGGGATGTAGGTGAATGAATGTATAGAGTAGTTGATGTTATATAGTCAATTGAAGTTGTTATACAATTTCTTTTTGATACTTTTTACACCCAATGGGTTCATATTTGACTAGTTGTTACAAATGGGGCCAAATTTGACGTAATATAAACAGTGAATAAGATGATTGCATACAATGATTAGAATACATCACATGAGCAGCTTGTGCCGACAGAATATACAACGGTTATAAAAGTTAGAATTGGTTAAAACAAACACTGTTTATATGGGCAGAAGCAATATTACTAATTCCTCATTGATGGGTTCAATGTGCAGTTTTATATCATTATTAAATGACTTGATTGGGCACTTGAGAAATGATTTGCGAGACGGTTTCACATATGAGACGGATCTCGATGAGATAAAAAAAATAGGCTTGCCCCGCCCAACCCATAAGGGGCAAACCATTTTTCTCTCAACGAGACCCATATCACACAAATTTTTGTCATTTGTGTTATAACACTACTGAACCGGTCGGTTTAGATTTAACTTAACACTACCCCTCATCTATTTCTTTTATTATTATTTTTCCTAAAAGAAGAAGAAAGGGACCCACTCAAATCAAATGCAATAGGAGGGAGAGATTGTGTGTGTGACCAAGTGACCTCCAGTAAGAGCATGCTTTATTTTGTACATACTTCCCTCTCACTTTTACTACCAACTTTTGCTTTTCCTCATGATCACACTTGTCTCCACCACCTCCCTGTTGACCAATTTATATACCCCCCCACCCCCACCCCCCACCACCACCATCCCAGAAATTCACAGAGATAGCCAGACAGACAGACACCATGAATCTTTTACCTTCTGCAAGTAAGTCATTTACATCCCCCTCTCCCATTTTCCTCTTACTGCACCATGCTTGCATATTTCTTTTCTTCTCTTAGATCCATCTAAAATACTCTTTACATTCCAAAAATGACACTCGTTTTGGGACGGGGGAGCGGAAGTAAGTAGTTTAACCTCAAAGAAGTAAGTGCTCGTTTGGTACAAAACAATGATCATTCCATTCTATGATAACGGATCACAATTCTTTCGTACTAAACAAGCACTGACAGAATGAACAAGGTAAAAGAAATTTCTGCACACAAGAACCATATAAATCACATTCCACGAGTTACATTACATAGATAAATAACTCCAAGAACACATATAGTATAACCCTTTTGCACACCTAAATAAAGTCAAAACAACGAAAACAGGAGTCCAATGAGAGTGTTTGGTCCTCCTTCACTCTCTTTATACTTTTCACCCCTTCTATTCTGTATCAGGGGTTGATGTAATATATTGGCGAGTTGCCGATGTATAATTACACTCTCTGACAAACTACAAGATTATGTCTGTACAAAGTTGGCCAAATCAAGCCCGGAAAATCGAATCTCCAAAATCGATGCTCCATGATAAACCACACGAAAATGAAAAAAAGGCAAATCAATGTAACACACTGGAATCTATGTGAGTCTTAGAAAAAGAAGAAAAGAATGCAGAAGACACTTTTGGATCTTCTGAGGTTGTGTACTAGAATGCACCTAGCATTTCTAGATACCAAAAAAAAAAAAAAACAACGCAGATCTTGATAGACCTCTTTGTAAAAAAACTTAGGTTGAAACGACTGCGATTAAAAGGCGAAAAAATAAAAATGAGAAGGTAAGGGAAACTCTACATATGCTCAAAACTCCGGGTAGGTGTTAACTGAGGAGATTTCAGTAAATTTGCTGGATCCATGGTTGATCATAGACAATGGAGGAGGGCCCTTTTACAGGGTGGAGGCTGTGAAGGTTTAGTGCTTGGATTTGAGGATGCCGACTCCATTCCAAGTGTTTTCAGTAGGAAGTTCCTTTCCTGAAAAAATGCAGAAACGGTAAATATAGTTTTTTTTTTTTTTTTGGAAGGAAACGGTAAATATAGTTAGGCTTGCAATTTGTTGTCATCACATTTTGTAAAAACAATCTGTGATGCAAAGTAAATATTCAATCAAATAAATGCAGCAAAGGTAAATCTGGTTAGGCATTTCCAATCAATTCAGCAATTATACACCCTTGTAACATATACTCCCTCCGTCCCATTTGAAGCTTCACCATTTTGGTGATGACACACAAATTAAGAAAAGTGATGAGTGTAAAAAGGGTTGTGAGAGGGAAGAAGTTAGTGGGTATGACAAGTGGGGCCTACAATTTAAATATGTGAGAGGGGAAAGTTAGTGGGTATGACAAGTGGGCCCCATAATTTAAATATGTGAGAGGAAGAAGTGAGTGGGTATGACAAGTGGGGCCTACATTTTTTACCATTTTAGGAAAGGATGAAGCTTTCAACGGGACACCCATTTGGGTAAAAGGTGAAGCTTCAAATGGGATGGAGGGAGTATTCGGGATAATTGTTACAGGTTAATAGTAGCAAAAGTCCACAAGTTAACTCAAGGAAACAAAATCACAAAGTAAAAAAAAAAAAAAAAAAAAAAAAAAACGAGTGTGTCAAAAGCAACAATATACATATTTCAACAAGACTACCACATTGATTCCTTTTTGACAAAGACCCCCTCTTCCCCCCCCCCCCCCCCCACCCACCCTCCCTCTGTCTGATGTTCTAGACAGAAGCTTTTCCTAGCACACTTGACTGGCATACAGGCTCAGGTCATGAAACACCACAGTTTACAGTGCTGAGAAGTTAAATAAGTTCATTTTCACTAAATACTTCCTAATTTCTTTAAACAAGGGAGATTTCTCTTACGTGGATTTACGTAACTCAAGGAACTAGTAATAACACAGGATAACTAAAAATACCATGATTTAAGCATAAAATTTGTTTTTCTTTAGATGGAGGGATTCTGAACTAGGGAAGGAGGTGAAAATAAGATGCCCTGAGCTGAGGGGCTCATCATGGGGGAAGGAAAGCTTCTATGAAGGATGGGAGCTGCGGAGATGCTCGTGAAAGAATTAATGGAGCAAAGAAAGGAGTGTGTCAGCAACCTTGCCAACTACTCCCTCTGTCCCGGAATAAACGTCGCCGTTTTTTGTACGTTAGTACGAAGGAATTTTGAGCAAAGAATTTAAGTTGATTTAGTTATTCTAATGAAATTATAGCACTTGTTATTGATAAACCAATATAAATACTATCAATAACAATTTTTAAATTTTCGTTAGGATAATTAAATTAACTTAGTAATTATTACTCAAAGTTCCTTCGTACTAACATACGAAAAACAGCGACATTTATTCCGGGACAAAGGTAGTATGGTCTAGTGACTTTGCTAGTCACTCTCAAAATCCCTTGGCTCAGTCATATTCACTTGCAGAAAGATGTACTGGTAAAGCCATATACCTGAAATTCAGGAATTCATGCCCCGATATACTAAAAGAAGTTAAGAGTAAAAACAAGAGAATGAGAGAAATTGGATATTAATCCAGAAATAAGTAGGTTACTGTGTGAAAGAGTAGTGTGCGCGAGACCTGAGGCACTTCTCAGGCTTAAGAAGACGTTAGATGCCACCACGTTGCTACAAGCCTACAATCACAAACCTACAAGCTCACGGGTAGTGTGAAACCTTTTTTGACCCATGAGGCTTCAATTGTGGTACAGGTCCTAAAAAGAATATTTCTATCTCTCCACATTGCAAGACCTTAAGGGCCCCTAATCGCAATTTCTATGATCACTTGCAGGTTTTGAAACGGTGCCATCTACGAGAATATGTGGCCCATGTGCTTAGCCTACTGTCTAGTACAGGACACGATCCATAATGGCTGTCTATGTATAGCATAGGAGCCTAATCTATAGCTCAAGTCTAACCAGCTTCCTCGGCTAAATCTTGAGTTTCTTATCAAGGTTACCATCCTGAAGCCTGTGAGAAGCCAGCTCCATTTTTCTACCCTGTAGGGCAGCATACCCCCATGTTTTCCTGCATTTCGGACCGTGCATTTCACCTCAGTAATGCATCCAGGTTGTTTCAGTTATTAAGGTGTGTCTGGGCACAAGTCATTTTTTCTGGCTTGTGCTTTTCAAATGGTTACCTTACTATACTTGAACAGAATCGCTTTCTACTTCGTCGTATTGAATTTTTTGGCTGGGATCTAATAATCCATTAGTCACACGCATTAGGAGAACAGGACCTTCCAGTTGGGCTCAATAATGCCATTGATGAAAGACCCACCATTCTGAACCATTTCATGCAAATCTTTATTCACACTGAACCTTTTCACTGCTTCTTTGAGTATATGTATGGCTAATCACGTGAAGAGGGGTGAAGCAGAGTTAAGACACTTAGACCCCAGTTATAGTTGACACACACGCAGTGACCTCAATTGACCTGATGAACAACCACATCACTAACGTCCTTGCAAATTGATTATCAACGAGAGTACTACGATCTCCATTCTTCTTCAATTCCATGTTTTCATCAAGCATATATCCCAAGGTCGTCTTGGTTCAGGGAAAACCTCCAAACCTAAATGATTGTCAAATGTCCTATATGATTGTAACTTCTATGGTTATACTGATTCAAACACCTTGATTTATAAGGAAATTTTTTATCTCTGTGCAGGCAAAAATGTGACACATAAATCATGAATTAACATAGAAAATCTGACTACAAAATTTGCACATCTATGTTTTGAAACAAATAGGTCTAGTTAAACGATGCAACCATTAATTGTTGAAGCTCTTTAGCAAATTGAGATTTTGTATGGTGGTCTGATATTAAAGAAATTTCACAAAAAACAAGCATAAGTGGAATTTTACCACCATTATAAATAACTGTTATTAGAGCTACTAGACTATCATTAATGATACTTAAGTTCTACTCCCTTCAACCCAAAATGCGTGTCCATTTAGAAAAAAAAACAAGTTGTTGCATAAAGAGTGGCTCTTTTCAAGAGATGGTACAATTTTTCTATTTTTTGACTGCCATGTCCTAACTTACAGTTGCAAATGATATATTCCCTCCATCCCAAAATAGCTTGTATCATTTTGATAGTGCACGAGAATTAAAGAGGGAGTATATATATATTCACGAGTATTATAAGTGGGAAAGTGGTTGTGAGTATGATGATTTGAGAGTGGTATCCATAGTGTGAGTATGACAAGTGGGGTAGGGTGAATAAAGATATAATACTCCCTCCGTCCTAAAATGATCTTCACACTTTTTTCGATGTTACCACGAATGAACTTTGAGCAATGATTTTAAGTTGATTCAATTATAATAATGAAAATCTAAACCTTGTTATTGATAGTATTTTTGATGGTATATCAATAACAAGTTTTAGATTTTCATTAGGATAATTTAATCAACTTGAAATCATTGCTCAAAGTTCCTTCGTAGTAACGTCGAAAAAAGTGTGAAGATCATTTTGGGACGGAGGGAGTAAAAGTTTAACATTTTAGAAAAGCGGGAGTTACCAACGGGACACTCAAAATAGAAATTGATGCAAGTTGTTTTGGGATGGAGGGAGTAACGTGAACATTAAAGATATTCATGTATATGATAAATTAAACAGCTTAAAAGGCAATTTCCTTTCTGTCCTCAACATTAAAATTAGGACACTTGTTAGGGATGAAGAGACCATTATTTTAGCTTAAGTACCAGGAGAACATGGTGTTGCTGCTTTTTGTATGTTGTTTGATAATCACAAACTCAAACCTCAATGTACTTACACTTTCTGAGAATTGTGGGCTAGGAATTCCAGCTGCCAACGATCCGAATAGTGGAGTTACTTGAAGCGGGGAACTGAAATCTATGCTTGGTAGCACACACACATCTGCATCGTCACTTCCCAAATCATGACAAGATGGAACAGTATCTGTTGTAATGACAATTTTGCTTAGAAGCTATAAAGATAAAAAAAAATTAAGCAGAACCTCCCATGTATTGTTTAATATAAAAAGGAAAAAATATTACGTTTTGCTCAATACAAGCTATGATGCGAAATGATTAAGTAGTAACAAAAATTTTCAGAAAATATTAATGAAAGTTCACCTTGATTTGTTGTTTCATCAGAGAGGATAAAATTTTCATCATCACCAAGAGCACACGGTTCTCCTAACTGATCTGGTTGCAGTTCAGCTCCACATGGCTCACTTTGAGTTAGTTCGTTCTTTTCACCTGTTGTCTGGGAGAGAACAGTTGATCCTGTACTATATTCGGAGCTGTCTTGGGAATCCTCGCATAAATATGGTTGCCTGCATTGAAGCAACATTTAGATACTTGTGGTAGAAAAGAATACGGTCTCAAGTTCAAATATTAGTTCGTCCCATATTTGCTACCTCCATGATTGTTGACTGTCTTCATCACCACTCCTCAAATCCTCTAACAAATCTTTGAAATTCTCAAGATGGACATCGATATCAGAAAGGTTGAATCCAACCAAATCACTGTCTTTGGTACGATTAAGAAAATCTTGGAGGACCTGAATGTCATATAATTTTACACATTATTCAACAAATGTTTATAATGATAAACAGCAGAATTTTCGTTATAAAGAATATGATGTAATGTGAAACAGCTTGAAAATCTTAATCTTAAAGCCAGAACATTAACTTTACAAGATTGTATTATTCACATTTAATGAGAATAATGTCTAGTAGTAAACAATTTCTGGTATTGCAAATTTGCAGCCATGTAGGTTCTAATATGGTCATTGGCCGGTATGCAAGTTCTTGCTATTGGGGACAAGTACAGAGGTACACAATAGGTGAGACCACAAGTAATATTCCAAGCTCTACCTTCCATGCATTTTCAATACTCTGGTCTGTGTGATCTGTATTAACTTTGAGTGCAAGGGAGCTAAGAAGTTCAGCTTGTTGCATCAATGCAATAATCTTTGGATCGTCCTTCTTCAGAAATGTACCTTGGCTTGTAGTACTGCTAGCTGCATTTTCAAAGGTGAAGACAAGTTTATTTTATCCACTTATCCAATCAAGCAATATCATTAACCAATCAAAATAAAGGTCTCAAACTCAGAAGATAAACATATGCCAGATAACTTGGATGTACTATTCTTTTTCGTAGTCTTTTCAGTGTCAATCTTCAGCTAACAAAGAAGTAGTTCACGAATATAATCCCCAAAAAACTCTATATGCGATGAATTACCATCTTTGGAGACATCCTTGGTATTGTCATGAGGCTGATTTTGGGAATCAATCATCTCTTGGAAGTTCTGCACAAGTACAGCAAACGGAGCTCGTAGTTGCTGCTCTGTTGTTCCACACTCCTGGAGTATTCCTTCTCCAAGATTGCAATCTTCACTCACATCAGCAATATGGCTCCTCCTGAACACAAACAGTTCAGTAAATTTGTAAATTTGAATCTCCACAACCTTTTTTAGATATTGAAAAAACCAACATCAAGGGTACCTCATTTTCTTAAGGGGTACGGGAGTTTCCAATATTCCATCTGGATGTCGCCTATTTTGAAATATGACCCTTTTGTTGTTTAGATTGACGTAAGAAGAGTTATTCTCCTTTGCTAACGCTTCATGCTTTGCTCTCTTCTTACATAAGGTGGAGAACCTATTCTTCACAGCATTATCAGTCCTGTTTTGATCAAAAGAACAAAGAAATCAATGGCAAATTCCTTAATGGTTATTCAAATAAAGTAAGAATCATTCGCATCACTGTTTACCTGCCTGAAACCACTTTTGCTATTTCAGTCCATCTGTTACCAAATATCTTCTGAGCCTGCACATTGTATTTATATATCAGCTCCATATGTCAAAGAAAAGGGAGGTTCTCCAAGTTGAAACTTTGAGGTAGCATCTAATAGGCTATTAGCGAAATCAACGTGTGATATATTGAGGTGAGTTCTGCCTTTCCAAAAGCAACATTTTTGTGGCCTTACAAGTACCAAACGTGTAACTCCACCTAATCATGAGTTAAGAACGATTATGACAACAAAAAGAGAGGAAAGAACTCCAGACGGGACAAACTAATAAGTTTAACTAAGATCGAGGGAAGCGTGGAGTAGATTAAGAGCTACTGTTGACCTCGCATAAGAGCATATCTTCCTCAGGTGACCATCCGCCTTTTTTGAAATCAGAATTCAGATAAGTGAACCATCTGCAATAGTAATATTACATCCAAGTCAAAACAACTTGAAAATCAGAAATAAAGAAATGCTTCCTATATCAATAAGCTCTAGAAAAGGAAAAGAAAAGAGATATGGTGAACAAAGCAAAGGAAAATTAAACAATAAAATTCATCTTAACCTTCTTCTGCACTGCCTGGTGGTTTTATCCTTAAATTTTGAGGCAATGATCGCCCAGCTGCACAAACATATATCCATCGATTTTCAAAATCACACAAATAATCTGTATATTTTAGATACATTTACATTAGATTAAACCCAATAAAAACAAGTATAAGATAAAATTTTCTGTACTTGTCAGTTCCATGGTTTCGAATTTGCTCTCGCAGTATATCGTCCTCCTACAACACAACATCTCATATCAGGAAAAGAAAACAGCTACAATTACACTAAAAATATTTTAAAAGAAAACAAAGATTAAGGATATGAACCTCTTGAGACCAAGTTACAATATGTCGCTCTTTCGTCTTCTGATTCTGAGCAGCCTCACCACTACTGCACTCGCTGGTCGATTTCTTCTTCATACTTTGCATTGCTAGCTTATCTCTCTCCTTTATCCAAACCCAAGCTCTCGCATACTAAAGGTAGAGGAGCCTTTTGTATGAAATATATACTCACTAATAAAGCTAAAAGGAACTCCAAATTCCCTCTCTTTTGGCTTTACAGGTTACTGTTCACTTCAAACGGAACAGAACAAACACCATTAGGCCTTTTACCACAACTCAAATCCGCCTCGGATTCAAACTTTCCAATCACCTTTGATCAAAACACGTACACACAAATCCAAATTACAATCGAAACAACGAATTACTCAGAAATTCATCGAATTACACCTCAAATTAAATCAATCAACAATTCAACAAAAACTATGTTATATGTCCATACATTCATATATATATACATATATATATATATATATATATATATATATATATTCTAATTCATTTATTTTTTAAAATTCGTTTTGAATAAATTTCTCGAGAATCGAGAAAGATGAATTCGTAGATATAACGTATAGATACAGTAACTGAGATTTACAGATCTGAAAAAAGTAGGAGTAAATTAATTTGAAGTAGATTTAAGAGCAAGAATACCTTGTTTGCTATCGGGAACTGTAGAGATTGAGAGTTTGTGTGAGGAGGAGAGAGAAAGTGGAGTGGAGTGGAGTGAAGGAAAGGGAACGGAATGATTATCGGTTTGATTTGTTGTTTGTGATGAAGTGGTATAGTTTTTTCTCTCTCTCTCAATTTCACTTTCTCGGAAAGTTGTTTACTTTCTCGCTCTAGAAAGAAAGTGGTGGGAGGAGGCTTTCTCTCTCTATCTACGCCATTAGAGTAATGGAAGCTAGGGCAGGGGGAGGGGGAGGGGAAGGGGGGAGAGAATAAAATAAATTAAAAGAAAAGAAAAATTGGAGATAACGGATTCCTTGGTTTTGAGCGGGTATAAGGGGAAGTTTGAAAATAACGCTGAATTCCACGAGAGGAGAGTGTGTCTCTATGTATATAATTAATTGCATGGTGGTGGATTTCTGAATTTGACTATTATCTGTCTATCTATCATCATCCCCACCACCATCCCCTCCTCCTTACAGTAATTTTTTATCTATAATCCCTCCGACCAGTCCGTAATAGGATTATAACTATAAATAATACTTCCTTTATCCTTAAATGAGTATTCATTTTTAAGAAATTTTGTCTCAAAATGAGTGTCCATTTTGATCATAACTTTGTCTCTAAATTTGTTTTTTTTTTCAAAAAACAATTCACCGGTCTCTTTATACTTGCAAAAACTAAATGTTTATAAAGAGAATTACAAGATCAGTAGTATATGAATTTTTCCACAAAATTATACAAAAAGTTATTGATGGATAAAATTCCAAGTAATAAATACCTAGCAAGCGCACTAGCTACCGATGTAGTAACGCGCGAAAGCGAGGGTCGATCCCACAGAGACTTGTTGGACAAACAAGTGAATTTAATTAGTGTAAACGAACCAAGGGGGGTTTTTGATTGATTTTGATTAAACTAAATTAACTACTAAACAATGAAAATAAATTACTAAATTAAAGATCACTACGCAAACAAAGATTTAATTCAAGATTACGAAATTCACAGATTGGGGTTCACAACTATCTCCTCTCTATGCTATTTTATTAAAAAGATTATTAAACTTGTTCAAGAAATCGTTCACTTATTTAAGAGTTGGGACGGTCTGGTCACCGGATTGCAACCCTATTATTATCTCTATGTGAAATATTCCACTAGGTCAACAACACATAAAAACAATTTATTAAGTTCTTAAGAACACTTGATCTTAAATTCTTTTGATTTCCGCGAAGTCCTCAATTAAATCTAATCACAAGAATATGATTCAATATATAAATTGTCCACGCTAGTGTAACAATCTAAACCAAGATGATTTAAAGACCAAAAATATCAAGTCATATTAATGAAATCTTTAAATTAATTAAGTTCTATTCTTATGAACAAGAACAAGATTAATATTTAATTAAACCCAATTTAGCATAGAGATTTGATAGTTATTACTCCCAATCCATGAACAATAAAATTAGCTACTCATCGACATAGCAATAAACACAAGAATATAATTAAAAATCATAAACCTGGATAAACGCTTGATGATGAATAATCTCCCAAATCTTGTTTACAATCTTCAAAAATTGAATAAAACCTAAAACAAAGCATAAAGAAAAATAGTACTGCAGTCTAATATTTATACAGAGAGAAAACTAGGGCCAAAAGTAGGGAAAATTGGGTTAAAACCCGACTGGCACAGGAAACTCGAAAACCATACGGAAGGACCAAGCGGGCGCCTGGTGATACCCAGGCGGGCGCTCATTTGTCCAGAAGCTTTGGTTCTTCAGAATTCCCAATGGGCGGGCGCCTGGTGCTTTGGCGAGCGGGCGCCTGGTAGCCTTTTCTGACTTTCTTTATCTTTTCTTCTTTTCTTCACCTCCTTGACTAAATTGACCACTGTTGACCTTGACTTTGACTTTGACTCGATCAAATCTTGGTCTTCAATCCTTTAACTCTCTAAGACTATGTAATACATCACATTACACTAAAAAGTGTCTCAAAACTCAAATAATCTCACAAAGTTCCTCAAACACAATTAGACCAAAATTACATTAAACTATTCTAAATTACATCAAAAAGTCAATAAAATAAGAACGAAAATGTAGAGATAACATATGATAATATCGATCCATCAAATTCCCCCACGCTTAGACCATTACTCGTCCCAGAGTAATATTCCTAACCCACATCTAAACTCCGGTCTATTAGCGTAGCATGGAGGAAAATGACCCCTATCTCCTCTACAACTCCATCAAACAAAGCCAAAACAAAATAAAGAAAATCAACCGGAGTGTAAAGGACTCCGCACCTTATAACTCCCCAAAAACAAATAATTCATAACAAATGGCCCTAATTGATAGCAGTCCACTAATAAGAAAGCAATACGCATATCCAACTAGGGCCCACTCAAAAAGCTAGGGGGATCTAAAACGTCCTGCGTTTCCCCCACGCTTATCTTTCACTACATTCTCCCTCAAAAAGAAATCAAAACTAGGATAATCCTTAGCAATGATTTACCTCATAAAAAACTCCAACGCCCCCTTATGACTCCAACAAGAAATATGAGAATTTTCTATCCTATTCGCCTCTAACCAAACCTCCTACACCAAACATGTCCTACCCAATCACTCCAAACCGCCCTTGTGACGCCACGCCAAGCAAAAACAATAATTCACTCAATTTCTCTCCTTTTGCCTAGGCGCCCTTTCGGGTTTTCACCTAGCCTCTCTTTTCTTTTTCAGATTTTTTTTTTGATTAAAAACTATACAGGAAAACAGGTGATAACATGTGCATCAATCAACAACCAATCCAACCAAAATTCCCACCCCCAAACTAAATAGAGCATTGCCCCCAATGCTCGTCACAACTAAGCATAAAAAACATGGGGAGTGGAAATACCTCGAGCTCCTCACTGCGGTGGCGGTCCAAAAATATCATCCCAAGCATTCCATCCATGCTGAGGCGGTGACGGAGGTGGTACATACTCAGGTGGTGGAGGGTAGTTCAACGGTGGGTACCGCTCACCAGGAAAATGATGCGCCATCATTCTTTGTCGGAAGTACTGATCCTCCCGAATGTTAGCGTACATTGCTTCCTCCATCCTCTGTATCCTCTGATCATTCTCCTCTTCCCTCCGCTCTCTTTGATAGTTCGCCATAAATTGTTGTTGTTGAAAAGCTCTGAACATATCATCTAATCCCTGAATCTGTCCCGACAAATAATAATTCATCTCTCTCTGCGTCATCTCTGCCGGGATATCATCCTCATCCTCCTCATCACCAATGGCCTGACCGCCAGCAGCCTGAGCTGGAGCTGGGACCCGAGCTCTCTGCACTCTCCCACTTTTTATTGTTGCTTTAGTCACGGTGGTGCCTAGAGCTAACAGTCTGGGGAACCCCTCCATAGGCACCCCTGCCCTCTGTGCCATCATAGTGATCATAATGGGGAACAAATAATTCTTGTTCTCCAAATACCTCGCTCGTACCCCCATCTCACTACGCATGATGCTCCCAATGTTTATCGGCATCCTCCTAATCATGGCATAGAGCAAAGGGGCCCTGTACCAGTGGACCTCCTGATAGTGAGCAGAAGGCATGATCCTCTCGCAAATAAAGCGATACAATGCCTTTAGGTCCAGCCTCAACTCACTAATGTGAAACAAGTAGCCACTCCGGATGTTCCCTCTATCAATATTCACTCCAAACTCTCCTGCAAATGGAGCTAATGTCTCATCAATCCGGTCCATATTCTGAAGGTTCCTTTTCAACTCCCAATACACACAGTCCCCTTCTGCCACAGCATCTGACAACCCATAAAAATTATTTATAGCCGTCGCAGTCACATCAACATTAAATCCCTGAACCCAGACATTGGGGGCCTCAGTTGCTGCATGAAAATTAGCATAGAATTCTTGCACAAGAAATTTCGACCCCATCTGGGCCGGCACGGCTAACAATCTTCTCAAGTTGTAATGTTCGATTATAGCATCCAACCCACAATTTGTCAATCTCCACCGTTACCCCATTGTTTTGCTTATTATCGAAGTAATTTTGGGAGTCCCGGGATACAAAACGGGTGTTATCGAACTCCGGCTCAATTTGTGGTGGGGGAACACCACGACCACGTCCTCGACCTCTTGGTCTTGGTGGCATGATAACAACCTCGACAATCCCTAACGAAGTTTAAATCAGTAAATTGCTCTTACCCGGACTCGTCGGAAAATCTCGCCGGAGGTCGCCGGAGACGGAGAAGATGATCCGAGAAGATGACCTTCAACCTTGCAAACACTTTCTTCTTCTGCAACTACCCCCAACTCTTAATCACGAAGTCCCAATTCCTCGAAATTCTCCTTCCTTCAACCTTGAAAATTTCTTGCACAAACCTTGATTTTAGGATGAATGGAGGCTAAATCCTTAGTAATTCTTGAAGAGGGTTGTGGTGGGAGGTGATTTTGATGGTTTGTAGATGGTGTGGGTGAGAGATTTGTAGGGAGAGAGGGAAAGGGGTGAGAGGGAGAGGGTTTAGAGAGGGAGAGAAATTGGGGAAGATGGGTAGATTTAGGTTATTCATCCCAAAATCCCGTTTTTACCCAACTGGTGGTTTCTCAAATCGACAACCAGGCGCCCTGTTAGGATTCATTGTTAGTACACCCACCTGATTTGATTGACCCATTCCACGTGTATTTTTATGGACTTTAGGTTTACTTGTAATGAAGTTTTACTTCAATTTTTAGACAAGTCCATTTCTAGATTTTTAGTAGTTAGGCTGAGTTATGATCGGTTTACTCTTAGCGATTTAGTGTCCCTCAAGCCGCCGTCTTCAAACCGCCAGCATGGTGCCTTATGTCCTTCATCAGACCGCAGTTTGTGCCTTTGATGAAACCGCATTTCAAGTTCATTCATGAAACCGCACATGCATCTGGTGGAACCGCCGACCAAGATATTGAAGAACTTATTGCTGTCATTTACTCCTTGAAGACAAACATTCGATTTTCAACCGTAAAAATGAATGACTGGTGACTTGTCCTTAAACTTCAAGTCATGGTTTAGTTATTCTGGGAATGTCGGTTTGTCTCGCTTTTTGAAAAGTTACCGTTGTACTTTTCAACAACTAAAAGGACAATGTCAGGTAGTGGTCCAACAACTTCCTGCCACAAAGCAAAAACAAAGGACGACAGTGACAGGTCATCCAATGGGATTGTGACAGCGCATTAAACCGCCATACAATGACTCACCTCATTGTCTAACGGTCACTAATGCCTTCACTATAAATAGCCTTCATTGTTCAACATTGAAGGTTGCTGAGCTTCAAAGAGAATATCCCAAGTATTCAAGTTTGCTTTGAAGATTGAAAACCCAGATACTCATATCTTCATCATCTCCTTAGCAAACCCAGAGTTCTTCGTTAAAGCTTCAAGCCTTCAAATCATCACAACTCAGCCTTGCACAGAAAGTAATCATTTGCTCACCATCACTTAGATATTTTGAGCTCTTGATTTCTTTCCACACTACACACCCGGAGTATATTTTCTTATAGATTATATACCTCGAAAACACAGGTTGTTATAATAGCATTGTTAGGTTAGATTGTTTATTTAGAGTTTGGATTCATTTGTAATCTTGTAAAAACTCCTCTAAATCTATACAAGTCTAGTAGCTATTAGAAAATCCTAGGCTAACCACCTAGGTAGAGGACATAGTTCTTTCAAGAATGAACCTCTTCAAATTGTGTGTCCTTGATCTTTATTTTGTCTTGTCATTTACATTTATGTTTATGAGCTTTATTTACTTTCATGTGAAATGACTTGATAAATGATTTGCATACTTTTGTGATACTTCAGTTGTGCCCTGTCAGTTGCATCATTCCTTTTCAACCACTTAAACCGCCCAACTCTTTATAATTCAGTTTGGACTAAACCGCAAAACTCCGCTGTGCATTTTATCTGAGCGGTTCTAGTGCTTTAAACCGCAATAGACCAAACTGATAAGTACTTGGTTGATTTTCAAGGGTATTCCGAAAAAGATTTTAAACCGCTATTCACCCCCCCCCCCTCTAGCGGTTCTATACCCTTGTTGCCCTTTGGGACCAACAAGTGGTATCAGAGCTTATCCACCAAAAATTATTTTACAAGCTTAACCGCTTGGGTGCTGATCCAATGGAAAACATAAACTCCCATATGATGCAGACATCCAACTCTAATCACTTACCTATTCTTAATGAAGATAGTTTCATCTTCTGGAAAGATAGGATGAAGAAGCACATGATATCTGAGGATCGCAGATTATGGACTGCAATTGTTAATGGACCCTATGTCCCGATGAAGGCTAACCCTGATGCAGGTACTGCTGGACAAACCGCGGAAATCAAGAAGCCAGAAGCTGAATGGACCGAAACTGATCAACGGAATGTGGACTTTGATGGAAGAGCCATGTCCATGCTTGTATCAGCTATTGATCTAAAAACTCACTCAAAGGTTCTAGATTGAAATACCGCAAAGGAAACATGGGATGGCATCATTGACTTTCTGGAAGGAGATGCCGACACCAAGAAGAACCGCCTCTACCAACAGAGAAGGCTCTTTGATTATTTTGTCAAAGACCCAAAGGAATCTCTTCGCCAATACTATGAGTGGTTCGTGGAAATTGTCAATGTATGTTTCTCTCTAGGGCACAAGTATTCCAATACTGACCTGAACATGAGATTCATGCAATCTCTTGGTAGCAAATGGCTGATCAAAACTACCAACATTGAAGACAACAAAGATCTGGAAGCTCTTGATCTTCGTCATCTTTATGCCATGCTAAGGGTATTTGAATTCAAGCTTGAGGAAGCTCATGAAACCGAAAACAGATTCAAGTCTCTTTCTCTTGCCACTTTCAACAATGCCACATCTCCAGTTTACAATCCAGATCACCATCAAACCGCATCCAATATTCATTTACAAACCGCTTCTTTTGATCCAAATATTCCAAGATATATTTCTCAAACCGCACCTCCAGAGTATTACCAACCGCCTCATCAACCTTACCCTCAACATCATCAACCATATTCTCAACCTCAGCAATCTCATCAATCCTACACTCCATCTCAAAATTCTCAAAGTGTAGCATCCAGTTCTACTCAAGTTGACTTTGATGACATGGATGATGACGAGTTTGCTCTCTATGTGAAAAACTACACCAAGTTCAGAAAGAACAGGGCTCAATCTCAGTCAGGCGGCCCTACAAAGTTTGTCCCTCCAACCAGATTCAACAAAGCCGCTGATGCTAAGAAAAGGGATGATCTTGTTTGTTACAACTGCAGACAACCAGGTCATTTTGCCACCAGTTGTCCCAAACCGCGCTATGAAGCCGCTCCTGCCAAGAAACCGTTCAACAAGAAGTTTTTCAAGAGAAGAGGAATGGTTGCTGAACAAGGAGAACAACCATTAACATGGATGGGTTCTGATACAGATGATAGTGATGAAGATGAAGGAGTTGCAAATCTTTGCCTAATGGGATTTGAAGAAAATGTTGAAATTGACGAAAGCCTTCCACTGCCACTCCATCAAATGAAGTCAGTTTCACCAAAAACTCCTGAAGCTAAACAAGGCAAAACTCCTACTTCACCAAACTACTCTCCTGCGGATCAAACCGAACAAAGCCATGATGACAAGGTACTTGAACGTGCTAATGTCATTTGTCAACAACACACTGTGCTTAAAAAGTCATATAAATTAATGGCTGCAGAACTTGAATATTCCCAAAAAGAATACAAGTCCCATAAGGAGGAGATTGAAAAACTCAAGCTCCAAATTGTTGGGATAGCTTCTGTTGTGGAAGAAAACCGCTATCTTAAGGACAGAACCGAGGTTCTTAACACCCGAATCCATGATCTTACTGCACAAAGGGATGAACTTCAAAAAGTGACCGATGTGTGGACTAAGTCTGGTGTCACCATGGAACAAATCGTTAATTCACAAATTCTCTCTAAAGAGAAAAGTGGATTGGGATTTAAAACTGATGATGTGTGTAAGTGTCCTTGTCTATGTGCTGAAGGTGGTGTGAAACCAACTGAACAAACCAAAGAAATTCCTAAGGTGAATCATGCTGGTAAAAAGGGCTCAACACAAGAAATTAAAAAGCAAAATTATTTCTATGAGTATCCTAAAAACCAGACTGGGAGAGATCCAAAGTGGAAAGAGAAATCCACAGCGGCTGAGGCAACCAAAGAAGTATTGAGTGATGAAACCACTCATAGTCGGTTTAAGGAATATCCTGTTATATTTCCTAAAGCCGCACCTAAGAGAAAGGTGGAACTCAAGAAGGTTAACTTTGTTAAAGCCAAAACCGCTGACCCAGTAAAACATGATAAACCGAAGGTCAGTAATGGATTTGTAAAACCGCAACCACAACCTGGCTTAATTCATTGTTCTATCTGTGCCGATTTTGGTCATAGTTCTGGTCATTGTCTTTTAAGATTCACACCCAATGCCAAGGGACGTAAAAATCCTAAGGTCAAACAGGTGTGGGTCTCAAAAAGCTGCTAACCCTAGGACCCAAGGAATAAGGGGGACCAAAACCTTTCATGTTTACTTTTCAGATTTCTTGTTTTATGGCTGGAACCGCTAAGAAGAAGAAGGATCTCTGGTATTTGGATAGTGGATGTTCACGACACATGACTGGAGATTCAGAACTACTCTGCAGTTTCATCCAAATGAAAGGTCCCCCAATAGTGTTTGGTAACAACAAGAAAGGAGAAACAGTAGGATATGGAGCAATCAAACGAGGAAAGGTGACTATTGAAAATGTGTCACTAGTAGAAGGACTCAAGCACAACCTTCTCTCCATATCTCAGTTTTGTGACAAAGGAATGAACTGCATCTTCTCTTCAACTAGCTGTTATATCAAAGATGCTTCCTCTGGAGTCACTCTACTGACTGGCAACAGAACAGGTGATGTTTATATAATTGATTTAAGCAATATTGTTTCTATTGCTGACCTCTATTTTGTAGCCAAAAATATAAGTGAAAGCAGCTGGTTATGGCATAAGCGGCTCAGCCACTTGAACTTCAAGTATCTAGCAAAACTGCATAGGGATGGTCTAGTAAAAGGACTACCCAAAGTGGCTGACCATCATGATGAAAAGTGTAAAGCATGCCAGCTTGGAAAGCAGCCCAAACAGTCATTTCCTAGTAAAACCGCTCCTTCAACGAACCGCTGTTTGCAACTGCTGCACATGGATTTATTTGGACCTGTCCCAACCGCCAGTATAGGAGGAAACCGCTATACACTTGTAGTGGTTGATGACTTTTCAAGATATACATGGGTGGAAATGATGGCCTCTAAAGATGATACTTATGTCATCGTAACCGCTCTCTTTAGACAGCTCCAAACTCAGAAATTGGATGACATTGTTGCCGTGCGTTCAGATAATGGAACCGAATTTACAAACAATGGTGTTGCCCAATATTGTGATGATCATGGAATTGATCATAATTTCTCTGCCGCTGGAGTTCCGTAACAGAATGGAGTAGTGGAAAGAAAGAACAGGACTTTGATTGAAGCCGGGAAGACTATGATTGCCGAAGCCAAGCTTCCCAAATTCTTCTGGGCTGAAGCTGTCAATACCGCATGCTTCACCCAGAACCGCTCCCTCATCATCAAAGTTCACAACAAGACTCCTTATGAATTATGGAGAGGCAGATCACCCAATATTGCTTTCTTCAAGATATTTGGATGCAAGTGTTACATCTTGTACAATGGCAAAGAGCATCGAGGTAAATTTGATGCTAAGGCTGATAAAGGTATTTTTGTTGGTTATTCTAAACACTCCAAAGCTTTTCGTTGTTTTAATAAGACATCTTTAAAAATTGTAGAGTCAGTCCATGTTACATTTGATGAACATGCTCTCCTTGAGCCACATATGGCTCCAAATGTTGCTAATGATTTTAGTGATTTTGAGACAGGCACTAGACATAAAGCAACTGACAACCATCCTACTCAAACCGCTTCATCCAGTTCTTCAGCCGCACCTACTCAAACCGCTGATGGTGTAACTGTTGAACCGTTGTCTTCTGACCCCATTCAAACTGTTGAACCAGTTCCAAATCTAACCTTCAATGAAGATTTCAATGATTATCAGGATGATCCTCCTCTGGAAAATCTTCAAGAAATAGTGTTTCAAGACAACCTCCCTCCTGAAATTAATGAGCATAGAGACCATCCAACTGCCAACGTTATTGGTCCTATCAGTACTGGTGTCCAAACCAGAGGGAGTTTGACTCACAGAGATAATCACAGTTTGTTCTCAACTGCTCTGTTATCTCAGATGGAACCGAAGAAGGTAGATGAAGCTCTAAGTGATCCAAGTTGGGTAATTGCTATGCAAGAAGAGCTTAATCAGTTTGAAAGATGCAAAGTTTGGACTCTAGTTCCAAGGCCCAGTGATCATACAGTAATTGGAACAAAATGGGTGTACAGAAACAAGATGGATGAGAAGGGTACCATAACAAGAAACAAAGCTAGGTTTGTTGCTCAAGGCTATAGGCAAGAAGAAGGCATAGACTATGATGAAACTTTTGCCCCTGTTGCCAGACTTGAAGCCATAAGATTGTTCCTGGCCTATGCATCCTTCAAGAAATTCAAGTTATATCAAATGGATGTGAAGAGTGCATTTCTGAAGGGTGAACTACAAGAAGAAGTTTATGTAGCTCAACCACCAGGATTTGAAGACAACAAACTTCTAAATCATGTCTTCAAACTCAAGAAAGCATTGTATGGACTCAAACAAGCTCCAAGAGCATGGTATGACACTCTATCTAAATTTCTTATTGAACAAGGCTTCTCTCGAGGTAAAATTGATACAACTCTATTTATAGCTAAACATAAAAGTCATTCATTATTAGTTCAAATATATGTTGATGATATTATTTTCGGTTCTACTAATGAAACTATGTGTGTTAAGTTTGAGAAGCTAATGAAGAGCAAATTTGAAATGAGTATGATGGGAGAGTTGACATTCTTTCTTGGACTCCAAGTCAAGCAATGCCATGATGGGATCTTTATCAACCAATCCAAATACACTAAAGATTTGATAAAGAAGTTCGGGCTTGAAACCGCTAAATCAGTTGATACCCCAATGCCTAAGGCCTGCAGTTTGGATCGAGATGAACATGGTAAGAAAGTTGATCAAACTCTCTACCGAGGTATGATTGGCTCTCTACTTTACTTAACTGCAAGTAGTCCAGATATCATGTTTAGTGTTTGTGTGTGTGCTAGATTTCAAGCAGACCCTAGAGAATCTCATCTTATTGCTGTTAAACGTATTATTAGATATTTATGTGGATCTGTTAACCTTGGACTTTGGTACTCCAAAGAATCTTTATTTGATCTATTAGGTTATTCAGATGCTGACTTTGCAGCATGTAAGATAAGCAGAAAAAGCAAAAGTGGTACTTGTCAGTTCCTTGGAACGCGTCTTGTATCATGGTCCAGCAAGAAACAAGTGTCGGTTTCAGTCTCAACCGCTGAAGCTGAATATATAGCGGCTGGAAGCTGTTGCTCTCAAATTCTCTGGATGAAACAACAGTTGAAGGACTACGGGATATTTGAACAAAACTGCCCTATCTACTGTGATAGCACTGCTGCAATATCCATCTCCAACAATCCAGTTCAGCACTCAAAAACCAAGCACATCGACATAAGATATCATTTCCTCAAAGACCATGTTGAAAAGAAAAACATTTTTCTAGCAAAGGTGGGAACAGATGATCAAATTGCTGACATTCTCACCAAACCGCTTGAAAATTCCAGGTTCTATCACTTACGAGGAGAAATGGGTATGTTAGAACTAACTTAAGATATCATATCTATATGTATTATTTTTAATATCTTTTGTTTAAGTGTTTTGGCTATGCTTAGAAAAGTCATCTAGTGTGCGGTTCTGTAATCTTTGAAACCGCATCAATATATGGTTCGGTACAAGATTCTCCATCAAACTGACGAGTCAAAATGAATAAAATCGGTTCTTTCAAAATTGACAAGAAAGCAAAGTCATTTGGTTTAAACATATAAACCGCCATCATATTAGAGAGACATCAATTTCATGAAAAACCGCTGAAGACGTAAGGTAAGTCGGTTTGCTCAATCAAACTGCTCAGGTATGAAATTGCATTTTAGTCCCTACTTTATGTCATATCAATTATAAGGACCCTTTTGCAATTTTCTCTGCCGCATTAAATTCTATGTGACGTGGGACGCCATCTGGAGATAATCGTGCACCGTTCTCGTCGTTCCATTACACGAGGAACAGTTAATTGAGTATAAAAGACAAAGTTTATTTCTTTTTACCTTTTTACCTTCTTCCTCATTTGCGTATTCTCTCTCTCTCTCTCTCATCTGCACTCTATTCTCAACCTCCAATATTTCCCATACTTCTTTGAAATTTAAAATGGCACCTAAGAAATCTTCAGACCCTTCTGCTCCATCTACATCTAAAACATCCAAACGCGATATGGTATGATTTCTTGAACCCTTCACTCTAGCATTTCATTTTTTTTCCGCCATTGTTGTTCGAAAAAGCTTGTTCGTCTTCTCATATTTTTACTTGCTTTTTCTTTCAATTTTTGGTTGATTATGATTACGTATGTTCATATATGCTGGGTTTGTTGTTTATTTCATGTCTTTTGTTCAATTTTTGAACAATTTTGATTTTTTTTAGGTTTTTCGGGTGTTCATTCGTATTTATTTTGATACTATGTTCTGGGTTTATTATTTGAACTCGTTATTTTAGAACTTTGTTAGTATCTGCATTTTTCGAGTCTTTTGGTATACTTCTTTCTTAATTTGGTTAAGTTTTGTTTTGCATGTTTATCCCCTGTTCATCATGTTCTTCATGCATTCAAATGCTTTTTCAAATTCTTTCCATGTCTAGTTTTGGGTGTTTACCATTTTACCCCTGTTTTACTTCAACCGCTTATTTCATTGTTAGGATTCCTTGTAGCAGTTTGAATGGTTGGCTTATTCAAACTGCTTGCATCAAACTCTTACTAACTTTAATTATTTTTAGGATGAAACCAACTTTGTACCTGGATCTCAGATCATCAAAGCCGAATTTGAAGCTGATGCAGTTGGAAGAAAACTGCTCGCCCTACTGGAATCATCAAAACTGCTGCCCTTATTCCAGTTAGATGAACCGAAGTTTGACAAGAGGCTTTGTGCAGAATTCTTTGACAATGGGATTGTCTGTGAGGTACCCCTGCTGAATGGAAAAGGTGAAGAGATCAGAGACTTAGAATCTGGGGAAGTGAAGACTGAAAATGCCATCAAGTCCACTGTAAGGACAAAGGATGTGGTGTTATCTGCTTCAAAGGTTGCTATTTTGGCTGGACTGGAGAATTCTGGAATTCTTTCTATCAAACCAGAATTAGTCAGCAGAACTACTGAGGAGCTCTTGGGGGTCTCTGTCTTCAACACTAAGTCCACCCCTAAGAAGGAGTTTGGAGAAGTTATGGTGATGTTGTGTGACTTAGTGGATACTGGAGTGATGTGCAAGAATGGCAATCACAACAATTTCACGTCTGAGCAGTACAACTACTGCGTGGCTATCTACAAAGGGAAGAAGCTGCACTGGCCAAGGATCATCATGCAAGAAATGATCAATGCCCTCATCCGCCACACTTCTGCCAAAGCCGCTGGTAAAACAAAGATCAGAACTCACTGCAAACTCTTAACCAAGTTCCTTCATCAGGATTCTGTGATCTTTAAGGCTTCTGTGGCCAATGAAGCTGAGTGGGTGCAACCTAATGAGAAGACCTTGTATGGTACTTCTAAGCTTGATGCTTTTAGAACCACGTTTGGATGGCGGTTTGCACAAGCAGTATGGACTGCTGATCCTCTGCCTGAAGAAAAGAGAGGACCCTTTCCTGAGGCTCGGCTAAATAAGTCAGGCAAACCTTATGCCGGTGCCATAGCAGATCAAGCCGCTGCTACTAGAGCTAGAGAAGCAGCTCAAACTGCCACTTTGAATAGGCTAGGAGTTAGCCTGGATAGAACTGAGGCTCCGGTTGAGAGGGAGTCTGCGGTTGAGGGGGAGCCTGCAATCCCTGCGGCTCAACCCAGGGAAACCGCGGCTCCAAGAAATAAGAAAGCCAAAGTAACTGAAACTTCCAAACCCTCATCCATTCTTCCTCCAAAACCGACCTTACCAAAATCCTTCCTCATTCTATCCAATCCCTCTTCTGAACCGCTTCCACCTTACTCTAAACCAATTCCCTTTACAAAACCAACTCTTTCTATCCCTTCTAAACCTCAGATAAAACCCTTATCCCCAATCAAGCCTAATGCTGAAAAATCAATGAACTTTGCACAAGATGTAAACCTGTTGAGAAAACTGAAAGCCTCCACCTCTGAACCCAAACCTATCTCACCTCCAAAATCCCCTCTCAAACTGCCAACTGTTCAGTTCACTGAAGAACAGTTGCAGCTAATCTTTTCTGCCCTTCCCAACCTTAAACCCTCCACTCAAACCGAGCCTGAGCAGACCGAAGTGTCTGAGGCTGCGGTTCCAGTTAAACAAGCCGAGGTATCTACAAGTGCAGTTCAGCCTGAGCAAACTGATGAGTTTGAGGCTGCAGTATTGCCTGAGCAGACTGATGCGTCTGAGGCATTTCAAGATGACCCTAAGCAAGATGATGAAAATCTTGAGGTTCAACCGCTGAAGAAGAAGAGAAGGTTAGTGAAGAAATATGAGTTTGTGGAGCACTGGAAATCAAGGCCACCTGGTGCAATGGACTTCACTGAAGCTTCTGACAAGAAGGATCATTCACCCACTGAAGGCCCATTTGCAAAGGAGTTGAGAGAAAGGGCTGAAATGAGAAAGGCTGGAATAGACCCAATGCTGGTTGAAACCGCTACTCCTTCGTTGAAACGAAAGCTGGAGTTTGATTCACCAGAGCACACTCATTCACTTTCTGAATCCCCTACACTGCCTTTTGCTTCAGCAGTTCAACCGTCGGCTCAACCGTAACTGATCAACATCTCTGCCCCTTCGGTTCTGCCTAAATTCACAGTTGCAGTTAGGTCTCCCAAACCGCGTGGTTTGAAAAGGAAGTGTGCACAGGACATAGCGGGCTACCTGAAGAAGTTTAGAGCTACTACTTCCAAAGCCAACCGCCATGGAGCCATCATCAGAGCCGCCAACAAGCATGAAGAGCAACGACTCAAGTGTGGTCGTCCAAATCCTTTTGCAATCTTTCCAGCCGATGAGTCTCAAGCTGCTTCAGATCAACTGATTGCTTCAACTCTTGATCAAATTATTGAAGATCTGGCAGTTGAGTTCATCTTCTCTCTCTGCTCTCAATTTTTCTTTAGAATAAACTGAATTGTCTTTCCTTATCTATATAGATGGCAGTTCTCTCCTTTCACTTCCTTTCCTCTTTCTAATACCCAAATTCTTTCCATTTCCCCTTCTCTTCCCTACACTTCATTTTCTATCATTCCTTTCCCTTCCTCCCTTTTTGAAACTGATCCTCTGAAGATTCAGTTTATACTGGATTCTTTCCTTACCCAATCTGCATTTCTTTCCTCTCTGCCCTTCCTTGTTGATGCCATTAAGAGGGAGAATGCTGTTGACCCTAGGATTGGGAGAATGGAATTCAAAATTCAAACCCTTTTGGAGAATCAGCTCAAGTTAGAACAGAAGGTTGAAACTTTGAATGAGCTGACTTCTCTCAGACTTGAAGCGGCCCAAGAAATGAATGAGGCTCTGGAGAAGAAGTTAGACCAACTAGCTGATCTAACAGTTTCATCAACTGACTACTTAGTTCAGTATGCCAACGACCTGAAAAAGCATTCTGAGAAAATCTTAGAGAAGGTAAATGAACCGACCCATCTACGTCTCAAGTCAGCCGAATATGTGTTTGAAACCGCCAGCATAGTTGAGCCTTCTGATGCTCAAACCGTTGTCCAAGCCACCGCTAGGGTTCCTGATAGAACTGATTAGAATTCTTTCTATCTTTTGTAATCAGTTTTTGACTTTCATTATTTTCCTTGTAATTTGTAACTTCTAAAACCTTTGAAGGATTATAATGAAAATAAATGCATTGCATCCAATATTCCAAAACTTTGTTTATTCAAACTACTTGTTTGTGGAACAATGCATTTCTAAAAATTCATGCACTATTCATCATGAAAAATTTTCTAAGTGTATGTGTTTTAAACATTCAGTTTAAACATGCATATCTGATTCTCTTAATCATATCTCTTTATATGCATCTGAATGAATTTCTTCTCTATCTGTGTTTCATTTCCTTTGTCTTTGATAGATTAGAAATCTATGGTATAGCATTGTGTGTGCATTTGACTTGGGACATGCAGTTTCAATACATACTCATTTGAGCATGTTCTTACCAAGTCCAATGTTTGCTCTATCATAGTGTGGTAATGGCATCAATCAAATAGGGGGAGATTGTTAGGATTCATTGTTAGTACACCCACCTGATTTGATTGACCCATTCCACGTGTCTTTTTATGGACTTTAGGTTTACTTGTAATGAGGTTTTACTTCAATTTTTAGACAAGTCCATTTCTAGATTTTTAGTAGTTAGGCTGAGTTATGATCGGTTTACTCTTAGCGGTTTAGTGTCCCTCAAGCCGCTGTCTTCAAACCGCCAGCATGGTGCCTTATGTCCTTCATCAGACCGCAGTTTGTGCCTTTGATGAAACCGCATTTCAAGTTCATTCATGAAACCGCACATGCATCTGGTGGAACCGCCGACCAAGATATTGAAGAACTTATTGCTGTCATTTACTCCTTGAAGACAAACATTCGCTTTTCAACCGTAAAAATGAATGACTGGTGACTTGTCCTTAAACTTCAAGTCATGGTTCAGTTATTCTGGGAATGTCGGTTTGTCTCGCTTTTTGAAAAGTTACCGTTGTACTTTTCAACAACTAAAAGGACAATGTCAGGTAGTGGTCCAACAACTTCCTGCCACAAAGCAAAATTAAAGGACGACAGTGACAGGTCATCCAATGAGATTGTGACAGCGCATTAAACCGCCATACAATGACTCACCTCATTGTCCAACGGTCACTAATGACTTCACTATAAATAGCATTCATTGTTCAACATTGAAGGTTGCTGAGCTTCAAAGAGAATATCCCAAGTATTCAAGTTTGCTTTGAAGATTGAAAACCCAGATACTCATATCTTCATCATCTCCTTAGCAAACCCAGAGTTCTTCATTAAAGCTTCAAGCCTTCAAATCATCACAACTCAGCCTAGCACAGAAAGTAATCATTTGCTCACCATCACTTAGATATTTTGAGCTCTTGATTTCTTTCCACACTACACACCCGGAGTATATTTTCTTATAGATTATATACCTCGAAAACACAGGTTGTTATAATAGCATTGTTAGGTTAGATTGTTTATTTAGAGTTTGGATTCATTTGTAATCTTGTAAAAACTCCTCTAAATCTATACAAGTCTAGTAGCTATTAGAAAATCCTAGGCTAACCACCTAGGTAGAGGACGTAGTTCTTTCAAGAACGAACCTCTTCAAATTGTGTGTCCTTGATCTTTATTTTCTGTCTTGTCATTTACATTTATGTTTATGAGCTTTATTTACTTTCATGTGAAATGACTTGATAAATGATTTGCATACTTTTGTTATACTTCAGTTGTGCCCTGTCAGTTGCATCATTCCTTTTCAACCACTTAAACCGCCCAACTCTTTATAATTCAGTTTGGACTAAACCGCAAAACTCCGCTGTGCATTTTATCTGAGCGGTTCTAGTGCTTTAAACCGCAATAGACCAAACTGATAAGTACTTGGTTGATTTTCAAGGGTATTCCGAAAAAGATTTTAAACCGCTATTCACCCCCCCCCCTCTAGCGGTTCTATACCCTTGTTTCCCTTTGGGACCAACACGCCCGCTCGCCAAGGACCAAACGCCCGCTTATTTGGGCAGAAACTTCATATTTTTTGCGTTTTTGAACAGGCGCGCGCCCTCTTCACACCAAGCGGGCGCTCGGTATATTTTTCCAGCAATATATATATATATATATATATATATATTTTTTTTTTACTGCTGGTTTGATAGCTCCACCACTGGTTGAATTGATTTCCTGCACATCACCACAAACAAACATTACAAGCGTAATATCCATTATGAAAAAATAAAAATGACTCAAAATATGAAAATCTTTTTGGAGGATGACACTATTTACACTCCCCTATAAACCCACAAACTCGGAGAGATTCATGAAGGATGACACGGACTAAACTTTTGACCGCACTTTCGTTGCCTACGTTCTCCCTAGGACAATAAGGAGCTCAGGTCACCGTAGTTCGAACCGACCCAGAAATAAAAGACACGAAAGCAATAAATATATATATTTTTTTTTTTGAATCTATGAATACCACCACCCCCAAACTTAGAACATGCTATGTCCTCATTGCATCAAAAGTAAACATGCTCCCAAGCTAAGAATGAAGATAGACTGAATTAAAAGAAAGCAAATAAAATGATACCTGGTTGGGTTGCCTCCCAACAAGCGCCTTTGTTTTAAGTCTTTGGCTCGACATAATGCCACATGAAAATTAAGTGGCTCCCTCTGGGTCTGTCAAATCAATTACATCAATTTCATTGATGTCTTCCAAAATAGACAGCCCCTCATAATAAGGCTTCACTTGGTGTCCATTCACTTTAAATGTTGTCCCATCTTTCAAATCTTTAAGCTCTACAGCTCCATGGGGAAATACTCGAACCAATTCATAAGGACCCGTCCACCTTGAACGCAGTTTTCCGGGAAAAAGTTTGAGGCTAGAGTTAAAGAGAAGGACTTTCATACCCGGTTTGAGAAACTTGGGTTTAAGGTTTTTATCATGATATCTTTTTGTCCTCTCTTTGTATAACTTTGCACTCTCATAACTATCCTGCCTCATTTCTGCAAGCTCATCCAAGTCAAGCAATCTTTTCTCCCCTGCTAAAGTCAAATCCATGTTTAGCTGCTTGGTTGCCCAATATGCTTTGTGCTCTAGTTCCACTGGCAGATGACACTCTTTTCCATACACAATCCGGTACGGGCTCATTCCAATGGGGGTTTTGTATGCAGTCCGATAAGCCCACAGTGCATCACACAATTTGTCAGCCCAGTCCTTACGATTTGGACGCACGGTTTTCTCAAGCACCGCCTTGATATGGCGATTACTCACCTCCGCTTGGCCTGAGGTTTGAGGGTGATACGCCGTAGCCAACTTGTGACCCACCCCATATCTTTTTAGCACTTGATTGAACATTCTGTTTGTGAAGTGCGTCCCTTGGTCACTGATAATGACGCGCGGCACACCATACCTGCCAAAGATATTTTCACGCAAAAACTTGCAAACAATATTAGCATCATTAATCCGGGTAGGAATTGCTTCCACCTATTTAGACACATAATCTACAGCAACAAGAATGTACAAGTAGCCTTGGGAAGGGGGAAAAGGACCCATAAAATCAATACCCCACACATCAAAAATATCAACAATTAAATTATGTTGTATGGGCATTTCATCTCTTTTTCCTATGTTGCCAGTCCTTTGGCATCTATCACACCTCACACAAAAATCATGAGCATCTTTAAATAAAGTGGGCCAATATAGACCCGCTTGCAATACTTTTCTAGCGGTCTTTTGCCCACTATAGTGACCCCCACATTGGAGTTCGTGGCAAAATCTCAACACACTAGCTTGCTCATGCTCTGGAATGCATCTCCTAATTATCTTGTCTGGGCAAACTTTCCAAAGATAAGGGTCATCCCAAATGTAGTGCTTCACATCCGATCTAAACTTTCGTTTTTGATCGTAAGTGAAGTTAGGTGGCATAATATTAGAAACAATGAAATTCACAAGATCCGCATACCAAGGCTCATGAACATGTAACGCAAATAGTTGCTCATCCGGAAAATTTTCATTAACCGGAATTGCACCATCTATCACATTAGTAAAAGTAAAGTTCTCTAGCCTAGATAAGTGATCTGCCACCACATTCTCGGTCCCCTTTTTGTCTTTTATTTCAATGTCAAACTCCTGCAGTAGGAGCATCCACCTAAGAAGTCTAGGTTTAGCATCATTTTTATTCAGCAAATATTTAAGTGCAGCATGATCAGAGTAGATAATCACCTTAGACCCAAGCAAGTAAGAACGAAACTTTTCAAGAGCAAACACAACTGCTAAAAATTCTTTTTCAGTAGTAGTATAATTCAGTTGTGCATCATTTAAAGTTCTACTTGCGTAATGAATCACATGAGGTAATTTATCCACTCTCTGCCCCAAAACAGCCCCAATCGCAAAATCTGATGCATCACACATGATCTCAAAAGGTAGAGACCAATTGGGGCTGGATAGAATGGGGGCACACGTCAACTTCTCCTTCAGCAGATTGAAGGCCTCTAAACACTCTTGGTCAAAGATGAACTCAGTGTCCTTAGCTAGCAGGTTACATAAAGGCTTACAAATTTTTGAAAAGTCTTTTATGAAACGCCTATAAAAACCTGCATGGCCTAGAAAACTTCGCACACCCTTAACTGACACAGGGGGAGGCAATTTTAAAATCACATCGATTTTAGCCTTGTCTACCTCAATCCCCTTATTTGACACCAAATGTCCTAACACAATGCCATGCCTCACGAGAAAATGACATTTTTCCCAGCTAAGGGTTAAATTTGTCTCACAACAACGATTTAAAACAATTGTCAAATTCTCTAGGCACCCATCAAAACTGTCACCAAATACCGAGAAGTCATCCATGAAGACTTCGACACATCGCTCGATTAAATCAGAGAAGATGGAGGTCATACACCTTTGAAAGGTCGCAGGTGCATTACAAAGCCCAAAGGGCATCCTCCTAAATGCGAATGTGCCAAAAGGACAAGTAAAAGTGGTCTTGGCTTGGTCCTCTGGTGCAATGGGGATTTGGTTATACCCCGAAAAACCATCCAAGAAACAGTAATACTCATGTCCGGCTAACCTCTCAAGAATCTGATCAATAAAGGGCAAAGGGAAGTGATCTTTCTTTGTAGCAGCATTCAGTTTGCGCAAATCTATGCACATTCTCAGCCCAGCCACTTCCCTTTTAGGCACTTCTTCTCCTTTCTCATTAGTGGTGACCGTGTAGCCCGATTTCTTTGGAACGACTTGAACCGGGCTCACCCACTCACTATCAGCAACGGCATAGATAATGCATGCATCCAACAATTTTAGGACCTCTTTCCTAACCGCCTCCTCCATGTGAGGATTTAACCTCCTCTGTCTCTCTCTAGACGGCTTAGCCCCATCTATGAGATTATTTTGTGCATGCACATGGAGGGGCTAATACCCTTAATATCTGCTAAGATCCACCCTATGGCCTGCTTGTGCTCACAAAGCACTTTAATCAACTTGGCCTCTTGTTCTATGGTCAAATCTGAGGCAATTATCACAGGCAAAGTCTCTCCCTCCCCAAGAAAAACATATTTTAAATTTGAGGGGAGGGCTTTCAGCTCAAGAGTTGGAGGGGTTACAACAGAAGGTACCGACTTCTCATTGAAGTGGCCTAGGGGGTGAAACGGGCCATCACTAGGATGGTGTTCGTCGGCCTTTTCCACAGCCATCAGTTGAACATCCGCATTATCCCTAGATTTCTCACCGCCTGTTGACAACAAAGACTCTAACTCCTCACATTCTCTCTCATGCCACAGAACTTCACTCACACAATCCTCAACAATATCCACACAATTGCAAGACTCATCATCTATGGGACTTTGCATGACATCAAACACAGATATTTCTATTTTCTCATTAGCTACACACATAGATAGAGTTCCATCACCCACATTAATGATGGTGTTAGTAGTAGCCATAAATGGACGCCCAAGCAATATGGGAGAATCCTGACTATTCCCAACACCATTCACAGTCTCAAGCACAAAAAAATCCACAGGGATAATCAAATTGGCTACCTGCACCAAAACATCCTCCACAATTCCCAATGTCCTCTTGATTGAACGGTCAGCCAATTGCAAGGTCATTGTGGTGGGTTTTAGCTCAGGTAAACCCAAATCGAGATACAAATGATGGGGCAACAGATTAATGCTAGCACCAAGATCCAACATTGCCTTTACCTTTTTAGAGTCCCCCATAGATATAGAAATGTTAAAACTTCCGGGGTCCTTCAATTTAGGTGAGAGGTTCTGTTGTACCACAGCACTAGCACTTTCTCCCATAACCAATTTCTCATCATTCCCATACTTGGGTTTCCTGGATTTAAGTTCTTTGAAAAACTTTGCATAAGCTGGGATATTTTTAATGACATTTAACAAAGGAAGATTAATGTTCACTTTTGAAAACATGTCATATAAATCAGACATTTGCTTATCCAGCTTATTTCTCATAAATCTACCAGGAAACGGTACAGGAGGTACATATGGCTTGGGGGTGGAAGAATCAGTAGCATGAATTTCCCCCCATGCCATTAGTACTCTTACCAACAACATTCTCATCAATAGGTGGTTCAGCAGTTTCAGAAGGAGAGTTAGGGCATACCTCATTGCTTACCTGTTTGCCATTTCTCAGAGTCATAATGGCCTTGGCTTGCTCCCCTTGACTAGGGAAGGTTCCTGGTTTATGCCCTTGCTGACCCACAGCTAGTTGACCAATTTAGGTCTCCAGCTTTTTATTGACAGCATCCTACTGCTTCTCTCGCTGCTCCATCATCATTTTCATTTGTTGCTGCTCTTGCATCATGGACATCATCATATCCTCCAGTGATTGCTTAGGCTGCTTTTCTGGATTCCCTTGTGGGGGAGGAGGATAGAGAGGTTTCTGCTGCTGGTACTGAATTCCTGGGTTATCCCTCCAAGAAAAATTGGGGTGATTTTTCCAATCTGGATTATATGTGTTAGAATACATACCACCTTGATTTTGCCTTGGGGGATACCCTTGCATCGCATTTACCTGTTCAGAATCAAACTGTGCAACAACTGGACAACCATTAGTAGCATGAGTGTTAGATCCACAATTAACACAGAAATCAGATACCACATTAGCACTTGAGGGAGACATATTAGAATTCATTTTAGCATGTTTTGGTTTAACAAAGACACCTGCCTGGTGAACTCATCCATACAACTCAACTCATGCACTCCCCTAGGTTTCCCTCTAGAGCTTTTTTCTTGCGAATTGGCCCCCAACATCTCAAATAATTCTTGGGTTTGGTCAACAGTTTTGGCTCCTAGAAAGCCGCCTGCTGCATTGTCAACCATAGCTTGGTCTGCTGCAGTTAACCCACCATAAAATGTTTGATGTAAAAGGGCCTCAGGAAAAGCATGATGGGGGCATTGCACTTGCAACATTTTGAACCTATCCCAAGACTCATGAAATGGCTCACCTACCTCTTGAGTAAATCCTATGATTTTCTGTCTAAAGGTGGCCAAAGTAGCATGCGGGAAGAATTTCTTTAAGAATGCATCATGCAACCCATCCCATGTAGTGATACTCCTAGCAGGAAGTAACATAAGCCAAGTTTTTGCTGCCCCTTAAAGAGAGAAAGGAAAATACTTAAGTCTTAATTGTTCATCAGTAACCCCCTCTTTTATAGGGAATCCTGATATGATCATCATGTACTCTCTCAAGAAGTTCAAAGAGTCTTCAGCGGGAAGACCCTGAAACTTGGGCAACTGACTGAAGTAATGCCCCTTCGCCTCATAAGATTTAGCGGCCTCAGTCAGGACAATACATGACACCGATGTGTCAACCTTAGGGCTAGCATATTCTTTCATTAAGGGATTAGCCATTACAACTTCAATTTCTTCTCCACCGGTGGAAGAAGTTTCAAAATCACTTAAAAATACCTCTGTCTCGGTGACAGAATTCAGACTCAGACTCAGAAATAGGGGGAATGCCCCTGTCAAGTCTATCGATATTATCGTCCAAAGGAACCAACTCGGGGTTCAATGAACGCCTACCAAACATACACCGACTAAATTAACTTGTAAATCAAAACAAGTCCCCGGCAGCGGCGCCAAAAACTTGATGGATAAAATTCCAAGTAATAAATACCTAGCAAGCGCACTAGTTACCGATGTAGTAATGCGCGAAAGCGAGGGTCGATCCCACAGAGACTTGTTGGACAAACAAGTGAATTTAATTAGTGTAAACGAACCAAGGGGGTTTTTTGATTGATTTTGATTAAACTAAATTAACTACTAAACAATGAAAATAAATTACTAAATTAAAGATCACTAAGCAAACAAAGATTTAATTCAAGATTACGAAATTCACAGATTGGGGTTCACAACTATCTCCTCTCTATGCTATTTTATTAAAAAGATTATTAAACTTGTTCAAGAAATCGTTCACTTATTTAAGAGTTGGGACGGTCTGGTCACCGAATTGCAACCCTATTATTATCTCTATGTGAAATATTTCACTAGGTCAACAACACACAAAAACAATTTATTAAGTTCTTAAGAACACTTGATCTTAAATTCTTTTGATTTCCGCGAAGTCCTCAATTAAATCTAATCACAAGAATATGATTCAATATATAAATTGTCCACGCTAGTGTAACAATCTAAACCAAGATGATTTAAAGACCAAAAATATCAAATCATATTAATGAAATCTTTAAATTAATTAAGTTCTATTCTTATGAACAAGAACAAGATTAATATTTAATTAAACCCAATTTAGCATAGAGATTTGATAGTTATTACTCCCAATCCATGAACAATAAAATTAGCTACTCATCGACATAGCAATAAACACAAGAATATAATTAAAAATCATAAACCTGGATAAACGCTTGATGATGAATAATCTCCCAAATCTTGTTTACAATCTTCAAAAATTGAATAAAACCTAAAACAAAGCATAAAGAAAAATAGTACTGCAGTCTAATATTTATACAGAGAGAAAACTAGGGCCAAAAGTAGGGAAAATTGGGTTAAAACCCGACTGGCACAGGAAACCCGAAAACCGTACGGAACGACCAAGCGGGCGCCTGGTGATACCCAGGCGGGCGCTCATTTGTCCAGAAGCTTTGGTTCTTCAGAATTCCCAATGGACGGGCGCCTGGTGCTTTGGCGAGCGGGCGCCTGGTAGCCTTTTCTGACTTTCTTTATCTTTTCTTCTTTTCTTCACCTCCTTGACTAAATTGACCACTGTTGACCTTGACTTTGACTTTGACTCGATCAAATCTTGGTCTTCAATCCTTTAACTCTCTAAGACTATGTAATATATCACATTACACTAAAAAGTGTCTCAAAACTCAAATAATCTCACAAAGTTCCTCAAACACAATTAGACCAAAATTACATTAAACTATTCTAAATTACATCAAAAAGTCAATAAAATAAGAACGAAAATGTAGAGATAACATATGATAATATCGATCCATCAGTTATGTCCCTTAAAATGAAATTTAGACACACTCATTTAGGGACAGAGGTAGTACCAGTGTTCTAAAAGACACTCGCGTAGGCCGCCTAGGCGCTAGGCGTTCATGAAACGCCTAGGTCCCGCCTAAGATATTATAATTATGTCTGATGTCTCGGCCCCGCCTAGGCGCTAGGCCCAGCTGCAGCGCCTAGCGACCACCTAGCGCTTTTTAGAACCTTGGGTAGTGTTGGAATGGAGATAAACCGGGAACTAGCGATCTAAATAGAAGAAATCAGCAAAGTCGCAGAGCAGGCGATGCTCGGCCGATCCAGGTAAAGGACTCGGCCGAGCGAATCGAGCGAGTCAAGGCAAGGGAGCGGCCGTGCACTAACCGGGTAAAAACACACCTTCTGATCAAAGGTGCTCGGCCGAGCTAATTAAGCTGCTCGGGCTAGCGTGCAAAAGTGAGCGGCTGTGCAGCCGCTGGACGGGAATATGCTGAATTTCGGGAATTCTAATTAGACTAGAGTTTGATCTCATTCTAGGTTATGTATATAAACAGGGTTCCGCCCCCATACATATTTACATATTATAGTGCAAGATCTTGGCTTGGTAGTGCCCCCAGACGTAGTCAAACATATTGACGAACTGGGTAAACAATTTCTTGTGTTCTTTTGTCTTTTGCTTTAGTTTCTTATTTCTTGTGCTTGTTTGTGGTGCTGTGATTTCTTGCGATTTGCTTGGGTGTTGGGTTGGGAAGGGCTTATTCCACAGCAGGTAGTACTAATATTTTATTGAAAAAAGTAGTTTAAAAAATAAGTATTGTGAGTATTAAAGAGAGAGAAAGAGGGTAGGGAATAGTAAATAAAAAGTTGTTGTGAGTATGACAAGTGAGTCTCATAAATAATAAAAAAATAATAATAAATACTTTTCATTTTGGAAAGCTCTATTTTGAGCGGGACACCTAAAATAGCAAAACGTCTGTATTTTGGGTGAGATGGAAGGAGTATACTCTCTCCTACCCAGTTTTTTTTTTTTTTTTGGTCTGTTTCAGTTAACGGTTTGTAGTTGCTTTATATTATAAGGCAAATCTACATTTTTAACCTTCGTACTTTACTTGAGCTTCAGTTCTATTCTCTCTTTTTTTTTTTCGTAAATTTAACCCTTGTACTTTAGCTACGCACTTATTTCCCGCAAAACCAAAAGTACGATGTTTAAAAATGTTTAAAAGTGGCTTAACATTCATCACTTTTGAGGAAATTGAGTGCGTATCTAAAGTAGAAAAGTTAAAACTGCTAAAAAAAATAAGAGAGGTTAAAATTGAAGTTAAGTAAAGTGCGAGGGTAAAAAATATAATAGGTCATTCCATAAAGTATGAACTGTTTTCTGAACAATATTATCCTTATAAAGTTCATTTAAGTACAAAAATCTGTTAATTATCTAACTTATTTTTCACCCACTTGTTTTATAAATATTGTTTTAGACGATTATATCCTTAACTCCTTACTTTTGTTTACTCATTTTTTATTAATTCCTTAACAAATGTGTAAAATCAAAATAAAAACTTTAAACTAGAACGGGTGAAGTATTATACAACCAATGATATACTATACAGATATACTATGTAATTACACTTTAGTCTGATCACCTTAATGTACACAATTCAAGCACAAAGTCAAAAGAGTAGATATATATTCGTTTGTGGCTACTTCTTTCCTTTATGACCGCTCCATAACACATATTACTAGCCGAAAATTAAAATTTGAAAATAATTTTTTATTTAATAAGACTCAATTGCACAATTGCAACACTTATTGAATGAGTTGGAGCAATTTAAAAGAGCGGCACTTATTGGATAGTTTATCTACTGACAGGTTAAACTAGAGTATAGTTTTTATACTATATTCGAGTAAATAATTAAAAAAAAAAATGTAACGGATAGAGTATTTACATTCTCAATTAGGATCAAGACTATCTCTAATCATGGTCTATTAATCTAAATATAGTGCATGATTGAGCTCAAATGAGACTATAAATCTTACACTATTTTGGAGTAGCTTTATCTTTGATGCTCTAATAAGGGCTTGGAACCGCTCCCCTGTTGCTCCCTGTTAGGATTAGAGTTTTAAAACAATAAAGAGATAAGGGGAAAAGGAGTCCAAGATCAAACGGGTTGGTGGAGATCAAGGAGAGGTCAAAAAAAGAGAAGGAAATCGAGAAGATGCATAACACGGGCTGCACGGCTGAGCATATGGAGGTACATGGCCGAGCTGCTCGGGCGGGTCAAGAGTTTTGCCCGGCCGTGCACTACGGGGAGGAGGCTACTGTTTTCGGTGAAAAATAGAGCGCCGCCACTCTGGCCACAGTGCATGGTCGAGTTGCACAGCCGAGTAGCCAAATGTACACGGCCGTGCACGTCGGCAAAACAGCCCAGATTTTTTTTTTTTTTTTTTTTTTTTTCAGTTTCCTATTTTGATTAGATTTCTTCCATGTATAGGTTTAGGACTTCCTTGTACACATATATAAGCATAGTTCCGAGTTAGAACACATTGTAGCACCATATTAAAGAATATTTAATAAAATATGGGAAAATCACTTAAATATGCAACGTACCGGGTGTTAAAAGTCAATTAATGCAACGTAGTGCTTACTTTGGAAAATAGACAACGTACTTGCTTATTGTGTATCAAATAATGCAACGTAATAACTTTTTAGCCTCTACTACGTTGCATTAATTGATACAACTTACTTCAAGTACGTTTGTCAAATTGTTCGAATTTTGCATTATTTGATACAACTACTTCAAGTACGTTTCACAATGTAAGAATTCGCTACTACGTTGCATTAATTGATATAAATCGGACACTACGTTGCATAAATTGGTCGTTCGCCCAATAAAATATGGGAAAATCACTTAAATAGATTGCCCCCGGACGTAGTTCATGTGTTGAACGAACCGGGCAAACAATTCTTGTGTTCTTTGTATGTGATTCTCTCATATTTGTGTTTGTGGGTATTGTGTTCTTGATTTTAATTGCAACGGGGTACTACTAAATTCTCAACACTCCTTGCTCCCAAAAATTGAGACTTAATCTCTCATATTGCGAGAAAATGATCCAAATGAATTGAGCATTCATTGAACATCAAGCAATTTATTTTCGGTCATTGATAAAACGAACGATGTGATCAAATCATAACTGTTGATATCAGCAAAACCACAATTTTTTTAACAGCGCTTTCAAGTCTCTCCAATACTGAACTAAGAATGAATTAACATATGGAGCGTAATATTAAAATGCAATTATGCACGCTTACATAAATGTGTATAGGCGACTTTAAAACTGTACATGGCAAAATTCGTGACCCAACCATATAGAATTCGATGTGTGTTTTATAATGTTTTGAATTTTTCCCTCTCGTTCTCTTCCCACGGCGATTATATACCGTTGGATTGACATGTGATTAGAAGAATTAAGGGTAAAGATGGGTTTTGAACTTTAAGTGCCAGGTGGTTTACGCTCCAAGCTGGTTTACTTTTTGATCCTCGTGTGATATCTGTAAATGTGAATTTAAATGCGAATATATTCCCACTTTCAAAAGTCTCAAAATTTAAAGTGCATTTTCACTTTTTTTTCCTTATTTAACACATTTTCATGTTGGTGTAACAGAATCATACAATCAATTTCATTTTGGTTTGTCCCAAATAAATGTCGCATTACTAAAAATATTGTCTCCTAGGCGCTTCTGCTGATGATTATGTATTGAGTTCAACTATGAATTAAATTTGAAAAAAAAAACAACTAATACATTGTCATGAGAAATATTACTCCACCTATATGAACAGATTGAAACAATCAATAATTAAAAACTTAAAAACATTGACTTGCCAACTATGACATTTATTTTGGGATAAAATGAATATCACATCACCCTTTAACAAGACATTTTAAAAAGATCATGATCAAATTCAAACATAGTATTTACTAACTTACTCAATTAATACGAGTACGTTTTGGGGGAAACTAGTTCCTCCATAAGTTATAAAAAGTTCTGTTTTTAACCCTTAAACCTTAAACCATAAATCTTAAACCCTAAACATCAAACCTTAAACCCAATAAAACAACCTTAAACCCTAAACCCTAAACCTTAAACCTTATAAAACAACCTTAAACCTTAAACCCCATAAGACAACCTTAAACCTTTAACCCAAAACCTTAAAACCTATAAAACAACCTTAAATCCTAAACCTTAAACCCTATAAAACAACCTTAAACCCTAAACATTAAACCCTATAAAAACATGATTTTTTGTAACTTATAGAGGAACTAGTTTCCCCCAAAATTTTCTCTTTTGTTCACCCATCTAGGGATTAAAAAAAAAAAAAAAAAAAAAAAAAAAAAACCTCGTGCTAGTGCTCTATGAGTATGTGATCACTATCATTATCAGGCACCGCATCTATCCTAGAAACAATATAAAAGTAAGTATTATGTTTGAAACGTCATTATTTTAAAAATATGTGACAAATATAATACTTACTCCCTCTGTCCCAACTCACTTAACAGCTAAGAGGTGGACATAATAATTAAGAAAAAAGAATAAAATAAGAAAAATATGTGATAGAAAATGAAAAGAGAGAATGAGTGGGGTAAATAGTAGTGTTGGTTGAATAAATTGAGTGGTGGAAAATGAAGAGAGAGAATGAGTGGTGGGGTAGAGTGAATATAAAATTATAAAAAATTATCTATTTTGAGAAGTGTCAAGTGAACTAGGACAGACCAAAATAGAAATAAGTGTGAAGTGAGCTGGACGGAGGGAGTACTTGTTAATATCTTCATGAAATTGTATTTTCAAATATATATATATATATATATATATATATATATATATATATATATAGGGCACAAAATATGACAAAAATTGTGTCTCCATGAAGCTAAAAAGTATTTTGAGAAATTATTTTTATTTGGACAAATAGATGGAATTAATGTCACAAAAAATATGACAAATTTTTTATCTCCAACAAGCTAAAAAAAATATTTTGAATAGCTATTTTTATTTGGACTAAAAGATGGAATTAATATCACGAAAGGTATTTGGCATAGTTTATCGCTACCTTAACTTTTCAAAAAAAAATTTAATTATTTTTTTTTAGCAAAATTGCTACCTTAAAGTTAAGGAGCAAAATAGAAGAACTAAATATCCACCTTTTAGTAATTAGTCAAATATTTTGTCTGACGCGTTTTTGGATACTACTGTATGAAGAAAATGATCAGGTGGCTTAAGTGGAGTATCTAACTTCAATCAACAGCCATATGCTTTCATCTTCCTAATCTGTCTTATTAGGCAACTCAAAAAAGGTCCCCAAACAACATCTTATTATAAAATGTTTATTATGGGATAAAAGAACACTCTCTTTATCTTCAAGTAAATAAATGTCACAGCTGACAAATCAAAATTTTATAGTTTTTGTTGTTATTTTTTCTTTTAAGTGCTCTTTTTTCATAATAAGAGATAAACTCGTTGTCAGCTGACATTAATTTATACAATTCCTAACGGGTTTTTTTAACGTTATCATTAAGACACATAAGACTTAATTATGACAACGAATATATATAATCATAGCATTTTTACTTAAGAAATCTAAATATATTATTAAAAGTTACTATAACTACATAAATTCACTATCATATTTAAGCCTTATCATGTACCCTAAGGGCACACGTTAGAAAAAACATTAAGAAAATAGGACTTAAAAAGACCATAAAATTTTATAATATTTATTTTATAAAAATGTGATATTTATTTTGAGGCGAAATAAAGTAAAAATGCGACATATAATCCTTAGGCAAAGGAGAGAATAAATGATATTATTGAAAAGTATGGCTCACCAATTGCAATTATATTTTCAGGGTAGAAATAGTAATTGATATTACTGAAACTGCATAATTTCCTTCGTTAATTAAAATAATTATTCATTTATTTAAAAAATAATTATAAATAAAAAGTTCTTTCGTTGCAATTTAAACCTTCAACATATATAAATTTCATAAAAAACTTTGTACATAGAAGTCACTTCATTTCATAAAAAACTTTGTACATAGTAGAAGTCACTCCATTTTATTTAAGTTTTTATGCAACTTATTTATGTTAAATGTTTAAATTGCAACATGAAAACTTGCACAATTTTTATTTATTTTTTGCAATTATCTCTTTATTTAAAAAAGTGAGCATTAATATATGACCGATGTACTAATTATTGTCGAGAAAATTTTGGGGGAAACTAGTTTCCCCCAAACTTAAAAAGAGACCGGTTTTGAGAAGGAAACCGTCACACACAGCGACATAGGCGGACCGAACTTGAAAACCACGTCATCCTTTTGACCCGGTTTACTAAACCCGTAAACCTAAGCGCAGACATTTTATCTCTAAAAACACACAGAGCCCTAAATTTCGCCGTTCTCTCTAAAAAAAACCGGTGAAGACTACCTTTAATTTTCTACTCTTTTGTTCAATTTTTCCAATTTGAAGTAAAATTTGTTTGATTCTCCTTGTGTCGTTTGTTAATTTCACTCTATTTAACACAAACTACCGTTTGATTTTCAACAAAATAATGAGGAAAGGCGTAGTGAAGCCAGGAGCGTGATGGAGGTATGTTTTGATTTCAAGTTTTTTCGCTTGATTCTCACTCTATATTATTCGCTTATTGTGTTGATTTCAAGCATATTTTGTTCGGTTTTTGTGATGCTTGATTAGGTATTTTGAGTTTTGGTACTTTGTTACTCAGTGATTTAAACAAGCAAAGGGAGTCATTATTGAATAAAGTTGAAGACTTTCCGACAATCAAACATGATCACATTGTAAGGTTGTTTGGAGCAAAGACAACGAGGAGAAGAAGAAGAAGAAGAAAACTGTTAGTTCGACTGCAACATATGTCAGCAAACTAGGTTTAGAAAGGGTGTTAGTCAGTGAAATTGTAACTTGTTGTTTTGAAATCCAAACTTGTTGTTTAAAGTTATTAACTTGATGTTTTTTATGCCTAAACGTGTATATTAATTTATATGATAAGCTCACGTTCAAACTGCTCGTTTCAAAAGAAATTGCATGGTTATTATAATATCAAGTTTGTCTGTTAAAACACGAAGTTACACTACTAAACCACTAAGTATAGATCTGATACAACATAACTTGATTAACCACCAGGATGCACTAATAAAACACTAAGTTACTATACTAAAACCTGAAGTTACAAAACTAAAACACCACGTTACTATACTAAAACAGCACTAAGTTATATTATAGGTTGATGTTCAAAATGCTTATTTCAATAGAAATTGCATGGTTATTATAATATCAAGTTTTACTACTAAAATATCAAGTATAGATCGGATACAACATAACTTGATTAACCACCAGGCTGCACTAATAAAACACAAAGTTACTCTATTAAAGCATCAAGTTACAATACTAAAACACAAAGTTACTATACTATAACAACAAGTTATACCAAATCAATTATATTTCAATTTGAACAGCAAAGGACTACAGGATTCAAATTAAGTGTAGATTTGGTGTTTTTTGAGCCGAATGAAGATTTATATATATCTCTTTAAATTGATCTTCATTGTCTTTTTCAATCTCACTCTTCTCTTATTCAATGCCATTGTTATCCACCATCTCCATCTCCATCATCTATAAGAAGAAGATCAATTTCAATTAGATCAATTAGCTCATTCGAATATCAATTTCAATTTCAATTAGATCAAATTGATGAACACAATGTTTAGATTCAAACCTGATCAATCGATTTTTAAGCTTCCATCTGCAACTGCAATGGCGAGAGAGAGATGGCGAAAGGAGGAAACTCGGCTGCGAAGATGATCTGTGTGTGCTACTGTGTGTTTGGTAGGTTTTATACCCTAGTTTTAAAAGTTGAACCCGTAATATTAATTCGGTTCATTAACAAACCGGTTTCCTCTGGTTCATTAACAATGCTGCTTGTCAAAACCAGACTTTTTTTAACATTAGGGGGAAACTAGTTTCCCCCAAAACCAACTCATTATTGTCCCCTCCATCCCATAAGTATGATTATTTACTTACTATTAGTATAAAACTAGTGTTATATTCAAGTTAATAACTCGAGTAACACTTTAATTTCTTTGAGTAAAGTGCTCATGGAAAATATGCGACTCGAAACTTAAACCAGCCTCCTATTTTTTTATTTTTTTTAACGATCTTTAGCCAAAAAGTTAGCAAAGAAATTGAACTGTAAACTTAATTTAGAGTAGAAATTAGCTTTACCACTGAACCACTCTTTTGATATACCTGCTTTCTATTTGTTAGAAAGTTTTAGCATTGAATACTTCCTATTTGTTAGAAAGTGTTTAGCACTGAATACTTAATTTAAAATCACATGTGTGGGTGGTGGGGTGACTAATAGCCGGCTAATAATAATTTAAAAAATGAGTATGAAAAGCTAAAAACTATTGTACTTAATCTATCAACAACCTTAATATGTGGAGTATTATTTCACACTGACCATAAAGTTATTCATTCGATTATAAATTTTAAGTTTTTCCACTTCTTATCTCATTCACTTACTTTTAACACATCCAATCATCTCTTCCCTTCACTCGTACTCCGAATAAAATACTCGGATAAATATAAATTCGCAAAAAAAATCATAAAATTTGGCTTATAAATAAGGTGTCATGCTTTTTATTGGTGTTTTTAATTAGAGTGTGTCGGGTCCACAACATATGCAACCAATAAAATATCGTCACCTCATTTTGTACTCATCATTTCATAAACTTCTTTTATGCCCTTTGCATTGCCCAAAATACTCCCCCGTTCCCATGGCTTTGAAATAAATATCACAATTAATAAATTAATATTTTAAATTTTTTGTTATATTCACTTCTATTTCTATCTCAAAAACAAAAATTGTTTATTTCAGTATTAAATGTCACTTTATTTTTCTTAATAAATTATGCTCTTCGTTTGGTTGCTAAGTATGTTGGATATCACTAGAAGGGTGTTCAAAAGTCTTTGGGATATAGTAATTAACCTATTAAATTTAGGGAGGGGCTATTGCCACTACATCTTTTGTTTTTCCACTACAAAACTATGCAATTAGACAAAATTATCCCTTCTTATTTTGTGAATAGAAAAAATCATCCTTTAGTTTTATATGGAATTAATGAAGCATTCCATAATAGATAATACCACAATAAATTCTACATATTTCTCTTAATATCCACTACATGAAATTAATCAATAATGATTGAACTTGAAATAATTATCCTGTACAATAAATAATGAATTTCAATAGTAAATCATCTTTTAATTTTCCTTTTCAACTAAATTTTAATTTATTTATAGTTGTACTTTTATTTATTTTCCAGAAACAACAATAAATTACCAGTGATCCATAAAGTTAATCTACTTCGCTAAAGTATTTACAAATTCACCAATTAGTTTTATATTTGAACCATATTATAAATAATTAGGTGTTATAAAAAATATTCTTTCCTGACACTAGAAAAAAAAAAGGTTTTTAGGGCTTTAACACTTTAACATTGCCAATTTTAATTAAAAATATCAGTATGTTATCTATAATTTAAAAATTACTATCTGACAAATATGATTTTTTTAACTAGATTTTTAGTTGTAAAAATTATTGTTTTCACAAGATTTAAAACTAGGTTTCTTTTCACAAGATTTAAAATATTTATTTATAAATTCACAACTAAAGTTGTATACTTAAGATGAATAATTCTTAGTTTAAAATTCCAAAATTTATTCACCACTTTTCTGATTTTTATTTCCATCGTTAAGGACAAAAATTTAAGATAGAAATGTAAGTAAACCTAAGTAATTAGTCATTGCATTTAATATATCTTGGTGGAAGATGAATAATTTCTTTTACTCACGGTAATTTTATCAATTTTATTATTTATATTATATAAATTTACTATGCATTTTTTTTTTTTGGGCATGATGATTGAAAGAAAAAAAAGAGGATCTTACAAAAACAGGGAGAACCCATAAATAGAACCTTACCCGAAAAAAATAGTAAAAATCATATATAGTTAGGATGCACTTGAGGGCAATTTAGTCAAGAGATTCAAACATATTAATGGATGTAGTGGAAAAGAAAAAAATGTAGTGGCAATAGCCCCTCCCTAAATTTAAACCCCTTGCTAAAACTAGCTAGTTTTCAAATCCTATTATTAAGATAGTTTCTAGTCTAGGTCTATATTTCAACTCTTTTACCGCAAATTATGTGCCCAGTGGACCATCAATTTTGATTGACAAGTGAAACTCCACTTCCTCTATCTTTACGCGAGTATTAATTTTCATTTTAAGATTATACTACAGTATGAAAAATAGTTGTTTTTTTTAAAAAAAAAAAGAAAAAGCGATTTTAATTGTAAATATAGACTAGTAGTTTTTTTTTTTGAGCAAAAATATAGACTAGTAGTTACTATCCATTTTTTATAACCTCTATATAAATGAGGCTGCAGCCGAATTTTATAAATTTTGAGAAATGTTTTTTTTTTTTTTTTTAAAGGGAAAAATTGAGGCGAGATCACCACATGTATCACTTTATGTATCACAATGTGTAACACATGATATCCAACGATTATAAGTTATTAGTGTAAGTACATGGCTTGCAACACAAGTCATTTAGACTTCCATTCATAAAGTTATGATTATAATATTAAATTATAAAGTATAGTTGATAATAAAATGTGTAGAATTCCTGGATATATATTACCTAATTGTGATGGGCAAAAGGGTAATTTATTATCATAAAGCTTGAAAGGGTGTGGTCCCTAAATGAAATGTCACCGAGTTTACTATATAAAGGGCATTCCATCAACCCTTAAGACTACTCCATTATTCATTAGTACTCTCTCCATAAATCTTCATTAAGTGTTAAAGAAGTAAAGAGGAAAGACATTGATCATTTAGAAGAGCATTCTCCCTACATCTTCTTCTTATTCATTTCTCCCTACATCATCCATGGATTCAACAGGTATTGTTCTTAAACGCTTCCGCTTCATCTCTTCCTCAATCCTATTCTAAAGTGAGTGTGGCATTCAGGGATTAAATTGTTCCAACAATTGGTATCAGAGCCCCGCTCATCTTTGGTTTAAGTTTGAGTTCTTTTTAGGAAAGTTTGTGCTTTCATTTTGATTCATTTTTCCTGTTGAATCATAAAGTTTTGATGTTGATTAAGGGACTCTAATTCGTTCATAGAGCACTGATAATCATCATCTAAATGTAAGAAAATGGTTTGAAAGGTTTTGTTGCATAAATAAAAGGATTCAAGTTTGACTATCCCTAATAACATAATTATGTGTTATGCATAATTGTGTGGATCTACATACTTAATTCCATTTTAAAAGGACAAGATTATCCCTATATATCATGGTCTATGTTGTCAAGAACATACCATGTGGATCTACTTGTCATTTCATGTTTTGGGAAATTATTAAACAAAATTTAGAAAGTGCCGAAATTTGGAGTGCTCGGCCGAGCAGTTCATATGACTCGGCCGAGCACATGAATCGGTGTTATGCATGTTGTAAAGGCATATGTTTCTGAAAGTGGTGCTCGGCCGAGCACCATATAAGCCTTGGCCGAGCACTTCTTGCCTAATAAAGCCAAAACCATTCTGTCTTTAGTGCTCGGCCGAGCACTTTATATGCTCGGCCGAGCAGACACTATTCACAGATTTTGGATTTTTTTAAAGTTTTGCACTATTTGTTTTCCCTTTTGGAATAAAACCATAAATTATTTCAAACCTTAAAACTTTTTGATTAATTATATGCTTTGACAATTTTATTCATGTTTAAATAATATTGTCACCTAAGTGATTTACGTTATTTAAAACCAAAAATTGTAAAGTGTTGAATGTTTAAGATATAAATGACTTGAATTTTCCAAAGAAGATCTTGACATTTGACTAACGATGGTATATCAGGCTGGAAACCTTGACTGGTCTCCTCAACCATCCGAACGGATTGGTGGAACGACTAAGGTTGAACAACGCCACGTACTAAGAAAGTCTTAAGCATTCATGTGATGACATATAAAATGAACATTTAGTAATTTTATTAAATGCTTAAGACTACCCAAAGGAAGATTAAGCATTTAATCAAATATTGTTCAAATTACTTGTCATCTAAAGTAATTATTTATGAGTCAATTCGCAATCCAAAGATTAGTTTTGATGTCATGTTAATTGCTTTATTGATGGATTTCATTTGATATAATTAATCATTTTTCATTTTGTAGTTTCTTATTCATGTTTTTGTTTTCATTCTTTTTTTTTTGTTCTCAAAAACCCAACAGATTTACTTATTGCTTCATCCGTGATTACTGCTATGAGTACTTTACCGATGCTTAACGGGACTAATTTTAAAACTTGAAAAAATAAATTAATGATGATCTTAGGCTATATGGACATAGATCACGCATTAAGGGAACCGTTTCCTCTTCCTCTTTCTGATATAAGCACTCAAGAAGATTGCTTAAATAATGAGAAGTGGGAACGCTCCAACCGCGTGAGCCTAATGATCATGAATATAGTTGTCCCGGAGACCATTTTGGACGGTGTCTCCAAGGACGTTGATGCTAAAACATTCCTTGATATGATTGAGGGATGTTTAGCATCTACCTCTTCTCATGGGACAAAGAGAAAAGGGAAGGAAATTGCGGTTGCAAGTAAAAAGAAGCGTAAGGGATCATCCAATGATCATAAAGAAAATAAATGCTTCTTTTGCAAGGACCTTACACACATGAAGTTCGACTGCCCTAAGTATCACGCTTGGCGTGCTAAGAAATGTATGTCATTTGGTCTTGTTTGTATTAAGGCTAAATTTGGTTTCAATTCCTACATATACATGGTGGTTGATTTGGGTGCAACAACTCACATAAGTATGTTTGTGTAGGATTGCCTGAGTTACCGAAAAACCAGTGAAGATGAGAGAATCATCTATATGGGAGCTGGGAATCCGGTTGAAGTTTTAGGCATAAGGACTCTTTTTCAATTATTGTTAAGTACTAAGTATTGTTTGTATGAATAATACATTTGTTGTACCGTCATTTAGACGGAATTTAATATATATATCACAATATTGAATAAAGAAGGTTATTTTGTTCATTTTGTGACTTTTATTTTAAATTCCAAGGTTGTTGGTACTAGTACTTTGTCAAGTGTTCTTTATTTACTTGACATTATTCAAACAATAAATGTGTCCCTTAATAATGAAACCAAAACTAGAAAGCAAGAGTTATCAAGTAAAGTTTATATTTTATTAAAGCATAGGCATTTGGGTCATATTTCCAAGAGGAAAATTGATAAGCTTATGTTAAAGGAAAATCTTAAACAAACTTGATAATTTGGAAAATAATTTTGCATTAAAAGCCTTAAAGTAAATTTACAAACATTATAGTATTCTCGAGAGCATCAAGTGTCTCAATGAACTAATGCATTCGGATATTTGTAGGCCATTAATTATTCCTTCATGGAAAAGGTCAACAATAGTTATTATGTTCAAAATGACTAACTCTTAGTTTGAATACATTTATTTGCTTCATAAAATATTAAGTTTGGACGTTGTAAAAGTCTTATAAAGACAAAGTTGGAAATCAACTTTGAAGACTATTAAGAACATTAGGGTCATTCATGATGGTGTATACATCTTTGGAATGATTGTTAAAAGGAACAACGTCTAGGTCCTTTTTTACTCGCTATTTTGAAAGAGTGTGGGATTATCTCTCTCTACATTGAGCCGGGTACGCCTAGCATGAATATTGTAATAGAGACATATTGAAATCCTTAAGGATATGGTAATAAGTATGTTTTATACTTCTCTTACCTCACTCATTATGGGCGATACGTTAAAGCCGCAACCTTTATTCTCATTAAAGCTCCCTCTAAGGCTACTAATATAAACCCTTAATGATTTAAGGACGCGTTCCTTATTCGTCCTTAAATCATATTCATTTATGGGGTTGTCTAGCATAAGGATAGACTTTATAAGTCTACTAAGGGCAAGTTAGATATAAGATTATTAGTAGTTATTCATGGGGTAAGACGAGAGAACTAGGGGATATATAAATTTTACAACCCGAAAGTTAGAACGTTTTGAAAAACGAGAATTGCTAGGTTCTTTTAAGGATGTTGAATTTAGTGGGAGAATTTGGAGTAATATTTTGAATTTGAAAAGGAAGAGGAATTCATTTGTATGGAATCCATTTATATACCACTTCCCATAGTTCCAATTGGATATCAAGTTTTGAACTTGACATTCAAGAAGAACATATAATTCAAAATAAATATGATTTCCCTATAAGGAAATTCAACAACCTCAAAATTAGTAAGAACCGGTGCCCTTATAGAGATCAAATAGAGTAAGAAGGAATACAATTCCGGATATTCATTAAGTGTATCTTGTCGAGAATAAAGGACACTTAGGTATAGTGGGAGATAATCTATTTATCTTCCATAAAACCATCAATAGTCCTAATTCTCATAAGAAGATTAATGCCATTAATAAAGAGTTACAATCTTTTGAAAGATAACAACGTTTGGATCTTATTTCATTACATAAGGATGTGAGACCTATAAATGGGTCTCTAAGACCTAAAAGGATTCACAAAGTAATGTTGAAAGATATAAAGCCCATCCAGTTGCTAAAGATTTTAACTCATAAGAAAGGTATTGATTATAAAGAAAGAAACACTTTTCCTGTATCTTCTAAAAGCTCCTTAGGATCATTATGGCACTAGTAGCACCTTTGATCTTAAGCTTTATTAAATGGATATTAGAGAAAACCTTTCTTAATGGAGACATTAAGGAAACTATCTATATGGAGAAATTCATTTATGAACTTAAGTAAAACTTCTCATTAAATGGTATTTAGAATTTAACCAAGTTATTCTTTCATTTCTTTTGAAATGAATCTTGGTAAATATTAAGTATACCATAAGTTCAGTGGGAGTAAATTTATAATTTTGGTCTTATATGTGGATGATATTTTGCTTGCTAGTAATGATATGAACCTTATTAAGGAAACTAAGAAATTTCTTATTTGAAATGAAAGATCTTGGTAAGGCATCTTTGTATTAAGAATCCAAATTCACCGTGATCGCTCACGATATGTTTTAGGATTATCACAAAAGGCCATATGGAAAGTTATTACAAAAGGTTTAGCATGCAAAACTGTAAACCACATGACACCCCTAATTTTAAAGGAGACATTCTTAGTCTCAAACAGTGTCCTAAAAGTAAATTTTGAATCTAAGTATATGGAAAATTCCCTCTTTACATCAGCAGTAGGAAGCTTAATGTATATGTATATCTTACATTTAATGTTGGGATGCTTGGTCAATACCAACGCAATCCGGAAAGAACATTAAGTAGCAGCCAAAAGAATGATAGAAGTATTTACAAAACACTAAAGAACTACATGCCTATGTTTTGAAGTCGGATCATCTTGAGATCATTAGGTATTCCGACATTAGTTAAATATATGGCTGCATATGTTTTAATGGACTGTAATTTGTCAAAACAAGTGTCGAAAGACCAATTAAGAAATGACTATCAGGTAGCAGTTCTGTACTCTAACAAGAGTTTATGGATTTAGACATTAATTATCTTGTTATAAAGAAAAGAGTACAACATGAACGAAAGGGATACAACTTATAGAAACAAACTCTATTTAGAGGATCCATTTATGAAAGAGTTATCATCTTCAGTGTTTCACGAGCATATTGCTCATATGGGTGTAACAACTTTTGATAACATTTAGTATAGTGGGAGTTTGTGTTTTTCTTTCATTAATTGTTCTATTATTTAAAGTTTTGATCTCATTTGGTTAAGTTGGACTAGTTGGAAGAATATGTATATATTCATTATGATTCCATGCTACACATCTATACTTTTGATCTATGTCATTTAGTTGGATTTGTATACGTGATTATTGTGGGTTTAGTTGCGAATCAATTACAACGACTGCCTCTTTAGTCCTATACTTGTATGGCTAATGGACGAGATTGTTATAAATGACAATAAAGTGCGCACGTAAGGGTTGTCATTTGTGTTATGTTCATAATTTAAAGGAAAGACTTTGTTTTGCAACCCAAGTGGGAGATTGTAAGGACATGGCTTGCAACACAAGTTATTTATACTTCCATTCATAAAGTTATGATTATAATATTAAATTATAAAGTATAGTTGATAATAAAATGTGTAGAATTCCTGGATATATATATTACCTAATTGTGATGGGCAAAAGGGTAATTTATTATCATAAAGCTTGAAAGGGTGTGGTCCCTAAATGAAATGTCACCAAGTCTACTATATAAAGGGCATTCCATCAACCCTTAAGACTACTCCATTATTCATTAGTACTCTCTCCATAAATCTTCATTAAGTGTTAAAGAAGTAAAGAGGAAAGACATTGATCATTTAGAAGAGCATTCTCCCTACATCTTCTTCTTATTCATTTCTCCCTACATCATCCATGGATTCAACAGGTATTGTTCTTAAGCGCTTCCGCTTCATCTCTTCCTCAATCCTATTCTAAAGTGAGTGTGGCATTCAGGGATTAAATTGTTCCAACAATTAGGACTTTATCATCTTAACATCACTGTGACAAATAGTTTGTCGACGGTTATGCATCTTCGTTGAGGTAAAGTAATTTTTATTACTCCCCCCGATAAAAAATAATTGTCTTTTTTGGCATTTGCACAACTCTTAAGAAATGTAATTATTATTATGATTTAGTGACAAAATTTCCAACTTTACCCCTATTAAGTGTGCAACTTTCTTACATTAATGTCTCATACTAAGATAATTAATAAAAGAGAACAAGTTTCAATGCAAGGATAAGAGAGACATTTAGCTCAAAAGTAACAATTATTTTGGACCAATTTTTTGGTCCATAAGTGACAGTTATTTTTTACCGGATGGAGTAATTAATGTTTTGTTTTCTTTAGAGAAAAAAAAACAAATCAACTATGCGATTTTACTATAGAAGAGGTAGAAGTACAACCTTAAAATAACCAGTACTCCTGTGCACAATTGTTAAGGTGTGAATATATATACAGTATATAATATATTTTAAAATTATTGCGAGTGAAAAAAAAAGTTGTGAGTATGATATTGAGATAAGATTGGCAAGTGAGACCCTCAGACCCACATTTTGAGTGTGTGAATATAACAAATGAGGTAAGCCAAAAATAACAGTAACAATAATAAATGATGTTCATTTAAGAATTTGGGAAGTGGAACTTATCAATGACACCCCTAAAAATAAAAATGAGTAAGTGTGCACACTAATTTTGGGACTGATATATTATACTCCCTCCGTTTCATAATACATGACGTTTTAAGAGCAATTTTTTGTTCCAAAATATTTGACGTTTTACTATTACCAAGAAAGAATTACTTTTGTTTACCTATTATACTCTTATTCATTAATTGTGAACTATTTCTTGTATAAGCATTTAAATGCCTAGGTAATTGGATACTTTTAGGGGCACATATGTCTTTTTAATATATATTAATTGCATTTCTTAATATGTGTGAAGAAGTTTAAAACGACATGTATTATGAAACGGAGTACTATTTAAATTTTTGTTTGATATTTATTTTGGGAATGAAGAAGATATATCTCCTTGTATTTTTGTGAATCAATTAGAAATGTGGAGCCCTGTCCAAGAAACTGCAAATGCCAAATGGCCATATCCCTTTCATGACAGCGATTTCTCCCGCCATAAAGAGGAAACTTCAACTAGTTCGAATAATTATACCACTACCTCTACTTCTGTCTCTAAATGAGTATCCAAATTTCATTTTAAGGGACACTGAAAATCTTAACTTTGTTGTACAATTTGGTAGCAAATATTCATATATAACCTTGTAATCTCCTTTCCAAACATTTAGTTTTACACGTATAAAAAAACCGGTGGAAAAAAATTAAAAAAAAAAACATTTAGGGAGAAAGTTATGCTAAAAAAGACACTCATTTTGGGACAGAGATTTCTTGAAAATGAACACTCATTTAGGGAGTACATAGTTTAATCATGTGGACATGGAAGGATGGAATATGGATGAGTTACATAGACATGAAATTACAAATAAATAGAAGTAGCCTTTTTTGAATGAGAATCTAAAATACACATGGAAAAGGGAAATTGTAAGGAATGGTGGAGACTATAGTGAAAGGGTCGGTGATCTTTGTCCCACACAAGCTGCCATCAAACAGCAACATTGACCCCCATTAAAAGAACTTCCCCTGCCACTGCCATTTCATGGAACCCTAGGCAAAACTTATAATACTCTCCCTTTCTCTTCATTCAATTACTAATAACTTTGATCTATTCTTATTACTCAATATTTCCACTAATCCACCTTCTTAATCGAATTCAAAGAGGCATACTTTTCATCTTGTTTTTACTAATATCTAGCTAGGGTTTTTCAACTTTTCAAAGTAGAAAAACCCTACATATAGCTCCTCCCTCCACTCACAATCACAAAATGACATTTATTTTCAAAAGATAAAAGGAAATATCATACTACCACCCTAGCTACTAGCTAGTAGCTCCACTAGTTGCTTTCATTATGCCTTAAATTTGTCATTTTTCCCTTTTCTTATTGAAAAATGTCAATCTCTAATTTGCTCAATCTTTTCATTGATAGTGGGACCCGGAACCCCTCCACCCAAGTTAGCTCCACCCCTCCACCCAATGGTTCAGATCGAGGTCACATATGCGAGCTCATCATCTGTGCGGCTAAGATGATTTCAATTTTTTGTGGGTCACATATGCGAGCTCATCATCTGTGCGGCTAAGATGATTTCAATTTTTTGTGGGTCCCACCGAGCTCGGCTACATCTCAACCGTTGGATGTAGCTAAAATGAAGTGGCTCCAATCAGAACCATTGGGTGGAGCTAACTGCTCGGTGCAGCGGTTCGAAATCCATTGATAGTGATGAATTAATGATGATCATATGCACATGATCTCCATGTAAGGTTTGAACATACACATCAATGTTGTTTCATGTTAAACAACATTTTATGATCTTGATCCTATACATTTGGGTTTTGGCTTAGAATCTCTTTATGGGAGATTGAAATGGTCAAACATGCCTAAATATATGTAATCAAAACCTTCAATCATTCTGCTTAAAATCGTTTTTTCTATAATTAATGAATTAAAAATATAATTTTGTAAACAAAATCGGATTTGGTGGATTTGAAAGTTGAAAGGAAGTAGGACTAATATTACAAAGTGGAGGATTATATAATCTTGAAATAGCCCCATAGAGGCTGCTAGAAATAATTATCATCTGGCCAAAGGTCTGATAACAATTCCCCACCTACAAAGCTATTTCATAATTGAGAAAAAAAATAAAGCTGAATTAGAGATGGAAATTCCATTTACTTCTTACAGTATTTCACATAATAATAATAATAGTAATAATAATAATAATAATAATAATAATAACCCACTTTTACTTTTGGTCAGTCTTAAATAAGTTTCACATACAGTGACATAAACTCAATATAATTTTGGCAAAAAACTGTATTATCATAACTCACTGAACTTTAGCCATTTTCAAAATATTTTCATTGAACTTTCATATTTTTTCAAAATGTGCTCACTGCATTAATAAATTCACTAATAGTCTAACAAAATTTAGTCACATGACCTTACATGACTAATTTCATTAAATACGATCTAGGGTAGATGGGTTTTTAGGGGAATTAATTTGTAATATTTCTTATAATGTATGAGCTAATGACATTTTATATTAATTAATTTGTAGTCTTCAGCATACATGTCAACAACGTTAACATGCCTATTGAAAAACTTAACGGACATTAGTTACGTTAAGTCATGCGGCTAAATTTCGATTCGTTAACCAATTTGTTAACGGCACGAGCACATGTTGAAAATTATAAAACTTATACTCCCTCCGTCCCACACCAATGGGCACTTTTGGTCAAATCTACTTGAACTTTGACTAACATTTTAGGCCAATAATTTATCTCCATAAAAATTTAAAAATAGTTATTGATAATGTTCCTATTACTAATTTAGTAACTTTTTTTAAAATTTTTATGGAGATTAATAATTTAGAATAAAATGTTAGTCAAAGTCCAAGTTGGTTTGATAAAAAATACTCATTAGTATGGGACAGAGGGAGTATGAGAACATTTTGAAAAATAAGTAGTTTAGTGAGGACTTTAACAAAAACTACTAAAGTTTAAAGTTTATTGGCGAAATTATGATTTTCGCCAATAATTTTATTTTGTACACGCCATATACAAAATAAGTAAACTATAATGTTTAAAATATTTAGCAAATCAATTGAATATTTACTAAGAAAAAATAGTAGTATTTGTTAGCTTATTTAGATTTTATTATTGAATTGAAAAGAGATCTCTATTATTAATTTGAAAAGAAAAAAAAGAAAGTGTAAGTGGAGGTAGTAATGGAGGCCCAAGTTCCGAAAGAGATTGATGACACACTGAGGTAAGTGGGGCTTAGCCCTTTTATAAACGCTCCTCATGATGTCAATTTGCGCGCCTACTTCTCCAATCAGACCATGCCAAGTATCATTATACTCCTTCCGTCCCACTCGAATTAAGACAAATTTTCATTTTGGATGCCTCACTCGAACTAGGACAATCAAAAAATAGAAATATTTTATTTAATGGATCCCACATTCACACTCATAACAACTTTCCACTCATTATTCTCTACCATACTTTCTATCTCCTACTTCACTTTTCATACTCACAACACCTACTCTACTAACATTTTTTTCTTAATCCCCGTACCCAACCCAAAAATCATAATTCGAGTGGGACAGAAAGAGTATTCACTAGTAGGTAACTCGTGCTCCGCACGAGAATCTATTCCGTTAATGTTTTTGTATTTTCTTTTTTTAATGTTTTAATTGATAAATTAACATAATAATTTTATTTGAAAATATATGTATATTTTAAATTAATCAAAACATTTTCATAGATTCGGTTGTACATAGTTGTAATAAATATCTTTTAATTAATTTACAAGTACATTTAAGTTTGTTGTATGAATATTTCAAAAAACTTAATGGTATTAATAGTAATAGTTAACTTATATAGTAACTATGTACCTTCTTATGTTTGTAATATATGCAATCCTTGTTTCTGTTCAAAAAAAAAACTATGATTAAATAATACTCCCTATTTTTATGGGTTTTACGAAGGAACTTTGAGTAATAATTAAGGCTACTTTTAATTATTCTAATGAAATTTTTGATATTGTTCTTGATACACCATTATAAATACTATTAATATCAATTTTTAGATTCACATCAACATAATTATAAGTAGTATTTATAACTGCTCAAAGTTCCCTCGTAGTAACAACGAAAAAAGGTGGACTATCTTTCTGGGACAGAGGGAGTATAATTAATAGTAATAGTTAATATATATTGTAACAATTATGATTAACTAATACTATTAAAAATAATAATTAACTTATATAGTAACTATTATAGTTAACAATTTTTTAACTATTATAATTTACAAATACTACCAATAGTATTAGTTAGTTATAATAGTTAAATATTACTCCCTCCATCTAGGAGTAAGAATCCTACCTCCCATTTGCACGGAGATTAAGAAATGAGGAAATAAGTAAGTGTTGTGAGTGTAAAAGTAAATTAAGAGAGAGAATGAGTGGAGAGAATAATAAGTTGATTGGTTTTGTGAATAAAAAAGTAAAGTAAGAGAGAGAATGAGTGAGATGAATAGTAAAGATTCTTTGCCATTTTAGGAAAGAGACTCTTACTCTGGGACGTTCCAAAATAGAAAAAGTCTCACTCTTACTCTGGAACATAGGGAGTAATAGTTAACTATAATAGTTAACTATTATAGTTACCTATTATAGTAACCAATGTTCTAAAAATCGGGCTAGGCGGGGCCTAGGCGCTAGGCGGCCCCTAGGCGGCCCCCAGGCGCCGCGATTTTTCATTAGGCGGCCAATCTAGGCGGTCAAGGCGGATCAGGCGGTCTGGGCGGACCTAGGCGGCCTATGTAATTTTTTTTTTGTTGCCCTAAAACGACTTGAGAGAATATTAAATCGTTTTCCACTATTACAAAAATAAGCAAAATGAAAAAAATACAAGAAAAGAAGTGTAAAAGATGAAAACATGACCCTTCATGTCTAGCCATATCCCAAAAAAACAAATGAGTGATTGACAATGATAATTATGTTAGCATTTAAATTCAATGAGCTTATTAAATACTCCATCCGTCTCAAAATAGATATCGTTTTGAAGTGTTTCACACATATTAAGAAATACCATCAATGCATGTGAAGAAGTCCTAAATACCCCTAAAGTAATTTAACTACCTATGTAATTAATGGTTAGGAAGAGATAGTTCACTATCATTATTAAGGGTATAATTGGTATAGAGCAATAAAAAAGCTTTGAAAATAGTGAAACGACAAGTATTTTGAGACAAAATTTAACTCTCAAAACGACATCTATTTTGAGACGGATGGAGTAATTTATGTTTTATACACTATAAATTTAACTTTTGCATAGTCAAAAATAGGACGGTGCCAAAACATTTCTAGGTATTTTTACTCTCCCGTTATGATTTCATCAGAACGATCTCAGTACCTCTCTATTAAATATCAAATAAAGCTAATTTTATTTCACTTGATCTTTCGAAGTTGGTCAAATTTTTTTTTTTTTTTTTTTTTTTTTTTAAATTTAAACTGCCACAACCTAAACAAATTCTTTTCATTTTGTTATTATCATCATATGATTTATTCTGACATTATTCTGCTAATAAATACTTTATTAATTTGTGCTTAGCCTTTGTGTAAGATTTTTTTTTATATAATTAAACAAGATAATACAATCTTGTCATTGTTCATACTGTCGTTTTATATGAATTCATTAAAGCATATTTTCTTGTTCCTTTTTCCATCACTTTTGTGGATGATAAAGAAGTTTTTCACAAGAAAAGAAATAGGAAAGGGTCCCTATCTATCCTTTCTACTAGTCTTCAATTTCAAATAAGCCAAGTAATTTCAAATAAGCCAAGTAATTTCAAAAAAGAAATAGAAGAAAACAAATCTTAAGAATTAAAGTAGATAAGTATGAATTGTGGAAAATAATGGATTTCTAGATGCCACATGCTTTTATTGTTCAACTATTTTCTTCTTGACAATTGTTCAACTATTTTCTTCTTGACAATTTATAGTTAGCTAAGTCCAACATATTCTCAAAGGGCAATGCTAGGGGAACAAAAGAAGTTTACAAAATTATGGATACAAAGTGAGGTGGCGATATTTTATTGGTTGCATCGATTGTGGACCCGGTACACTCTAATTAAAAACACAAATAAAATTTTGACACATCATTTTGTAAGCGACATTTTGTGGCACTTTTTGTGACTTTATATTTACCCATTCTGAAACTCAAACAAAACATGCTAATACCCCGCAAAATATTGGGAAAAACGCGTTTTTCCAAACGCTTAGAAAAACGTGTTTTTTAAAAAAACGTGGTGGCATTTTTGTAAATAATCAGAACTTCTCAACGGTTTTGGATATCAATATAAAAGCTCCTGGATATGAGATTGATAGCCAAAACCTTTGAAAGTGATAGCCAGATGGGTCCTGGATATCAATATAAAGCCTTCTAGATATGAGATTGATAGCAGAACCTTTGAAAGTGATAGTCAGAAGTGTTCTCTGGTTCTGGATATCAATATAAAGCCTTCTGGATATCAGATTGATAGCCAGAACCTTTGAAAGTGATCGCTAGAAGGTCCTGGATATCAGTATAAAGCCTTCTGGATATCAATATAAAGTTTTCTGGAGGTTTTGAAAAACACGTTTTTCCTATCCATTAGGAAAAACGCGTTTTACATGAGACCAACTCCTAATACCCACCTAACGTGTTTAATATACTCTTTTTGCATTTTGCAAGTTGATTTATCAAATTATTTAAAACAACTTTCACTTATTTATATTTATATATTTTTTTCTGTTTTAAAATAAATGTCATATTTGTTTTTTATTTTACTTTGTCTTAAAATAAATGTCATTGCTAAAAAAAAATAGAATACAAAGTGAGGTGATCTACGTAAATTGTCCTTTCTTAGAAAGACTTAGACATATGATGCAGAAGCATGATTAGCACGGACTACTACCAATTTGGGGGTAAACTAGGAAATATAAAAAAAAAGCTTAAAAATGTTAATTTGTTAACTATGATATTTATTATACTATGATATTTATTCTGAGACATGACTGATATTTGTAATATAATTAACTTACAATAACTTTTTTTTACTTTGTGATTGGCAATCATAAAAGAGTAAATATAAAATAACAAAAAAGGGCCGAAAAATTTGGCTTACAAAATGATGTGTCACGGTTTTATTAATGCTTTTAATTAGAGTGTGTCGGGTCCACAATCGATGCAACCAATAAAATATTGCAACCTCATTTTGTATCCTTGATTTTGTGTATTTCTTTTGTGCCATAGATTTGTCCATAATAAAAACATGATCTAGTAGAGCTACCAAACACATCGCTGTAATATTGTGAAGGGAATAATGAACAAAATTAAATTAAAAATTAATAAACTTGTGTTAACCGGTTCATAATAAGTGTCGTAGTTGATTTGTCAAACTATTTATAAAAAAAATTAGCTTAGTTGTAGGCAGATTGTACATATGGTAACATAACTTTTTTACTGTTTCATTGACGATAAATAGTGCACTTAATCATGCTAATTAAAACACACATTATGTAATGTGATAATATAATATCTAAACTAAAATATTTTATATCCAGGTTTTAAGGTGGTCTTACTGTTCTTTAGAAAGTAAAAACAAATCTGTCTGGGGACAGCTTTATTAGGTAAACTGCACTTTTCAAAGACTAACAATGAATAGTATTATTTTGCTTAATTGCTTCTTAACTAATGATGTTTAAGAACATATTTTGATTTTTTTCTTCTTGTTTGTGCACCATCAATTGAATATTCAAATTAATTAATTAATTAATCACCTTATACTTTTTCTTTAATTTTGGAGGGTCCCTTAAGATATCTAGAATAAGGCTCCCCTAAGGCCCTCATTGAGCTTTCACTAATGGATGTTGGACTTAAGAGCAGAAAGTTTGGCAAGATAATGATAAAAATGAAGAAAAAGAAAGAGGGTATTTTTGCCCCTACAAATAAAGTTTGATGTTGAGCTAACAATAAATTAACAAGGCCCTAGTATAATTTGTATATCAGTCAGTGAATGGTGTAGAGACATTATTTCACGTTAAGAATTAATTAGCCATGCATTGATTATATAAAGATTTTGGGCTACTCCGCTCATTACCAATTGGTTTTGGGATGGAACATCAGACTTTATCATGGTATCAGCGCTGGCCCGTTACACGTGCATGTCCAACGACCCACGAGGTTGCTCCGCGCCACCTGATTAATAAGTTCACTTTGTAAGCCTTTGCAAAGCCCGGCTACGCGTGAGGGGGCGTGTTAGAGACACTATCCCAAATCGGGAATTAACTAGTCTTACATTGACTATATAAAGATACTGGACTACTCCACCCATTGCCAATTGGTTTTGAGATGAAATCTCAGACTTTATAGAATTGTATTCATGGTTTTATTGGCAACATCTTCTGATCTTTTATATTACATCCGTCTGAAAATATCATTTTAATTTTTTTTTTTTATCATCACTATTACGAATAAACTTTAAGCAATAATTTTAGCTTAATATAATTATATTAATAAAAGATTAATACTTGTAATTGATAAACAAACAACAATATTATCAGTAACAATTTTTGAATTTTTATTCGTAGTAACGACAAAAAAAATGAGGATCATGCATATTGAGACAAGGGAGTAATCTTTTATCATAACAATAATTTTGCCGGTTTTAAAAAATTCTAGTTTCCTCCACAGTAACACTGTTTATCTGTTTTTTTTTTTTTATATATATACTCCCTCCGGACTCAATTATAAGCAACAAAAGTGGGTTTTTTTTTTGACCTAAATATAAGCAATTCTAAGGGATTTCAAGACTATTTAATACCCTTTTACCAAAACTGCCCCTATTTAATTATTCATTTTCAAATACAAGTGCACATTTATTACACATTTAATATGAGGATATATTAGTAATTTTAACATTTTTTTATTATAAAATCAAGACAATTAACTAACTTAACTACTTTCTTAATAGGTGTGATTTTAGTTATTTTTGCTTATATTTAGGATCGGAGGGAGTAAATTAAATCCACATATTTCTAGATAATTATGGGTAATTATTTTAGTATGTTTCCCAAATAAGTAATAAATAATGAGGTAACTAAAAAGGCCCCACGTGTGGAATTAAGCTTTAAATCAAGTATGAATAAGATGAAGCCTTGCATGTGTGATGGTGGGGTTGGCATTGCTTGGGATTCCTACACCCAAATGGAATTCCCTCCCTCCCTCCCTCCCTCCCTCCTTTTAGAGATTGGAATTCATGAACTCACTCTACTATAAATAAATCAACTTTTTAATGTCATAAGGAGTGTGTCATTTTTCTCACTTCACTCACTTTCTTTTCCCTCTTATCTTTTTCTGCAAACCCACGCTCTCCTAAAAGAGAAAGCATTTCCCTTTTTGCCTTTGGGAATCCTATGCCAATTCATATGCTTCCCTAGAACTGCCCCGTGTTTAATTAATCTCAATCATTGATCTTTAACAATATAATAAATAACTGTGCTATTATTTTGATTATAATGTGGATTTGAGGTTAGTGCAATCTTACTGTAGGGAAGACGAGCTTGCATATGAACAACCCAAATACGTGCAAGCTGAATCAACGGACGAGAGGAACTCGCTGATTTTTATTTTTCTAAAATAACCCTTTGAAGGTGAACCGTCGAGAACAAAACGGACGAACCAAACTGAGAGCAAGTCAGACTGACTGCACATGCCCGAATCCGCTGCAATGTAGTAGGAAGTAGTGGTTTCACATCTCTTTCCCATCCATCACTTACTCTTACGATATTTTTCTCCTTTAGATATTACCACAAGGCTACTTGTTATAATGTAGAATGTATCATTACTCTCATGTATTGTTATGTTTGTTTGTGTAGTTGGTGCTACTTTTTAAACACTTCAAAATGAGCTTGTATCTTCCCCATTTATTCAATTTAATATGCATAACTTACTATAGTATTACAATTTGATCAGGCAATGTCATGAGTTCGACTCGTCTTGCTTACAACTGATACCCGAAAACTCAAACAACCAAAAAATTTCTTTGAAGAGATCCTCTAAGTGTCCAACTCGCGTGTTAGAGCAATAAACAAGACTTGATAAGAAAAGCAAGCAATCACAAGAACACAGATTTACATGGTTCATCAACTTGACTACGTCCACGGGGAGGGGAGAGAATATTATTATCAATCTGGAGAAACGATTACAAGATCACACTATTACTGTTGCACGAATTTTGATCAAAAAAATTCCTAACTGTGCAACTATAGAATTACAGATCCCTCTGAGCACTCTAATTCGTCTTACTTTGATCTAAACTAATGGCATCTATTTATGCCAGTTAAAGTCTATCTCAAAATCTGCTAGGAACTTGGAATTCTAGTCCAAAACTGACTCAAAACCTTCCTTCTGCGAAAACCTGATCGAAACTGGAGTCTGTGGCCTTGGTCCGGTCGGACCCTTCACTGGTCCGGGCGGGTACCTCCTATAGCCCGTGCGGACCTACCTCCTTTCAATGACCCTTGATTTCCGACGTACTTTGGTCCGGCCGGGTCCTTGCCCTGGTCCGGTCGGACCCTCCTGTGCTCTGTCCCAAAATTACGAAATTCTTCTGTTGTTTAATCCTTTAACTTGGCGTTCCAAATTCAAAGGCATTAACCCAACAATCTCCACCTTGATGAATCTCCATGACAACAAACCTTTTCTCCCCCTCCTCTTCTGCTATCTAATAGCTGCGAACATTCAGGAAGTCCAAACAATGTTGGAAGTTGCTCCTTGTCACGGGTTTTGTGAACATATCTGCAGGGTTGTTCGCCGTCCCTACCTTCTTCACCTTTACCCGTTTCGCATCCCTTAGGAAATGATATCTAACATCAATGTGATTGGTTCTCTCATGATGAACTTGATCCTTGGCCAAACAAATCGCGCTCAAACTATCGCAATAAATAATAGCCTGATCCTGATGTATCCCAAGTGTTGGAGTAGAGATCCTCAAAGAAACAAAAAGAAAAAAATCGGACTGCAGGCGAGCGGGCGCATGGTACTGACCAGGCGGGCGCCCGAGGTGGGCAGAAGGTTTCAGCCGTCTGGATTTTAATTCAGGCGGGCGCTTGCCCTATACCAGGCGGGCGCCTGGTCCCCCGATCTGGTTTCGGGGAATTGCAGTATTTTCGGGTTTTCTCTTATGTTTAGGTTTAGGTCTTATTCTAGGGTGCATATATAAGCAATGTTCCGCCCCCACACTCATTGTAACTCAGATTTAACATATTATAGTGCAAGATCCTGGCTTGGTAGTGCCCCCAGACGTAGTCAAACATATTGACGAACTGGGTAAACAATTTCTTGTGTTATTTTGTCTTTTGCGTTGGTTCTTTATTTCTTGTGCTTGTTTGTGGTGCTGGGTTTTCTTGCGATTTTCTTGGGTGTTGGGAGGGCTTTTCCACAACAACTGGTATCTAGAGCTCCGGTTTAACGATTCGGGTTTATCAAGCAATCAAGAATGGGCAAGGATAAACAAGCGGTGGAGAAATTCGATGGGTCTGACTATGGGTTTTGGAGGATGCAAATAGAGGATCTCTTATATGGTAAGGATCTCTATAAGCCTCTAACAGGAGTCAAGCCGAAAAGCGAAAAACAGGAAGACTGGGATCTCATGGATCAGAAAGCCTTAGGGGTGGTTCGATCTACTTTGTCGAAGTGGATCACGAAGACTACCAAGAAGGCGAAAACCACCAAGGAGCTATTGGATTATCTTACTGAGAGATTTAAACTCCATCTGCTGCAAATAAGGTTGATTTGATACGCAAGATGGGTAATCTATATATGCAAGAGGGATGTTCCATAGCTAAACACATCGATGAGTTTATGGATGTTATAGACTCATTGGCTGCGTTGGAGATTACTTTTGGTGACGAGGTTCATGCTTGTCAATTGTTAACATCCTTACCAGGAAGTTGGAGCAGAACGGTGACGGCGTTAAATGCTTCAGCGGGTAAGAACAAATTGAAGTATGATGATGGTAAAGACTTTCTCTTGGGCGAGGAAAATCGCATAAAAAAGTTGGGGACACCATCTACTTCAGAATCGGCTTTAGCTATAACTAGTAGGGGAATGCCGGGTTCTAGCAATAAAGGGAGAACAGGGTCAAAGAAAAGTGTAATCGGGGGTGGTGATCAGTCTGTGGAGAACAAAGAAAGACCAAGGGTTGCAAGAGGATCGGTAGAGTGCTATCATTGTAAGGAGTTAGGACACTACAAGGGGGATTGTCCCATGCGAGGGGATAAATCGGCGAATGTGATAATCGAAGGTGACGATGTACTGATTCTGAGCGATAGTAGTGCGCTAGAATCATGGGTGTTGGATTCGGGGGCATCATTCCACTCATGCGGGCATGCAGGGGCGATGGAAAATTACACTTCCGATGATTTCGGAAAGGTCTATCTGGCGGATGGCGAGCCTTTGGAAATCAAGGGGAAGGGGGATGTCAGAATAGGAGCATCGGACGGGAAGGTCTTACATCTACACGGGGTCAGACACATTCCAGGTTTGAAAAAGAACCTGTTATCAGTTGGGCAGCTGGGTGAAGAAGGTTACATGGTAACTTTTAGCTGCAGGAACTGGGTTATTACCAAGGAGGATTGTGAGATCGCTCGGGGTAATAGGGAAGGAATATTGTATTTGATAAACAACACCAAGGATAGTATCGTGGTGGCATCAGCCAAGGGTGATACGAATATGTGGCACTATCGATTGGGTCACATGGGTGAGAAGGGGATATCCCCGGTAACTTCTCGGGGTGGTGTGTCAAATTACATGACCTTCTTTGATAATGGTGGGGAGTATGAGCTCAAGGAGTTTGAGGAATACTGTGATGCGAGTAAGATTCGCATGGATATTCCAGACTCGGGTGGGAGCGAGACGGTTCATGATGACCAAGGACAAGGGGTCACTGAAGATGAACCAAATACTCCAGGACCGGATATTCCGCTGCGCAGATCTAACAGATAGTGTAGATCGGATGCAAAGGTGTAACGCCCATCCTTAATCTCGTTAAATATTTAACTTATTTGTTAAATTCTTGACTTGCTTGTTAAATTCTTGACTAGCATATTTATATGCTATTTTATTTGAGTTAATTATTTAACTACTTTAGAAAATTAAGGTGGTTAAATGTCAAAGTTGAAAGTTTAGGGGCCTTTTTGTCAAAGATAGAACTTGAGGGGCCTAGTTGCAATTCTTGGAAAATCTTAAGTATATGAAGTTGCTTTCTCCTCAGAGAAAGCATTCTCAAACTTTCTTCTCGTACTTTCTCTCTGTTTCATAATAGGGAGTTCAGTTTTACCCTATTCTCGACTCCTCGAGCTTAATTATCCCTCTGTTCGTGATTCCGGTCCCGGATAAATATTCGTGGCATTGAATAAAGCGTTTCCTGCCGAACAGAAATTAGTTTGGGTGAATTTGATTTCGGACTAGGTAAGCTATTGACTCTCCCTTACTTGTAATAACATGCATATATGTTATTCCCGCTACTTGTTCTTGTTAAAATTGTGTTTTGAGCAATTTTTGTGATACTTGTAATTTTGGGACGAAGGGAGTATAAATATGCTGCGTACAAGAGAAACTTGAAAAATTGGTTCAAATTGGTTAACCTCCTAGGTGGGTTTGTTGGTTTGTTAAAAGATTAGTAGGAAATTATACTCCTATTCGTGAGACGGTAAAATAATAACTTGATTTAAATATTATTAGAAAATTGTACCATTATTTGTGGTACGGGGAAATGAATGAAAGTATCCCTAGATGGGTATATTAGTATATTATAAAATTGTACTTATACTTTTGGGGACGGTGAAATATTTAATTGGAATAAAAGAAAATTATCCTATTATTTATGGGACGGTAAAAGAAATGAATTGAGCTTGAAATAGTGTCTTGGGTATTGCCTAAGGGTTAGTAAAAGTATACTCCTACGCTTGGGGACGGAGATTTCTAAGCCTGGGAAAGAATTGGGGTTTGCTGAAAATTGGACCAGGCGCCCGCCCGGTTAGTGACCAGGCGCCCGCCCTTTTCCACAGAAGATTTGGGTTTCAGAAATGTTTGGATGAGCGCCCGCCCGGTCCTCCTTGAGCACCCGCCCGGTCCCTTGTTCCAACCAAAGTGTTTTAAATTTAAATTAAATTGAAAGCTTATCCCTCCTAAGGCATATAGCCTTAGTATAAGATGTCCTAGCTAGTGTTGTGAGACCTTAGGGGCATCAGAAGTGAGTCTTGAATATGATTACTCATTAAATTAAAATGAGAACTTGAGTATAAAAGGAAGAACTCTTTTATATGTCTTGAAAGTGCTATGAACAAGCACTTATGTGTTATGCTTGTCTTGGAACCTATGTCTGTGCACCTAGAGGGCACCAAATTAGTGTCTTGAGCTCGAATATCCTATGTAGGGGATTATGAACTTGTAAGTATGAGTAGTATAGCTCATTTACTTAATTTGAACTCGAAGTATTCTTGGTCTAGGTTTAGGGTACTACCCTAGATGGCCTAGATGAGTGTTGTAGAACGCTCTAGTACTGAAAAATAGTCCCTTTGTGAACAAATGAAATGTGGACTTGAATCATAATTAAATGATAACTTGAGTATAAGAGTAGTAACTCTTTTATGTGTCTTGAAGTTAATGTTTGTGTACCTTAGGGGTACCAACTAATGTCTTGAGTTTGAATGTCCTAAGAAAAGGATTGGAAATTAATACGTGAAAGATGTATAATTCATCTTCCTAGCTTGAACTTGAAGTATAAGATAATTAACTCTTGTACATGTTTAACCATCCAAAGAAATGGATTGAGAACTTGGATATAAGATGATAAAATCTTGTATATGTATTGAATGTCCTGAATGTCTTGAATGTCTTAAGATGAGACAGTAACTTGAAGTATAAGACAATAAAATCTTGTACGTGCCTTGACACCAATATATGTATATGGTAATAAACTTGAAAGAGTCTTGATGTGTATATGCAAATCTTGCATATATTTACTTGATAGAATGTGGCTTCTTGATTGATTTGGTACATGGTATGAATAACCAAAGAATTGGGTTATGGAACTAGATAGAGAATGATTAACTCTACTACATACTTGAACTTGACACGTGTATATTGGAAGTGCTATAAATAAGCACTAAAGTGTAATTGATTTAGTTTTTAATCGTGTATATACTCAATGAAGTATATAAAATATAAAGAAGATATCTTGTCTTGAAATGAGTTCCTAAAGAAAATAAGGACTAGTGTAATATGAAGATCATTCATATAATCGTGAATACTACGATTTAAATTAATAAGAATGGTTATGGAACACAATATGTGTTAGAAAATGTATTCGATTATTAACGATACATATACGTGAAGTATGACTGTGTCTAGGTACAATGTGACCTATTCTACTACGTGTTTAGAGTCTAAGGTATTGGGTTCTACTTGATAGTAAGGGTATCGTGATAGACACTTTAATGTGTTAAATGTGATTTGAATATGTACGTGCAAACTTGGCATGTGACAAAGTGATGTACCTTACTACTTGACTGAAATCTGTTATTAATGGACTCTTACTTGGATTGATCGTGTTACATGGACACCTTATGTGCCATTGTTATCTTGGTTTGTATTCGCCATAATTGCGTACGTGTACTTATATTCTCGTGAGCAGATGATACATGATTACATGGTGCATATTCTCGTGAGCACATGATACATGATTACATGGTGCATAAAGACTAGTCCACTAATATGGGACTTAGTTCTATTCTCGTAGTTCAAGTAAACATCTACTTGTGCATTCTTATGTGAGTCCAGCTGGTTCTCCTTGCTTGTTCGAAAATATATAGGTTCACGCTTGTCGCGAGAGTTGGGGCTTAAGTGACAATCGGGTCCCTATGTATTTCCGCCTGACCCCTTACTACCGGCCATAGTAAGGGCATAGCTTCCTTGGTTGGAGCAATAAGCCTGACCTAAGTGAATGCTAAACTCCTGTCTTGAACACCACGTGGATCTTGTTCTTGTGGATGACACTGGTTACCAGGTCTTCTTATATACTGCACAGCAGTTTCTTGTTCTTGTTCTTGGTTGTCCTCAGCTAGAAAAGCATCGACAACAAATGGTATTCTTGGGAGAAATAAGGAGGATTCAGGTAAAAATGCGTGATAGGCCTATGTGCATCTTGGTGAGCTGGTCTAGCCTCTCACACTACTTGACTACTTGTTACCTGATCATATCTTGAGCTTGATTACTTGTTGAGTTGGCTTAGCCTCTCCTATACTTGTTACTTGATGATACTTGATATATGTTTAGTTGAGTATCTACTTGTATTGCATGATAACATGACATATAGTTGCATGTTAATAGCTTACTGAGATTTATCTCACCCTTTATTTGTTTAATTGTTCCCCCCCCCCAGGAAAGCAGGGGATAGTACGCAGTGAGGCTCGACTTAGCTGAGAACTTACTCAGCAGCATATTCTTGTTAGAAGTTAGTGTCCTTTTATATTTTGGTAAGGACGATCTTGTATGAGTTAATAAACTCTGGGCTTGTATTGGGGTAGTATTTGTTGTCCCTAGACAGTTCTTGATGCCAGCTTATTTGCTAGGCATGTCTTCCGCTGTATGTAACCTTGTTTGGTTTTAATTTTCTTGGTCTAGAACTCGTTGTGAGCTATCTTAGCTCCTTATTCTTGAGTAGATATAGCATGTCAGTTTGTTTCTAACAGGTATTGTTCCTGTTTCCCGTTAGTTTCTTGTTCTTGTTAGTACGCGCACCAGGTTCGAGGTTCTATTAGGGGATCCCGGGACTTGGGGCGTGTCAAAAGGCTCCAGGTTTCTTAAGCAATGTGAAGTTGAAGCTGGGTATAGCTTCAACGGGGCTTGGAGAATAGGGGAGGAGGACGGCACTACCATGATCGAGGTGAGCACTAGGAAGACACTAAGGATGAGTTGAAGACGGACATGGGGATGATATACGCGGTTGATCTCTAAGTGGGAGATTGTTGAAGTAGAGATCCTTAAAGAAACAAAAAGAAGAAAATCAGACTGCAGGCGAGCGGGTGCCTGGTACTGACCAGGCGGGCGCCCGAGGTGGGCAGAAGGTTTCAGCCGTCTGGATTTTAATTCAGGCGGGCGCTTTCCCTATACTAGGCGGGCATCTGGTACCCCGATCTGGTTTCGGGGAATTGCAGTATTATCGGGTTTTCTCTTATGTTTAGGTTTAAGTCTTATTCTAGGGTGCATATATAAGCAATGTTCTACCCCCATACTTATTGTAACTCAGATTTAACATATTATAGTGCAAGATTCTGACTTGGTAGTGCCCCCAGACGTAGTCAAACATATTGATGAACTGGGCAAACAATTTCTTGTGTTCTTTTGTCTTTTGCTTTGGTTTTTTATTTCTTGTGCTTGTTTGTGGTGCTGGGTTTTCTTGCGATTTGCTTGGGTGTTGGGAGGGCTTTTCCACAACACCAAGATCGCTGATCAATCCCTTCAACCATATTCCTTCCTTATCGGACTCTGTCAATGCCATGTATTCTGCTTTTGTTGTAGACAATATCACTGTCGCCTGCAATGTAGCCTTCCAACTGACAACTGACCCACCAAGCGTGAATACATATCCGGTCATCGATCTTCTTGTATCAACATCACCTGAATAGTTCGAATCTGAGAAACCCTCGAGTGCACATTCTGTTCCACTTCTATAGATGAGACCGACATCACTGGTACCTCGAAGGTACCTAAAGATCCGCTTCACAACCTGCCAATGTTCCTTACCCGGATTACCCATGAACCGGCTAACAACACTAACTGCCTGTGCAAGATCTGGCCTAGTGCACACCATAGCATACATCAAACTACCAACTGCACTAGCATAGGGTATTCGAGCCATATACTCTTTCTCCTCAGCTGATTTTGGCCCAAACGCGACTGACAACTGTGCATTCGCTGCAATCGGAGTATCAATAGCCTTAGCTGTCGACATTACAAACCTCTCTAAAAATTTCTTGATGTGACCTTTATGGGATAAGAACAGTTTCCGTTTGGCTCTATCTCTATAAATCTCCATACCCAGAATTTTCTTCGCGTTACCAAAATCCTTCATCTCAAACTCTGCGGCGAGTAAGCCTTTTAGCTTTTGAATCTCTGACTTCTTGACTGCTGCTATCAACATATAATCTACATAGAGCACCAAATAGATGTACGACCCATATACCAACTTATTGTGATACACACAACAATCATAGGGTCTCCTCGTGTATCTGATCTCTGTCATATAGCTGTCAAATCTCTTGTATCACTGCCTAGGCGACTGCTTAAGTCCATACAAGGACTTCTTCAACCTACAAACTTGATCTTCCTTACCAGGAACTTGGAATCCTTCCGACTGTGTCATGTATATCTCGTCCTCCAACTCTCCATTCAAGAAAGCTGTCTTGATGTATAGTTGCTCAAGCTCCAAATCCCTCTGTGCTACTATTGCTAGCAATACTCTGATCGAAGTGTGTCTGACCACTGGTGAGAAGATCTCATTATAGTCCACCCCTTCTCTCTGTGTGAAACCCCTTGCAACAACGCGATACTTGATCCCTTCTGCCGGTGACATCCTTTCATTTTTCTTGAAGATCTACTTGCAAGTCACAGCCTTTCTGCCATCTGGCCTTGTGGTCAACTCTCAATTCTGATTCTTGTGAAGAGACTCCATTTTATCAGCCATAGCCGCATACCACTGAGATGACTCTAAACATGTAACTGCTTCCTTGAAAGTAGAAGGTTCCGTAAGATCGGGCTCTACTTCCTCATCAACTTGCAGTGCATAAGACACCAAGTCTTCAAATCCATACCTCTCAGGAGACTTCCCGAAATTAGATCTTCTATACCTTCCTTGTGCTAACCCATGTTCCTCGGGAACTGAACTTGAACTTTCTGGTGCTTCAGTCTCTGTCTCTATTGGTGGATCCTGATCAACATCTGACTGTGGGACAACTAACTTTTCAGTATCTTGTTGCTCTACCTGTTTTTCAACATCTGACTGTGGGACAACTAACTCTTTTGTATCTTATTGCTCCACCTGTTTATCAACACCGCCAACACTTCAAACAATCGTGGTTTTACCAGTCCATACCTCATAGGGAACGATGAGGCCAATACCGGCATGAGCTCCACGATTAATCAAGTAGCATGTTGTACTAACCGCTTATGCCCAGAAACATTTAGATAACCCTGCTTTGGAGAATGCACCACGCTCTCGCAAGCAATGTCTGATTCATCCGTTCGGCTACACCATTCTGCTGTGGCGTGCCTCTGATGGTGAGATGTCTAGAAATCTCCACCTCTCTGCAAAACAAATCGAACTCAGTACTGCAGAACTCCAAACCATTATCTGTCTGGAGCTTCTTGATCTTCTTCTCTGTCTGGTTCTCCACTACCGTCTTCCAGTCCTTGAAATTCCTTAGAGCCTCATTCTTGTGCTTCATGATAACCACCCAAGTCCTCCTCGAATAATCATCAACCATAGACAAGAAATATCTGTGCCCCTTAGAAATTCCTGACGTGAAGCTCCCCAACACCCTGAGTGGATGTAATCCAGAACGCCTTTTGTGTTATGTATGCCCTTGGGAAAACTATTACGCTTCATCTTCCCTAGCATACAATGCTCACAAAACTTAAGATCCTTGATCTTATGGCCACACAGAAGATCTCTTTTAGTCAACTCATGCATCTCCCGAGTGCTCACGTGACCGAGTCTGATGTGCCACAGCTTAGACATATCTCCCTCGTTCACCTCTGATGATTCAACTATAGCCGACCCTGCAAGTGTCTTTCCTTGGAGGAAATACAAGGAGCCCCACTTAAGGCCTCTCAGTATCACTTCTGAACCGTTACAGACACTAACTGCTCCACTTTTACCTTTGAAACTAAACCCTTTGATGTCTAACTGACTAAGAGAAATCAGATTCTTCGTCATAAGCGGAACGTGTCGAACCTCGTTCAAAGTGACAAACCTACCATCATGAGTCCTGACCTTGATCAAACCAATACCGACAACCTTGCAGACTGAACTGTTGGCCATGCTTATATCACTGCCAACTATCTGCCTATAATTAGTAAACAATTCTCTCCTAGGACTGATATGGTAAGAGCTCCTGAATCAAGAATCCAAGCATCAGATGCGCGTGTTGATTCTGATTTAACTAGAGCATAATCCTCTTCTGAACTGCTATCTTTGGCCATCATGGCCTCTGCTCTGACTGGTGCCTTGCCTTGCTTCTTTTTGGGACAATCTAATTTCCAATGCCCCTTCTCCTTGCAGAAATTACAGATATCCCCAGGTTTCGGACCCTTCTTGTGTGAAGAATTACCTTTATTGTTCTTCTTCCCACTAGAACCCCTGTTACTACTACTAGCAACCAAACCGGATGACTGGGTACATGCCTCATTCTCACTCGCCTTTCGGCGTAACTCCCTCGTCTTGAGAGAAGTTTTAACTTTCTCTAGAGAGATACCATCTTCACGGTTTATGCACGAATCGACATAATGTTCATAAGACATAGATAAAGATACTAAAAGCTGCAACGCTGCATCCTCGTCATCCACAATAACTCATATATTACGCAGTTCAAGTAATGCAGAAGTAAATCTGTCAAGATGATTATTTATGGGCGTACCTTTGGTCATACGACAATCATACAGCTTCTTCTTCAGGTATAAATTGTTGGTCAATGAACGTGTCATGTACATATCTTCCAACTTTAACCAAAGATCGCTTCCAGAGTCTGTTCCTGCAACATTGGTTAGTATCTCATCATCCAACTGTCTGATGATCTTGGCGTGAGCCTTCTGATCTAACTTCTTCAACGCTGCTTCCTCCTTGGCGGCTGCTTGTTTGTCCTTCTCTGACCCTTTTGTGGTGATTATCTCCAACGGTTCCCATAAATCTTTGTCTATCAAAAAAGCCTTCATCTTGATCTGCCAGAGAGAAAAACTATTCTTCCCATTGAACTTGTCGATCGAATCTTCTCATTGACCCATCTTCTCGTTCTCTGCAGCGGAATCCCTGAACCTCTAACCACGAACCAAAGCTCTGGTACTACCAGAGTTCTGATACCACTTGTTAGATCAATAAACAAGACTTGATATGAAAAGCAAGCAATCACAAGAACACATATTTACGTGGTTCACCAACTTGGCTACGTCCACTGGGAGGGGAGAGAATATTATTATCAATCTGGAGAAACGATTACAAGATCACACTATTACTGCTGCATGAATTTTGATCACAAAATTCGTAACTGTGCAACTGTAGAATTACAGATCTCTATGAGCACTCTAATTCGTCTTACTTTGATCTAAACTAATGGCATCTATTTATGCCAGTTAAAATCTATCTCAAAATCTGCTAGGAACTTGGTATTCTAGTCCAAAATTGACTGGAAAACCTTCCTTCTGCTGAACTGCGAAAACCTAATCGAAACTGGAGTCTGGGGCCTTGATCCGGCCGGGTATAGCCCTTGGTCCGGTCGGACCCTTCACTGGTCCGGGCGGGTACCTCCTATAGCCCGGGCGAACCTACCTCCTTTCAATGATCCTTGATTTCCGACGTGCTCCGTCCCGGAATTACGAAATTCTTCTGTTGTTTAATCCTTTAACTTGGCGTCCTAAATTCAAAGGCATTAACCCAACACCGCGTTTACCGCCAATACTTGTATAAACTTTTTCAGGCAATCATAAAAATTCATATCACACAAGATGAGAAAAAAGATAGAAAAAAAAAAGGTCAGATTCTCATGAGCATAGAAATGATAATGTGACAACACATGACACAATGAAATTTATAATGGTGGTTCCCCATACAAAGCACATATTTACCCCAAGTATAGATATGTACTGAAACAAAGGTGGCCAAAGTAACTGCAAAATCACAAACACATGCCTTGTGCCATCCTAAAATTGGGTCTAACTATCCCTTTCTTTCTGTTTGTCACTCTTTTCTTTAACATCTTTCAATAAAGATGGTCATATAGTACACATACATACTAATTTTACCTAACTCGATCGGACCCTCTTCCCCACCACTCCACAATTGTATGATATTGTCCGCTTTGGACCAGCTCACACGGATTTGTTTTTGGGTCATTTCCCAAAAGGCCTCATACTAATGGAGTGTGTGGACACCTTTATATACTAGGCAATTCTTCATTCAATTGCCGATGTGTGGGACTTTGGTTGACACACCAACACACGACACCACCTCTCAACTCATTTACGTATATACCCCCTCTCCCGGCCTCCTAAAAGCCACCATCAGAAACTTTAATGAAGAAAATTTCACGCGGAAATAAAAGAAAAAGAGGATGGAATTACTGAGCACGAGTCAAAAGCTTACAACCAAGCGTAACCCCAGCTCTAATATAACCCTTTTCGGTTTTTCATTTTGTTTCTTTTGATTTTTTTCGTTGCCAGCCAATATGTGGGGATTGCAATATGATCAATGTCTATGTACAATGTACCCAATCCAAGTTTACAGACATACTCTGATGAACCCTGACTTTTTGGATATACCTCTTATATTGTCCATATGCCCAAAATATACGGCCTATATACTTATCCCCTATACAAAAGGTGGGAACCCCCAAAAGAACAAAATATACCCTTTATCTCTCATAGTATATTAACGGCATAAATAGATTGCGTAATTCTTTGCCATATGATCACTGGAGTTTGTACTATGCAGTATATGTACTTACTATATTTCATAAGATTAGTACTTTTGACATATGCTCGTGTATATTTTGATCGCGTGTCTTGTGTAAAGCTCTTTCTCCAAATAATTCAGTCTAACTAATTTAACTTGGTTCATTGGGCTGATGAAAGCTCGAGTTTAGTCTACATAAAAAATTGATATTCATTTTGGAACGGAGATATATATTACTCCATCTGTCCCTAAATGAGTGTCAATTTTCAAGAAATCTTTGTCCCCAAATGAGTGTAGTTTTTGAACATAACTTTCTCCCTAAACGTTTTTTTTCGAAAATTTTTTCACCGGTTTCTTTTTACGTGCAAAACTAAAGGTTTGGAAAGGAGATTATAAGATTATATATGAATCGTTGTTACCAAATTGTTAAAAAAGTTGAGATTTTCAGTGTCCCTTAAAATGGAATTTGGACACTCATTTAGGGACAGAGGTAGTAATATATAAGCAAGCAACCCTGTCTATGAAAATGCTTATGAAGGTACTGACAGGCACATGCTACCAACCCATTTCAGTACAGAAGGATATGATAAAAATTGTAACTGAATGAATGGGATGGGAAGAGGTTACATGATTGCTTACTTTTGCAGTCAAATCCAAGTGAAAACTCCCTTGCTAAATTATTGCACTATATATTCAAGTGGTTAGGATATGCATGATTTTGAGTTTGTCAGGTGCTTTCAAAAGTTCTTCAAATACATGTAATCATGTACTAATTCCTTACAACATTCTACTTAAGGAAATTAATCAAACCCTGCATCTACGAATTCGTTGATACGCCGCAGAAGACAGTGTAAATAAATGTCATATCTGTTAGTTTTGGATATGGACATAGAGATTAATATTGTCATCCTGAAACCGGCCGTCCATATTACAAAAGAGGCAGACGTGACACTTATTCCAAAATGACCGTTCCCTAATGGAGTACAATATTTATTATATTTGCTCGTTTTCACCTAATTTTCATACAATGCACTCGCAATGAAACAAGCAGGGCCGGCCCAAGGGGGAAGGTGGGGCGCCCGCTCAGGGCCCTTGCCGGGATAGGGGCCCAAATTTTTTATAGCATGTATATATATATATATATATATCTTTTTTACGAAAAAAAAACAAAATTATCACTAATTCTTTCTTAAAGAAATAAAAGAAACTCAGGTGACACATTTTATTAGTTCATTTTTATGCAAAGAAGTCCCAAGAAAAAAAAAATACACAAAAAATGCTTATTTTATTTGAGAAAAAAAATCAACCAAGGACAACTACATATATAACTTTTGGGGCCTTCATATTCCCTCATTCATATTATATTTGAGCCCTCATACTTTGGGGGCCTTCATATTCCCTTATTTTAATAACTCAAAGAAAATTTATTTTTTCTTGTGACAAATTTAAGTAGAAATGAAAACATCTTTGTATGACATAGATATGTATAATCTTCTTTGGAGTAATTTTTTTAGTACTCATATTCTTATTATATTATTTTATTTTTGGTGAACATAATTTAATGGCAAAACTGCACCAAAAATCACTCAACTATGACCACTTTGGGTATTTGGTCACTAAACTAATTTCCTTTTGAAACAACACATTCAACTTATTTATTTTTGCATCCATAGTCACTATCACTAACTCCGTTAGTTTTTTGGCGTTAAATAGTCATGTGCCAATGCACATGACTTTTTTTAAGGGTATTTTAGGTAGTTCACTTTAAGCTAGAATATAAAGGTTAAACTTGTTTCAAATAAGTCCCTGATCAATTGTTTTTCACCACTTTAGCTATTGATGTTAAGGAAACTAAACAAATGCACCCACATTTGTTAAGTAGACTAACTCCCTCTCTTCATCTTCCCAATCACCGGTCAATCTCTAGCACCCACACGCCACCGGCTACCACCGCCACTAGAAACAACCTACAATTTGAACAAACATAAACAAATGAACTCCAAAAATTTAGGTTAAATTAATAAACTTGTCACCCCTTTCAAATGAAAACTCAGATCTTGAGAGAAAATAAAGATATGGGAAGAAGGCACATCAGATCTGGGCTGTTTCTGGGGAGATAGAAAGGAGACGGCGATGTATTTCACGGTAATGGTAGACGCCGGCGGTAGGGGAAGAAGCGATTTCGACTCCCATTGCTCGATTAAGACCAACTTTCGACCGCACTTAGAGTCGATTGAGGGAGGAAATGGGATTTTCTGTGGGGTTTGATGAGTTGGGCGAGAAAATTTCCCAACCCAGTTATATCATCTTCGCCGGAAAAACTGACTAGGTGGATTCTCGGCTCTCAAATTGGGCGGTCTATTCCCATTCTTATTCCAGTTGAAGTTCTCCTTACCCATGAGTATATCGTCGTCAGTGAGAAACTCCGGCGGTCACCAAAACTCAACGTCTTTGAGGACCTCAACCGTCAGTGTGTGTGTGTGAGAGAGAGAGAGAGAGGGAGAGAGAGGGAGAAGTTAAAGAAAGTGACCGAGAAATGTTGTTGGAATGGCGGCCAGAGGAGGGGAGGGTTGGGAGCTGACCGGCAATGGGGAAAGGGACGGGAAAGAGAGCGTACATGTGGGAACGGGAGAGGGGCGGCGGACAGTGGGAAAGTGAGAGGTAATTAGGGTTTTTTATTTTTCCTTTTCATAATTCAAGCCTTATAGATTTTGATTTTAAAAATTTAACCCTACAGTTTGGTTTTTCGTTATTTAGATTTGATTACCTAAAATACCCCTACAAATTTAGTCACATGCGATGCACATGATCATTTAACGGGGAAAAACTGACGGGGTTAGTGATAGTGACTACGGATGCAAAAATAAATAAGTTGGATGTGTTGTTTTAAAAGGAAATTAGTTTAGTGACCAAATACTCAAACTGGTCATAGTTGAGTGATTTTTGGTGCAGTTTTGCCTAATTTAATCTTATCTTTTGCAAGAGTTTTTAAGACACTTTTATATATTTATTTAATATGTTCTTTTGAAAATTTTGAGACGTTATATGTATATTTTTTTCATCATGTTTTTGTTGTACATATTTTTTTCCTTTTATAATTTTACTGGGTTTTATATATTTTCTTACTATTTTTATGATAAAAATTTATAGGTTTGATTATAACCTTTAATTTATCTGTTATTATGCTAATTTCAATCATTTTATCTTACAATTATTTTATACTTAAATACAAATTTAAAGTACAAGATAACACAAAAAAATAATTCTGCTAGTAAAAAACAGGAGTTTTGAAGGAGAAAAAAAAAAGATTTATAAAAAGCCGTTCATTGTTTCAAAAAGAGTAAGGGCCCTTCATTGGACCTCGCCCAGGGCCCCAAAAAAGCTAGGAACGGCCCTGGAAACAAGATTATCATTTAGGCATTTTTGTATCAGTGTTGTGAAAAATGTTTATATATATATATATATATATATATATATATATATATATATATATATAGGTAGGTGCTCAAATGAGAACCTAAATATCATGAGAACCATGAGAACCAAGGATAGCCATTGGATTAGACACAAATCAATGGTTTAGATTACCTTTTTAGTTTAAAAATTCGGTGGCATTCTTGTAATTAGGTTGACAGACAAAGGGAATGGCAAAATACCATGTGTGTTCTAGAATTTGCCACGTCATCACCCAAAATTTCCCTAAATTTTCAAAATTAAATATCTCATTAACTACAAATCGAAAAAATAATCTGAGAACACTGATTTTTTTGTCTCGACGAGACGAATCAAACTACATCCCTGAAGATAGGGTTTTGAAAAAATAATATTGAACAACGTCTAATTTTTAAAATACGCTTAGATACAATATGTGTTTGCCTATTGTATCTAACTGCATTATTATGAACATTGTATTGAATACAAATAGTTATTTAGCTATTGTATCTAACAGCAATGTGTCAACATTGGTGTTGGATACAATAGGTGTTTGCCTATTGTATCTAACTGAATTGTTATGAACATTGTTGTTGGATACAAATAGCTATTTAGCTATTGTATCTAACAGCAATGTGTCAATATTGCTGTTGGATACAATATGTGTTTGCCTATTGTATCTAACTGAATTGTTATCAACATTGTATTGGATACAATAGCTATTTAGCTATTGTATCTAACAGCAATGTGTCAACATTGTATTGGATACAATGTTCATAACAATTCAGTTAGATACAATAGGCAAGCACCTATTGTACCCAACAGCAATGTTGACACATTGCTGTTAGATACAATAGCTAAATAGCTATTTGTATCCAACATCAATGTTCATAACAATTCAGTTAGATAAAATATGCAAACACCTATTGTATCCAACAGCAATTTTGATACATTGCTGTTAGATACAATAGCTACATAGCTATTTGAATCCAACAGCAATGTTCATAACAATTCAGTTAGATACAATAGGCAAACACCTATTGTATCCAACAGCAATGTTGACACATTGCTGTTAGATACAATATCTAAATAGCTATTTATATCCAATACAATGTTCATAACAATTCAGTTAGATACAATAGGCAAACACCTAATGTATCCAACAGCAATGTTGACACATGCTGTTAGATACAATAGCTAAATATCCATTTGTATCCAATACAATGTTCATAACAATTCCGTTAGATACAATAGGCAAACACCTATTGTATCCAACAGCAATGTTGACACATTGCTGTTAGATACAATAGCTAAATAGCCATTTGTATCCAATACAATGTTCATAACAATTCCGTTAGATACAATAGGCAAACACCTATTGTAACCAACAACAATGTTGACACATTGCTGTTAGATACAATAGCTAAATAACTATTTGTATCTAACAGCAATTTTCATACACATTGTTATCGGATACACTAGCTACTCCCCTGTTGTATGCAATGCGATATTCATATCAATACAATTAGATACAATAGCAAACACCTATTGTATCCAACATCAATGTTGACACATTGCTATATAGATACAATAGCTAAATAGCTATCGTATCCAATACATTGTTCATAACAATTCAGTTAGATACAATATGCAAACGCCTATTGTATCCAACAGCAATATTGACACATTACTGTTAGATACAATAGCTAAATAGTTATTTGTATCCAATAGCAATGTTCATAACAATTCAGTTAGATACAATAGGCAAATACCTATTGTATCCAATATCAATGTTGACACATTGCTGTTAGATACAATAGCTAAATAGTCATTTGTATCCAATACAATGTTCATAACAATCCAGTTAGATACAATAGGCAAACACCTATTGTATCTAAGCGTATTTTAAAAATTTGTCGTTGTTCAATATTATGTTTTCAAAATCTATCTTCAGGGATGTAGTTTGATTCGTCTCGTCGAGACAAAAAAATCAGTGTTCTCGGATTATTTTTTCGATTTATAATTAATGAGATATTTAATTTTGAAAATTTAGGGAAATTTTGGGTGATGACGTGGCAAATTCTGGAACACATGGTATTTTGCCCTTCCCTTTGTTTGTCAACCTAATTACAAGAATGCCAGCGAAGTTTTAAACTAAAAAAGTAATCTAAACCTTTGATTTGTGTCTAATTCAATGGCTATCATTGGTTCTCATGGTTCTCATGTAATTGAGTTCTCATAAGAGCATGACCCTATATATATATATATATATATATATATATATATATATATATATATATATACTCCCTCTGTCCCGCCCGACTTAGGATTTTTGGTCAAGCAATTTATACTTTGACCAACAATTTGAACAAAAATAATTATCTTAATAAAAATCTAAAAATAGTTATTTAGTTTATTATTAATCGTGATACAATAACAAGTTTTAAATTTTTATTAGCATCATTATATTTCTTCAAATATTTGGTCAAAGTATAAATTGTTTGACCAAGAATCCTAAGTCGGGTGGGACGGAGGGAGTATATATATACACACACACACTATACTATACTCCATCTAACTTATTTTAAACTTCAAATTCAAAGTTAAAATGATCCACTTTATTGCATTTTTACCAAGAGTTTGTAGAAAATTGATTATCTTAATGAAAAACTAAAATTTATTATGAAACTATAAACTAATGGTGAATTTATAACAAGTATTAGAATGTCATTATGATAGTTTTTTTTTTTTTTTTTTTTTTTTGTAATTTAAAGTTGAAGTATAATTGAGTTGATAATTTTCGCATTAACTTTGAAGTTTAAAATGAGACGGAATATTATTTTCGAAAAAAGGGGAACTTATTTTAGAACCTAAAGCGTAGAGTAGTAGAATAAAATCAGAAAATATTGAGGGACCCAATCTTCTCCATCACTATCATGGGCACCAATTATGTTGAAGTTCTTACAAGATTTTCTCAATGTTTGGACAACTATGGAGGAATTTATATCCATGACATAGCAGTTGTAGAGCTAATTATGGAGCAAAGGATCAGTAGTGGAAACCTGCCTACCATTCATTCATTCTCAAGGCGACATTTTCAAAAATATTGATGTGTATTTGACTATGTGGACATCACTGTCTAGTACTCCCTCTCTAGCGGAAATAACCTCTGTAGGGGAAATAAATGTCATCTTTTTTTTTCATTATTATGAAAAAAATTTAAGCAATTAATTTACGTTAATTTAATTATTTTAAAAAAATTATATATTTTTTATTTTTACACCATTATAAATACTATCTATAACAATTTATCAATTTATATTAAAATAACTAAATTAGCTTAAAATTATTGCTAAAATTTCGTTCATACAAACTTAAAAAAAACCACATTTAATAAGGGCCTGCCTATTAAACAACAACACACTAAAAACCCATATCAGGCAGGCCTGCAGTGTTCATGGGCCTTGGACTGCCATAATTTTCAGGCAAAATCTCATGTGAGACCGTCTCATGTGAGACCGTCTCACCATGTGAGACGGATTCTCCAGGGGTCAAAACCCGCCTACCCACGCCTGCTCCAGCAGTCCTCCCGCCCACCAGCCATTCCCTCCTTACAGCTTGCGCCACGTGTCATTCCTTAAAAAAAACCATAACTTTAAAATGCTATATCTTGAGATTTTGATGTCGAAAAAAATATCTAAAAATACCGTCGTGTTCGTCTCGACGAGACGATCAAACTAGATAGGTCATGATATGGTTTGATTTTTTTTTTTTTTAAAAAAAACATACTCCCTCCGTCCCAAAATGATCTTCACACTTTTTTCGACGTTACTATGAAGGAACTTTGAGCAATGATTTGATTAAATTATCATAATGAAAATCTAAAACTTGTTATTGATATACCATCAACAATAGATTGAATTTCCAAATAATAGTTTTGTAAAAAAATATTTACCAAAACAACAACCCTAAAAACTTATTTACCAAAGTAACACTTTTTGCTAAAACCGGAAGTGGGGTTTCCGGTTTTAATGTTGAATCCGGAAGTCCCACTTCCGGAATTGACTTTTTCCTTTCTTTTTTTTTTAAAAAAAAATCGGAACTGGTATTTCCGGTTTTAAGTTTTGTTTTTTTTTTTTTTTTTTTTTAAATAACAAAAAACTGCCTTTTTTTTTTTTTTTTTTTTTAAATGTGTGTGTACCTGTGTGATTCTATCTTGGTTTACAATTTTGTTTTTTTACTTGTATGCAGTACCATTCCCTCCGTCCCAAAATGATATTCACGTTTGATTATTCAAACTTTTTAAGGATATAAAAACTTGCTTCACTAGCCATGTTTACTTTATACACTTTTTAAGCCTAAATCATAGAAATATGAAGAATTTTTTGGGACAACGAAAAATAGCAAATGAGAAGATCATTTTGTGGGACGGAAGGAGTATTATTTAAAAACCAACCCACCCAGGAGAAGGCATTGGGAAAGAAAAAAAAAGAAAGAAAAGAAGAAAAGAAACCCTTCCCATTATCATTTCTCTTTCACCATCTGACACACAATACATAAAATTCTAAAATATTACAAAAATTTGTGCACAAGTTTATTTATTTATTTCCTATGTGACCGGGATGTGGTCACTGAATAATTGGATTTATGTATTAATGTTGGATTTGTGGACAAGTTTATTCTATCCTATAAAATCAACGTTCTCCAATCATTTTTTATAAAAAAAATAATAATCATTTCTTCTTTTTTCCCCCTATGCCTTCTCCCTTTCTCTTTGCTTGCATGGGTGGGTTTTTAAAGAATTTTAAAAATCCAGATTTCGGAAGAAAAAAAAAAAGCCAAATCAATTTTCGGTGGTGGGGTTTTAATGTTTTTTGTTATTTCAAAAAAAAAAAAACTTAAAACCGGAAATACCAGTTCCGGATTTAAAAAAAAAAAAAAAAATTCGCGAAAAAAAAAAAAGAAGAAAAAGTCAATTCCGGATTCAACATTAAAACCGGAAACCCCACTTCCGGTTTTAGCAAAAAGTGTTACTTTGGTAAATAAGTTTTTAGGGTTGTTGTTTTGGTAATTATTTTTTAAAAAAGCTATTATTTGAAAATTCAATCTCAACAATACTATCAATAACAATGTTTAGATTTTCATTATTATAATTGAATCAACTTAAAATCATTGCTCAAAGTTCCTTCGTGGTAACGTCGAAAAAAGTGTGAAGATCATTTTGGGACAGAGGGAGTACTTTTTAACACACAAAAAATCTGGGCTGCTCGTCTCTTGAGATGTAACACTTTGTTCTGATAAAAGTAACAGTTTCATCTTCAAAAACTAACACTTTTACTTTCAAATGTAACATCAGTTTTGGAAGAAAATTTAAATAGTTTGATAGTTTTTATTGTTAGAAAAAGTAATATTTGAAGTGTAACAGAATGCATATATGATTATAATTTTCTATATAAATGAATATAACATTTTTTTTTAGTAAATGTTACTTTTTTTGTTTTAAAAAAGAGTAAAAATTCATGTATATAATCGGGTTTGCATTTCTATTGAATGTAAAACCCTAGAAAAGTGTTACAATTGAGAAAGAAAAAGGTTATATTCATTTATTATAAAATGTAACATTACTTTAGTTGTTAATCTTATGTTATCTTTAATCTATTTCAGCAAAATTGTGGTACATTTTTGAAAAAAAAAGTGTTACATATGAGAAAAAAAATGTTACATTTCTTTATAAAAAGTGTTACTTTTGCTGACGAGCAAAAATTAGTAGGAAAAAAAAAAAAAAAAAAACTTGGCGCGGCTCGGCGGCTTGGCTGTGAGCCGTCTCAGGAGTCCAGCCCTAATTTTCAGGAGTGTCAATATAACCCTAACACATTTGTATGTATCTGAGTAGCGGTCTGCTTAATAACTGGCAGATCTATACTAGTCCTTGTCCAAAATGATTTTTACGCTTTTCTCGACATTATTTCGAAAGTACTTTGACCAATGATTTTAGGTTGACTCACTTGTACTAATGAAAATCTAAAATTTGTTATTGACACACCATCAACAAGAGTGTGTTTTGGACTAGTTCCAAGTTATAAAAAATCATGTTTTTAACCCTTAAACCTCAAACCCTAAACCTTAAACCTTAAACCCTATAAAAACAAGACCTTTTATAACTTATGGAGAAATAAGTTTCCCCCAAAATTTTCTCCATCAACAATACTATATAAATAACAAGTTTTGGATTAGGATAATTAAATCAACAAAAAATTAATGCTCAAAGTTCTTTCGTAGTAACATCGAAAAAAGTGTGAGGATCATTTTGGGACGGAACGAAGGGAGTATTAGTGATTAAATAAATTTGTTCATTCAACTGATTTTTGGATTATGATTGATAACTACGTTTTTCATTATTTAGCTTTTCCCAATCAATTAAGAGTTGTTAGATTTAGTTAAAGGTATAACAATCAAAAGTCCCGTAGCTCAGTTGGTTAGAGCGTTGGTCTTATGAGCCGAAGGTCGCGGGTTTGAGCCCCGCCGGGACTATTATAATTTAATATTTTTTTTATTTTTTGCAAACTTGTATTTTTTTGATTTTTTTGCACATCTAACAACTTGAGTTTACTATTATAACTTAATATTTTTTTTTTATTTTTTGCAAACTTGTATTTTTTGATTTTTGCATATTCTTTCGCACTTGAAATCATTTTTGCACATCTAACAACTTGAGTTTCTTTTAAACTCTTTCCCACTCATTTTCCCTATTCTAACACATTGACGCTCAATGCAGTAAATGTGGTTGGCAACTTATAAAACAAGTCTAATACCGATATATCTATATTTTTGCAATTAATTTTCTCATAACATATGCTCTCTACTACAACCAACTAGCAAATTTTTCATCATCCAAAAAAAGAAATGTAACAAATGCACCCAATTTAGCCAACTTTACAAAAATGCTTACATTTTACTGTCATTTAACCGTAAATTGATCGCATCTAAACAAACTGGTGAAAGCGATCATGATGGACCAACATTTCATTTTGTGTAGACTGAAACCAATCTCATAAAAAAAAAATGTACATAAAAACAAGAAATGTTCCAAACAAGATAAAATTAAATTAAATTAAGGTTCCAGTCAAATTAGGAAATATGGAAAATGTACATACCTAATTAATTAGGCCATTTTTGCCCTACTTTTTTTCCAACCCCTTTAGCCCTACTCCTTTCTTCTTCATCAAAATTGTCAACAACGCAAACATTATTGAGACCGCGACCACCCCCCACTAGGGATGGCCAAATCGGACCGGAACCGGAAAATCGGACCGGAACCGAACCGAAAAAGCCCGGAACCGGAGCAAACCGGGGAGTAAACCGGAACCGGAGTAACCGGAACCGTAAGTTATCCGGGCCGGTTCAGGTTCACATTGATGAGACCGAGCCTTCTGGGCCGGATGCTCGCCGGTCTAGAATCAATGCGATCTAACGCGCCCGAACCGGACCTGAACTCTGGAGGCCTAACCGACAAGGAACGCGGGCTAGTAAGCCCGAGAGGATTTATCTCCTGATGAATATGCCCGAGTTGACTCTGCCTCCCGTCATCCTGAGGAGCCCGTAGTGCCCAGCTGGCACAAACGTACGCGAGGCGTCACCTAACCGTACCTGACACACCATAACGGTTGGTGATGGAACCATGCTTCCCTGACAGACACGCCACCTTCCCAGCCACTCTCCTGACCGATCCACTGGGGACTCGCCACGTGTCCCCCCAGTACCAGGGTGGTTAGTACCTTGTGCAGGTTTCTTTCCCTTGGTCTATATATACCCCTTTCGCCCATGAGAGAGGTACGTGCTCTATCCTATTCACACACACAAGGTCTTCATTGAACCTTCTTCCTAGGTTTTCCTCAGAGATCTTACTCTCACACCCGAGGGCCTAAATTCCAACCCGGCCTTGGTCTTAACGGTGTTCTTGTTTGTGTTGTGATCAGGATCAAGAGACAGCAAAGTTGGAGTTCTATCTCCGTGACCCCAGAAATCTAGGGCGTCATCACACATAAATGGCGAACCGGACCGGACAGAACCGTAAAGGGGGGTCCGGAACCGGATTGTGCCAAACCGGAACCGGAACCGGGGTAAGCGCGGGCCGGTTAAGGGTCACCCATATGCCGAACCGGAACCGACGTTTCCGAACCGGAACCGGGCCCGGAACCGGTTTTGGCCATCCCTACCCCCCCACCACTCCACATTAGTATGATATTATCCGCTTTGGGCCCAGCCCGCACGGATTTGTTCATGTTATATTACAACCTGAACATCTTTCACTACTTTATACTCCCTTTGTCCCTAAATAAGTGTCCATTTTCAAAAAATCTTTGTCCCAAAATGAGTGTTTTCTTTTAATATAACTTTGTCCCTAAATGTTTTTTTTCGAAATTTTTTTCACCGGTTTCTTTATACGTGCAAAACTAAATGTTTGGAAATGAGATTGCAAGATTATATATGAAACTTTGCTAGCAAATTGTACATAAAGTTGAGATTTTCAGTGTCCCTTAAAATGAAATTTAGACATTCATTTAGGGACAGAGGTAGTACTATGAAAAATCTCTCCGATCTTGACCCGTCAAACGGGAAATCACAGTCACCGTCAAGTTGGTGAACCTGTATCTCAGAAAGAAAAAGATTGTTTCTTTGGATGGATTTGTGGTGGAGGCGGCGGTGGTGCGGTGGTGGAGGCGGCGGCCATGGCTATTAGTGTTCCCCGTTGGGATTTAGAGGAGGGAAAGGGCGTTTTGTCAGTTGAACGTTTAGAATTTTCCTATCCAGTAGTAGGAGACAATAGCTTATTAGATTTCGACACGTGGGCTTTAAATTGGGCTTAATTCGTAACCTAGTTGAAAACTGGACCCTGACCGCTCCCACAATTGGGTTTTAAATTGGGCTTAATTCGGTCCACTAAATTTTTTTAATTGACTTTTCACCCGGTCCGATCTCAATAAATAATACTACATCCGCCCCAGCTCAATGCGCACTGTTTGATTTTTTTGGTCAATTTGACTGAACTTTAAGCTTAATTTTATGAAAATCTATGTATCTCTATGCAATTTTGAAAGATGTTGTTGATACTATTTCTAACAATAAAACAATAATAACTTTTAAAATTGTACAATAATAGCTAGATTTTCACAAAATAATGGTCAAAGTTCGAATGAATTGACCACATGAACAGTAAAAGTGCACATTGAGCTGGGACGGAGGTAGTAAGTGAGACAAGTGACTTTAACTTTGCCACAATGTTAGGAGTCAAATAATTTCACAATTTTTTCTTAGCTATTAAAAACTGATTGCATGTTGAATTAATGAGTAGTAGGCCCTACAAACACAACATTAAATCGTTTATTGACACTATTGTTTTAATTTATTGACAATATTGTTTATAAGCAAGATTTTGTAACTAGTGTTGCTGTCAGTGACTTAAACATGATAATAATATATGCGTTTAGTACTATAAGATGCTTCTAAATATGCACTTACCAGTTGCAACCTCGAATTCTGGTCGATGCATTATTTCGTTTACTTTATATAATCAAATTCGTACAACGTTAATTCAAGAACTAGCATTCTTTTTACTTTGATTTTATTTAAATTGCTTGAATCGTTGACAAAACCAGCATATTTAGAAGCTCAAACAAGTAAATTAATAATTCCATGTTGTTGCCTACCACATGCAAAAACATTATTTAGAAACTAATTGAGTATTTAATCAAGTTCACGTGGCCACTAATCGAGCTCTACTCTGTTAAAATCTTATTGTTTTAGCCACTAATTATTTCTTTAGTAGAGAATATATTTTTCGGCATCTCTTAATATAATAAAATGTCGAATTAAGTCTACTTGACATGTTTTATTATACGTTTTTTTCACATGATCCGAGAGAAAAATTCAGAAATAAGCGCGATTTACAAGCTTGATCTTCCTACTTTGTCATAAACTCAATATGAAAATGGCCAAAAGGGTTCCTAACAAGATTTTGTCACATGCTAGCTTGTGTATTATTAGATTTTTTTACCATACGTATATATATATCAGTATAGCTAGATATGTTAATATCCAATAATCTGTTATGACAGTTAAATGAATAAGAATAATATTGCAACTGTGAAATCTACATAGTCATTTGACAGTGCATTGCCTCATCATACTAGATTAGATCTCTCTCTCTCTCTCTCTCTCTCTCTCTCTCTCTCTCTCAGTGTGTGTGACACATTCAATTAGGTCATTTGTAGAGAGGTATCTACCTGTACATATATATACACTACAAAAAAACTCTCTTTTTAGGACAGTCTAAGTGACTCATTAAGTTGCCTTTAATTTGCCTATGAAACCGTCCCTAATTGTATTTGAGACACTACGGGTCTCATTAAGTTGGTGTCACAAATACTTTTAGGACCAGTGGCGGAGCCAGGAATTTTCAGCAATGGGGGCAAAAGTTACACAATAAAAAAATTTAACTGTATTTTCATCAATGGGGGCAAAAAAAAAAATTCTAATGCATTATTACTTTTATTTCAAAGGGGGCAAATTTCAATAAATTGCACTAAACTCCTAAATTTAAAAAAAAATTACACTAGTAAATTTTTATTTTTTAAAAATCAATGGGGCAATTGCCCCCTTTGGCCTTGGGGTAGCTCCGCCACTGTTTAGGACGGTTAATTTAGTCTCTGTTTTGCCAAAAATGTACTTGGCTATGAATTTTTTTGAGACTACTTTAGTTCCCGTCTCAAACTAGTGTCATTAATTGAATTCTCATCAACTTTTGTTGTCTCAAATAGTGTCAAATTGAGACACTTTAAATGTCTATCTCAATATATAGGGTCTCTAAAAGTCATTTTGTTAGTAGTGATAACTGATTTATGTTTCAAAAAAAAAAAAGGACCGTTAGCTTGAATTACAAATGATTTTGAAAGCTAAATAAGCTTTTTTTTTTTTTTTTGCATTCATATTTAATAAACATGTCACCAATATTGGGATTATGATATAGCTTGAAATTTCTTTATTGAGCTAAGCATTTTTGGTTTCAAGTACATTGTTGTCATCTCTCCCTACCAATTTTGAATGAGTGGAAGGTCTGATTTCTAGTACGTTTTACATAAATATAAAAGAACTGACATGTTATTCAAAATGAGATGTGAGTGTGTGACAAAGACGTCGTCGTGAAAATGACTCATTTCGATCGGGTTAATTAAATAAAATACAAGTAGTTGAAACGATAAAAGGCGATTTCAGGAAGTAATGACATAGTAGTATATTATACTAGCCACACTTGCATTAGGGTTGAGTTTTGGGCACACTTGACTTGAGCTTCATTGCTCGAATGAGTCAAGGCCCAAGAAAAAAAAAAATACTAAGCTCATTTTATACTTGTAAAATAGATAGAAAAAAAAAAGAAAGAAATGAAAACATGGTGCTAAACAAATTCTCATTATGCTCTGAGTAATTCAAAGAGTAATAGAGTCTGACGTCTCATCTCAAAATTAATTAGCAATAAGAGGAGTAGCCCAGGATCTTTGTATAGTGAGGGCAAGAACAGTTAATTTCCGATATAGAATATTTGCGTCACCAGAGAAGGGACAGACTCACTTAATCAAAACCCTAAATTGGTAATTCATGAAGATGGGAAAATTTTGGAGGGTGGAGATTATAGTACATTTGTATGGACCTTAAGAATTGAGTGAGAGTGTGAATGAATGAAAAAAAGGAGAGGTGTGAAAGGTTGTAGGGTCCAAAATTTCAAGGCAAGAAAACAAAGAAAGAAAAAGGGAGAAAGGGAGAGGTGAAAAGAGACTACTAAATTGTGTTGGATGCTAGGGAGTGGGTGACAGTATATCACATGAATTCAATCACAAGAATCAAATAACTAAAACAAAATAGTGAAAATGAAAGCAAAGGGAAAGAGTGAAGTGAACTCAACCCTTCACTCCAAGAAAGTGGTGGGTACTTGTTTTCTCTAGTTTTTGGATGACTTTTCGGGTCATTCTGATAGGCGATTTTGAAGACGATTTCGCGTCATTGTTATCAGATGTTCGAAAAAATGAAATGCGATTAAAATGATATCGTTTTGGATTTTCAAAATTATTCATTTTTTTTTTCTTTTTTATTATTGAATACTCTCTCTGACTCATTTGAAATCGCAAAATTTGACTTTAAATTTAATGATGTGGGATCTTGGTTTTAAGCCTTAGATACCCATTACCCTATTCTTTGTCAGTTGTCAGAAGGTAAGTTTCTGGCAAACCAAAAGGTCCCATTCCATGAGAAAATGACCATTTCCAACTCTCCTTGTTTTTTTCTTTTTTTCCCCATCCATCTCTTTGTCCTCTTTTGCTTCTTGGAATGTGTGCCTGATACCTCATTTTCTCTTTCCATTTATTTATTATTATTATTATTATTATTATTATTATTATTCACATAATATATTCAATTTCAGGTAGTTTTTGATTAACCAATTCCAATTGGTGACTGTTGGTTTATACTGAAAGATGTAAATGATTCCAAAGCAACAAACAAAGTTGTGTACTATAGAGGTATTTATTAAAAATTAAAAAATTAACTCAACTGAATATTCTTGAAAATAAAAAAGAATGTAAATAAAAGAACCAAAAAGAAATTAAAACATTGATTGGTAGTGCAAAGGAATTTAGCATAACCACCCTTTCTTCCCCTCCTTCCCCCCATAGCCAAATCCCAACACTTTTCAATTTTCCCATTTGAATTCAACTTGATTAAATATTTTGCTACTTTATACACTATATAAATTGAAGTACCAAAAAATAAAACAAGAATTTAAATTTGAAACTCAGAGATCACATATAGTGAGTGACATTGATCTCCATTCTCCATTAAAAAAAAAAAAAAAAAACAAAACAAACGCGAACTTGAGCAAGTCGAGTATTTTTTTTCAGTTCTTCCTCGAATTTTCTCTCGAGTTTATGATCAATTGAATTGTTGGTTTTCCAACCAAGGCCAAAATCCAGTTGGATCCTCAATCCCACAAAACATATTGGAAAAGCTTTCTTCCTTAACAGGGGTAGTTTGGTCCATTATTTTGGGCTGCTGGCATTGAAGTTGTAGGTCTGGTCTGGATGATGAGTTGTGAAGAAAGAGTTGATGAGGGGTAGTTGACCTGGTCAAAGTGTTTTGATTTGGAGATGGAAAAAGATTAATGCTTGTTGGAATATGATGATGATGATGATGGGAAGATAAAGGGCTGTCAATGGCTGGATTTGTTGTTCTTGAAATAATATCAAGATGTATATTTTCTGAACTGTTTTCACTTCTGTTGCTGCAAGATCCTTCAGTTTCTTTGATGTTCAGGTTGATTGCTTCTGTTGGTTCCCTATTTTTCAGTGTCAATATCTGCATTCAAATATTATTTATTCCAATAATTTTGTTAGTTTAATTAATTCAACAAGAATTAGTACTTTAAATTAACAGTTCCAAATAAATATTCCCTCCGTTCCATAATGATAGCTATCATTATGGGACTATAGTCCAGTTTCTTAGTGATCATTTTGATTGTGTTTTAAACAAATACTTTAAGAACAAATAATCATTCAAATGATATTCTAAAACTTGTTATTGACACACTGATAAAAATACAACCAATAATTTCTAGGACAAGTAAATTAATTAGTAGTCAATTTTTAATCAAAATTACCTCTAAGAAAGTGGGACTATCTTCAAGCTGGCAAAACATTTTGTTTATGATAATTATTGATTCATATATAAAAAAACAAGAACAGTGAATGCAACAATTTAAAAGAAGAGAGATTGGATCATGACTTAAGAATTAAAAACAAAAGTTGTCATACGAAAATTACTAAAGAATTCATGACTTTATAGGTGATTTATTTCTATTTTATTTTGTAAAAAAAAAAATAAGTACCTCAGCATGAAGTTTTTGATTCTGAGCTTGGAGGGAATCATTTTCAGCTTTGATAGCTTCAAACTGTCTCTTGAGGACATCATAGTCTTTTTCCAATTGTTTAGTCTTCCATCTAGCCCTTCTGTTTTGAAACCAAATAGCAATTTGTCTAGGTTGCAACCCAAGTGCCCTTGCAAGCTGCATTTTCCTCTCAGGGTCAAGCTTATTTCCCAACTCAAAGTTTCTTTCAAGTGTTTTCACTTGTTCCATATTTAGCCTCCTCTTTTTCTCCCCAGCTTGGGACCCATCATCTGATAAATCATCTTCTCCATTGTTGCCTTCTTGTTCAGTACCAACTTGATCATGAATCCCTGAATATGTCATGGATGATCTCTTCCCTAGGAATGAACCCACACCTGGAAAAAAAATTAACAACTCACAAGTTAGATGGCCTGATTGAACTGGATCAGGGGCATGTGCAGTCAGACTGCATGACAGTCCAACTTGTATTAATATTTATACTAACATAAGTTGCATCTTATAGTAAAGCTTGTCAGACTGACTATACAGGCCCCAAGTTTAAATCAAACTACCATACTAGGAAAAATATGAAAAGAAAGAGAGAGAGAGAGAGATGATAATTACCATGGAAGTCTTGAGTAGTGCATGGGGGAAGAAGTTGATTGAGAGAGTTTGGGGTTTGATGTTGATGATGGTCATCTTCATGAGAAGCTTGGAGCATGAAATTGGTGGGGAAGAAGGCCATTCCAGTGCAAGTCATGACCTACACTTGTACCACCAATCTAAAGATTTTTGTTGGTGATATGAATGTCATATTTGAAGGGAAAGTCTAATTATGAGACATATATTTGTTTGTTGGCAATCAAGGAAAAATAATTTCTTCAGTGAGGGGGATAGCACTGTTTGTTATGATGGATAGCTTATATGCCTTATCAGCTTTTACAAGAGCTTTTATTTTATATGCATTTGAGAGAGAGAGAGAGAGAGAGAGAGAGAGAGAGAGAGAGAGAGAGAGGTCTCTTTCTCTTAAATGGTGAAGTGGGATTATATATCTTCAATAACCAGCTAGCACAGACATGCATAATTCACAACAAGCTCATTTAAAAAAAAAAATGACATGTATACTTCACATATGAGATAAAAATTTGAAAGATAATTTTAAATGATTTAGTGCTCATTTGTTACGAGAAATATAATCGTGATTTAAGTATATAATATTCGCACCATACGCAATAAAATCCATGATTATTATGTTAAAATGAAATAAAACTAGCATTAACTAACTATGGTGGTTAAAGTTTGGAGCAAGATTAACTCTTCATTATCTTTCATTTGGTAGAATGGTAAGGGTTAGAAGCAATATCTAGAAGGACAGTTGTCTTTAGGCATACATTTTAGGAAGGTAATTAGGCAGACAATAGCTTGTGATAAGAGGTTTGATTCTCTTGCTAATTAAAGGAGAGAAAATGGGGTACATTATTATATTCTTGTTAAAAATATAAAGTGGGTAACTTTGGAAAAAAAAATAAGGAAAGAATCAAAGAAAGAATAAAAATGAATAATTGAATTCAAAAGGCTTTTGAGGTGACTTAGAGAAAGAGACTTTATTGAATTGTGGTACAACAAGTAACTAGCCTATGTTATAGTTTTGTCAATAAGAGGTTACATAAGAAAAAAATGGGAATGAGTTGGTATTACATCTTTGTTTTAGGTTTTTAGAGCCAATATTTGGATCTCGGCCCAGTGCAATTTAACTGCGTAGCAGTTTGACATCTCGAGTGTTTATTTTGATCTCAACGTCTATACTCCATCAAAGAACATTTCGAGTATTCCATTCTAAATCAACTTTAATCATAGAAATGTGGATCAGCAACCGTGTTACTAGAATGTCAAGCAGTCTAATACCAGAAAATTCAAAAATCCAATATTGTGAGCGTTTATGTGTGAGAGAGAAAGTTCTCAACTTCAGTGATAAAAGTCAAGTCTCACAGTTTGTGAAGACTAAAATTTGATCCTTCTCCTTGCCTCCTGACTAGACTAGAACACTGTAAAAAAAAAAATGGGCGAGAGAGAAGGGGTCAGGATCAGGAATATAGGGGAATGGGGTCCTGGAGGAGGGGCAGGGGATGACACCTAACCCACCAACAGGTATCATGCACCAGGACTAACCATTTTCCCATCCTCTTCAGTATTATCCTCTCAAAGTTTGCATTCACCAATGCTGTGTCTACATGTCTAGTGTGTGTGTGTGTGAGAGAGAGAGAGAGATTTAGGGGGGAGAAGAGAGGAAATGCCCAAGAGAGCTGAACTCATTCATAAAATTAACCCTACAAAGCTGGTATATTTTGTCTTTGTGCCCCAAAATGTCCTCCATCCCTATTCCACTGCTCCTCTCTCTACTGTCACTAAACCACCACCCTTTGCCACCTCTCCAATATGACCTTTCACAACCCCATCCCCTCCTTCCTCTTTTTTTTTTTTTTTTTTTTGAAGGCAATGCAGTTGTTATTGATAGTATTACACTACTCCATTTGTTTCGGAATAAATATCATAGTTGATGCTTTTAATCTTTTAATTACGTTTTCTTGATTGCCCCAATCTATTCGTATGAGTGGAGTGACACCTCCTATGGCATTTATGGCATTGCAATGTTTGTGTCTATTAAAATGGGTAAAACTCCATGGCCTATTTTTAGTAAGACGACATTTGTTTTAGGACAAACAAAAATGGAAAGTAGGACATTTATTCCGGGACAGAGGGAGTACATCTGTCTCTAAATGAATGTTCATTTTTTTTAATTCATATTTGCTCTTATTCAAGAGCAAATTTGAGAATTTTTTTGGACATTCATTAATAATGGACAGAGGAAGTAGTTTTTATTGGTAGTATTATAAATGGTGAATTAATAATAATTTTAAAAAGTTTTTTGGGGTAACTAAATAAATTTCATAAATTCTTGTCAAATTAAGTTTAATCAGATTGAAAGCAAAAGTTGAAATGAGATTATCTTTCTGAAACCGAAAATGAAGGAGTTATTGTTGGGTTGTGGAGACAAAACCTAGAAGGAAAATGAAATTAAATTTGAGTCATATAAAGATTTAATGTGATTCCTTATTTGACTAGGTTGGAATTTAATTTTCCTTGGGATTCCTTATTTAAGTGGAATTAAGAATTTAATTATGAAAGACCCTGTTTAACTAAATGAACAGATTAATTAAAACTTGGACAGCTAACTGTTTGAGGTTAGCTGTTGAGGAATAATGAATGAAAGAAATGTGCAGCGGAATATAAATGAAAGAATAAATAAAAGGACAAGGTGTATGTGTGTGTGAGTGTACAGACAAAAGTGTACACATTATTTTAAAGTGGTTCAGAGGCAAAACCCTTCTCTTACATCCACCCCCACTGTTGGAACAGTGAGATCAATTCACTATAATATTCTCTTCAATAAGAGTTACAAGAATTGATAAGGCAAGTTCCTTTGAACCCACTCTACTTAATTGACACTTCAATTAAGGTTGTTTCTTTCAAAGCGAGAAAAAGAAAATAAAAATAATCACAAGTGTGTTTACAAAATAGCTTGGCTTTAAGCTGGCTGGGAGAGGGTTGTAACTGGGTGTAAAATGGCACAATATTTGCAGGGGTCTATGCAAATATTTAAGACTGCAGAGTGAGAATGCAGTAAAACTACAAAGGATTGTAATGGTGTAAGAATGGTGTAGAGGGTTTTAAAAAGGATAACTTGACAACATGCCAGTATACTCCTTTATATAAGGGATGGGGATAGAGCCATTGGGGGACAAGGGTACAATAGTAGCCGTTTGGGGAATAAAGGTACAGAGAAGTAATGGTTCCCTTTGACTTTGACTAACTGATTGTTTGTTCCTCTGTATACAGGTTGTCAAGGATAGAGAAGGTGTATTCACACTTGAACAAGCTTTAATATGAGTTATTCCAATGACTGGTAATATTGGAATAATCATTCTTCAAGGATCTGATGACATGGAGATAGCTGTTGAAGAAGATCAGTCTTAGCTGTTGAAACAGGGGAGCTTAGCTGTTGGGCTTGTAGGGCCTTAAGTGTTGAAGCTTGTTTGTATATATCATCTTGATAATTCATTTAAGGTAGAAGGAGTCTGTAATAGATAGTTCTTCAGTTTGTTGGATGTAAAGATGATAGGTAGATCATGTAATGACTTGACTGTTGGCTTGAGTGGAAGCAGGGTAGCTTAGTTGTTGGGCTTTGTGACGGGCTGCCTGTGCTCAGGTCTTTTGTATACATCATATAATCAATTGGGTTTGATTATTTATTTATCAAAACATATTTACTATGATTAATTGTGAGTTAAACATAGTGAGGTACTAATAATTTCCCCCTTTTTGGTAAATAAATAAATGTTTTGATTATGTAATTGCAAGCATAAGTGCTAAGGGAATAGAAAACCAATGAAGAGAAATTCTTCTTGATAATATTTTTTGGCAAACAAACTATTAATACAAACTGAAATGTACTAAAGGAAATAGTTAAAAGAAATGTTCTGAGCAGCTATTCAAAAATAAAGAAAGACAAACCAACTGATTTTACTCCTAGCTAGGCATTTTTGGTTCTTTCCACTACTTTGAGCTCTTGAAGGAGTGCATCTCTTCTCACTGGTTCATTTCTTCTGTAGAACCATTCATTGTTCTAGTCAAGACCCATCATATTGTTGTACTGGAAATATTGGTCTTGTCTGGCTAGCAACTGATCTTTAGTGAGAACTGGTTGATTGTAGAGAAGCCTTGGACCAATCCAAGCTTGCAGTTGCTGAGGAGTCATGGTCTCATCAGATGGTGAAACCCCATTGGGTATTCCTTGTATAAGGAGGCAGGTCTCTTTTTGGTGATCTTAGAAGGCTTACTAGTAGGAAGGGTTTGGGGTAGGAGTAAATGGATGCCTAAGATGGCCTTGGAGGCAGGGATGGCTGCTGGGAGGAGGAGGAGGGAAAGATGTTGAGGTTGGCTGTTCAGGAGATGGAGAAATAGGATTGTCACCTCTTTGAATTATGAATTCAGAAATGTTGTCAAGCTTTTTGAAAAGGGAGGATTTGAGTTATCTGATGAGGGTGGCTGAAAATTGGTTGAAGTCAGTATAGGTGAGGTGATATTGAGGGGTACATTTGAAAGGGTCAAAGTTTGAAGGAAGATTATCAAGGTTTGATCTGGAATTTTTATGGAATGCAGGAGGAGGTGGAGGAAGGTGATGAGGATAAAGATCAGATATGGGAAAGAGATTTTTGACAATTACCCCAATTATGCAGCTCTTTTTTGGATAACAGAGTCCAAAAGATGGACTGAGCATATTGAATGCAAAGAGCATACACAAGGGAGGAAGGAGTGTAGAGGCGTTCCTGAAGATTATTAGAAATGAGATGGGAGAAGACAAGTTCCCATTCAGCAAGGTTTGAAAAATTGAGGGGATTGGGTAGTTTTGGAGCAGAGAAGAGGAAGCAATATTGAGTGGTTATTCTGAATTTATTCCACTCTTCATAGGCATAAAAGAGTTGGCCCCAATGTTCCTTACGTGAACACTCATATGGGTTTTGGTCATTTCCCAAGGATTGGGGAGATTGTGAGGGTTAAGAAGGGGAGGGAGAACGGGAATTGACTTAAGCTTATTGTGAGATTTTTGAATTGTTGGGATAGAGAATTCAATGTCACAATCAAGAGCCCAGAAGCTATGAGTAGGCATGGAAGTGACAAGGTCAATTTGAGACTTAGGAGGTGATTTAGATGGAGGGTTAGCTGTTGAGGCAGGATGGGGAGTAGAGGAACCACCTTCACCTTGGTTTTCTCTAGCTTATCTAATCCTCATAAACTCAAAGGCTTTGACAGCCTCATCTAAGGAAAATTTGGAGGATAGCTGCTCAAATAGGGTTGATCTTTCTTCCTCAGATATATTGGTGACAGTTTTGTCTTGGATGACCTTAATGAGATATGGGTTAAGAATTGGAAGGACAGTAGTATGAGCAGTGGATCTTGGAGGGAGAGGAATATGATATGGAGGAGAAGGAGGAGTTACAGAGGCAGTTTGAGTCTCAGCTGTTGGGGAAGTTACATGAACTGGAGAGTTCCCCCTTGACCTAACAGGGCTGTCTGGTATAGGTGAGTTCCCCCTTAAGGGTTCAACAGGAGAGATGGTTTGAGAGGTAAGATCAAGTATTCCTTCAATGACAGCAACATGATCTGAACTAGAAGTCAGATTGGGAGAGGGAGGGGATGCTTGTATTTGCCTTTTGGGAGAAGAAGAGGGAGATCTCATACGTCTTCTTTTTACTATGAATTGACCAGCAGATGAAGATGTTACCTTGTCTGTTGGATCAACTGACTTAGCTGCTGGGAGATCCTGCTCAGCTGTTGGCATAGCTTGATCAGGTGGTTCTTTACCATGCTTGGCTTTTCTGATCTCTTCAATTTGTTATTGAAGAGATAGCTGGACATCAAACTTTTCTTCATCAATCTCCATTACACCACTGGAGCCACTTGCTTTCTTAACTTCAGACTCTCTTTCACTCACTGTTGCTTCATCATCAACATAAATCTGACTAGCCTTGCTATCAGCAGCTTCAACCATTTCCTCACTTACAGTGGTTTGTTCATGACTATCACCAGGTGTAGATACCCCGGGGAACCACGGCTTGGCTAGAGCGGTGAATTATCCTAGGATGTCTAACTTGTTTTAGATTGTTTAGAGTCGCCACCTATGTTTTTAAAGGAACATAAGAAAAACCTAGAAATAGCCTAATTTATGTACAAAACCAGAGATTCGGGAGAGAAGGGTTCGGGGGTTAGGTGACGGAGTGGGAAGTACTTAAACACCCACTCCGCCCCGCTTACGCGGGTCTTGCTACTATTGGTGTTCTAATATTTACATGTCCTTCAATTAATTAAATAGAAATGTGCTAACAATTGTGATGAGAAGAAAAGGGGAAAAAAAAATAGAATTGTTTTATTTATTTAATGATAAAGATTACATGTAACAAGTAATGTTAAAGAATTACATTAAGAGATGAAGAGAAATTAACATGGTGAATTAAAGTTAAGATTAAAATGTAGGGAGATAACCTTAACTAACTTCAATATGTGAAGTAGTCATGTTGGTCATGTCCCATTAATGGGGATTGCATACATCAAGAAGAAGAAAACAAAGGAAGAAAATGGAGTTGTACCTTGAGAAAGAGGACTTGGAACCTTGACTTGAAAGTGTTGTTGTTGTAATGAAATTGTTGTAGAACAATTTGTGTAGAGTCTTGTTACTAAGAACTCTTGTTGGGAGAATTTGTGTATAATGTAGTTGGTGAATCAAGGTTGGAGTCCCTTTTCCAAGGTAGGAGATGATGGTTTTTATAGGTAAAAAAGAGAGGGAAATGATGGAGGGAAATTGGTCATCCATGTGAAATGGAATGAGCCAATCACAAATAAGATAAATGAATAAAAGAAAAATAAAAGAAATAAAAGAAATCAAATAATAAATGAAAGAAATATTAGTTTTTGGGAAAAGGCTTAGAATTTGGGATTGGGAGTTAATGAGAAAAGGGGGGATGAATGTGGATGTAAAAAGATGGTTTTTTGTGATCAAGAAAAGATGTTTGTAAATAAGAAAAGGGAGGGAAATAAGGTGCAATCCGTTACTGCCAAAGTGGAAGCGCGCGGGTCCGGCTTTTGGGGCGGGACGCGCGCGCGGCTCACTGGCAGTGCCGGAAGCGCCCGCGGGTGAAAAATGACAGAATGACAGAATGACCCTAAAAGTTAACTCTGTTATGCAGTTTAGTCCAAAACTAACGGAATCAGTTAGGAACTTAACCGAAGTAACAGAAATTAATGAAAATAAGTTAAATAAAAATACTTTGTATGCAATCGGGGTGATAGGTCCAAGGCGGGGTGTCTACAGAGCCCCCCGGCGACGTGGATTGCAAAGCAAAACGCGTCGACGAAAGTAAAAACACCCGCCGAGGACATCGACAAAGAAAAAGAAAGAAAAGAAAGCAAAGACTCGATGAAAGCAGTAATTTGAAATTGCTAGAGATAGGGGTGCGCTCCCTGTGTGAGCGTCTTTTGCTGGAGTGTTGTATTGGAGCTCATGGGAGCTTGTCTCGATAAGGACCGAGTTGTTGAGTTGGGGCTCATGGGAGCTTGTCTCGATATGGACCGAGTTGCCGATTTGGCGTTCATGGGAGCTTGTCTCGATATGGACCGAGTTGCCGACTTGGAGCTCATGGGAGCTTGTCTCGATATGGACCGAGTTTCCGACTTGGAGCTCATGGGATCTTGTCTCGATATGGACCGAGTTGCCGACTTGGAGCTCATGGGAGCTTGTCTCGATATGGACCGAGTTGCCGACTTGGAGCTCATGGGAGCTTGTCTCGATATGGACCGAGTTGCCGACTTGGAGCTCATGGGAGCTTGTCTCGATATAGACCGAGTTGCCGACTTGGAGCTCATGGGAGCTTATGTTGTTGACTTTGTGGGGTGTGGGCACGGTTGACCACTTTCTGGTGGGGATGAAGTGCCTTGAGTAGCGGATGCTGTTGATATCGTGGTGGTACCTGTTATGTGTGTGCTTGACAGGTATATGTGTTCTTGCAAAAAGATGCATGAAGTGTGAAATGAAGAGAGAGAAATTGTGCTCGTGGTGTGATGGGATTTTGGAACACTCTTGCAATGAGAGAGAAGTAAGAATGTAGAGAGTGATCTTGTGTGCGGTGTGATTTTGAGGAAAGCATTGGATGTATTCATACCTTCGCTTACCATTGCCGCTTGAGTGGAGATGGATTTCTGATGTCCGCGGAGGATGCTTTGATGGAGAATGTCCATTCTTTGGATGTTGATGAGAGAATGCTCTTGATGATGGGTTGGCGAGATGGTACTCTGGATGATGGGTTGGTCGTGCCAAAGGCTGCCTACGTATCCCTTGAAGGGAATCAGACCAGCGTAGTTCAAGGATGATGGAGAATGCTGGAGGAGAAGCTAGGAGCAAAGCAAAGTAAAGCACATACTTTTGCACATAGAAGGAGAAAGAAAAAGAAAAATCTTTTTTTTTTTTTTTAGATTAGAAAGGAAAGAATATGCACACATGTGAGGAAAATATTTTTTTTTTAGTTCGTGGGTGAACCATTTTAACCATTGTGTGCTTGTGAAGCCAACCCAAGATCAAGTCATGTTCAATCGAAGTCCGGATTGCCTCGCTTGAATTCTGTTGTCGCCGGTGTGCCCAACGAAGATTGATGTCTAGCCCCAAGAGATTTGTCGATTATGGGGCTTTAAAAGGCTTTTGATGCCGAGATGAGGGGTTGCTGATTGTAAAGCCCCTAGAATGCCTTTGATGCCAAATTTTGAGGGACTTGCATAGCTCCAAGATAAATCAGCTTTTGGCCCATTCGAGTAAATCGCCCTTTGTTGTTGTAGAGATTCGAGAGATTTCTAAGCCCCAAATGTCATGGACTTTTTGTTTGTGAGCTTCAAGACGGTGGAATGTAAAGCCCCAAATTATCTTGTGATTGGCTCGGCATTGAGAGCGGATCTACCGTCGGGTAGAATTTTTGATAGAGATCCCCTTCTCGCTCTTATTGGGGAGATGAATGGCCTCATTGTGGTTGATACCCAAATGGCGGAGGGTTTATGTCAAAGGATGTAGTAATGTCTTGCGGTGCCGTCGAGGTCGCGGAGGATAAGGTCTTGGCGTGATAAAGTCTCAAATGAGTATGCTTGCTTGACTCTTCTTGAGTTGAACTAATGACGGATCTTCGGATGCAACTAGTGCTGTGGCCCAACTTTATCTGAGCTTCACCTTGCGCTTTTGATCTTGGAGAAGGGGGTGCTGAATTGCAGAAACATTGGGATTGGCCGTGGCATTTCCCGCTATAACCCTGTTTTGATTAGAGTTTAGCATATTGAATCTTTTTCCTTTTCTCTAAGACTTCCTTCAAAATCTCGCTGTGAGTTCTAACAAAAATCATCAACTTCATTCATAACATCGGAGTCTTCATTTAAAACCAAGAGGCCTTTGAATTGAAGTGTTAAGAGACCCTTTGAAGCTTGATCCCTTTCATGGAGACTACTCCCAAATTGCGTTGCTCGAGTATTGTTGCCCAAAAGACTGTCGGTCGCGAAGCCCCAATATTGTCCTTTGCTCGGATTACTGTAATGCCGTAGCCCAAAAAAGATTGTAGATTGCGAAGCCCCTTGAGACCTTCGGTGCCGAATTGAGGAAGCTTCCAATGTTGCACATGACTTGGCTGGGGATACTGCTGGGGAGTTAATTGCTCTTTGCCGAGGGAGCCTTTAAGACTTGACCGTAGCCCCTAGAGTGCCATCATTGATTGCGAGAAAGGTCCATCCTTGATTGGGGGAACGAGCACGGGCACACGTGACAAGAGGGCTTTTTGACATCCCTTTTGAGAGACCTTGAGGATAGTCTCACACATCTTTCTTGAGTATAGTCCCTAGGGCGTATTGATTGTTAAATGAAGCAAAAGAAGCCCTTGTTCTTGAGTCACATAGCCCATAGGGCGTCACCATTTGTTGAGCAAAGCAAGAGTGACTCGTCCTCGTGCGAGGGAACAGACATGAGAGGATATGGCAAGAGCTACTCCATTTCTCGGGAGCCTTTCGGCGTACTTTAGAAGCACATTCTTGAAGAAGCTTGAAAACTGAGACACATGTTGTTGCTGTTTGTGGTCCAAGTCAATTGACTTAGCTAGGGATTATTTGTGCAATCTCGTGCCCTTTTATGATGGGCTTGTTCTCGGATGGATCTTGGTTACCACGGGCCTTCTTTTCATGAACCCAAAAATGCACACTGCTGGAGAATGATGCCGATAACCCAAGACAACCTTTGATGGTGCTATATCTTGTCGAGCCTTTTGCAATCCCAAAGTTGACTCGGTGGGGAATTGACTTGCTGAGGAGATTCAATGTAGAACTTGTCTTCTTTAGAGGCCGGGGATCTCCATTTCTCTTTCCCTTCTCTCTCTCACTCTCTCATTTTTTTTATGACGCACCCTGTTTTTTGCCTAGACCGCCCTTTCGGGTTTTCAATCTAGCGGGCATCTCTTTTGCGTCTTCATCATTTTTTCATTTCTTTTTTTTTTTTTTTTGACTCAATTGATGAGGAAGTTTGCATTGACTCTAGCTGAGGAGATAAGACATGTGATTTTGCGGTGGAGACCTTTTGTCACTAATGATGAGTGACATTGACTTGACTAGGGAAGTGTCCCTAGTATTGACATGTATTTTTTATTGAATTGAATGACTCGCGAAGGCAAGTAAGTCATTAAGAGAGAAGAGAAGGAAAGCCCCAATTTGATTGCAAGAAATTGGGAGTATGCAGAAAGAATAGAAGTCCCTAGACTCGACAAGGAGCGCAAAATGATTCCAAATCTAAGAAAGTTGTTCAATCTTTTTGGTGATTAATTCATTGGCAAATGAATCGTACAAAGATGTCTTGAAAAGTTCGAGATGAAGGCCAATCACCATAACGTGCTAGGGCTAAACATATCTTTTTTCTTGCATGAGACCGGACCCGCAGGTTGCCTACGTTCCTCCAGTGTAGAGGCTCAGGTCACCGTAGTTCTTGTGGATCCTCCTTTTGATGTGAGGATTTGTTGCTTCGTCGTGATTTGTTGTTGATGTCGGTTCGTCGTTCATTGGTGGAATGATGTTGATCTTGATGTGAACTTCTTTGATTGAGGGGGATTTTTTTTTTTTGTGCTCTAACTTTTGCCTAGGTTGATTTGAAGAGTTCAACCTAGCGAGCATTTTTTTTTTTTTTTTTTTTTTAATCCCCCTTTGAAAGCTTTGCTTGATGTCTCCATGGTTGTTGCTCCACCTTTCTTTGTCGCTTGATTTGATGTTGTCGCCTTCGTCACGATGTTCAGCCCCTAGGCGTTCAAGTGATGGCCTTCATTCCAAAACTCGTTTAGACATCTTTTCATCATTTTGCCAATAACTAGATTGAACAATTCGGAAGAGTGTATGAGGACAAGAACGACTTTTTATTTGATGATGAGACTTGACTCAAAATTTCACATTAATTGGACAATGAAAACTTAATGCACACTTAAGAGGACTTTGACTCTTTTTTTTTTTTTTTTAATTCCTATTACTAGGTAGAGAAAGAGAAACGGAGATTATTGTTGTAGTCCCCATTATCGTTGTAGTCTCCTTGTGGCATGATTTCTTGTAGAAGCCTCATTTCGGAACCAAATCATTCTTCTTTGATGAGTTCTTGCATGTTGGCACTCTCTAAAGGTTGCTCTTCACCCACAGTAAATTCGCCGTTGTCGAACAAATCTTGGATGATGTTTCGGAGAAGGAAGCACCCTTCGGTAGTATGGCCACTATGCTTGTGGTAGCCGCACCATTCACTATGTGCATGATTCTTCAGTATCGCCTTCGGCTTGTACCCTTCCAAAGGTTTGACCTTCCCACTTGCCACCAAAGTTTCAAATGCCTCGGCTTGGGTTAATCCTAGGAGAGGAGTGAGAACTCGGTTGTTGGTGGTACCTTTGTAGCTTTTGAGGGTCGGGACACTTGAGCATGCTTTACCATTGAACTTTGCTTTGCCGTCGGTGAGCTCTTGCAAACGGGCTTTGAGTTCGGAAACCTCTTCCTCGTAAATTCTTCTTTCATAATCAAGACGGGCCTTGAGTTCGGAAACCTCTTCTTTGTGAATCCTCTTGTCGATATCGAAACGGGCTTGCCACAAATTGTCTTTACGTCGGGCATCCTCGACAATCCTATCCATTTGTTCCCCCATTGATTTCATTATGTTGAGTAACCCTTCGTTGGACACGAAATCATTTCCACCGTTGTTGTTGTTGCCGTTGGAAGCCATTGGACCTATTGAAAGAACACGGTTGATCTTAGGTTGGCCCCACAAATACCTTTTGAGTAAAATAAATTTAACCCACAAACACGAAAAAGACTCAACCATATAAAGAAAATGACTCTTTTTTTTTTTTTTTTTTTTTATTTACAAAAGTCGGAAGGACGGAGTCCTTTTTGGGGTTTCTAGAAAAATAATGGAATCGTCACACTAGTATATAGACCTTCTCGCGGTCCCATATACTCATCGGATTCCACCACGCTTGTGATACCTACATGTGACGGGATTAAACTAAATTAATGTAGTAAATCATACATGCGGGGACGGATTTTTATTTTCGTCCAAAATGCCCACTTTTGGGGACGGAGTTTTATTTCGTCCATTGCAACAAGTTGGCATGTATAATTTGAAGACATTAGTTTAGGGAAATCTCGATACATGAAAAACCGACTTGAGTCACGGAGTGTTAGACCCTAGACTAGAATTGTGTGGCTTGTGCTCGGCTTGAATATGAGGCTCAAAGGTCACCCCCGGCATGTAGTCATGAACTACGCCACGGGCTAAGGTTTACCACTTCGAAAGAGCCAAGGTCGAGTGGAGCTTGAAACTTTCTAGGACGGGCCTCGACGGGTTTGGGGTTGGACTTGTGAGACTCGATAGTGAGCAGTTCATAGGAATATGTGCATGTAGTGTGAGGTCTAACATGTGACAAAACATTTTTTTTTTTTAAAGAAATAAAAAAAACAAATAAGCACATAATTACAACTTTCGAATCACCTGTGTGACCGATAAAAATAAACAGAAAGTAAAAGAAATTGTATGCAGGCCCGGTGCCCACACACTGTCATTCTGTTCTGTTTCTGTGCACTGTTCTGTTCCGGGAATGCGCCCAGAAGCGCGCGCATTGGGTTGCCTATGCGGAAGGCGCGCGCGTTAGAGGAAGCAGGGCAGAGGCGCCCGCTTCTGGGTGAGAACCTGCAAATCAGTGGGTTCAAGGGATAGCCTTGACCCTTAATTAAGAAAACTTTCCCCTGCAGAATTTGTTAGCACAGAAACATTGAATTGAAGGACAAGAAAGGAGGCGGGCGATTCTGGTAATAAGGGTCGGACGCGCGCGCTTTAGGCCAAGAAGGCCGGAGGCGCGCGCTTCCTACCCTTTTTACCAGAATGCCCAGAAAACAGTAATAAGAACACCAAAAGTTAAGAACGCAAGTTTAACCCTCTAAATCGTCCCCAGCAGAGTCGCCACTGTAGATACCCCGGGGAACCACGGCTTGGCTAGAGCGGTGAATTATCCTAGGATGTCTAACTTGTTTTAGATTGTTTAGAGTCGCCACCTATGTTTTTAAAGGAACATAAGAAAAACCTAGAAATAGCCTAATTTATGTACAAAACCAGAGATTCGGGAGAGAAGGGTTCGGGGGTTAGGTGACGGAGTGGGAAGTACTTAAACACCCACTCCGCCCCGCTTACGCGGGTCTTGCTACTATTGGTGTTCTAATATTTACATGTCCTTCAATTAATTAAATAGAAATGTGCTAACAATTGTGATGAGAAGAAAAGGGGAAATAAAATAGAATTGTTTTATTTATTTAATGATAAAGATTACATGTAACAAGTAATGTTAAAGAATTACATTAAGAGATGAAGAGAAATTAACATGGTGAATTAAAGTTAAGATTAAAATGTAGGGAGATAACCTTAACTAACTTCAATATGTGAAGTAGTCATGTTGGTCATGTCCCATTAATGGGGATTGCATACATCAAGAAGAAGAAAACAAAGGAAGAAAATGGAGTTGTACCTTGAGAAAGAGGACTTGGAACCTTGACGTGAAAGTGTTGTTGTTGTAATGAAATTGTTGTAGAACAATTTGTGTAGAGTCTTGTTACTAAGAACTCTTGTTGGGAGAATTTGTGTATAATGTAGTTGGTGAATCAAGGTTGGAGTCCCTTTTCCAAGGTAGGAGATGATGGTTTTTATAGGTAAAAAAGAGAGGGAAATGATGGAGGGAAATTGGTCATCCATGTGAAATGGAATGAGCCAATCACAAATAAGATAAATGAATAAAAGAAAAATAAAAGATATAAAAGAAATCAAATAATAAATGAAAGAAATATTAGTTTTTGGGAAAAGGCTTAGAATTTGGGATTGGGAGTTAATGAGAAAAGGGGGGATGAATGTGGATGTAAAAAGATGGTTTTTTGTGATCAAGAAAAGATGTTTGTAAATAAGAAAAGGGAGGGAAATAAGGTGCAATCCGTTACTGCCAAAGTGGAAGCGCGCGGGTCCGGCTTTTGGGGCGGGACGCGCGCGCGGCTCACTGGCAGTGCCGGAAGCGCCCGCGGGTGAAAAATGACAGAATGACAGAATGACCCTAAAAGTTAACTCTGTTATGCAGTTTAGTCCAAAACTAACGGAATCAGTTAGGAACTTAACCGAAGTAACAGAAATTAATGAAAATAAGTTAAATAAAAATACTTTGTATGCAATCGGGGTGAGAGGTCCAAGGCGGGGTGTCTACACCAGGTAATGAGGAGGTTTGAGAGGTGGATTTAGTTGACTCACTGGAAGTTGAGGAGGTTGAGGAAGAGGGGGGTTCATAATTCTTGTTCTTCTTTCCTTTGCCTTTAACAGCTATGGATTTCCTTCTTGGAATGGTCTTGGCTGTGCCTCTAGTAGCTATTCTTGTTGCTGGAGCTTCATCAGGTCCAGGCTTAGCTGTTGGGACCCTTTTGGATGCCTTAGCTGTTGAAGGTTTGGCCTTGGAGGACTTAGCTGTTCCCTCTTTAGAACCTTTTAGAGGGATAGTTTTCTTGTCAAACTTTTTGGAAGAACTGAGGGGAACTAATTCAAACCATCTGGTGTTGAGAATGGCTGGGAGGTCCTTGAGCTTCTTTGCTAAAATTCCACTCATGAATCTGAACATATTTGGTTGGGTGGATCTCATATAAGGTTTGTGGAGAGATGGAGAAGAGGCAAGATTGAAGTTTTCAAGCATTACTGTGCACCAATTCACTTTCCTTCTAATGAGACCAAGAGCAATTTTCCATTCTACAGAGCTCAATTGGTCTAAGGAAGACTGTTTTCCACACATTCCTTTGATAACCACATCACTGAGAGATGAATTGTTGATGGACAGGTTCTTCTTCAAGATTGATTTGTTCTTTACAGACTCATAGTCAACATCTTCTTGATTGGTGAATTGCTTGTAGAGAACACTGAATGTAGCATCCAAGTCTTTGCTCCAAATGTTGGTTAGAAGGCTTCTGTGATTTGAGATGCCATAAGTGGTATGAACATCTTCAGGTTTGATGATCATTATGACATTTTGGAATACACATCGAATAGAACTATCTTTCAGCCTAGTTCCAATTCGATATACCTCAGAACAAGCATTCTCAAGAATTGGATTCTGAGCAGTTAACATGTTGAGAAGGCCATTGTTTTCTAGTATTCCTTTGACATAGGTTCCTACTTCACCTTCAAAGAAAGCATTCTTGATGTAGTATCCATGAGATTCTTCAGGGAGAGCCATTGATCTCAAATAAATGGATGAGAAAGAAACAGAGGGCTAGGGTTTGAAAACAAAGTATTCGAGAAATTGAGAATTTTCGAAGGGGATTTACTGTGGATTTCTTTATAAAAGGTGAGGAATAATGGAAGGATCGTGGTGTAGAAGGTAGGGACAACGGTTATATTTTGAGAGAAAGAGGCAACGTGGGGATTTAAAGGTAGCCGTTAAGGTGATATGACAGTTATCCTCTTTTACTGTTTAAGTGAACAATAAATAGAATGGAATTAAATGGTATATCATTTATTTCCAGAAATAGTGGGCGGCTATTTAAGGAAAGTAAGGGGCTAAATATAACATAACACACTACAAAATTAATTTTGACCATCACTTCTCAGAATTGCCACACTTTTGTACCAATAGTACAGATTTGGTGGTTAAGTCAGTCGATATTTTGGACATAAATTTTGCTCAACAGCTAAGTCTATGGTCATACCCTATTAAGGACCAACATAAATTTCTTGAGTATATAAGGAATATGAACTTAGCTGTTTAATCCACACTAAGTTTTCTCTTTGGTCTTAGCAGTAGACTACATACTCAGTTTATTTTCAAAGAAAAATTGGGAGACTTTCTTCTAAGTTCAATCCCAAAAAGATGGCTCAAACTGTTAAGACATTGATCTTTACAGTTCCAATTGGTGAGGAGATAGAAATAGAGATATTTGAAAGAGAGTATAGGTCATATACCATACAGAGTGATCATCAGTTGTATGAAGAAGTTGAACAGCTTCCTCTAGATCACCTTTTGAAGTATAGAGAGGTGAAAGAGAGAGAAGAGAAAAAGACATTGGGAGTGTGAAAGGGAAGCTATAAAGAAGTTAGAGAGGGAGAGATTGGCTCAACTTAGAACAGTTGAGGGAAAGGGAAAAGAGAAACAGGTAGAGGAGAAGGGTAGTATAAAGTTGTTTGGTCAGAATATGAGAGTAGGGGAAGGAAAGAGCAGCAAAGCAAATGTTGCACAAACTGAAGTCCAAAGGGTCATGGACCTTGGGGACTTAATGATGAAGGGAGGGTTAAAGGTCCATGAGAAGGACATTGGAAGGAAAGATGTTGAGGGAAATCAAGTGTTGAGGCCATTTACATTGAGGGAGCTGATGAGTCAGGAGGATAGCTTAGCTGTTCAGAACAAGAAGATTCCTGTTGCTGAACAGCCAAGGGTTTATGCCCCAGTAACAAGGGATTCTTTGTCCATCAGCATGGCAGTGCTGGAGGGAGGGGGTGATAATTTCCATGGGGTCCAGCAGTCTTTATCAACTACTCACACTCAGCTGTTTAGGCAGTACTTGAGGTGTTGTAGTCCTGTCCAAGTCAATGAGGGCAATGATGGTGGACCTTCATCTCACATAGATATGATAGCCAATGAGAGCATCCAAACCTCAGGTACTTTTAGCTTTATGTCTCCCTTAGATGACTTTCCTCCTTATGATGCTGTTGATGAGTGGTGGACAAGAACCATGGGTCCACCTTTGCAGTACTCAGTCACTGCCATTGATCCTTTAATTGAAAGGCATCCTGTATGACTGGAGATGTAACGCCCATCCTTAATCTCGTTAAATATTTGACTTATTTGTTAAATTTTTGACTTGCTTATTAAATTCTTGACTAGCATATTTATATGCTATTTTAGCTGAGTTAATTATTTAACTACTTTAGAAAATTAAGGTGGTTAAATGTCAAAGTTGAAAGTTTAGGGGGCTTTTTGTCAAAGTTAGAACTTGAGGGGCCTAGTAGCAATTCTTGGAAAGTTCCAAGTATATCACCTTGGGTTTCTCTCTCTGAGAAACCATTTTACCCAAATTGCTTTACGTTTACTCCTTCTGTTCTAAAGCTAAGTTTAGGATTCTTCCTATTCTCGACTCCTCGAGCTTAATTATTCCTCTGTTCGTGATTCTGGTCCCGGATAAATATTCGTGGCGTTGAATAGAGCGTTTCCTGCCGATCAGAATTTAATTTGGGTCAACTTGATTTTTGACTAGGTAAGTTATTGACTCCCCCTTACTTGTAATAACATGCATATATGTTATTCCCGCTACTTGTTCTTGTTAAAATTGTGTTTTGAGCAATTTTAGTGATACTTGTAATTTTGGGACGAAGGGAGTATAAATATACGCAAAAGAAACTTGAAAAGTGTTTCAAAGTGGTTAACCTTCCTGGGTTTGTTAAAACATTAGTAGGAAAATTACTCCTATTCGTGAGACGGTAAAATAGTAACTTGATTTAAATATTATTAGAAAAATTGTATCATTATTTGTGGTACGGAGAAATGAATGGAAGTATCTCTAAATGGGTATATTAGTATAATATAAAATTGTACTTATACTTTTGGGGACGGTGAAATATTAAATTGGAATAAAAGGAAATTGTCCTATTATTTATGGGACGGTAAAAGAAATGAATTGAGCCTGAAATAATATTTTGGGTATTGCCTAAGAGTTAATAAAAGTTACTCCTACGCTTGGGACGGGAAATTTCTTAACCTGGGAAAGAAATGAAAAATTTCGCATTTTGGCACCTTGTGCGACCGCACAAAAATCCTTGGGCGACCGCCCATCTTTCTGAAAGGTTTTTCAAAGGAATTGACCTGCCTGTGTGCGACCGCACAGGTCATTTTAGGCGACCGCACAGTTACCTGAAAAACAAAATGTTGTTTAAAGTTTGTATAAGTTGGAAGTAACTCTAGTTAAGGTATATAACCTTAGTATAAGATGTCCTAGCAAGTGTTGTGACACCTTAGGGGCATCAGAACTTGGTTTTAAACGTGTATACTCATTTAATTAAAATGAGAACTTAGTCTTGTACATGGACACTTATAGAACTCAAATGAGAACTTAAGTATAAGAGTAACAACTCTTTTATATGTCTTGAAAGTGCTATGAACAAGCACTTATGTGTTATACTTATCTTGAAGCCAATGATTGTGTACCTTAGGGGCATTAAAACAATGACTTGAGATTGAATATCCTATGTAGGGGATTATAAACTTGTAAGTATGAGTGGTATAGCTCATTTACTTAATTTGAACTTGAAGTATTCTTGGTCTAGGTTTAGGGTACTACCCTAGATGGCCTAGATGAGTGTTGTAGAACACTCTAATATTGAAAAATAGTCCCTTTGTGAACGAATGAAATGTGAACTTGAATCATAATTAAATGATAACTTGAATATAAGAGTAGTAACTCTTTTATGTGTCTTGAAGTTAATATTTGTGTACCTTGGGGGCACCAACTAATGTCTAGAGCTTGAATGTCCTAAGAAAAGGATTGGAAAATAATTCGTGAAAGATGTATAATTCATCTTCCTAGCTTGAACTTGATGTATAAGATAATTAACTCTTGTACATGTTTAATCATCCAAAGAAATGGATTGAGAACTTGGATATAAGATGATAAGATCTTGTATATGTCCTGAATGTCCTGAATGTCTTGAATGTCTTAAGATGAGACAGTAATTTGAAGTATAAGACAATAAAATCTCGTACATGACTTGAACATCCAAATAATTGGATTAAGACTTGAATATAAGATTATAAAATCTTGTACGTGCCTTGACACCAATATAGGTGTATGGTAATAAACTTGAAAGAGTCTTGATGTGTATATGCAAATCTTGCATATATTTACGTGATAGAATGTGGCTTCTTGATTGATTGGTACATGGTATGAATAACCAAAGAATTGGGTTATGGAACTAGATAGAGAATGATTAACTCTACTACATACTTGAACTTGATACGTGTATATTGGAAGTTCTATAAAGAAGCACTAAAGTGTAAATGATTTAGTTTTTAATCGTGTATATACTCAATGAAGTATATAAAATATAAAGAAGATATCTTGTCTTGAAATGGTTCCTAAAGAAAATAGGGACTAGTGTAATATGAAGATAATTCATATAATCGTGAATACTACGATTTAAATTAATAAGAATGATTACAGAACACAATATGTGTTAGAAAATGTATTCGATTACTAACGATACATATACGTGAAGTATGACTGTGTCTAGGTACAATGTGACCTATTCTACTACGTGTTTAGAGTATAATGTATTGAGCTCTACTTGATAGTAAGGGTATCGTGATAGACACTTTAATGTGTTAAACGTGATATGAATATGTACGTGCAAACTTGGCATGTGACAAAGTGATATACCCTACTACTTGACTGAAGTCTGTTATAAATGGACTCTTACTTGGATTGATCGTGTTACGTGGACACCTTATGTGCCATTGTTATCTTGGTTTGTATTCGTAATAATTGCGTACGTGTACTTATATTCTCGTGAGCACATGATACATAATTACATGGTGCATATTCTTGTGAGCACATGATACATGATTACATGGTGCATAAAGAATAGTCCACTAATAAGGGACTGAGTTCTGTTCTCGTAGTTCAAGTAAACATCTACTTGTGCATTCTTGAGTGAGTCCAGTTGGTTCTCCTTGCTTGTTCGAAAATATATAGGTTCACGCTTGTCGCGAGAGCTGGGGTTTTAGTGACAATCGGGTCCCTATGTATTTCCGCCTGACCCCTTACTACCGGCCATAGTAAGGGCATAGCTTCCTTGGTTAGAGCAATAAGCCTGACCTAAGTGAATGCGATTGTCTTGAACACCTCATGGATCTTGTTCTTGTGGATGACACTGGTTACCAGGTCTTCTTATATACTGCACAGCAGTTCTTGTTCTTGTTCTTGGTTGTCCTCAGCTAGAAAAGCATCGACAACAAATGGTATTCTTGGGAGGAATAAGGAAGGATTCAGGTACAAATTCGTGATAGGCCTATGTGCATCTTGGTGAGCTGGTCTAGCCTCTCACTCTACTTGACTACTTGTTACCTGAACCTTTCTTGAGCTTGATTACTTGTTGGGTTGGCTTAGCCTCTCCTATACTTGTTACTTGATGATACTTGATATATGTTTAGTTGAGTATCTACTTGTATTGCATGATAACATGGCATATAGTTGCATGTTAATAGCTTACTGAGATTTATCTCACCCTTTATTTGTTTAATTGTTTCCCCCCCCCCCAGGAAAACAGGGGATAGTACGCAGTGAGGCTCGACTTAGCTGGGAACTTACTCAGCAGGATATTTTTGTTCGAAGTTAGTGTCCTTTTATATTTTGGTAAGGACGATCTTGTATGAGTTAATAAACTCTGGGCTTGTATTGGGGTAGTATTTGTTGTCCCTAGACAGTTCTTGATGCCAGCTTATTTGCTAGGCATGTCTTCCGCTGTATGTAACCTTGTTTGGTTTTAATTTTCTTGGTCTAGAACTCGTGTGAGCTATCTTAGCTCCCTACTCTTGAGTATATATATCATGTCAGTTTTGTTTTTAACAGGTATTGTTCCTGTTTCCCGTTAGTTTCTTGTTTCTTGTTAGTTACGCGCACCAGGTTCGAGGTTCTATTAGGGAATCCCGGGACTTGGGGCGTGTCAGGAGAGGTATGGAGAGACAAGTCAGTCTGTACCTGCAAGGCCATATGGATAGGAGAGGAGGCAAGAAGCATCTGGGAAGGGGTCTGGATCAATTTGGAAGCAAGTGTTGTGAGAGAAACAGGGTTTAACAGCTAAGTTAGTTGGTTAGCTGTTGGGGAAAAGTTTTTGTTTTTGGAAGGGAATTTTGAGAGGGGTAGGTCTACCAAGTTCCACAGGGGTAGATAAGTTAAGGAATAATTTCAAACCATATGATATAAAAAGACCATCATATGGTTTTCCTTGAATAAAGATCTGTTTAGGTTAGCTGTTGAAACAATGTAAACAGCTAACCATGCTCTTTGTACTAGTTTAAATTTTATGAAACGAATTTTCAGTTAATCCCTTTTACTTAGGCAAGTTAATCATTCCTAACATTACTCTCAAAAGTTCAAACCTCTTTTCATCCATAGCTTTAATTAGTATGTTAGAGACATTATTCTCAGTACCAACTTTGGCTATATTGATATTTCTCTTTTCAACATGATCTCTAATGAAGTGGTGTCTTACTTCAATGTGTTTGGTTTTAGAGTGTTGAACAGAATTCTCAGTCATAGCAATTGTACTTGAATTGTCACAAAATATAGGAATATTAGTGACATTCATACCAAAGTCTTGTAGTTGAATTTTTAATTACAGAATTTGTGAACAGCAGAGACCAGCTGCAACATACCCAGCCTCAGCTGTTAAGGTTGCTACAGAGGTTTGCTTTTTGCTAGACCAGGACACAATTCTTGATCCAATGAATTGACATCCACCACTTGTTGACTTTCTGTCTAGATTGTATCCAGCATAATCTAAGTCAGTAAAGCCAATTAGTGAGAATGGTGATTCATTAGGATACCACAAGCCATAATCAGGAGTTCCTTTTTGATATCTCAAAATCCTCTTAACAGCAGCAAGATGAGATTCTTTGGGATTGGCTTGAAATCTTGCACAGAGACATACACTGAACATAATGTCAGGTTTTGAGGCAGTTACATATAGGAGAGATCCTATATAGCTTCTATAAAGTGTTTGATTAACACTTTGACCATCAGTGTTAGCATGAAGTTTTGTTGTGGTAGACAGAGGTGTCTTAGCTGTTGAGGTATTCTGCATATCAAACTTCTTTATCATGTCTCTTGTGTACTTGGCTTGGTTAATGAAGATCCCATCCTTCATTTGTTTGACTTAAAGACCTAAGAAGTAGGTTAGTTCTCCAATCATACTTATTTCAAACTATTTTTGCATAAGATCTCCAAATTCTTTGCAAAGGTCCTCATTTGATGATCCAAAGATAATATCATCAACATAAACCTGAATGAGTAGGGTGTCATCTCCATAATTTTTGATGAACAGAGTGTTGTCAATATGACCTTTGGTAAATCCTTTATTAAGAAGGAAATTAGACAAAGTGTCATACTAAGCTCTAGGTGCTTGCTTCAGACCATACAAGGCTTTGTCCAACTTGTATACATGGTCTGGGAACTTGGGGTGTTCAAATCCAGGAGGTTGAGCAACAAACACTTGTTTATTAAGTACTTCATTCAGGAATGCACTCTTGACATCCATTTGGAATACTTTCATCTTCTTGAAAGATGCAAAGGCTAGGAATAGTCTTATGGCTTCAAGTCTTGCTACAGGGACAAAAGTTTCATCATAGTCTATTCCTTCTTCTTGTCTGTATCCCTGAGCAACAAGTCTTGCTTTGTTTCTCACTACAGTACCATCTTCACTCATTTTATTTCTAAATACCCATCTGGTGCCTATGACAGTTTGATTTTTGGGTTTTGAACAAGTTTCCAAACTTTATTCCTTTCAATCTGTTCAAGTTATTCTTCCATAGCCTCTATCCGGTCTGTATCTTAAAGGGCTTCATGGATCTTCTCAGGTTCCATTTGAGAGATGAAGGCACTCATGAAGATATCATAGTGAGGAATGCCTTTAGGAATAGTTTCTTTTTGGATAGGAATGGTAATGACAAGGTTCTCATAATTGACAATGGGGATTGGAGTAGAGATTTGAGAAGGGATTATTTGACAGCTAACAGTTTCATCTTGGCTGTTGGGAAGAGAAAATTTGTTAGGAGTAGGTAAGCTGTTGGGAGTGTCTTTGGGCAAAACATAGGGAAGAATGATGTTGTTCTCATTTAGGGATAATGAATTATTGATTGTTGGTGAAGGTTCTGGAAGGTTGTCAGAGTTTCCAATACTTTCATCAAACTCACACAAGTCAGTGTTGCTTTGATCATTATTTTCATCAAAGTCAACATGAATTGATTCTTCTACAACCAGTCTTCTTTTGTTGTAAACTCTGTAGGCTTTGCTAGTGTTGGAGTAACCAAGAAAGATTCCTTCATCACTCTTGAAATCAAACTTATCAAGATTGTTCTTCCCATTGTTGTGAATGTAGCATTTGCTCCTAAATCTATGAAAGTAGGATATGGTAGGAACCTTTCAATTTCACAACTCATATGGGGTCTTCATATGATACTTGTTGATGAGAATTTTGTTTTGCACATAGACAGTAGTAGTCACAGCTTCACCCCACAAGTACTTAGGAAGATTGTGTTCTGACAGTATTGCTCTTGCTGCTTCACATATGGTCCTATTATTTCTTTCTGCTACTCCATTTTGTTGAGGAGTTCTTGGAGCTAAAAAGTTATGATCAATCCCTATTTGATTACAATAGATGTCAACTCCATTGTTCTCAAATTCAGTTCCATGATCAGATCTTATCTTTTTGATAGACAATCCTTTAAAGTTTTGAACTTTGTTGAACAGCTGAGTGAGATTATGAAGAGTATCACTTTTGGATTCAAGAAGAATGATCCAAGTGAATCTTGTGTAGTCATCAACAACTACAAGGGAGTATCTCTTTCCACCTAGAGATCTGGTTCTAATGGGGCCAAATAGGTCCATATGAAGTAGATCAAGAGGTTTGGTTATGTCCATTCTGGTTTTAGCAGAAAAGGAGGTCTTCTTTTGTTTTCCACATTGACAGGCTCTGCAAAGCTTATCCTTCTTAAAAGGTATTTTGGGGAGACCTTTGACAAGGTTGGAGATGGATAACTTGGAAATGGTTTTGAGATTAAGGTGAGCAAGTCTTTTATGCCACAGCCAAGACAAATCAGATTGGCTGTAGGACAAGAGACAATGTGCAGAGGAGGATTGGACAACTTCAAGGTGGAGGAAGTAGAGGTTTGTTGGGTATGCCCACACATATCTCAGTTTTAATGTAATAGGATTTATTAGATTTGATTGATCCATCACCTAAGTTTTATTTCATGGACTTTAGACCCACATGTAAGAAGTATTTATACTTCATTTTTTAAGTTGTCCATTGTTATAGAATAGGCTTAGAAATAGGGCAAGAAGATAAAGTTTCAAGAAAAATCACTCAGTGAGTTTGAGCCGCGCGTATGCGCCTCCTGCGCCACGCGCCGCGCGCCTTCTACATTCGCGCCATGTGTTATATAGAGCGCGCGCATAAGGATTTCTTTATAAGCTATGTTACGCGCCATGCGCCCCATATACCTTAGCGCGCGCAGCCTCTATGCGCCTCTTGGCTCAATGCGCCTCAACGTGTTTATTCAACACTCAGTGATTTATTAAAGACTCAAAGACTTGAAGAGAATTCAAATTACGCCAATGATCCAACGGTGGCTAAAAGATACATATGCGCCTAATCTATTGACACGTGTCCTCAACGGTCACATTTATGTTGAGTGTCAAAATGGCCATAATATATGCATGCTCCAATCAACGAGCGACAGCTCATCTTATCCACAAGGATTTCCAACGGCTAGTTTTTGAAGATCACTATAAATACCCCATAACTTCAACATTTTGAAGTTGCTGAGTTTTGCTAAGAATTTCAAGAATTTCTCTCTCAAAGCATTTGTTGAAGATTTGAAGATTGCCTTCGTTTTTCCAGATTTCCTCAAGAACATCTTCATACCTTCATCCTTAGCCCATATCTTCAAGCTATAACACTTTAGTTTCATTGTGCTCTAAATCATAAAGATCTAAAGAGCCTTGATACTAAAATCACACACGCACCTCTTTAAGTTTGATCATTTAGATCCATCTTTTAGAGATACACCGGTTATTGTTTTGGATTTGTTCATTCATAGAATATTAGATCTTGAGTTAGTGTAGAAGCTCAAAAGTTGTAATTTGTAACACTCACTCATTATATAAGATCTCCATTAGAAATCCAAGACTAACCATCTTGGTAGAGGACGTAGATCTTTCATTGATCGAACCTCTCCAAATAGCTTGTGTTATTATCTTGTCATTTACCTTCAAGTTATTATCTTCACTCACTATTTGCTTGTTTACTAATTATAGATTGATTGAACCGAATTGTGTTGTGGTGTTATATCATTTGCCTTAGTTCCTTATTTCAACCACTTTGAGCCAAAATACTTAGAGTGTGTGTGCGCCCCTTTATCACACTTTGCGCCTATTTTCATTACTAAATTCCGCTGTGCATTTCACTCACTCACTTAGGCGCATTTCATAACGCTTACTTGATAAAGTGCGCATTTGCAATTGAGTTTTTCAAGAGTACGAAAAGAATTTTAAAACAGCTATTCACCCCCCCTCTAGCTATTTTTCATACCCTTGTTGCTCTTTGGGACCAACAAGTGGTATCAGAGCAAACACCTTTATAAAACATTTTTCGTTTTTCAAGCTTAACAGCTTGGGTGCCGATTCTAAATGGCAAACTCAAAACCTATGGCAACTGCAAACTACACTCACGTTCCGGTCTTTGATGAAGATCATTTTGACGTGTGGAAATTCAGCATATTGACTCATCTCAACTCAATCGATGAAAGGCTCCATGACACCGTCGTTTATGGACCTTATATTCCGATGAAGGCGAATCCAAATCCACGCACCAACACCGCTCAACCTACAGTTCTAAAACCAAGGGAAGAATGGACCGAGGAAGAAATTAGAAGAGTTGCAAATGATGGCAAAGCGAGAAACATTCTTCTAAGCACTCTAAGCACGGCTATGAAACAACAAGTCATGCATTGTGCTACCGCTAATGAGCTATGGGATGCTATTGAAGAGCATATTGAAGGAGACACGGTTTGCAAGGAGAACAAGAAATACGAAGTACAAAAGAGATTCAACAATTTCTCTCAACTCCCCGGTGAAAACTTGAGTCAAACTTATGAACGCTACTGTGAAATTATCAATCTGTGTATTTCACTTGGCATGAAGTTTACCAACAAAGATTTAAATGTAAATTTTCTACAAGCTTTTGGATCAAGATACCTACATAAATCTAGCGCTCTTGAAGACGCTGGAACTTTAGATGTATGGACATTAAGGAACCTTTATGCAAATCTCAAAGTTTATGAACTCAAACTTCAGCGAATTAGCGAAACTGAAGGAAAATCAAAATCTATGGCTATGGTGGCGCACAGAGAAACTGCGCCTGCACCTGCGCCTGTTCCTGCGCCTGTACAAGATGAGAGAAGTTCCGATCCCAAAATTTCCACTTCTGAGCTATTAGACATGGATGATGAAGACTTCGCTTTATTTGTGAAGAAATTTCAAAAGTTCAGAAAATTCTCAAGATCCGGCTCTACCAACAAACTTCAAGGATCTACCAGCAAAGCTCCTCAAAAGTTTTCAATTGGATTGAAACAGACTCCGATGAGAGCGATGAAGATTCCGATGATGGACTCGTTTGTTTGATGGAAAATGATGATGAAGTTGATACTTATGATTCTGATGATGACTTCTCCAAGGATGTTCCCGATATGAATGCCTTGAATAAACCTATCAAGAAATCTGCAGGTTTTCAAGAAGTGAAAAAGAAGAAAGGACCAACCATCAGCGAGCTCTTTGAACAAGGATTTCTCACTCCGGCTCAAAACGATGGTGGATTGCTATTCTCACGATGTGATCTTGGAGCAAGGAACAAATTGAGAAAAGGAGCATACATTAGACCACAGGTTGAACCAACTGCTCCAATCTCCAAAATCAATGATGATGAAGTGGTTGCTGAACAAGAAAAATTGTTCAAAAAGGCTGAAAAGGTAATCACTAGATTTGATAGTATGAAGGAAGCTTTAGCACTATCATGTGATGAAATTTCCCAGCTTAAGACTGAGAAATCTCTACTTAAATCTGAACTCACCCTCCTTAAGGAGCAGATAAAGAGCATGACTCCTCTTACTGTTAAAAACACTTTTCTAACAGAACAGAACTCACTTCTTAAAGTTCAAAACGATGAATTGGTTGCTCAAATTACTGATCTTAAAAAGATTACAAATGAGTGGTCCAATTCTCGTGTCACTATGGAGAATATATTTGAGTCCCAAAAAGTCAGTGGTGATAAAAGTGGCTTGGGATTCTCATCAACTAGTGACAACTTTAAATGTGATGTCTGTGCTGAAAGAGATAGTGAATTTACCAACCAACAAACTTTTGAAATTCCCAAGGAAAAACATTCTAATTCAATGGGTAAAGGACAAGAAAAGGTCAAGAGACAAACATTCCATTATGTCTACCCAACGAAGCAATTTGGGAAAGCTAATGGGAAAGATATAGCTACAGATGAACCATCTCCTAGCAAAATCATTCTTGAAAATAGGCGCGCTCCTTCTCTGAGTGCTCATTATGCGCCTAAGAGCCACGCGCCTCATCGCCGTGCGCCTCCTAGCTCTATGCGCCCTCCGAGAAAAAGCGCTCCAAAATTTCAAAAGAAAGATTTTGTTAAGGCTAGTTCATTTTACCCAAAGAAGAATGTCATTCCCAAGAAAAGTAAAGAGTTTGTGAAAACTCATGTGATTGGTGGCTTTCATCATTGTTCCATTTGTGATTGTTCAGGACACAAGGCCGTGGAATGCCTTTTGAGATTCACTCCCAATGCCAAAGGACGTAAAAATCCTAAGGTCAAGCAAGAGTGGGTTGTCAAAAGTTGCTAACCCTAGGACCCAAAAAGGAATAAAGGGGACCTGCTTAAATGTTTATATTTCAGGTTCTTTGTTTCGTTGCTGGATCTTCAAAAGCTAGAAATTATGAATGGATTCTCGATAGTGGGTGTTCAAGACACATGACTGGAGATGAATCCTTATTAGAAGATGTCCATGAAGAAAGAGGTCCCTCGTAACATTTGGCGATAATAACAACGGTCAAGTTGTAGCATATGGAAAGCTCAAGAAAGACAAAGTGTGCATTGAAAGAGTCTCACTCGTCGAAGGGCTCAAGCACAACTTATTATCCATATCTCAATTCTGCGACAAAGGATTAGAATGCCATTTCACTTCAACGCAATGTCTTATCAAGAATGGCAAAACTGGAGCTATCTTACTCACGGGATATCGTAAGACAAATATTTATATTATTGATTTCCATAGTATGAACTCTAGTACTGATCTTTGTTTTGTAGCAAAAAGTGTGAACGAAAATAGTTGACTGTGGCACAAGCGCTTAAGTCACTTGAACTTCAAGTATCTATCTAAACTCAGCAGGAACAATCTTGTCAAAGGACTTCCCAAGGTTGCTGATCATCATGTCAAAAAGTGTGCCGCATGTCAACTTGGCAAACAACCGAAGCAGTCATTTTCAAGCAAGTCTAATCCTTCAACTACAAAATGTTTGCAACTGCTTCACATTGATCTATTTGGACCAGTTTCCACCGCAAGTATTAGAAGAAACAAGTATACTCTAGTTGTGGTGGATGATTATTCAAGATATACATGGGTGGAGATGATGATTACAAAAGATGATTGTTATGATATTCTCACTACATTATTTCGACTGCTCCAAACCCAAAAAGAAGATGACATCGTTAGTGTTAGATCCGACAATGGAACAGAATTCAAAAACAACGGTGTTGCTCGATATTGTGAAGATCATGGGATAGATCACAACTTTTCAGCCGCCGGAGTCCCTCAACAAAATGGCGTTGTTGAACGAAAGAATAGAACGTTGATTGAAGCGGGAAAGACGATGATAGCTGAAGCTAAATTGCCTAAGTACTTTTGGGAAGAAGCTATCAACACTGCATGTTTTACTCAAAATCGTTCCCTCATCAACAAACTTCACAACAAGACTCCGTATGAACTTTGGCGTGGTAGAACTCCCAACATTGCATTCTTCAAGATCTTTGGTTGCAAATGTTATATCCTCTACAACGGAAACGAACATAGAGGTAAATTCGATGCCAAAGCCGACGAAGGTATTTTTGTCGGGTATGCCAAACACTCTAAAGCTTTTCGAGTTTTTAATAGAACTACATTAGTGATAGTTGAATCTGTACATGTTACATTTGATGAACATTCTCTCCTTGAGCCACATTTGGCTCCAAATGTTGCTGATGATTCTATTGAGCTAAATAATACAGGTGCTCCTATTTATGTTGCGCCCACTCAAGATCAGAATCTATCAACACAAGGAATTCCATCTACATCAAATGCGCCTAATTCAATGTATGATGCGCCTGGTGAATCCTCTATTGCGCCTCACTCAAATGATGCGCCTCATGATTCCTCTCACGCGCCTATTTCTACTGCTGCATCTGGTGTAAACCCAAATTTCAATTCTGAGCCAGATCAACCCCCAAATTTCAATGACTTTGAATCTGGTGAAGATGTACCAATTGAAGACCTTCAAGTTTCTACGACTCAACCTAACTTACCTCCTGAAATTCGTGAAGTTAGAGGTCATCCAATTGCTAACATCATCGGTGATCTACAAGTTGGTGTTCGTACAAGGAGAGCTACAAACTTTGATGCTTACACTGCTTTTATCTCTAAAATTGAACCGAAGAAGGCTGATGAAGCGCTCCAAGATCCTAATTGGGTTGTTGCAATGCAAGAAGAACTCAATCAATTTGAACGATGTAAGGTTTGGACTCTAGTTCCAAGACCAAATGATCATGGAGTGATTGGTACGAAATGGGTGTTCAGGAACAAGATGGATGAGAATGGAATCATCACGAGAAACAAAGCAAGATTGGTTGCACAAGGCTATAGGCAAGAAGAAGGAATTGACTACGATGAAACTTTTGCGCCCGTAGCAAGACTTGAAGCTATCAGATTATTTCTAGCTTACGCCGCTCACAAGAACTTCAAGTTATATCAAATGGATGTGAAGAGCGCGTTTCTAAATGGTGAACTCCAAGAACAAGTCTATGTTGATCAACCACCTGGGTTTGAAGATTCACAATTTCCAAATCATGTGTACAAACTCCAGAAAGCTTTGTATGGACTCAAATAAGCACCAAGAGCATGGTATGAAACACTATCAAAGTTTCTCATCGAAAAAGGCTTCACTCGCGGTAAAATCGATACAACTCTTTTCATTACCAAACATAATGGTCATAAATTACTTGTTCAAATTTATGTTGATGATATTATATTTGGTTCTACTAATGAATTGTTGTGCAAGTTTGAGAAACTAATGAAGAGCAAGTTTGAAATGAGCATGATGGGAGAACTCACATTCTTCCTCGGGCTTCAAATCAAGCAAATGAGTGAAGGCATCTTTATCAATCAAGACAAATACACAAAGGACTTAATCAAGAAGTTTGGACTTGAGAACGCTAAAGCATACGATACTCCAATGGCCACCAGCAACAAACTCGACAAAGATTTAAAAGGTAAACGTGTTGATCAAACGCTCTATCGAGGTATGATTGGCTCACTCCTTTACCTTACTGCTAGTAGGCCTGATATTATGTTTAGTGTTTGTGTTTGTGCTCGTTATCAATCCGACCCTAGAGAAGCACACTTAATTGCTGTGAAACGTATTATAAGATATCTCTCTGGCACTGTTAACCTTGGACTTTGGTATACCAAAGATTCGAACTTTAAACTTGTAGGTTATTCAGATGCGGATTATGCAGCGTGCACAATTGATAGGAAAAGCACTAGTGGCACCTGTCATTTCCTCGGATATCGACTTGTGTCATGGGCAAGTAAGAAACAAGCTTCTGTATCTGTCTCAACAACCGAAGCCGAATATATCGCTGCGGGAAGTTGTTGTTGCCAAATACTCTGGATGAAGCAGCAATTGGTGGACTATGATATCATCGAAGAAAATTGTCCCATCTACTGCGACAATACATCAACAATTGCGGTTTCTGAAAATCCTGTCATGCACTCAAAGACCAAGCACATCGACATCAAATATCACTTCCTCAAAGACCACGTGGAGAAAGGCAATATTCATTTGGAACACGTGGGAACCGACTATCAAATCGCCGACATTCTAACGAAAGCACTCGACGCGAAACGGTTCATGTTTTTGAGAGGTGAAATGGGTATGCTTGAACTCAACTAAATTCAATATAGTTTTGTCAATACTAATGATTTTATGTTGTGTTGAGTTATGAGTATATTAGGTACAAATGATTAAATCAATTTTTCAAAGTTTCAAGGAAATTATGCGCCATCTATGCGCCTCACTAACTACGCGCCCATCTCTCATTTTCTGCGCGCACAATATCTGCGCGCCTATCAATCCATGCGCTTCAAACATTTATGCGCCCTTAACCATCTTTGCGCGCCTTGATGAAGTAATGCGCCTTGACAAGTAATGCACCCCTTCATGTGCGCATTAACTATTGCGGCTCAATCATTTCTCAAAATTTAATTTCAATAATTGAACGTATTAAATACACAAGTACCAGGTATGTTTATTCTGTTCATTTATTATAGGAATCTATGTCTTTTGACATTCCTTTAATTGTTCAAGGGTACTTGTGCAATTAAATTTTTTCCCTCGTTTTACGCTTTTCGAAAATTTTATTTTCTGGGATATATTTCTTGCACCCCAAACTTACACCAAAATAGATGTTTTTGGTGTTTGTGCAAAAATTAGTCAAAATTGCTCATACACTTAAAGGAAAAGTGGAGCAGTTTTTCAAAAACCTAAATGTCACATCATGACACTTTAGGTCATTCAGCCATTAATGCCCTTCAAATCCCAAAAATCCCTCATTAATGAACGTCCTTTTTGTCATGATGAGCCGCCGTTTTTCAAAATCCCTCATAAATGCCATCCTTTCAACTTCCCATTTTTTTAAATTTTTGACTATTTTTTTTCCTTATCAGTGCAAAGTCTTGAACCTAACCTATAAATTCATCATCACCTTCCTCTCTCCTCACCAACTATTTCTCTATCTCTCTCTCGTCTCTCTCCCTCCCCGTATCTCTCTCTCTCTACCTTCATTTTCTTCTTCATTTTTTATATACATTTATAAGTTTATGGGTCCAAAGAAAGCCTCATCATCTACTCAAGACGAAATGGTATGAATTTTAAACCTTTAACTCTTTAATTTTCTGAATTTTTTTTCTTTTCGTCATTTTTTTCTGTTCGTCATTTTTTCAAAAACCCGGATTCATTTATCCTTGATTTTTCATGTATCGATGATCCGTTTTCTATATCGTTTGTTGGGTTGTGTTCTATTCATGATTTCGAATCTTTTGTATCCAGCATTTCAACGATCAATGCTTTCTTTGTTACAAATCTGAATTTTTGGTTTCAAAACTTTTCAAATTTTTCGGTTCTTCTTTTGTTCATTGTGCTTTCATTATTGATTTGTTCATGTTTTTGTTTACATATTTAGATTCCTTGTTGTCATGCGGTCATTTTGATATATTATTTGTCTTTTTTGGTGAAGTTTCATGATTTTCATGTTCTTGGTGTTCTTCGAGCATTCAAGGGTCGTTCTTCATGTTCTTCGTCATTCTTGCATGTTTTGGTCTCTAAAAATTTTCTATCGTGTTTTCAAAAATTTGTACTTTTTGATTTTCATTTCTTTCATTTGAATGCATGTTGTTTGTTGCGCCCATTTACATCAATTTCCACTAGAACAGCAGTGGAAAAGAACTCATCCACGAGGAGCGCAGAATAGAAAGATTGGTCCATGGTGAATAAAGGGAGCAGACCAGCTACACGCAGGGTCTCTATGATGAAGACACAGAGTCAGACGATGCGCCAGCTCTTAAAAGCGCACCATTAATTAAAAACGCAGTGAAGGCAAGCGCTAGACAAAGCGCTGATCCCTTGCCAAGCGCAGAGAAAAGCAAAGGAAAACGGGTGGTTGATGACCCTCCTCGTACGCCTATCAAACGTACCAGATTTGAATCTGATGAAGAGCGTGATCTAAGGCTAGCGCAGGAAGCCAGCAGACTTGAGGCTCAAAGAAAAAGAGATGAAGATTTTCAAGCCAAACAAGCTGCTGAGTCAGAGAAGCTAGAGCGCATGAAAGGCGCTGGATCAAGTGTGGATATTGAGGAAAGGCCTTCTGTTCCCGCGCCTACCCAGCGCGCGCCTACTCAACGCGCCCCTGCTCCCCGTGCGCCTCCGTTCAAATTTCAACGGACCAACGTGTCAAGGGTACAACTCCTCTCTGATTTTTTTGGCGATGATGTTTCAGACATAGAGGAACCAGTTCAGGGGGAGCAAGAGACCATCCCTCAGCGCACTCCTTCTCCAGTTGCGCCTCCTCCTCCTTCTGGACCAGATGTTGATGTTGAAACAGTTGTTGTTGAAACTGTTGATGTTGAAACTGAAGATGAATTTGAGTCTCCTACTCATTCACCTCCTCATGCACCTTCATCTCCTATTGCGCCCCTTCAAGATGTTGCACCCCTTCAAGATAATGCGCCCTTATCTACCCCTGCGCCTCCTCCATCTGCTCCCGATTTGAGCGAGGTACTTTCCATTCTTCATTATTTACAGCAGGGGCAAGCAAATTTAGAGCAAGGACAGACACAAATAAAGTCTCAATTTGAGCTTCTTACTTCCTTACTCACTGATCAATCTGAAGAGATCGCTGCCATTAAGGGGGAGATGAACTCTCTCAAGGACAAACTTTTTGCTCCTTCTCCTCCTCCGGCGCAGACTCAGGTTCAACCTCATACTGATCAGACGCAAACCACCTCTTCTGCGCCTACTTTCATACCTCAGTCTGCTGCGTCTCAATCCAACATGAACGTGCTAGTATCAAAGTTGGATGTCTTGAAAGAATTGGTCGTTACTCACTTCACTCAAGCTCTGACAGACGCGCCGAACATATTTCCTCTGATATTATCACGGCTCAAAATGCCATTGAAGCTCACATTCAAATCTTAGAAGAAAATATTTCACAGCAGCAGCAAATCACTCAGCGTTCCATTGATGAATACCAAAACATCAATGTGAATCACTTGAGTTACATTAGAGACGGCATCACTGCCACTCACTCCAGTGTCACTGACACTCAGGGCTTAGCGAACCGTAGTCATCAGCTCGCTAAACAGATTCAGCGCTCTGTTTCTGAGATCATTGAAGGATTGAAGGAAGATGATGCGCCTCCCAACCCTTAGTTTTTTTTTTTTTTTGTTATTGGAACCTTTTTGTAATAGAATCAACTCTTTTGTGTTAGTAATTTTGTGCTTACTTGTTTTAGCACCTTTTTTCTTTTGTTCTATTCGAAACTTGTAATTTATAACTCTTACACCCCAAGTTTTAATGAGAACAATGCATCACTTATTATCAAACCTTGTTCACTCAAACTCTTTGTTTGTAGAACAATGAATATTGTTTAAATTCATATGCATCATATTGAATTGTTTCATACTTTCATGCATTAAGTTTAAACTTGGTTTAAACACATTTCAAAACTAAAAATCATATATCATTTTGAATGTGTTAAACTGTTGTTTCTATCTTTCAATATGTAATTCTTTATTCTTATTGGAATAGATTAGAAATCTATATTTTGGACTAGTGTGTGCATTAACTTGAGACATGAATTACCAATTTCATTCATTTGGACATGTTTTTATCAAGTATAATGTTTGTCCTTGATATAGTAGGTAATGGCATCAATCAAATAGGGGGAGATTGTTGGGTATGCCCACACATATCTCAGTTTTAATGTAATAGGATTTATTAGATTTGATTGATCCATCACCTAAGTTTTATTTCATGGACTTTAGACCCACATGTAAGAAGTATTTATACTTCATTTTTTAAGTTGTCCATTGTTATAGAATAGGCTTAGAAATAGGGCAAGAAGATCAAGTTTCAAGAAAAATCACTCAGTGAGTTTGAGCCGCGCGTATGCGCCTCCTGCGCCACGCGCCGCGCGCCTTCTACATTCGCGCCATATGTTATATAGAGCGCGCGCATAAGGATTTCTTTATAAGCTATGTTACGCGCCATGCGCCCCATATACCTTAGCGCGCGCAGCCTCTATGCGCCTCTTGGCTCAATGCGCCTCAACGTGTTTATTCAACACTCAGTGATTTATTAAAGACTCAAAGACTTGAAGAGAATTCAAATTACGCCAATGATCCAACGGTGGTTAAAAGATACATATGCGCCTAATCTATTGACACGTGTCCTCAACGGTCACATTTATGTTGAGTGTCAAAATGGCCATAATATATGCATGATCCAATCAACGAGCGACAACTCATCTTATCCACAAGGATTTCCAACGGCTAGTTTTTGAAGTTCACTATAAATACCCCATAACTTCAACATTTTGAAGTTGCTGAGTTTTGCTAAGAATTTCAAGAATTTCTCTCTCAAAGCATTTGTTGAAGATTTGAAGATTGCCTTCGTTTTTCCAGATTTTCTCAAGAACATCTTCATACCTTCATCCTTAGCCCATATCTTCAAGCTATAACACTTTAGTTTCATTGTGCTCTAAATCATAAAGATCTAAAGAGCCTTGATACTAAAATCACACACGCACCTCTTTAAGTTTGATCATTTAGATCCATCTTTTAAAGATACACCGGTTATTGTTTTGGATTTGTTCATTCATAGAATATTAGATCTTGAGTTAGTGTAGAAGCTCAAAAGTTGTAATTTGTAACACTCACTCATTATATAAGATCTCCATTAGAAATCCAAGACTAACCATCTTGGTAGAGGACGTAGATCTTTCATTGATCGAACCTCTCCAAATAGCTTGTGTTATTATCTTGTCATTTACCTTCAAGTTATTATCTTCACTCACTATTTGCTTGTTTACTAATTGTAGATTGATTGAACCGAATTGTGTTGTGGTGTTATATCATTTGCCTTAGTTCCTTATTTCAACCACTTTGAGCCAAAATACTTAGAGTGTGTGTGCGCCCCTTTATCACACTTTGCGCCTATTTTCATTACTAAATTCCGCTGTGCATTTCACTCACTCACTTAGGCGCATTTCATAACGCTTACTTGATAAAGTGCGCATTTGCAATTGAGTTTTTCAAGAGTACGAAAAGAATTTTAAAACAGCTATTCACCCCCCCTCTACCTATTTTTCATACCCTTGTTGCTCTTTGGGACCAACAAGGTTCTTCCTTCTAACTCCTGTTAGAATAACCTTGTTGTTCTTGTCTTTGACATGGCATTGGTCCTTGGTGCAGATAACATGATAACCTTTATCACAAATTTGACTAATGCTTATCAAATTGTGCTTAAGGCCTTCAATATAAGATACATCTGTAAAGATGATCTCCTTAGTCACTAGGTTTCCTGATCCTTTGACTCTTGCTTGAGAATTGTCACCAAAAGTAACATTGGGACCATTCTTTGGTGTTAGCTGTTGAAGTCATTCCTTGTTGTAAGTCATGTGTCTGCTACATCTACTATCTAAATACCAGATTCCTTTATTGAATTCCTATAAAACAAAATTAAAAATTATGGTACCCTTTATTCTTTTTGGGTCCAAAGGATTAGACTTTCTTTGGTACCCTAGCCTTGCCACCTGATCTTCTTTTAAAGAACTGGTTATGGGTGTTATAGTAAGACGTGATTTGCATCATGTAGGGTGTCAATGTGAAGGGTTGAGGGGAGTTATAAAGGTGTCCAGTATTGTATGTGATTTAATTTCTGTAGTTTAGTTGATAAAAGTGAGATTGCTGTCTGGGGTTTTGTGAGTGATATGATGATCTAGGTTTTCAGTGATGAGGGCAGCAAAGCTAGAGTCTTGTTTTTTCTTTTGAATCAAGAGGGTGCAAACTAAATTTTTAAAACCATCAATATTAATGGAGTTAAAATTATGTACCTCTTTTAGTTCTTCAGCAGAAGCTAAGGCTTCAAGGTCCTCTTCATTATCTGAGTCTTCACATTCATGTGCAACCAAACACAGCAATGCTTCTTCTTCATCACTATCTGAGTCTGATGATTCAAACTCTTCACCACTAAACCTAAAAGAGTCAGCAAGTATGACTTGTTCTTTAGTTTTGTCATTCTTAGCCTTGACACAATTGTAGCAATTGCAATGGTGCTATGAATGACTTCTTTAGAATAGTTCATTCTTTTTTAGTGTTCTCTTGGTTTCTTAGGTTCTTTGCAATCTGCAGCATAGTGATCTGGTTTTCCACAGTTGTAACACTCAATGTTCTTTTTAATAACTTCTTGAGTTGGATTGGATGGTGAAGGGCTATATCTTCTATCAAATTCTTTTGATGTTTCATGGCATTTCTGACAGCCATGGAGATAAGGCTTGGGATGTCTTCTTGAGAGATAGGTTTAGATTCTTGTTTAGGAGTTATGTTCAGTTTTTGTAGGGCATTGATAACAAGGGTGTCAATCTCCTGTTGAGAGAACTGTTTCTGGGTTTGCTCTTGAGCTACAAGGGCAAGATTTTGAGATATGGTGGATGCTGGTTGAATTTTAATCATTCCTTCAAGTTCATAGGCTTCAAGTTTACCAAAGTATTGTTCTATGGTCATACTACTCCATTCAGCTACTTCTCTAATGGGAAGGGCTACTTTCTCATATTCTTGAGGAAGATTAGAGTAGATTTTTAAGCAAAGGTCAGATTGTTCAAAAGTTTTGCCATGGTCTGAAATGGCTCTTACAAGGTCTTCAAATCTTGGTCTTGCAGCACTCACTTTCTCTCCAGGATAGAATTTGAAGTTGTCTAGCTGTCTTAATAAGTTATACAGATTTTGAGTTCTAACACTGGTGTGTTTAGTGAACTTAGTGTTAATTAGTTCCCATGCTCCTTTAGCACTTGGTACTGTAGCTATTTCTTGAGCTAGGGAGTCATTCACACTTTTCTGCAGAATATTTTTAACTTTTAAGTTAGCAGTCATAAGTTGTCTTTGAGCATTAGTCCAGTCTTCAGGAGATTTGATTGTGCTACCTCCTCCATTAACTTCTGCTTGGGTGGGAGGTTCAACTTCATTTTCTAAGACATACCAGTTCCATATGCTATTAGCATCTAGATAGGTTTTAATTTTTTAGGAATAAATCTCAAAAGATCCACAATCATCATTGTGTGGAATGTCCTTTTCATTGTTTCTTCTTGGTTGAGGCATGGTGGGTTGAATGGATCTTTCACAAGTTGTTAGACTCTATATGGTGAATCCAAGCTCTGATGCCAATTGAAAGACCATGTTTAACTAAATGAACAGATTAATTAAAACCTGGACAGCTAACTGTTTGAGGTTAGCTGTTGAGGAATAATGAATGAAATAAATGTGCAGCGGAATATAAATGAAAGAATAAATAAAAGGACAAGGTGTATGTGTGTGTGAGTGTACAGACAAAAGTGTACACATTATTTTAAAGTGGTTCAGAGGCAAAACCCTTCTCTTACATCCACCCCCACTGTTGGAACAGTGAGATCAATTCACTATAATATTCTCTTCAATAAGAGTTACAAGAATTGATAAGGCAAGTTCCTTTGAACCCCCTCTACTTAATTGACACTTCAATTAAGGTTGCTTCTTTCAAAGCGAGAAAAAGAAAATAAAAATAATCACAAGTGTGTTTACAAAATAGCTTGGCTTTAAGCTGGCTGGGAGAGGATTGTAACTGGGTGCAAAATGGCACAATATTTGCAGGGGTCTATGCGAATATTTAAGACTGTAGAGTGAGAATGCAGTAAAACTACAAAGGATTGTAAGGGTGTAAGAATGGTGTAGAGGGTTTTAAAAAGGATAACTTGACAACATGCCAGTATACTCCTTTATATAAGGGAGGGGATAGAGCCGTTAGGGGACAAGGGTACAATAGTAGCCATTTGGGGAACAAAGGTACAGAGAAGTAATGGTTCCCTTTGACCTTGACTAACTGATTGTTTGTTCCTCTGTATACAGGTTGTCAAGGGTAGAGAAGGTGTATTCACAATTGAACAAGCTTTAATATGAGTTATTCCAATGACTGGTAATATTGGAATAATCATTCTTCAAGGATCTGATGACGTGGAGATAGCTGTTGAAGAAGATCAGTCTTAGTTGTTGAAACAGGGGAGCTTAGCTGTTGAGCTTGTAGGGCCTTAGCTGTTGAAGCTTGTTTGTATATATCATCTTGATAATTCATTTAAGGTAGAGGGAGTCTGTAATAGGTAGTTCTTCAATTTGCTGGATGTAAAGATGATAGGTAGATCATGTAATGACTTGACTGTTGGCTTGAGTGGAAGCAAGGCAGCTTAGCTGTTGGGCTTTGTGACGGGCTGCCTGTGCTCAGGTCTTTTGTATACATCATATAATCAATTTGGTTTGATTATTTATTTATCAAAACATATTTACTATGATTAATTGTGAGTTAAACATAGTGAGGTACTAACAAATTATTCCGGGTTTCCTACTTAGTTTAGGTTTTGGACGTGTTGCCTATATAAACCAAGTGATGGCCATAAACATTGGGTACACACTAGAGAAAAATAGCCAGAGAGAATCTGTGAGTCACAAAGAGAGCCAAGTGAGTGCTAGCCCTTGGGGGTGCCCTTAGGGGCATTCCATGGATGAGTTGAAGCATGTCTAGGGTGAGATGTGTGATGAGAGTGTTTACATGGAGAGGTTATCTCCTTGCTATATAGAAAGTTAGGCTTTATTGTAAACAGACACAGATTATGATATTAGTGAAATATCCTGGCTTGGCAGTGCCCCCAGATGTAGTCATTGCTTTGACGAACTGGGTTAACAAATATTGTGTTCTTTTCTTGTTGACTACTTTCATATTATTCGTATGCATGGTTATTGTGTCTCACCATTATCAGAATTGTATGGGCAAGAACTGCACGGATATACCATAGTTCCCCGACAACTGGTATCAGAGCTTCCGGTTAGGAAGATCAGGGTTGTTTAAGTTTATTGAATGTGGCTGCAGGAACACGGATCAGAATTAGGGGCTGCAGGAATTCTTTTTATTTTATGATTACTAATGACCAAATAGGATCAAGGTTTCATAAATTCAGATGGATTTGGGACTGCAGGTATTTTGATCAAGGTTGCAGGCAACATAATCATAGAAGGACATGGATCCAAGATCAGGGTTGCAAAATATGGTTGTTGCTAGGGTTTACAGGGATCTAGAGGGATCGTGTTATTAAGGATTTGTGGGTGCAGTGATAATGGGCGGAGATTGATCATCATAGAAATTCGTTGGTGCGAATTTGGGCAACGGATTTGGATTATAAAAGTTGCAAGAGAGAAATATTCAAGTTTTCTAGACTTTAATAGATGATTGATCGCATAGGTGTGCAGATCATGTGTAAGCACAGGCAATAGGTATACGGGGGTACGTGCAACATATGTGCATAATTCGTGCAATGCATGTGCAGATTTCGTGTATATTCCGTGCAGCGCACGTGCAGATTTGTGCAGATGCAAATTTTATGCAGAAGACATGCATAGAGCGTGCAGAAGGGTACATAATATGTAGAGCAAGCGTGTGGGGTATGCAGAAGTTGCTAGATGTGCAGGAGAATTCAAAGATGGAAGAGATACTTGATTGGCCATTGAGCAGCTAGGAGGAAGGTTGTATGGTCGCCTTCGGCTGTGAGATGTGGAGAATTGCCGTGGTAGCTAACTTGGTAGCTCGTGAGGCAGATGATGTTGTACACCACATACAACATGTTTCGCATGGGTTGTTGCCTGGAATACGAGGATGGCGGGGCCGAGATCGCCATGGGGGAGAAATTTCGCCAGGAACGGTATGTTGGTAGAAAGTTGGTTGAGAAGGCTGGCCAGCAAGAGTGACAACTTAACCAAGATGAGCGTTATCCAAAATCAGTTGCAGATAGGTTGCCTTGGTACACAGAAAAACCAAGACTGTGAAGGCACATGTTCGCATTGGGGTTCGTGGATAGAAACAAGGAACAGACGAGAGATAATTGCATGGAGGATCACTTTGGGAAGTGAAGACTCAGAGCAAGAGAAGTTTCCGATAATTATGTTGAATACCTACGCTTCGCTTCAACTCGTTTGTGTGGGCTTTGGTGAGCCTAGTGATGAGACTTTTGGCAAAAGTCGAATGTAGTGGTGACAATGTGTGAATAGTCATTCTTGGGTGGGAGTTTTGACGGAGATAGTAGTCGCGTGATTTGGTTTAGTCTCCAGGTGGGAGATTGTTGGGTTGTGGAGACAAAACCTAGAAGGAAAAGGAAATTAAATTTGAGTCATATAAAGATTTAATGGGATTCCTTATTTGACTAGGTTGAAATTTAATTTTCCTTGGGATTCCTTGTTTAAGTGGAATTAGGAATTTAATTATTTCGGGTTTCCTACTTAGTTTAGGTTTTGGACGTATTGCCTATATAAACCAAGTGATGGCCATAAACATGGGTACACACTAGAGAAAAATAGCCAGAGAGAATCTGTGAGTCACAAAGAGAGCCAAGTGAGTGCTAGCCCTTGGGGGTGCCCTTAGGGGCATTCCATGGATGAGTTGAAGCATGTCTAGGGTGAGATGTGTGATGGGAGTGTTTACATGGAGAGGTTATCTCCTTGCTATATAGAGAGTTAGGCTTTATTGTAAACAGACACAGATTATGATATTAGTAAAATATCCTGGCTTGACAGTGCCCCCAGATGTAGTCATTGTTTTGACGAACTGGGTTAACAAATATTGTGTTCTTTTCTTGTTGATTACTTTCATATTATTCGTATGCATGGTTATTGTGTCTCACCATTATCAGAATTGTATGGAAAAGAACTGCACGGATATACCACAATTCTCCAACAGTTATATACTTTGATCTGACAAATTGAAATAAATGGTTATACACTATCCATGTTTCAATAAGCAACAGAGAGTATATAGTACTATAGAAGTATTAATTCTGTGCTGTATGAAACTGTGGACTGTTACATAAATAAAAAATGTATTAGCTGTCTCTGTTAGGTTTTATTTATTATTCTTATTGGTTCCAAGTAGAGCAATACTATATAAGATGCTAGTATATGATGGAAAATGATACCCCTTCGTCTTTCGATAAATGTCATAGTTTTTTTGATTTGTCAATTTTTAATCAAATGTCTTTACATATATATTTATATTAACATGATAAAATTGCAATATATGAGTATTTTTTATTTAAATATCAAATGCTTATTTTGAGAATGATAAAACATAAAAGTGTGACGTTTATTATAAAATGGAAGATGTTTCTGAAAGTAAATTAACTTTACAAAACCAAACCTAAAGTACACGGCATGCATATGATATGCATATTGTATCTTTCCTAATATTGCTGCAGAAATGGGAAGCTTTAATTTTCCCTTTTTATTTCTTTGATATATACGTATAATTCGCGCTTTATTTCGCTAATTTATATTGTACTCGAAATAAATTGTAGATTTTGAACATTATGGAATTATTTTAAGGGTATATAATTAGAGTTAATTAGGATTCCACTAAGTAAAGGAAAGACACCTAATTATCTTAGCCTAAAGCAAGACTTTCTGTAGGAAATTCAAGAAATGGGAATGCCCAACAAAAGTCACCAAATAGTAGAATTAGGTGCCACCTTTATTAGTTAAGTTGGAATATTGATGTGAAAGTATGTACAAAAATTCAAAACAATTTATCAGAAAGTTAAAGGTAATTAACAAAAGAAGAATATAATAAGAGTATAAATTAAAAAGAGGTTTAAGGGTCCACATCAGCCAGAATGCATGCATACACACTTATTTGTGAGGCATACTACAATGCAGCAGTTGTTTATCTTGATAAATTAACAATTCTAATTATATATATAAAGAGTATTCTTTTATAAGAATCAAAAAAAAAAGTAGCATTATATTAAAATTAGTATATATTTTTTTACAAGTTTAGGTTAAACGGGGCGAAACAGAGCGGTCCGAGGAAAGAGAACAACAAGAAGAAAAATAAATATTGGCATAAAATGTTTTACTTTCCATCATTTGTTATTAGATGGAAGCTAGACACAAGTTTTCCAATTTAGTGAAAGAAATAATAAATGTAGAAGAAGAATATAGTCCTACAAATCCAATTAAGGACCCATGGGCCATGGGAAATAATAAGGATCCAAGAAAGAAACTGACCCGATTACAAGAATTAGCCATAAACATCCATGGCCAGAATGTGCCCATGATTTAACAAGCAATTTTGGCAATTATCCCATCAATCTATATCTATCCATTGATATATCATCTAAGCCAAACTCAAAGATGTTACTTGAAAGCAATTATTTTAAAAATCTAGATATTTTTGTAAGGAATTAATATAACCTATGTTACATCCAAATATCACAACATATTTGGAGCATAGAAACATTCCTCCCCAACTAATTGTTCACCCCCCCCCCCCTTATTTCTTGCCCAAAATCTTGGAAAAAACGCGTTTTTCCTAACTCTCAGAAAAAACGTGTTTAAAAAAAAAACGCGGTGGCATTTTTGTAAATATGTGGAACTTCTTTAAAAAAAACGCATGGAGTCATTTTTGTAAATAATCGGAACTTCTCAACGGTTCTGGATATCAATATAAAACCTTCTGGATATGAGATTGATAGCCAGAACTTTTGAAAGTGATAGCAGAATGGTCATTTTTGTAAATAATCGAAACTTCTCAATGATCTGGATATCAATATAAAGCCATCTGGATATGAGATTGATAGTCAGAACCTTTGAAAGTGATAGCCATAAGAGTCGTGGATATCAATATAAAGACTTCTTGATATCAATATAAAGACTTCTTGATATCAATATAAAGCCTTCTGGATATGAGATTGATAGTCAGAACCTTTGAAAGTGATAGCCATAAAGTTTTTCTGATTTTTTTTTTTTTAGAGTGACAAAAGTGTTAATAGATAGCCAGTGACAATGTTTAGGATAACCAGTTGCTTACGAAGGTCCAGTGAGTGTGTAAAGGACCGCCAGATGATTTTGAAAAACACGTTTTTCCTAACCACTAGGAAAAACGCGTTTTACAGGAGACCAACTCCATTTCTTATTGTTGGAGCAATTATCTCATATCAAAAAAATTAACTAGCTAATGTCTGACTATAAAAATGTAGTAACGTAGTTTTGGAATGAAACCTCAAACTTTAGCACTTACTTCAATGCATACTATCCAAATGGAAGGTTTGGATGAAAATGCCTCATTAAATATACATGTGCAATAGATTTAGGAAATAAAACAGATATTTAATCATCCGACTATTATGCAATTAGACTGTGCTGACTCTGAATCCCCATGTACACGATATTAAGGGGGTTTTTTCCTTCGAAAGAGTTGTCAATTGTATCTTATTGATGGAGAAATTTCATTAGTTTGCCTTATTCTACACTCGGGGATGTATCTCTAGCTAGCATCTCCACACAAAAGAAAATTGTGGGTCCCCACCAATGTTTTAATGGTGGTGATGGGAGGACAGTAGACCCCACAACAACTCTGATTTTTTTTCAATAAATAATAATCCCTTCGTCCTAATTTAAACTTCAAAAATTAATTGGGTTTCAAAAGCTAAAAAAAAAAAAAAAAGGTAATGTGTTGTGAGTGTAGATTATTTGGTAGGAGAGAAAAAGTGGGGTAGGTAATAGTTAGTGGATAATTGTTGTAAGTATGACATGTGTGACCCACAAATAAAGAAATATATAAAAAAAATCTTCTTAGGTTTTGAAGTTTAAAATAAGACACTCAGAATGAAAATTTTGAAGTTTAAAATGGGACGGATGGAGTATGATCCGTCCCAAAATGATCTTCTCATTTATCATTTTCCATTGTCCCAAAAAGTTCTTCTCAAATCTAAAATTTAGGCTTAAATGTTCATAAACACAACATGGCTAGTGAAGCAAGTGTTCCTATCCATAAAAAGTTCGAATAGTCAAATGTGAAGATCATTTTGTGTCCGAGGGAGTATTTTATTTATTTAAATGGCCAAAAGACAGTTCCATTTTTCACACTGCAACCACATGACTTTATTAGTTGGAAGAAGCTAAAAGGGTTACCACTTGCTGCACCATTGGCAATGGGGTGTATCCATGTTCTCAGCTCCCCTTCTTCTGCTAAGCTCATATCCCTGTCTAAAAATATTTCATTTATTTCATGTTAGAAATCCGCTATTCTATTTTTGAGACGTTTTATTTTTTATTTTAACAGAGTCAACTTTCAATAATAAGGTTTTAATTGTTTTAGGACTTTGTATAGTGTAGTGGTATTAAATAAAGTGTAGTTCTTCTTTGCCTAGAATTGGGTAGCAGGGGCGGACGCACGTTAGTGAGGGGGGTTAATTGACCCCCCGACCTTTCCGTTTATATCTATTTTCACTCTTAAATTTTTTCAAATTATAACTTTAACCCCCCTCAAAAATTTCAATTGACCCTCCTCAAACCCCTACATATATATATACTTGACTTTTACACAACTTACCCAAACTTATTACCTTTGTTTGCCGCAAGCGGGTTTTGAGTCGACGAGGCGATTGCAAAGAACTGACGCCGTCGCCGAACAGAAGAAATCGGTCGACAGCCGTAGACGCCGGTCGCCGCAGCCCTCCCATTTCTCGCCCTTTTTACTCTTCCCGTCTTCCGTCCCTAATCTCAAATCCCTAAATTTCCCAAACAATCAAGTTTCGCCCTTTCTTTCAATTCAATCGGATTCTGTTTTTTTTTTTTTTTTTTTTTTGAATCACAATCTGATAGCAAAACGAATTTGAGAACCCATTATAATTATAGCTATGTGAGGAAGAATCTTAGACTGGAATGTTTTGTCTTTTTGAGAATTGGTTAATAGAGGATATCAAAAGGAATTTGGGATTTATTTTTCGATTGCTTTGTCTGCATTATTTCTTAAAAAAATTGGTACTTTGAATCTTAAGAGTACTGACAGACTATTAATCTTTTTCTTTAAATTCAGTTGAGATTTTAACTCTAGCTTATTTTCTACAGAAAAAATGGGTCCTCCTCGAAGTTTGAAAAGATCATGTGGGTCGGCTACTTCAAACTCGCGAATGAGGCTCCCCGTCCCAGAGGTTAGAAAAACTGAACTATAATCTTGTTATGTGTTTGTGTATGGCCCGTGGCCTTGTAGTTGTTGCCTTTTTGGCGTGTTTATTTATTGACGGTGTCTTTGCTCGTCTGGTTGTTTATGGCCAGTGGCCTTGTTGTTGTGGTTTTATGGCCAGTGGCCATGTAGTTGTTGCCTTGTTGGCGTGTTTGTTTATGGCCAGTCTCTTTGCTTGTGTGGTTGTTTATGGCCAGTAACCTTGTTGTTGTGGTTTAGTGGCTTTGTTGTTGTGGTTTTATGGCATGTGGCATTGTTGATTTGTTTGTGTATGGCCGGTGACATTGTTAATTTGTTTTTTACGCATTTTCTAGCAGTGCTCGAAAACTATTTCAAGAAACTGAAACATTCGCAAAGTATTGTAGAGCCTCAAGTTCAAGAGTCTAACGTCCTCGACCATAATGCCCAAAATCCAAATTCTGAAGAGTGGCTTTGTTGTTGTGGTTTTATGGCATGTGGCATTGTTGATTTGTTTTTGTATGGCCGGTGACATTGTTAATTTGTTTTTTACGCATTTTCTAACAGTGCTCGAAAACTATTTCAAGAAACTGAAACATTCGCAAAGTATTGTAGAGCCTCAAGTTCAAGAGTCTAACGTCCTCGACCATAATGCCCAAAATCCAAATTCTGAAGTGCCTAATGCTCAAGAGCCTCAAATTCAAGAGCCTATTGTCCCTAATGCTAGTGTCCCAAATCCAAATCCTGAAACGCCTAATACCCTAGAGCCTAATATTCTAACATCTAATGTTCAAGAAGTAGATAGTATGCGTGAACTTGTTTTTGATCCCGGGATGCGGCCTTCGATTTATAGCCTTGCTCGTAATGGCAAAGAGTTAGAAAATATTCGAATGGCGTATTTGTTGAAGGGCCCATCGCAACCAAAGAATCATGAATTTAAGAAAAAGGATATTGTTTATCCTTTAGTTTATTCACTTCTCAAAGTTGCTTTACTTTTGCCTATTGCAACGGCAAGTGTTGAGAGAGTATTTTCAGGGATGAAACTCATCAAGACGCCGTTACGCAATAAAATGGGAGATGCTTGGTTGAATGATTGTTTGGTAATCTACGTAGAGGATGAGATTTTTAGGAAAATTGAAAATGAAGATATTATGGAGTACTTTAAAAAGATGAAGAATAGGAAACCACTTATGTAACACTTTTCTTATTATATCATCAAACTTTGAATTCATGTGGAAAAAAAGGCTTTATACGTGAGTTTTTTATCGTCATTTTTTATAGTGTAATTTTCTATCTTTTTTATATAAGTTTTTGACCCCCCTCACTGTAAATCCTGGATACGCCACTGTTGGGTAGTGGCTAAATTTCAATTCGGGGATATATAAGAAAATCTCCACTTTTTATACAACTAGGGTTTAACCCGTGATTCGCTTCGCATGGTGTTTTCTTTTGTGCGTAGATATTTATAATTACATTATATAATTATTAAATATTTTAAATAAATATAAAGATATATATATAAATGTACTTGTGATTTTTTAATAATAGTGGAAATAGTTTAGTTACTATAGTATAAAATAGATATTAAGATTGGTTAATAGTATTGGTTAAGAATAAATTTATAATTTTTTAAAAAAATTTACTTCGCTTGTCCCATAATGATGTCAATTTTTACTCTTGATCGATTGAGAAATAATATTTTAATTATAGTTAACATTATAGTAATTATGATCTTAAATAGTAAATTAAAAAATAATGGTTACCTAATTAGTACTCCCTCCGTCCCAAAGTAAGAGTCCTACCTCTCAAATGCACGGAGAATAAGAAATGATGGAAGTGATTTAAGTGTTGTGAGTGTAAAAGTAAAGTAAGAGAGAAAATGAGTGTGATGGAATAGTAAATTGGTTGGTGTTGTAAGTATAAAAGAAACGTATGAGAGAGAATGAGTGGGATGAATAGTAATTTTTTTTTTGCCATTTTAGGAAATAGTCTTTTACTCTAGGATATACCAAAATAAAAATTATGACTCTTACCCTGAGACGGAGGGAATAACTTCAAAAAATATTATTATTAGTATTAGTTACTATATATTGTAACTATTCTAATTAGTTAATATTATTGTTAATAATAGTTACTTTATATAGTAACTACTACACTTAACTAATGTTACTAATAGTAATAATTATGTTATATAATTAACTAATACTATTAATAGTAATAGTTATCTTATATATTAACTTTTACATTTACCTAATACTATTAATAGTAATAGTTATCTTATATAGTTAACTATTATAGTTAACTAATACTATTAATAGTAATAGTTACCATTTATAGTAATTATTATACTTAACTTATACTATTAATAGTAATAGTTATCTTATATAGTTAACTATTATAATAAACTAATACTATTAATAGTAATAGTTAACTAATATTTCCTCTGTCCCAGAATGATAGTCCCCCTATTTTCATGGGTGTTACGAAGGAACTTTGAGTAATAATTAAGGCTACTTTTAATTATTCTAATGAAATTTTTGAAATTGTTCTTGATACACCATTATAAATACTATTAATATCAATTTTTAGATTCACATTAACATAATTATAAGTAGCATTTATAACTGCTCAAAATTTCCTCGTAGTAACAATGAAAAAAGGTGGACTATCTTTCTGGGACGGGGGGAGTAGTAACTATTACAATTGATTAATACTATTAGCTAATAAGAGAAAATTGAAAAGTCACCTAATTAAAATGCTATGGATGATGTGGCACCACCAAAAGCAAGAGTTATCCAAAATTTGTCCACATGGCAACACCTAAAGACTCTACCTTGACTTTTAATATATATAGATTTAGTGGCAACGATTCTTATATATTCTTGTAATTTTCTTTTCAAATATTTAGTTTTGCAAATAGAAAGACTAATGAAAAAAAATAATAAAAATATATAGGGACAAAGTTATTTTTAAAAAAAGATATTTATTTTGGGACAAAAATTTCTTAAAAATAGATATTCATTTAGGGACAAAGGGAGCAGTAAAGTGTTTAGTAGATGAGGAAGTCTCAGTAGATATATTTTAAACACGATTTTTTAGAACATTTAAATTGGAGTATATATATAGAAAAAAGGAAAATAAATTTCAAAATATAGTACTCCCTCTGTCCAGAGTAAGTGTCCACCCTTCTATTTGCATAGGGATTAAGAAAAAGTGGAAGTGGTGTAAAAAAAAAATGAAAGTGGTGTAAGTGTTGTGAGTATAAAAAGTGGGGTAGGAAAGAGAAAGTGGGGTAGAGAATAGTGAATTGATTGGTGTTGTAAGTGTAAAAGTAAAGTATGAGAGAGAATGAGTGGGATGAATAGTAAAATTTCTTTTCCATTTTAGAAAGTGGACACTTACTGTAGGACAGACTAAAAAGGAAAGGTGGACACTTACTGTGGGACGGAAGGAGTATGTTTTGGAGCTTATTTAAGAGCTTTGTGTTAAAATTAAATGGAGTATTGATATACAATTTGGGGAAAATTACATTTCTAACACGTAAGGAAAAAAAAATAAAACATACTCCCTCCGTCCTAGCTTACTTGACACCTTTTGATCAAAACTGGTCAATTTAGGGTCGTTTTGACCAACACTTTATAGAAATATTTATGTTCAAAAAAAAAATGTTATTGAGAGGATTTTTAATGGTGATCATTTTACATTTTTTTAATTTTTATTCGGATAATAAATATTTCTATAAAGTGTTGGTCAAACCGATCTTAAGTTGACCAATTTTAGTCGAAAGGTGTCAAGTGAACTGGGATAGAGGGAGTATGTAGGCCATATTGCAATAACATTTAGTAGTTAATATTATACAAATATATAAGATTGCATATCCACGAAAAGTTTAAAAAAAGAAAAAAGAAAATTAAGATGAATGTTCTCAACCACATGGTTTCATGCTTCTGGTGTATTCAGCTTAAAAACTGAGGATATCCATGTGCTCTTTCTTTGCTCTACGTCATTCTGTCTCTCTCCTCTCTTTGATAGTGATTCCTCAACCACCACCTCTTTCTATTTTTCTTTTGGATTAATAACAATTTAGACCCTGAAGTATGATATCACCCTTCTAATCGAGCCTTTCATGTCTTTTTTCGCCAGATCGGACCCTGGGGTGATTCATTTTCGCCAGTTATGGCCTTTTTGACGGAATTCGTTAAAAAGTCAGTTAAAAGGCATGTGCCGCCGTGCACGTGACTAACGGAATTGGGTTGTTTGAAGTTGATGTTTCTTTTTAGGGGTTTAATGAAAATTCGAAACTTAATAGGGCTGAAAATAAAAATAATTAATAAAATAGTAAATAATATGGTTTTTAAAGTTATTTTCAAAATATTAATAAAAAAGAAAATTAAATAAGAACTTTATTTTATAAACAAAATAAATCAAATTTTATATATACCAAAAAAAATCTTCATCCAATAAATATGCAACATTTTATAATTTATAATAAAAAAAAATTAAATAAGAGTTTTATTTTAAAACTTGTTATTGTAAAGAGCTTCAAGCATGGATTTGGGAATGGAAAATATCATACCTACTGTATATTCCTCTCTCTCTCTCTCTCTCTCTCTCACGACAACTCCGTCTCCTACCCTTACCTCCCCGCCGCCACCACATTCGTCTTCCTCCCCAGCGCCACCATATTCATCGACCTCCCTCGCGACCTTTCCTTCAACATCTATCCCTATCTTCACTATCTTAGTAACATCAATTTCGTTGATTTCACATATGGAATTTCTATTTTCGAGCAAACTGAAATCGATTTTGCCGGAATTGAGGAGACGAAGAAGTTATTGATGGTGGTCGTTGGGCTGCGTCCCCAAATTCCTTGGCGTCCTTTGTTTCCCTCTCATCTTCCTCAACTCAGATTTAAGTTATTGATTTACTTATTTTTTATTTGTGTTCAATTCAAGTTTCAATTTAACTAAGTGATTTTTTGTGGTACTGTTTGTAATGAAATTTGTGGGTTTATGAGTGGGTATGTTAGGGTTTTGTATGTAAAATAATTGGGGGTGGGTTTGAAGCCTGATTTCTTCAGGAAGGATGATATTAGTGGAATGCAAAATCGTCCATTCGGTGAAAGATCTGGATTCTTTAATCTGCCCTCAGATTCAGGTGGGCACGCTCTTAATGAAAACGAATTTCCAGTAGGTCACATGAAAAGAAGAGAGTATGAAGGCCCTGGGAATCTGCAAATAGGAGAAAAATACAAGGGGTGGTGGAGACTTGGTTGGGTCTGATGTTTTACCTAGCCATGGAGGATGAATTAAGTAATGGTAAAGATTAGTTTGTTTTTTTTTTTTTAATATTATTACTATGTAGATGTCAAAAAAAAAAAATTATCGGATGTGGTACTCGTTTAATAAGGAGTATAGTTTTTTTTTAAAAAAAACTTTATATTGTTAATATATACACATACTTTCCCGTCTCAAAATAAATGTTATGATTGACTTGTCTAAGTTTATAAAAATGTATGTAAGATATTTTTTTCAATTAATATAGGTATAATTAATAAAAAATTTGGGAAATTTTTTTAATTACTTATATTCCTCACACAGAAGTGCTCCATATTTAATTAAAATATAGTATATTTTTTGTTTCATTTTTAAATCATTATAATTTTTTAAAATTATTTATATTCCTCATATAAAAATTACTTAACAATATTAATATAAAAGTTAATAAAGCAATTACTTATTTATATCCAATGAAATGTTTTTTTTATTAATATTTCTTTTAAAAGTTTGATAATATTTTGATTTCAACCCTCTTGAATTTTAGAATTTTCATTAGGCCCCTTACAAAAATATCAACTTCAAACTACCCAATTCCGTTAGTCACGTGCACTGCACATGCCTTTTAACTGACTTTTTAACGAATTCCGTCAAAAATGCCTAACTGGCGAAAATGAATCACCCCAGGGTCCGATCTGGCGAAAAAAGACATGCAAGGCTCGATTGGAAGGGTGGTATCATACTTCAGGGTCTAAATTGTCATTAACCCTTTTCTTTTTTTTCTTTTTTTTTAATGATAAATGTCACATTTTATTTTATTTTATTATATATTAAAATAAATATTCATTTTATAGTGAATACATATAATATTTGTGCAATTTACTATGATGCAAGTCTAAACAAGTAATTAATTGCATTCGTTAAAAATATTGACAAGTCAAATAAGAGTATTATGGGACGGATGAAGCATTTTTTTATTTTATCTTTTTGCCTTTTTTTCAATTTTGAATGTTATTTATCTATTTTGAGTAGGCCATTGATCAAATATTGACAAGTCAAATAAGAGTATTATGGGACGGATGAAGCATTTTTTTATTTTATCTTTTTGCCTTTTTTTCAATTTTGAATGTTATTTATCTATTTTGAGTAGGCCATTGATCAACAGTGTAGAATTGGAAATATGTTCCTTGAAGTAAGGTCCTATCCCATCTGCTGAAATGGACACATTTTATCCTTATTTTGAATTGTGATGTGTGGATTTTTAATTTATTACTTACTATACTTCATAGGTACATTTTCTATTTTTTTTTTTTTGTTTTTTGGCTACTTTAAAATTCATTATCGGCTATGTTAATACTAAAGTTAATGGACTAAAGTTAATGGACATTTTACACGAAAAAATCTTGTTATGGAACTGGAACACACAACTTTATGAAAACCTAACAACTTATCACTGAAATAGACAAGTCTATTTAATTCAATGGGTGCACTAGCACCCGTATCTACGTAGATTAAGCCCTATACATGCATCATTGCCGGCTTATTTCACCCTTCACCCATCCGCTAAAGACGCTAAAATTTGTGGTTTCAAACATTCACGCGCTACGCGTAAGCAATTTATCATGAATGTGTAAGGAATCTAATCCGCATTTGCAGAAAAACTAACATTGACTAGCAAGACTGCGAATTAGCCAGAAACTAAAATTTGTATGGACTAATGTGGAGAGACAAAGTGAGCAGGCAACAAGGTGGAATTATATAAAGTTTGGAAAGATGCTCTACCCTCTTATGCTATATTGTCATTCTCATAAGGAGGGGCTACTCCTTACAATCAAATCAGAAATCCTCTTCAATCTAGCAATTTTTGTCATCAATGAACGTGAGTGCAGTAGGACTGCATGACAGTCGTAGGTGTATTAGCCTCTCGATTAAAATATAATGAACAAGAGACAAGCAAAGATGAAAAATGTCTAAAATAACTTTAACATGAATTATAGTATGTTATAGTAAGATGCTACAATTATAGTAGGCTATATAATATCTTGTTCTGACTGCCACACAGTCGAATTGGGCAAGCCCCAATCCAACAATGAGCAATGCTAGGGGCACAAAATAAAGTCACAAAATCTTGCTCACAACATGAGGTGACGATATTTTATTGGTTGAATCGATAATAGACCCGCCACACTCTAATTAAAAACACCCAATAAAATCTTTACACCTAGGATTTTGTAAGCAAGTTTTTGTGACTTTTTTGTACCCCTAGTATTATTCTCCAACAAATCATTCTCAACCCTAACTTTTGCAAATAGGTAAAGAAGAGTGTGTTTTAGGAGAAACTAGTTCCTTCATAAGTTATAAAAAGTCATGTTTTTAACCCTTAAATCCTAAACATGAAACCTTAAACCCTAAACCCTAAACCTTAAACCCTAAAAAAACATGACTTTTTATAACTTATGGAGGAACTAGTTTCCCCCAAAACTTTCTCGATAAAGAAAGGTAACGTACTTACCCGCTTCGTCCATTTATGGACTTTAATTTCTGACCCCTTCCAAAATAAGTGTTGTGTTTCTTAAGAAGGAAATAGTCTTAATATGCAATCTACAAACAAATAAAACACATTTTTTTTATAAACATGACAAGTCAATTACGACATTTATTATGATACATGAATTTAAAAAAGATAATCTTCTAGTCATGATCAAATGATACACAGCAAAAAAAAAAAAAAAAAAAAAAAAAAGGATATAATTCTGCAGCAAACAGAAATATTGTGCATCTGATCAAGCATACGACCTAACAAGCAGATTAACTGGATCACTTAACCATCATACACAAAACAAAAGTAACAAAAATATTGGCATGTATTTGATTATAGATACATGATTGTCAAAAAATCAAAAATGCCTGCACTATACTCGAGTATATTACCGACGATACTATCACTATGTTATTTGTCATTGTAAATATATATTTTACGTTCTCTTAACAAGGTACAGACCCCAATTATCGGGAATAAAGAATGAATTTGAATTTTTAATTTGCAGCTCTTCGTGATTGGTATGAAGTTTGAGGTGCAGGAGTGGCAGCAAATCTTTCGGAGTGGCTTTGTGGGCCCTCGTGTGTCGCAGTGTAATTGATATATAATCTACAAGTCAAGTTTTTTCGGGAGTTAGCTTTTACCGAGGGACGAGATCAGCCAAAATGAAAACCAGTTGATTTGAATGAATTGCTTGCAAGAGTTGGTAGCTTAAGAGTTGCAATAACTCCAGCTGCAAGTGCACTCAGAGAAGCAAGAACAAATGCAGGCGTGTTCCCTCCACCAAATAAAGCATCCCATGGACCGGCACCGAGGGAAACAACCATCTAAAATAATGATTGAAAAAAAAAATGAATCAGATTTGCAACTTAAACTGAAAGGGTATATATATCCGTAACATTTGTCAAAACATAAACAGTTTCGCCTCTAAACAAAATAAGTAGCCATAACCGGAAGTCAATAGCAAAAGTTAACCGTTCACTATGCCACAGCTCAGGCAACCAAAACAGATACATTCATATTGAGTTATCATGCAAACCGTTTAAAATATACTAACCTTAAGCTTTTAAGAAACTAGATTCAACCTTCCAGAAACTCAAAAAGAAAATATTCATTTCCAACACAAATATAGGTTGATGCACTCAGTAACACGAACACATATATATGTGTGTGTGTGTGTGTATATACACACACACACACATATACACTAGAAGTTAGCGAGTAGTTTTTAGTCGTAGTAAAATTTAAGAGTAATTTTTGCATTTTAAGATGGCGTGACAGGATTTCACAATATACTGTATTGTTCATTTTGAGACCTCTGGCTTTATCATATACTCCCTCCGTCCCAAAAATGATCTTCATGTTAGACTATTCAAACTTTTTAAGGATATGAACACTTGCTTCACTAGCCATGTTTTGGTTGTGCACTTTTAAAGTATAGATTGTAGAAATGAGAACAACTTTTTGGGACAATGAAACATGGCAAATGAGAAGATCATTTTGGGACGGAAGGAGTAGTAAATACAACAAAAATGCTTTTTATACCATTGAGATATGATCATGCTGTAGGTATCTATACTAGAATAAAGGGAAGGGCTTGAAATGAATAGTGATATTGATAACTAGAATAAAGAGAAGAGTTAAAATGAATAGTGATATTGATACTAGAATAAAATGAAGGGCTTAAAATAAATAGTGATATTGATACTAGAATAAATGCCAGAGCCTGAAATGAAAGTGATATTGAAGCCCAGTCACCTATCTTCCAATTTCAACTGGTGGCTTGCAGCATTTTGTTATAATTGACTAAATTGCGCTTATAATTTCATGTAATAACATGTACCATCTCAATTATAAGGGGAATTTTGACATTTATGTTTAGAAAACTGACAAGTGTTTGAACATCTTAGCCTTTTCAAGAAATAGAGGTTAATTTTCAAGCACTTTTAGCGGCATTGTACATATACATATATACTCCCTCTGTCCCACTCGAAATTGGATTTTTTGGTAGGACACGGGGATTCAGAAAAGTGTTAGTGGAGTAGCTGTTGTGAGTATGAAAAGTGAAGTATGAGAGAGAAAGTGGGGTAGAGAATAATGAGTGGAAAGTTGTTGCGAGTCCCATTAAATAAAACATTTCCCTTTGGGAGTTGTCATATTTCAAGTGGGACACCCAAAATGACAAAATGTCCTAATTCGAGTGGGACAGAGGGAGTATATTTATATGTATATGTATGTGCGCATGTATGCATATGTATGTGTGTATGTGTATGTGTATGTATATGTATGTATGTATGTATGTATGTGTGTGTATTTATACAGCCTTAATGAGGACACTATGTCCTTGCAAGTGCAAATTAGCACATAATAGTTGTAACAACAACAACAACAAAGCCTAGGCACATAATTGTTGTAGCGTGACTTTATTAACTTCACGTCATTTATAGATGGAGGCAGTATTTTTTCCTCAGAAAAATTACTTTCAGGTAGGCAAAGTGAGGGATAAGATATGAGTTGAAAACAAAATTATAAGTTGAAATTTTATGTTCAAACCATAACATAATCGAATTAAAAGGAGTAATAACTTACCTGCGGTAAGACGATTGCAAGGTTTAGAACTCCTATTGCCAATCCTACAAAAGAAGAATACTTTCGAATAAGAATGAAGATTGTTCGCCCAATAATGACCAAGAAGAATGACACAATCAACATTCAAATCAGAAACCAGTACAGACCTTGTCCACCTCCCGTATCCGCAGTAAGTTCAGCCGTGACAGAGAATGGAACACTATAAGTAATCTACAACAACCATACATTAACCCATGTCAGAAAACACTTTCAAAGGCAGCACAAAAGTGAAGGGGGCCCACAACATTAACGTCACATCAAGAGTTTGAGAGAAATCAAGCATAAGACCATCCTAGGAAGCTAAATTGGACAATTCAATCAAGATTATTTTAGACACTTACAGCAAGAGGAAGGCCAAGAATAGCAAAAACAACCAAGGATGCATTCTTGATTGTCTCATTCCCTCCAACGGTTGGTTCACTCTCTCTTGAATGTTCTCTGAGAGAGATAAAGGTGATGACAGCAGTGCCTGCCATGCAGGCGAACACAATAAAATTGCTCATCGCCCAAACTAGTCTTGAACCCATCCGCCTACACATTGGTTCGATGAGGAAAGAGCTAATCCCAAGAACAACCTGCCACAAGAAAATATGAGATTGAGAATGCATATTATTGGACCAAATTAGCCGAAGCATGAATAAAATCCATATGAATAGTTAGGCTTATTCTTGTCGTACTCCATATGACGCATTTGAGTACAACAGAACTTTTTTTGCTATGGTTTCTTTCCCTCCCTACCCATGGCTCTCGACCAACCCACCGCAAGAAAAATATGATATTGAGAATGCATGTTAATGGACCAAATTGGCCAAGGCACGAATAAATTCCATGTGAATAATTCTGTTTGTTCTAGTACTCCATATGACACATTTATGTACAACCAATATTTTTTTGTTACAGTTTCTTCCCCTCCCCACACATCCCCCCAACCCACCCACCCACCCTCCCATTTCTCTTTTAGATTTGTCTGGTAGTTAATCCATTTGTACTTCCCAAAGTTGCGAAAAGAAGTAAAAAAATATGAAATGTCACAGTGCATAGTCTGGAACTCTCCAATGCAAGGAGGGAAGTATATCATGGCGATCCTAAAGGAGATTAAATATCATTGCTTATCTAGTAACATAAGATAAATGGTGCTTAATTTTGAGTTCTTACTGAATTCAATAGCAAACCAAATGCACCTTCTCTGACACCCTCATCATAAGCTCGGACTTCAGGAATATCTCCTTTAGGATCACCATGATATACTTCCCTCCCCATCCAATCCGTATCAAAAAGGAAAAAGGGGAACCAGGACAACTGCGTAAAAGAGTGGTAGCTAAGAACAATATAATTATATAAAAGCTCCAAACAGTATTAACCAAGGTACAGACTGAGTTTGGCTGATAACGAAGAGATTACCCAGGTGAGAGCCATCACAACAAGAACTGAATGCATCCCTACGGGTAAATGACGTAAGCTGGTCAATAAATTGACCAAGACGGCTCCAGGGCTGTCAGTGAAACTTTCAACTTGATCATCCTCAGCCCCTTTTCTTTCTTTCTCTGAGTTCGTGTCCATATCAAAGACGATTACAGACTTTTTTCCCAAGGTATCATCATCAAACTTCCCTGCAGTTTCTGTTTCTTGGCTGTTAAAACCCTTCTGGTGAGGATCATTCAGAAGAGGAGCAGAATCTGATGAACTCTGACGCTGTTTTGGTGTTAACGGAACCTCCTCAGCGAAATATAGTGTCACTAATGTGCATAGAGTTAGGAAGACCTGTGCACACACCAGCAAAGTTCACAGGAATTATAGTTATGTGATATGAAAATAGAATAATACTAGGGGCAAAAAAAAGTCACAAAATCTTGCTCACATAATCCTAAGTGTAATGATTTTATTGGTGTTTTAAATTAGAGTGTGGCGGGTCCACTACCGATATAACCAATAAAATATCGCCAAGTCATTGTGTGAGCAAGATTTTGTGACTTTATTTTGTGCCCCTAGCATAGCTCATGAAAATATACTGAGATCCTGATCAAGAAATGAAGTGATTTATGGGAAACGAAAACATGCCAAGCATAAAACTGGAAGGAGTATGCATAAACGGTAAGAATTCATGCAAGGATAAAAGATGGTTCCACGTATGCATTAACTTGACCAATAACTCACCACTGCAACTAGAAAAGCTGCTTTTAGATTTCCACAGGCTTCACAACAAGCTTTATTCGTCAAGAAAGGAAACCACCTGCTCAATAGAAGTGTTAGATTTAAACCATCCAGAGAGGTCTGTCTCATAAAACAAAGAAGGAGATATTTGATTTCCAAATGCAAATATCTAATTGATGAATCATAAATTAAATTAAAAAACAAGACTCAGAGAAAAAGGTATGCCAACATAACTCTTCTCTATGCTGTACATAATAATAAGAATACTTCATGTGCACATATAAATCTTTGTAATGAAAATGCTTGGACAAATAACACATTACCTATGCCAATTCCCACTAGAACCAGACATAAATCCTAAAATATTGCCCACTGCCATCCACGAGCAAAATATAGCATTCGCTGCATTTCTCTGATCAGGGCCTATTAAGAATACGCGTTTTAGCACTTTATATATGTTGTATACAGAAACACTCAGAACTGCGAGTCCAACTTCACACATGGAGATGAAAAGTAGAGCACCTGCTAAATCAGCCAGAAGAGCTCTTGCCGGCCCCTGTTTTACATTATAAAAGTTCAATCAGGAACATAGTTGATAGCTACAGATTTTTTAAGGTGGCGAGACAAAATCAGAACTAAAATTTACCTGCACAGTGTTATTAGCAAGATCTAACATCCAAAATCCAATGATAAAGACAATAGCTGCTCTTGCGCGCGTACCTTTGAATGTTCTACATAAGATGAATATGTTAGGAATGTTATAAAAAGCCGAAAGATACCAAGGAGAAGACGATTATAAAGAAAAAAGGCGGTAACCTGCAGCTTTCCTTTGTATCCCCAATTAAGTATCCAATGTCTGCTGCAAACCCAATTATTATCACCTAAAGCAAAAGAGTTAGTTAGCTGTGCGAAGCATAGTACGACGAAGTTAGTGAACACTTGACTGAGATTCCATGGTGCTCACAGCAACTGATATCATGAGAGATCCAACCAAAATAAATGGGCGTCTTCTTCCATACTTAGATGTACATTTATCACTCCATATACCAACACAAGGTTGAACCTAAAGACAACAAAGAAATAAGTTAAGCATAATTCTCCACTGACCATAAGCAATAAAAATAAATCAAAGATGTGAAGATGTGACAGTATTTTCATGCCTACATATTCATTTAATTACAGCCTTTTTGCTAAGGTTCCTGCTAAAAAGTCCCCTTATGGAACATGTTTAGAATCTAAATTGTTAAATATTTGAGACTAATATCAACATCTGTGCACTTGGGAGGGAGGGAGGGGGGGGGGGGGGGGGGGGGTTAACGCATTGAAGATGATTTCCAATGCCAACAATAGATTCCTAACAACTTCCATAGGCCCGTAGGGCATTGTTAATAAAACAACTTTACTAAACATATGAGAAGGTCTAGCAATTACTCATTGTTAAAGTAACCATTTGAAGGAAGGCATTGAAAGATGCAAATATGTGGGCATTAATACAACTGATAGGAATAATTATGCTGGAAGTTATTAATGAAAGCATAAAAATATAAAACCATACTACAACATGTTCAGATGACTATGTCATAACTCATAAAGTAAACATAAGTCGCATTAATAATACATCCTATAAAAGGTTAGAGTTTCTCTAGCAAGTACAGTAAGAGTTACCAATTTGCTTCTGCCTCTTCCACTGGAACTAGGGTAATTCTACTCCTAGGACGTCTTACAGTACATTCTTCCTCAATTTCAAGCAAGGAATCATGAAGGTCCCAGTTTAATTGAGTGAGAATCCACATTATTAGCAACTAAGGCAAGCTGTAAGAAGGTAGGTCTGAACAATAGAATTAACTAGGTGGTATAAGAACGATTGTCTGTACACCATGCCGGGGACTAGCTCCAATGCAAAATGTATGTCAGAGGTAAAAACTCACAAGTACCATGGGAGATTTGCTTCTACGTGCAAATTGTTTAAATTCAAAGTCAAATAAGGACAATGGGAGATAGAAACACTAATTTATAAGAAATCAGATATGATTGAAAGCACTATTCAGGTAAACAGAGAAGAAAGTAACTGATATCACCTACCACTAGGCCTGTTATAGGACCACAAAGCCAGATAAATGAAGAAAAAGCATGTCCGATTCCAAGTGTCTGCACCAGACATAAGAAGAGAACAGTTAATCAATCAAGCAGATAGAATAATTTCAAGTCACTAGAAGCGTGGCCACTAAATGAAGCAACCTGAAGAAAATGTAAGATGGTTAAAAGTAACTTCTGATGTGTTAGAGCTTCCACACTGTTTCCGATATACCTTTAATCACTCAGCCATACAAAATTTGTTTAATATGTGTGTTTGTGTATATGATTAATAAATAAATTTTTTTTAAAAAAAAAACTAGTTTTCTCTATATAAGGAAACAAGGGGCTTTTAGACTTTAAAACTCCCATTTTTATTATTCCCTCCGTCCCAAAATGAATGTCAAAAAAATATTCAAATTTGCTCTAGATCAAGAGTAAATTTGAGGATTTTTTGGACATTCATTTCACGACAGAAGGAGTATTAAACTATTAGTCCATCAGTTGATCCTGTTGGATTACTATCTGACAAATCTGGCAATTTTAACTCGACCCTAGCTTACGAATCAAAACCACTAGATAGTAAAGATGACAGATTTGAATGAAGGAAATGCAGTTTTAAAGTCTTTATTTAGTTTTTCCTACTGTTAGGAAAAATCTGGGAAAAAAAAAAATCACAAGATTTTGTGTATATATCACATAGCAAAATTATTTCCATCATTTCCGATGGAGCCAAAGACTCACTATTTTTTGGCTTGGGAATATGATGGAATAAAGCAAAATGGATCATTTAACTGTCTGCGCTTCTTTGTGATAAAGCAGCAGTCAGTCCATGCAATTTTCGACGCAATTTTCATCATGGGTCATCTAGAAACAGCCTCTCTGTGCTTTAATACAGGGGCAAGGCTGCGTACATCCGACCCCCCCTTACCCCACCATAGGTGGTAGCCTTTGCGGCACTGGGGTAATGTTGTTGTTGTTGTTGTATCACATAGCAAAATTCAAGAAGTAGATAAGCTTTAGGTAAGCTTATCCCATTGTAGCATTTACCCAACACAACACAAATGGACTCTCTCCCTGTAATATAAGATCCCCTATTTTGTGATGTTCCAAAAGGACTTCCTTACCGTTCTAAGAAGTTTTTTCTTTCGAAACCAATTGTCTATAGCACCAAGTAAGATAAAAAAAAATAAAAGAGACAAATGTTGCATTGATGTCACCACTTGAAGATAGCTTGAGGCGCAATACACATATAATTGGAAAAAATATTAAAACAAGTGTACAGTCAACAGGTGACTCTTAATTGGGATGGTGGTAGTAATTTTATTTGCATGAGAAACTCCAAAACTGTGAACGACTCATGAATTAACCTTAACCAAAAAGCATCTGCCAGCACCAAATCAAGAACTGTCTTCAGTTGATCAATATCAAAAAAAAAAAAAAAAAAAAAAAATACTCATAGAGTTCACTCAACCTTTTAGGCTTCAATGAACTCTAGAGAACTTGATAGCAATAATCAGCTGGACTCTCCAAGCGTAAAGTGAAAGGCTTCAACAGGTCCTAGGGGTGTTGGGAGTGCACGTTCTTTGACTTAAGGCTTGCCTGATTCCTTGCGAAGGTACCCTTTCCTTTTTCCCTCTTTCTCATTATTCTTTCCCAAATCCTTCACTACTTCGTCGTAGGACTAGTCTCACACCGTGCCCTACATCATTTCTATGTGAGTTACACTTTTAGTAGCTTTCTGGCTGAACACTGTACATGGGCCCTCCTCATGTTTTGATGACTGGCGGTCAGCCATAGAAAATGTACAAAAATGTGCTTCAACGCATGTGGTGGTGTTATGTCACTACTAACTGACGTTGGTGGTGGTGATAATGTGAATGGCATTTGGGCCGCTAAGTGTTCATGAAAATGTGTTTTAATCCAAAATATTTTAAGGCTTCCAAAGTTTTTGTTGGTTGGTTGGTTGGTGTGGTGGAACTGTGGAAGGTGAGGACCCCCTCCTCATCCGAGGGATCTCCCAAAGATTTCAACCTACAAACAACAACAACAACAAAGCCTTAGTCCCAAAATAATTTGGGGTCGGCTAACATGAATCTTCATATGTCAAATTTAGAATTTTGCCCCTAGTTATTCCTCTCACTTGCAAGTGTGTATGCAATTCCCCTTTGCCTATTCCTGTGACTTACAAGTTTGTACATAATTCCTGGTTGGCTCAAAGCCTAACCTTTTGGCTGATGCTGGACTTCGTAATTGGAGCTTTGAGTGCATCATTTTTCAGTAATTTAGAGCAATTGGTCATGACTTTTTCATATAGTAAATAATGGCACATAATTCACAATAGAGTTGGTACCCTTTTTTTTTGGTTGGTTGGGGTGGGGGGGTTCTCTTTTTGGCCTCTTATGGGATATGTATCTAAAGATTGTGAAGTAGGTGGGGGTTAAACTTGATGGTCTTGCAGGCGAGCTCAATTTTATTTGTTGTAGTACTATCACTATGACCTCAGTTTTACTTGTAATACTGCTTGGAGTTGGTATGAGTCTAAGGCTCTTAGCTGAGCCGAATTCTCCAGTCCTTTATAAAAGGTTTCTACTCTACTCTTGCTTTGTCATAAAGTAGGAAGCAGAGCAGTCTCCAAATACAGCAAACAGATCAGATACTGATGCACTATCATAAGGGTGCATAACGTTAAAACGATCATCACACTCCTTTTTTATTATTATTTTATACTTCCAGACACTGCTGATGACATGTTTTCAGGGATGTGAACAATGGTTCATGCACACACCTGCTACTATTTCCCTTCCACACTCAATATTACAATCACAACATTAGTCGTACAACGCACTTAATATCAGTGGCGAAGCCACCCTTTGCACATGGGGGTCTATCTGACCCCCTTGATTTTGGAGTATATCATAATTTCGACCCCCTTTCACTATATTTATGGCTTCACCACTGCTTAATATCCCAGTCGAACAAGCATTAAGCCAATTAAATTGACTCTACAATATTCATAATTCCACCTTAAGTCCAATCAGTAGTGTAAATTAAGAAATGGAATATCTAGCCAATATCCAGAAGCAACTCAATTCCAGAATCTGCAGCAATAACATAAAAACTTAAACTTGGACTACCCATCCACTTCAAAATCCCTCTTTGTCTATGTTCCAGCTCAATATTTGTCAAGTAAACTCGGTGTTTGTCCAAATTCCTTCGGATAAAACTCAGAATTCCTTCAGATAAATCAACATAGTCTCCACTCACACATCCATTTTTTCAGGGGGGGGGGGGAAAAAGGAACCCTTTATCACACATCCATTTTAATTGAACAGAAATTTCCCAAGGGGGGGGAAAAACGGAACCCTTTATTGTACAGCACTAATTGTCAACAGAAATTTTCAAGAACAAAATTTCCAAAATTCACAAAAACAAAACCCTGAATCAAACACACATCAGCACTGAGCACAAAGTTGCAACACTCATAGCCCAACGAAAAAAATAACAACACAACATATCATTACAACAATAATAAAATAAAATCAACTTCTGCAATTATTAAAGCATATTAATGGTGAAAGTTCCATGCTTACCCTTATTTATTTTTCAACTTTCTTACATTATTACACTCATTAAGTCAATTAATAAAGTAAAACAACTTCCAATGCAAGGGTAAATAAGGAATTTTAATTGTTTTGACTCAAAAGTGACAATTATTTTGGACCAAAAAAATTGCTCAAAAGCGACAGATATTTTGGACCGGAGGGAGTATATATCTATAGCTTAATCTATTACAAGCTCCTCCCCTATTGGAACCTATTACAGTGAAATGATACTTCGTTTCTACATGCTAATTTCTCGTAGACGTCCCACGCCATATGGTAGTCTTCTTGCCATAGACGTCTTTGCGACATCTGGTAGTTCGCTTGCCATAAACGTCCAGCGCAATCTGAGTGATCACTTGCAGCCGCGCAACTTTCCCCTATAAGACGTAGCAACACAAGTTCTCCACGATCTCTCCGGAGGGATCACTCTATCCGAAATGTCCCTAAATAAATGGCATTATGTACCAGAATAAATGTTATAGTTGACTTGTTAGCGTTCTTAAAAAACTCAGTTTACTTATTTATATGGTAAAGTTACACTAAAACTTCTTTCTAACTAAAATGAGATGTTTTGTTTTAAAACAGACAAAAAGTATGACATTTATTTTGAGATTAGAGTATTAAAAAAACAATAAAGGTCGAAAATAAATATTTTTTTTCTTGTTTATACTTCTTGATTCGGTTGTGCATTTATGCGTGGCTTAGTCACAAAGGAAATGGAGACACCGACAGTTAGAAGTTGGAGTCAAACCGAAGACAAATGCAACCAAAAACTGATGCACTATATCAGGACATGAAAAATGCATGTAGTATGTACCATCACTTGGAATTGTCTCTCTCATATTGCAAAACTTAACTGTCTCGTTTCTATGGAAAACCTGTTTTATACTAAATAATGTGTAAAACATGTTTTATATTAAGAGATTTTGTTTTACATTAAGGGATGAAAACATGTTTTACAATAAAGCGAGTATAAAACAAGTTTTTCTCGAGATATTCACAAATTTAACTCGTCTGATCAATTTTGACAAAACAGCACTAAACTAAACAAAAGGGAATATTTTGAGGAAATACAGGAAACCGAAAGAAAAAAAAAACATGACTTGGAAATATCTCTCTTATATGCAAAAAATAACTTGTCAGAGCAATTTTCAAGAGTTTGACCATAAAAGAAAAAAATATGTATGTTATTGTTACTGGTCAAGGTTTTCAATTGTAAGACCCAGAAATTTGAGAACATTTGGGCATTCTTCATTGCATTATTTATAACATCGTTTTTACTTCTTTCGACATGACCATGAAACCATCTCCACAAGTCTGATAACCAGCTCAACGCTTAGCATGAAGTCTGATAGTCAATTCAAGCCTATATATAACTGTGCATCGACTCATATAAACGACATATATGTATACCTACAGCTAAAGTACTTCTGTACAAACCCGAGACCATGCATTCGAGACTTCATTTACTATTATCTTTATTACCCAAATCAGCTGCAACTTTAGCCGCTCGATTTAGAGCATCAGACATCCAAAGAGCTCCCTTCGAGAAGTAACTACTATTAACCACTGTCGTAGCAGCGGCTGCAGCGGTTCTTCCTGTTGCAGATACAGCAGATCTCGCATTGTCAGCAAGGTGGTACTTTTGGTCAGCTGATCGGACGGCTTCCATCCCCGCAAAAATCTTGTCAGTAAGGCCAATTCTCTCGCTCAGCTCAGCAACCTTGGAAGCAGCACTAGATGAAACTTGATGAGATTGGTCAAACGCTTTGGCTTTGGTCAACGCGTCTTTGCTCAGGTTGTAGCCTTTGGATAACATTGTTTTGACCACGTCTTGAGCAAATGTCACTGCTTCTCCGGGGGAATATGCGTACGGGTTTCCTTGTGGGGCCTACAATGTAAATAATGGGTCGATAATCAGTGGCAAAGCCAGAAATTTTTGCTAAGGGGGTCAAGATTGCTCGAGAAATAGAAATTACACTTGTTATATAGAAATTTGGCACAAAAGGGGGTCGACTTGTAACAATAGTACAAATTTATAAGAAATCAAGGGGGTCAAATTGACAAAAATGTTATTTTTATGTGTATTTTTTATAAAATTTAAGGTGCTAAAATGACAATTCTCAAAAGTTAAGGGGGTCGAGTGACCCCCTTAGCTAAAGGATGGCTTCGCCACTGTCGATAATGTGAGAATTGAAAGCGGGTGGCTACCTAATCTAGTGTATGCTAATACTCCCTCTGTATCAAAATAAATGTCACACCTTGACTTTTTTTTTTTGTCAACTTCATTGAACTTTGACAAAGTATTACCATTTTATTCTAAAAAATGGTTATTGATGCACAAGTAGAAACAACGTCGATAGCTATTTTTTAAAATTTCATGAAGACAATTTTCACGAAATGTTGGTCGAAGTAAAATCAATTTGACCAAAAAAAGTCAAAGTGCAACCTTTATTTTGGGACAGAGATATAAATGTGGTGGGCAATCTGATCTAGCGTTGAAACAATCATATCAAGGGAAAAAGAGATTCATACGTGTGAATAACTTCCGTCTTCTGGTGTCCATGCTGGCTGATTCCAGAAACCAGATTCATTTTCCTGATGTCCCCAGTGAGTTATGCACACACGTTCATCCAAAAGGGTAGCTCCCTGAGAAAATTAGAACATAATTACATAAATCATGTTTCATTAGCAACAGGCAGATACACGAAAAAAACAGAAATGAAGTAAAAGTGCTAAAGCGAAGTTTCAACGTGAGTAGAACTGCTAATTACAAGAGCTACGACTTTGTGATAAGTCTGCCCACAAGGTCTGAAAAAGTATGATATGAACTAAATCCAAATAAACAACTCCTGAAAGGCACGGCTCTTGTTGTTTTTATTTGTTTCTGCTACCTAGGCATGGGTCTTACTTATATAAACTCCTCTTTTTCCTCTCTGTGTCCACATTTCTATTTCTGCTTTTCATTTTATATGTTCATTTTGATAGAAACAAAAACTACTTCAGAAGAAAAATAGAGAGTGGCGGATAAGCTATTCAACCAATACTGACACAAGAACAAACAAATCAGTGGCGAAGGCACATAGAAGGTTGGGGGTCACATTACCCCCTTGACCTTGGGAAAAATACCATTTATACCTCTAAATTTTTGGAAAAAACATTAAAAATATAAAATTTTGACTATTTCAACCCCCTTTATTTTTTGGTGAAAATTGTACTATAATACTCCCTCTGTCCCAGAATGATAGTCCCCCTATTTTCATGGGTTTTACGAAGGAACTTTGAGTAATAACTAAGGCTACTTTTAATTATTCTAATGAAATTTTTGAAATTGTTCTTGATACACCATTATAAATACTATTAATATCAATTTTTAAATTCACATTAACATAATTATAAGTAGCGTTTATAACTGCTCAAAGTTCCCTCGTAGTAACAATGAAAAAAGGTGGACTAACTTTCTGGGACGGAGGGAGTATCATTTTGACCCCTTTTTATTCCAAATTTCTACTCCCTCCGTCCCAAAATGAACTTCCCACTTTTTTTCGCTATTACTACGAATGAACTTGCGGAATAATTTTAGGTTAATTTAATATTTATAATGAAAATATGAAACTTTTTATTGATAGTATTGTTGATGGTGTATCATTAGTACAATTGAGTCAACCTAAAATTATTGCTCAAATATCTTTCGTAGTAACGGCGAAAAAAGTGTGAATCATTTTGGGACAGGGGGAATATATGATAAGTAAAAAACGACTCCCAAAGCAATCTTGACCCCTTTCCTAAAAATTTCTGGCTTCGCCACTTCCAACTACCAGATAAAAAGAAAAAAGTTTGAAACACACCAAAAAAATATATCAACACGAGCAATAGAATTGGTCCATCCCCAACTAAACCGTATAAACATGATTTAAATACGCATAGAGCATCAGTTGTAGGATTTTCACAACAACATACCACCCCCCCCCCCCAAAACAACCACCCCTTCTGTCCTCCATTCTCCCAACCCCCACCTCACAAACACACACCAAAAAAAAAAAAAAAAAAAAAAAAACAAATATCTTCCATCCAGAAGGCCTAGATACTGTAACAAACTGTAAATTAAATCCTTCAGCTTGGCAAGATATGATGAAATTTCCTCATTCATGCAAATCACATGTAAAACTTGGGACCTCACACTCATTCCATGGATGGTTACATGCAAAGTAATCAGCCAGAGAACCAACAATTGAGTCCTTAAACCAAAATTCAACGGAGAACCAACAATTGGGTCCTTAAATAAAACGTAGTTTAATTTTCGTGAACAGAGACATAATTACAAAAATTTCTTCAAATAAAGATACAGAAATCCCATTGGCATAATAGCAAGTATGTCTACAGTGACCCAAAAGCAAGGAAAAAACAAAACTTACACTGAGCAAGACAGCTGTTTCAACAGAATAAGCATCCCTGAATGTCACATAAGCTGTGCAAGCATAATCACCAGCCCTGTGTATCGCACAGAAGCTCTTTATCAGGAAAGTGCAATTGATCAATTGAAAAATAGTAGAAGCAGTAAACACGCACATACCAAGAAATAGTATATACACCGATATATGGACACCCATATATACATAAATCTCATTCTCAAAACTCCCTTTGTCCACGAAAAAAGACTCGTATTTTGACTTTTCAGATTCAAGATTGATCATATTTCAGACTATGTTTTGCATATGTTTATCTAGTGGTTAATTAAAATTGTAGCTTTCATAGTAGAACACTACCCCCCCCCCTCCGTCCAAAATGAATGTCCATATTCGCTCTTGTTCAAGAGCAAATTTGGGCATTCATTTTGGGAGGGAGGTAGCAAGAAAGTAAGATGTGCTATGAATGGCAAGTTTCTTAATTAGTAAAATGCAAGTATATCCATATCAAATCTTCATTGAGAAAGAGCAAATTACAGACCCACCCATCCTGTCTTCAACACCCAAAAAAAAAAAAAAAAGAATCCAACAAATAAAATATATTGAATAACCTGATCATCTCCTTGAATATTTTACCAACAAGACATTAATACCCATGACTTGACTTTGGTTGACAAATGAAGTTACCCCTTCCAACCTCTAACTGACCCCTCATCCTATCACACACGTTTGCTCTCTCTCCCCTCTCAATTTCCCCAAATCAAGATCATAACCATCTCCAACCCTCCCACTCCTCCTTTAAGTCCATTCTTCCTATTCCCTCGGCCTTTGTCTTCTTTCCTTTGTACTACGCCAACTCTATCTACCTCTTTCTAACCCTATCCACTAGACACATACACCCACCCACAAAAATTCTAATTCTTTTTTCTTAAATGGGCTATCCTATGAGTAATGATACAAGGACTTTGCTGGTTTAATAAGGTACTTCTATTAATTAATCGTCGAAAATTTGGATAACTTGGCTAATGAATAATCAGAAGAGTTTTGTCCTATTTGAGATTCATTTTAACTATAGTACCGAAATAACCTCTTTCAAACACTATATAGGAGAAAATATACATACTGACCAATTGGAGGTCTAAAAGTTTTACTCAGGTTTTAACTTAACAAGTGATATAAGAATTAGGAAGCTATAACTAAGTATAAATATTCAATATTACTCGTATTAATTTGGTTTTGTATCATGGTGTAACTTAGTCAATATGAGTGACTAACAAATAACACATGAAGAAATGGATAACAATATCATAATAAAGGATCAGTACAAGTCACCAAAAAGAGAAAAAAAAAAAAAAAAAAAAACAACACCCGCTACACACACAAAACAAAAACAACAACATTATAGAATAAAAGGATGCAAAAAAGTTACCTGACTATCTCAACATGTTCAATCGTCCCACTAAAGGCAAAGAAATCATAAACATCCTTCTCTGTTACCTTAGGAGACAAGGTTGTAACTTCTATTGTATGCCCAACCTGAGTCATTTCTTTTCAACCTGTTGAAAAGGAAGAATGTGTTTACACATTTGCCAGTTAATCTAGCAAGATTGGGAGGCAAACATATCCTACACTCAGTCATGATATCTTAAACACATACCTTCTACTCAAACGCAGACGAGTAAAAAAACAAAGCATAATCAAACTACTAATATCTCGCCTAGGATCTGCTTAAGTCTAAGAAAGGATATGAAAGTACACAGTGACAACAAAGGTTGAGCATACTAACAACCTGGGAGACAGATCAAAGGAACAAACAATTTTTAAATGATTTGAGCAACTCAGAGGAATTGCCTATGAGAAGCTGTCAATAATTAAACTATAAAACGGTGGATCCACCAAGTATTTTGAGCGGAGCAACTCAGAAAGTTGGTAAACTTAAAAACTTGTTCAAGGTATGTTATTCAGTGGAAGACCGGGTGAGTTCCATTTTTATAATGTCAATTGTGAGACAAAGGGAGATAGATCGCTTCATTACCAGACAGGGAAAAGGTATTAAAAATCTAGTAACCTGATTATCATTATACTACATACTCCCTCCGTCCCACTCGAATTAGGACAAATTTCCATTTTGGGTGTCCCATTCGAATTAGGACAACCCCAAAATGAAAGTGTTTTATTTAATGGGACCCACATTCACACTCACGACAACTTTCCATTCATTATTCTCTACCCCACTTTCTCTCTCCTATTTCACTTTTCAAACTCACAACACCTACTCCACTAACAATTTTTCCTTAATCCCCGTGCCCAACCCAAAAATCCTAATTCGAGTGTGATGGAGGGAGTATTACGTAGTACATAATATTACTGTTAACAGGCATCACTCTTACTCTCTCCGTCCCATCCGAAATAGGATTCTTGGTCCTGACACGGGGATTAAGGAATAATAATCTTTTATTATAAAAAGTTGTTTGAAAAGTAGGTATTGTGAGTATGAAGGAAAGAGAAAGTGGGTGGGGAATAATAAATGAAAAGTTGTTGTGAGTATGACAAGTGGGTCCTACTAATAAAAAAGTAATAAAAGCTTTCCATTTTGGGATGTCCTATTTCGAGTGGGACACCCAAAATGGCAAAACGTCCTATTTCGGTTGGGATGGAGGGAGTATGTCTTATCATTCTTCCTTTCACAACAGACACATAGCTTATATCATTCAAGAACATAACATACATGCTTACACAAGGTAATTACATGGAGTTCAACTCATCCACAAATTTGAAAACTTATCTCAGCAATTGATGATGATATGATTATAGAAACAATGCAAAAAACTATTGCAAATTAAATCAAACTAACGCAAAAAAAAAAAAAAACACACACACACACACACACACACACACACCAATAATGGTACCAAACAATACATAAAATGCGCTCAGCCAGACTTGGTCATTTTCAATTGCCAGAAGACGATCAATGAAATTCTAGCAATCTGCTATTCAGATCAAGATACAAAATCAACAATCCATCAAATAACTAAATTAAACGACAATTTCACTACAAAAAGAATCACTCCGTAAAAGGGAATCACTCAAATTCAAAATTGATGATCAAAATCAAAGAAACCGATGAAAAAAAACCCAAATTATCATAGAAATGTCCTCTAAGATAGAAATTTCATAACAAAAAAAGAACAATAAGCGAAAAAATTCTGCGATATTTCAAATTCGCATCAAATTGCAGAAAATATATCGGAAAAAAACAACCTGCGAATCATTTCAATTAAGATTCAAGGATTCAGCACATACCGAGGTGTGATCAAGAGATCGTACGAAGGAAAGAGGAGGAGAGAGATTGAGAATGAAGGTTCTAGTCTTCTGCTATAAAGTTAACTACTACCAGTAAAACAGTGCAAAACCCGTTTCAGAATTTCAGTTGGGTGTGTGTGTGTGCGCACTGCGCACCAAGAGTGGTTTCAGTGTCTCGTGATTCGGGTCAAAGATGTCATCATCATTTTTGGACCGGGCCGATCTTTTATTTATGTAGCCCAAAGATAAGGACTATTCCTTCCGTCTCATACTTATTGTTAAATTGGGATGTACTGAGATTAAGAAAATATGTTGAAAAAATAAGTATTATGAGTGAGTAGGAAAGAGAAAAGTGAACATTCTAGAAAAATAGAAATAAGTGTGAAACGCCCAAAATGAAAATAAATAGTGATAAGTACGAGACGCATGGAGTATTACAATTAAATGAAAAATAATTCTTGAGTAATGTATTTTTAATGAAAATCTTATTTCAATAATTGCAAACAAAATTCTAGAGTACCTTTCGAAAGAAAAAAACAAAATTCTAGAGTAATGTTTGATCAACTGAAAAGATATGTTTAGAAATTTTAAGGGGTAATCATAATTTGGGGTCTAAAGTTTTTGGGTATGCCAATAGCGGTCTGATGTATCAATTTTGTCAATTTAAGGTCCAAATTTGACAAAGTTAGTCAATTAAGGGTTTTTGGACTAAATTGCAAAGAAAATCCAGTTAAGTAACAGAAACACTTAACTGGAGTTTGTTTTGAATGTTCGCATGGGCTTTGTGTCATTTCATTTCACACACCCCTTATACAATGGACCCCAAATTGTTATTTACTCTTATTATTATATTTTCAAATGATTTTAATTGAATCAAAAATACTAATAAATAAAAAAATAAGCAAATAAAAAATTAAAGTTGTTTTTTTTTTTTTTTGGAACCACAAAAAATGAAGTTATAAACGAGGTAAATTATTAATAAAAATTAAAAAAGAATTTTATGAAAATAAAATAAATAATTAGAATACTAATATTAATAATGAAACAATACTAAACACCACCACACAAAAAAAACAGTCCAAATCCCCACTTCCTTCTTTTTTAAAAAATAAAGTGATTTTTTTTGGAATCTAATTTTTTAGACTTTCTTCTTTTTAAAAATTGTACTTTATATTTTATAATGGTTCTAAATGAAAAAAATATTTTTATTTTATTTCGTGAAAAAATATTTTAGGTAAATGACGTTTTAATTAGGGGTAATAACAATTTAGGGTCTAAAGTTTGGGGGGTGCCAATAGGGGTCTGATGTATCAATTTTGTCAATTTAGGATCCAAAGTTGACAACGTTAGTCAATTAAGGGTTTTTGGACCAAATAGCAAAGAAAATTCAGTTAAGTAACAGAAGCAATTAACTGGAGTTTGTTTTGGATGTGTCATTTCACAAACCCCTTATATAATGGACCCTAAATTGTCATTTACTCTAATTATTATATTTTTAAATAATTTTGATTAATTAAAAAAATACTAATAAAAAAAAATAAGAAAATAAAAAATTAAAGTGATTTTTTTTTAACCACAAAAAATGAAGTTAAAACACAAGAGAAATTATTCATAAAAATTTAAAAATATTTTTACTTGAAAAAATAAAAATAACTAGAATACTATTATTTATAATAAAAAATACTAACCACCACCACCCAAAGAAAAAAAGAATTGTCCAGACCCCCACTTTTAAAAAAAAAAAAAAAATAATAATAAAATGTTTTTTTAATATAATTTTTTTACACTTTCTTCTTTTTAAAAATTTACTCCTACTTTTTATTTTATAGTGGTTCTAAGTAACAAAGAAATATTTTATTTCTTGAAAAACTATTTTGGTAAATGACGATTTAATTATTAGTTAATTTAATATAAAAAATTAAATTTTATATTTCAAAAAATTATTATTAATTTTCTTCGTCTGAAATGAAGATATGCTCATGCAAATAATCAAAACAAACTCCAGTTAAGTCCATGTGCAAAACACATGTAACTTAACTGGATTCTGTTAACAGGATCATTGAAAAACCCTAACCTGCACAACTTTTGCAGCTTTGGACCCTAAATTGACAAAATTGATACATCAGACCACTATTGGCAACCCCCCCCCCCCCCAAATATTGGACCCTAAATTGTCATTTTCCCTTTTAATTATTAGTTAATTTTTAATAAAAAAAGGGTTAATGACAATTTAGGGCTTGAACTCCAGGGGGTATGTCTAAAAGGGGTCTCGGTTTTTTTTTCCCGCTAGATCAGGGCTTCAAATCAATTTTTTGGCAATTAGGGGCTTTCTGACGGTTTTCGTCAATTTCCACCGTTAAGTCGACATGTGCGGTGCACGTGACTTTTGACTGAGGGAAAATTGGGTAATCCCGTTTGGGTTAGTGGCAATTTAGGGCCTGAACTCAAGGGGAAGTCTAAAAGGGACCTCGACTTTTTTTTCGTTAAATCAGGACTCAAAATAAATTTTTTTTGGCAATTAGGGACTTTCTGATTATTTCTGTCAAAAACTACCGTTAAGTGGACATGTGCACTGCACGTGACTTTTCACTGAGAGAAAATTGGGCAATCTCGTTTAGATTAGAAGAAACGCAAGACACAACCCACGCTATAAGGTAAAGAAGTCGAGTTAGGGAATATACGTGACGAAACTGGAACCGTTTGAGCATGTCTACACCACAAGATGAAGAGGAAATAAAGTCATGTGAGAATTGAGTAGTTTGAGTACCATTCAAAGAATTTGGTTTACCCAATTTGCCCTCAGTGAAAAGTCACGTGCAACGCACGTGTCCACTTAACGGTGGTTTTTGACAGAAACCGTCAGAAAGCCTTGCCAAAAAAAAAATGGTTTTGAGTCCTGATTTAGCGGGAAAAGAAAGTCGGGGCCCTTTTAGACCCCCCCCCTTGAGTTCAGGCCCTAAATTGTCATTAACCCAAACGAGATTGCCCAATTTGCCCTCAGTCAAAAGTCACGTGCACCGCACATGTCGACTTAACGGTGGAAATTGATGGAAACCGTCAGAAAGCCCCTAATTGCAAAAAAAAAATTGATTTGAAGTCCTGATCTAGCGGGGAAAAAAAAAACTGAGACCTCTTTTAGACGCACCCCCTTGAGTTCATGCCCTAAATTGTCATTAACCCATTTTAGGGCATGAACTCAAGGGGTGGCTGTCTAAAAGGGGCCTCGACTATTTTTTCGCTAAATCAGGGCTCAAAATCAATTTTTTTGGCAATTAGGGGCTTTCTGACGGTTTCCGTAAAAAACCACTGTTAAGTGGACATGTGCGTTGCACGCGACTTTTCACTGAGGGCAAATTCGGCAATCCCATTTGGGTTAATGACAATTTAGGGCTTGAACTCAGGGGGGCGTCTAAAAGGGGCCTTAACTTTTTTTTCGCTAAATCAGGACTCAAAATCAATATTTTTTTATTTTTTTTTGGCAATTAGGGGCTTTCTGACGATTTCTGTCAAAAACCACCGTTAAGTGGACATGTGCGCTGCACGTGACTTATCACTGAGGGCAAATTGGGGAAACCAAATTATTTGAATGGTACCCAAACTACTCAATTCTCACATGACTTTATTTCGTCTTCATCTTGTGGTGTAGACATGCTCAAACGGTCCCAGTTTCGGTTCCCGGGGAGGCGCTCGAGCTCGACCTTTTCTCGTGGCCGTGAGTTGTGTATCATGCACGTCACCTTCTACTTCATTTTGTTGTTGTTGTACGTTGAATGCCATCACTTCTTCGTTTCCTTCATGTCCTCCCATATTTTCACCACCAAGACCCCCATCATAAGAGGGATAGTAGGCATTATCATCTTGCATCGGTGGTGGTGTTGGTGGGTGAGATGAAGTTGATATGTGCTCTTTCCTCTTCTAAAGAATGACATTTTAAAAAAAAATGACGGATGGTAAATATGGAGGATGGAAGTTGGAGAATAGATGAAAATATGAAAATATGGATGATATGAGAAAGAGAATTGAAGAATGTGAGTAATTTCGTTAGAAAGAGTTAAGAAGAGAGTTACAGAGTGTGTGTGAAAAAATAGTGAAAGGAAGGGAATCATATTTTTAGGTGAGATAAAAGGCATAAATCAGGTTAGTATTTTTATTTTATTTTTTGGGACTGAAAATCCTCCAAAAGGAGGGTCAAAATTGGTCAAACCTGACCAAACAGTCAGATTTTCCCGTTAGCTAATGGGCTCCAACGGCTAGTAACACCTATAAATAATGGCTAAGAGGTCAGAAAAAGGCGCTGGAACTCCGGATGGCTTGAAATTGAGGTAAGTGGCCGTTGGAACAGTTCGGTTCCACGGTTCTGGTTCCCGGTTTCGTAACCGGCGGTTCCACAGTTCTAATATCCTTGGACCCGTATTCGAACCGGCTCTGCACGGTTCCTGGTTCCGATGGTACCCAGGTATAGCCGGTTCTCGGTTTCGGTTCTGCTGGTTCCTAGTTTTTTTTTTGCGTTTCTATATTGTGGAGCATATTAGTTTCATATCAGAAGAAATGAGAAGATATTTATTTTCAACAGAAAATGTTACAAAAATAATTAGGTAATGAATTAGCTTTCGTCACATATATTCCCTAACTCGACTTCTTTACCTTATATCGTGGGTTGTGTCTTGCGTTTCTTCTAATCTAAACGGGACTGCCCAATTTGCCCTCAGTGAAAAGTCACGTGCAGCGCACATGTCCACTTAACGGTGGTTTTTGACAGAAATCGTCAGAAAGCCCCTAATTGCCAAAAAAAAAAAAAAATGATTTTGAGTCCTGATTTAGCGGGAAAAAAAGTCGAGGCCCCTTTTAGACGCCCCCCTTGAGTTCAGGCCCTAAATTGTCATTAACCAAAACAAGATTGCCCAATTTGCCCTCAATGAAAAGTCACGTGCAGCGCACATGTCCACTTAACGGTGGTTTTTTAAGGAAACCGTCAGAAATCCCCTAATTGCCAAAAAAAAAAAAAAAAATTGAGCCCTGATTTAGCGAGAAAAAAAAGTCGAGGCCCCTTTTAGACGCCCCCCCTTGAGTTCAGGCCCTAAATTGACATTAACCCAAAAAAATTAATATTTCAAAATATTATTATTAAATTTCTTCGTCTGAAATGACGATATGCCATGCAAATAATCAAAACAAACTCCAGTTACGTCCATGTGCAAAGCACGTGTGACCTAACTGAATTTTGTTAATAAAATCGTTAAAAAAAACCCTAACTTGCACAACTTTTGCAACTTTGGACCCTAAATTGACAAAATTGATACATCAGACCCCTATTGGCACACACCTCTCAAACTTTGGACCCTAAATTATCATTTCCCCAAATTTTAATTTTAACTACAAACGCAAAAAATGTTTAGAAAAATAAAGGGTTAATTTCAATTTAGACCCTGAAGTATGTTACCACCCTTCCAATCGAGCCCTCACTGTCTTTTTTCATCAATTTCAACCTTGGGGTGATTCATTTTCGCCAGTTAGGGCCTTTTGGATGGAATTTGTTAAAAAATCAGTTAAAAGGCATGTGCCATGCACGTGACTAACGAAAATAGGTAGTTTGAATTAAGATTAACTATAAAATGTGTTAAATAGCATATCTAAAAACTGAAGGGAGGGTTAAAACAAAAACTCAAAATGTATAAACCTTTCCCTAATCCCCTTTCCCTATCCCGATTGACTGGGTAATGATATAAATTTTTTCTCACCTCCCCATCTTCTCCCCAACGACGGCTCAACCTTTAGTGTCGTCGCTATCGTCATCATCGACGGCGCTGTTGTCACGACCCCAAATCCGGGCCCTATTTTAGTCATAAATTTGTAATTGTGTGCATTATATTTTCTTGCATCTCATTATTTATTTGATACTTATGTGCTAGTTAGTTCATTTAGAAATGTGTCTAGCATCATTAGAATGTCCTTTGAATTAGCTAGAACTTAAGGGGAGCTTTAGTGTAAATTAGAGTGCAAGGGTTTAGATGTTCCTAGGCATTTTTGAGGGACTTGGGTGAATTTAGTTGGGGATAATGGAAAATCTCAGCTCATTTTCGTGCCTAACTTCACTTTCCTCTTCTTCTTGTTCTTCTTGGTGAGCTTGAGAGAGAGAGAGAGAGAGAGAGAGACTTCACCTTTGACCTTCAAATTCACAACTCAATTCTTCACCATTTCTCAAATTGACTTCATCAAAATATTCCTTGTGTTGTGGAGATCTTATCTACCCAATTCATTCTTTATTTCATCAACCTTCAATTTGGAAGAAGAAGAAGAAGTTCCTCCACCATTCCCTTCAATTCATCCTCCAATCCAAGAAATAATTACATCTAGTTGTTCCTTGTGAAGAGTAGATCAAGTGTGGCCAAGCAAAGATTCATCTTCTTCAACATCTAGCTTGGAAGAGGTAAGTTACTAACCCTTTTTCCCTTTAGGATTGTTCATGCATTAATTTGGAGTTATTCTTAGTGGTTGCATGTTGTTTGTGATGGGTTGATAACTACTTGGTGGTCTTGGGTTGCTTGGTAAGGAGAAATGTTGTGGAAATCATCTTTGTATTGCTGGGTTCTTTGTAATGCTTGTAATGCTTGTACCTTAGGCTTAGGATGTAAGTACCCTCTTTCACAAACCCAGAAAATTGCAAGATTTGGCTCATTCGGGCAAAGAGGCGCGCGCACCCTTTTTATGGAGGCGTGCGCACCCTCTTGTGCTTAAAAAACTCAACATTCTGATCAAAGGAGGCGCGCGCACCCTTTTAAGGGAGGCGTGCGCACCCCCTCTTTTCCCAGATTGTCCGTTTTACGCTCAATCTTCCGGAGGCCATAACTTCTTCATCCGAACTCCGTTTTAGGCGTGTAAACTATCGTTGTAAAGATCTTTTCGAATACTATGCAATGGTTCTGTTGGATGTATAATTATCTAGAAATATAAAATGGTTCTGTTCGACTTGATTATATTCAACGCGTGGCTAGGCTTCGGGTTTTATCTTATGGCACTCCGATAGGTGTTTTAGGGCACGAAAGTATTGGAATGGTCCGTTTGTGATCAAGTTGAGATTGTGTAACCTTTTAGGTTCATTTTGATGTTGTTTCATCCCTATGATGTATTTATGGGATTTCCTACTTTGAAATCCTTTTGTTTGATTATTTATGGCATAATGTTGTTGAACTCTTCATGAGAAATTTTATCACCTTTCTGATGTGTTTGGTATGATTCCCTCTTGTGGAATTATGTACCGTTTGTGCAATAGTTTAGAAAAGTCCAGCTGGTATATGTGTTTCGGGCAATGGTTGAAAGTTATAATGGCACCCGAGTCAAGTCCATTATAAGGTTTCTCTATTGGTTTCCCATTTTTAAACCCCTTCCTTTGGGCCATAGGTTGGGAATTTTGGGATATGACTTTGTGTCATTTTCCCCCCGTTGTTGTTTTGGTTGTTTGGTTCCGGAACCCCTGCTTCATTTATTGAAGATATTGTTGATGCGGTTTGATGCGGTTTATTGAAGCTTCAGAGATTATATCCTTACGGAAAACCTTGACTCAGTATCCTTTGTAATGTGTTTAATTCCGCTGCGTGACTATGTGCTACTTGTTTATTAGCTTTTATGTTGTTATGCATATTGCCATGCCATGTAGTTGCATTTGTAACTTACTGAGATTTATTCTCACCCCTTTCCTTTCAAACTTGTTTTTCCTTACCCCCCCACAGGAAGCAAGTGATAGTTCGTTGTGAGATCGTATGTGGCTGAGATTATTTGAACAAGTTGTCTACTTTTGGGGTAGTTGCTCTACGGAGCTTTTGTATATTTTTGTAGTGAGATTTTGTATAGTACTATTGGTTTTATTTATGGAAATAGGACTTTGTCTCGTGACCTGGACGTGGGACTTGTGTTTATTTTTGTGATAAGGCTTTGTATAGTAGTTTGGACATGTAAATGTAATATTTTTATTATTTATGGTATTGAGAAAATTCGGGTCACGACAGTTGGTATCAGAGCTATGGTTTTAGATCTTGAAAGGGATAGGAACTCTGATATTGAATAGGTTGGATACTCATATATTACGATCTTGAGCTATTAGGAAAACTAAGCTTTCTTGAGGACAACTAGTTGCATTTGGTGTTGAGAATTTGTGGAATATAAGCCTAACAGATTTGTGAGATGGAGTTAAGATAGAATTCGAGGATGAATTCCTTCTAAGGAGAAAATTATTAAGATTTTAAGTAGTGATTATTTAAATTTTGGGACATTTATAGGAAATTGTTGTATTGGGCCAGTGGGGATTACAAGAAGAATGATGATTATTTGGGCCTTTAGAGTAAGAAATATTTTGGGTTGGTTGTTCTCGGGATGGGACGAGAGACGGCGACAGGTTACTGAAAATAGTGGAATTTACATATGAATATGGAATGATGTTAATGGGAATGATAGTAGAGAAAGTATTAAGCAGCATAATAATTGTAACTGGGAGTTGTACGAGCTCAATTATGGAATTTCTGGGTAGAGCTTCGGTTTTTATGAATTATTGGTGACTCGATTCTAGTTCTTTTGAGTTAGAACCATTGAGATTAAGAATGTAGGATATGGTTTGACCACTAGACTTGGACATAAGTAGTGCACCGAGTTGTATAGTATGATTGATTGGTATTCGATTTTTGGGATGTGAGTACTTGTGGTATACCCATAATTATAATTTCATGGGCTGTCTCTAAGCCTGGAGTGGGTTTTTGGCTTTAGTGGGTTAATTTATGAGTGTGATATTGACGTCGGGTGTTTCTTTATTTGTTGTTCGATTAGGCGTATGACTAGTATTGATAAGGTTGGTTCAATTGTGGTTAGATGGTTTGAGAATTAAGAGTGCGAGTCTTTAAAGACTTAAGTATGTCTATTTTGTTGTGTCGTGTCATATAGGCATGTTTGCCTTTATTCTTTGGTCTTCGTGGAGGTGTATTCATTACTAAGAGACTGCGGGATTGCTAAAGGTAGTTATAAGAAACTCGATAGAGTTATGGGCGGTAACACCCTAGAAGTTATGCGTTGATGTAGTCATATCACATATAAGGGGCTTTGATTTGATATGTAGTATGGTCGGGTTTCTATGTGTTATGTATTTTCTGCTCACCACTATGGTGGTGCATAATTCTATGTTCGTATGCTTGATCTTGTATAGGAGCATAATAGATCTATATATGATATTTATGTTCTGCATTAGAAGTATGGAAACTGTTATCACAAAGTAGTGTTTAGTGGTTAGTTTACGTGATTCGTATTGGGATGTCTACACCAAAATTGGAGGACGTATTCATTCTTTGTGAGATCTTAGATATATCTTCTACTGAATAGTATATAGTACTTAAGGAGAAACTTGGGTTAGATTGAGGGGTTATGGCGCAATGATACAGTGTTGGTATTTAGATCAATATCCTTACGTCATCGGCTGAGTTAAGAGAGTTGAAAGTTCAACTTGAGAAATTATTTGATGAGAAATTTATCACGTTTAGGATATCTTCGTGGAGTACATCAGTTTTGTTTGACATGAAGAAATATATAATTGATTGGGTAATATTAATCATTTAGGATATGTTACATTGGAAGCTAGCATTGAGTTTTAAGGCGTTTTGAGTTCAAGCTATGGTTTGTGGCGATTGAAATCTTTGGTTTAGGATAGAGAGCCTCATTTAGCCGATTTAAAATTCCTCTTATGTACCATTGGCAGAATTTATTGGTTCATAGGTTTATGACTAAGGGTTTTGACTCAAGATGGGTTATCTCATTAAATGAAAAGGGTCTGTTTTAAAATTTTGATGGAATAATTATTTTATATTCGAAGTATTGGTTTAAGTCGATAGTAGTTATTAATAATTGGTTAAATGGCTTATCCTTAAGTAATTGTTATGGAGTGAGCACCAGATGCATCGTAGAACTCTAGTTATTTGATAAGTAAGTTTTATCTTGAAGGATTAAATTTATTAAATTGGGAAAGAGAGTAACAATTCATACTTTTGGATTCTAGAGAATAAAATTTATTGGACAGAGATATTTTGTATTGTGCTAGTTATTATTATGTGATCATTTTAGTACATAAATGGAGTTGAGTAATAGCAATATGAGTATATTGGGAAGGAATAATCATTTAAGATTGTAGACGCGTTAAGTTTAGCGGACTAAGCATATTTTAAAGGGTTAAAATGTAATAGCCCGAAATATATTAAGGGCATTCTTGGGTTTTAGTTAGTTCTGATCAGTCCACATTTAAGGGAATTAATTAGTTAAATTTCGTTTGACTTCTATTATATGCAATTCTTTTCTTTTGGAGTTTCTTACTTGGGTTGAGGATTAGTAAATAAAGTTGGATATATATATTTGGGCTAATTAGGGGATACTATGTTTTGTTTTGGGTCGTTTGATATATGATGCTTGCTAATTGGATCATTATGTTAGTAATACTATTTGGTAAAGGTACTATTGGGATAGTAAATATAAATGTCAAAGACTAGGTTTGGATTGACCATGGAAGATTAGAAATTGATAATTTCTTTTGGGTATTTAAGCAAGGGTTTCTAACCTAAATTGGAAATTAGAGAAAATCTTTTGAAGGTAAAATTTAGATTGTTTTGTTTCTGTACTGGATTAATAGAGTATATGGAATTGTTTTGGTTTCAAGGGTTGGAATAGGGCAATGGTATTATTAGAATATGGATGGATTTAAGTGGACATTTTGTATTAGAATTTTGGGCTTACACTGTACCATTGGTTTAAGGTGTTAACTAAAGAAAAGATACTATACTTGAAATCCTTGGAGATAGTCACTTCGATGAAAAATTTTGAGAAGAAGAATTTTTTTAGCTTTTCACAGTTTAAGGGGATGATTTAGCTTGTTATGGTTTACGTTTAAGTAATGTTATTGTTTTAGATTTTGGGAAGCAAGACTAAGTGTACGGCTTACTAGTGGAAGTATCTTTGCAATGCAATTCAGGTTATGAATAATACAAGTTTGTGATACCTCGAGAATTATGTCTTAGGAACAATTTGGATTCTTTGATTCTGGGTACGAATTTTAATTAGTAGTTGAGCTAGTGATTGCAGAAGGTCAAGTATGGAAAATTATCATGTTGTAAGTATTATTTAAGGTTACTTTATTGAGGTTTAGAATGTGTAAATTGGTGACATATCCGGACTTCGGGTTCGTAAAATAGAGATCTTAAGTATGAGTGAGAGATTCTATGTCTAAAAGGAATTACCTTAGCAGTCCTCAAAATGGTTTAACGGAAAGAATTAGGATTCCTGGTTGTATCGGGTGATTGACACCAAAGTTCAAAAGAGAGGAATAGAATATCCCACTTGTTTGAGTAAGTGTAGAGGAATCATATCGTGGAGGAATCAACTTGGGAACTTCGGGAGGAGATGGAGCGGAAACATCCTTAGTTATTTGGTCTTTCGGGTAAGTTCACCTAAATTTCGGGACGAATTTTTTTTAAGGGGGAGTGACTGTCACGACCCCAAATCCGGGCCCTATTTTAGTCATAAATTTGTAATTGTGTGCATTATATTTTCTTGCATCTCATTATTTATTTGATACTTATATGCTAGTTAGTTCATTTAGAAATGTGTCTAGCATCATTAGAATGTCCTTTGAATGAGCTAGAACTTAAGGGGAGCTTTAGTGTAAATTAGAGTGAAAGGGTTTAGATGTTCCTAGGCATTTTTGAGGGACTTGGGTGAATTTAGTTAGGGATAATGGAAAATCCCAGCTCATTTTCTTGCCTAACTTCACTTTCCTCTTCTTCTTGTTCTTCTTGGTGAGCTTGAGAGAGAGAGAGAGAGAGAGACTCCACCTTTGACCTTCAAATTCACAACTCAATTCTTCACCATTTCTCAAATTGACTTCATCAAAATATTCTTTGTGTTGTGGAGATCTTATCTACCCAATTCATTCTTTATTTCATCAACCTTCAATTTGGAAGAAGAAGAAGAAGTTCCTCCACCATTCCCTTCAATTCATCCTCCAATCCAAGAAATAATTACATCTAGTTGTTCCTTGTGAAGAGTAGATCAAGTGTGGCCAAGCAAAGATTCATCTTCTTCAACATCTAGCTTGGAAGAGGTAAGTTACTAACCCTTTTTCCCTTTAGGATTGTTCATGCATTAATTTGGAGTTATTCTTAGTGGTTGCATGTTGTTTGTGATGGGTTGATAACTACTTGGTGGTCTTGGGTTGCTTGGTAAGGAGAAATGTTGTGGAAATCATCTTTGTATTGCTGGGTTCTTTGTAATGCTTGTAATGCTTGTACCTTAGGCTTAGGATGTAAGTACCCTCTTTCACAAACCCAGAAAATTGCAAGATTTGGCTCATTCGGGCAAGGAGGCGCGCGTACCCTTTTTATGGAGGCGTGCACACCCTCTTGTGCTTTAAAAACTCAACATTCTGATCAAAGGAGGCGCGCGCACCCTTTTAAGGGAGGCGTGCGCACCCCCTCTTTTCCCAGATTGTCCGTTTTACGCTCAATCTTCCGGAGGCCATAACTTCTTCATCCGGACTCCGTTTTAGGCGTATAACTATCGTTGGAAAACTCTTTTCAAATACTATGCAATGGTTTTGTTGGATGTATAATTATCTAGAAATATAAAATGGTTCTGTTCGACTTGATTATATTCAACGCGTGGCTAGGCTTCGGGTTTTATCTTATGGCACTCCGATAGGTGTTTTAGGGCAAGAAAGTATTGGAATGGTCCGTTTGTGATCAAGTTGAGATTGTGTAACCTTTTAGGTTCATTTTGATGTTGTTTCATCCCTATGATGTATTTGTGGGATTTCCTACTTTGAAATCCTTTTGTTTGATTATTTATGGCACAATGTTGTTAAACTCTTCATGAGAAATTTTATCACCTTTCTGTTGTGTTTGGTATGATTCCTTCTTGTGGAATTATGTACCGTTTGTGCAATAGTTTAGAAAAGTCCAGCTGGTATATGTGTTTCGGGCAATGGTTGAAAGTTATAATGGCACCCGAGTCAAGTCCATTATAAGGTTTCTCCATTGGTTTCCCATTTTTAACCCCCTTCCTTTGGGCTATAGGTTGGGTATTTTGGGATATGACTTTGTGTCATTCCCCCCCCCCCCCCCGTTGTTGTTTTGGTTGTTTGGTTCCGGAACCCCTGCTTCATTTATTGAAGATGTTGTTGATGCGGTTTGATGCGGTTTATTGAAGCTTCAGAGATTATATCCTTACGGAAAACCTTGACTCAGTATCCTTTGTAATGTGTTTAATTCCGCTGCGTGACTATGTGCTACTTGTTTATTAGCTTTTATGTTGTTATGCATATTGCCATGCCATGTAGTTGCATTAGTAACTTACTGAGATTTATTCTCACCCCTTTCCTTTCAAACTTGTTTTTCCTTAACCCCCCCTAGGAAGCAAGTGATAGTTCGTTGTGAGATCGTATGCGGCTGAGATTCTTCGAACAGGTTGTCTACTTTTGGGGTAGTTGCTCTACGGAGCTTTTGTATATTTTTGTAGTGAGATTTTGTATAGTACTATTAGTTTTATTTATGGAAATAGGACTTTGTCTCGTGACCTGGACGTGGGACTTGTGTTTATTTTTGTGATGAGGCTTTGTATAGTAGTTTGGACATGTAAAGGTAATATTTTGATTATTTATGGTATTGAGAAAATTCGGGTCACGACAGCTGTGTCGGCGTCGGCATCTCTACTCGTCGTTTTCCACTACTCATCTACTCCGACCTTTCCCCCTCTTCTCTCCCAACACCTATTTTCCATCTTTCTTTCAAGATTTCACTCCTTTCAAGATTTAAGCTTTAAAAACTTGCAGATCTGAGTACCAACCCTTTCAGATTCGCACGCCTTATGATTTAGGCTTCAAAGATGGGTTTCAATTCTCCCAATTTGTGCACTGATGAAGAAGGGATCTTGATTTCTGTTTCTTCCCTCCTCAAACCATTTCCCTGATTCTATTTTCTCCTCCAAAATCTTGATTTTTTTAATTTTGATTTTTGAAGTTTCGATTTTTGATTTCTGGTTTGCTTGTGTGTATAGTATGTGTCTGTTCATTTGGGGGTGTTTGGCATGGCTCTAGGTGGTGGCGGTGCAATGGTGGCGGTGCGGTGGTGTGGTGGCCGATGGTAGTAATGGTGGAGAGAATGGTGATGATAATTTGGTTTAAATGTAAAATTTGAATTTTGAATTTCATTAACAAATTTGACTGTACTCAAATGTTATATTTGGACAGTTTTTAGGTAAATGATTAGTGCTTAATTATAAATGTTAAATCTCTTAATTCAATTTCATTATCACTTTTCACAATATAATACTATTATTCTTTAATCCCCGTGTCAGGAGAGAAAATCCTAATTCGGATAAAATATATAAATAGTGAATGCTCGAAAAGAAAATTTATTAGTTTAACAAAATCAATAAATATTTTTTTAAAACCAAAAATTCAAAATTTGGTAAATATAAAAAATTGATGAAAGTAATGATAATGAAATTATATTTTATGGGTTTATTTAATATTTTGATAATTGTTTTTTGCTCGAATAAATTTTTTGATAATTGTTGTGATTTCAGATCTGCCAAGTTTGGAATTTTCATTAAGCCCCTTAAATGAAATATCAACTTCAAACTACCAAATTCCGTTAGTCACGTGCATGGCACATGCTTTTTAACTGAGTTTTTAACGAATTCCGTCCATAAGCTCCTAACTGGCGAAAATGAAAAAGACAGTCAGGGTTCGATTGAAAGGGTGGTAACATACTTCAGGGTCTAAATTGCAATTAACCCAAAAATAAAATCACAGACACAAGAAAGAGTTGATGTGTTCGTTGTAACAATAGAAAATTGGGTTAATTACAATTTAGACCCTGAAGTACCATACCACCCTTCCAAGTGAACCCTGATATGTTTTTTTTGTCAAATCGGGTCTTGATGATTTAAAAACACGCCAAATAAGGTCTTTTTGACGGATTTCGTTAGAAACTCAGTTATGTAGCATGTGTCATGCACGTGACTAACGGAATTGGGTGACTTTGAATTGATATTAGCTATTAAGGGGCCTAATGAAAATTCTAAATTCAAAAGGGCTGAAATAAAAACAATTATCAAACTTTTAAAATAAATATTATTAAAAAAAATATTTCATTGGATATAAATAAGTAATTACTTCATTAATTATTATATTAATATTGTAAATTAATTTTTATTTCCAAATTTTATGTGAGGAATATAAATAATTAAAAAAACATTATAATGATTTAAAAATGAAACAAAAAATATAGGGATAGTACTATATTTCAATTAAATACGGAGTTTGGAGCATTTATTTGTGAGGAATATAATTAATTTTTATTTTTAATTTTTTATTAATATCTATATCCACAAATTTTTATAGTTCTAAAATTTATATTTATTTCTTCAGTAAAAATTTATAAAAAAACAATCATTTTAGATATAAATAAATCAGTTCCTTAACAATTTTTAGCATATTGTTCGAAAGATTAAAAAAACACACTTTTCATCTAGAAAGAAAAAAGGGGAAACCCAGTCAAACTCCTTCCAAAACTCCGGCTAACCTCCCATCATTTCAACAAATTCAGCCAATTGCACACCCTCTTTAACAAATCCAAGCAACCCATTACCCAATCCTTCAAGAAACCTAGCTAACCCCTTCATACTTCATACTACAGGACCACCATTTTAAAACGGATCCAGAATCCTAGCAGCAAACAAAAAAAATCAAGTCACCGGAAAATCTTCATAACCGAGAAATTTGTTAGTACGCCAATTTGTCCATTTGGACTCACAACTAGCAACTTACGCCTCTTCAAATGAAGAACAACATGATTCAAGACAACCCCAATTAGAGCAAAATCAACCTCGTGAATCCACAAATCACCCGTCTCGATCTCTACAACGACGGCCGTCTCATCGTTCACGGAATCCAAGGCTACGTCACTCACCTCTCTCCAAGCTTCTCGACCTCCGGTCACTGACGGTCTTCGCCATCGACGCCGCCGCTAGGGCTGTGCAAAAAATATTGGAACCGGACCGGACCAATAAAAACCGGGCCGAACCAATAGTATTGGTTTGGTTTTGGTTCCAAATTCCTTTAGAACCGGTAAATTGGTTTGGTTCCGGTTTTGAAAAATATCTACACGGTTTTGGACCGGACCTGACGAATCATATTTACATGTATATATATTACTAATAATGATATTATATAGTATAATATTGTTCAATGGTAGGTAGTTTCATATAAATGTAATGTACTTAAATTTAGTTGGATAATATATACTATAAGTTCTCTGAAAACATAAACCTGGATTAAGTGCTCTTATGTTTAACTGTTTTTTTTTTTTGATGACAGAGCCAATATTAATGTTTAATTGGTGTGCCAAAAGAATTGTATGATTATTGGATATTATGCTCTAGGCCCTTGAGAAAGGCCTATGCGTTATATCATAGCTTCATTGTTATAGAGATAACAAACCCGATTATTATATCTTTTGCATGTTTATTATAATAATCATTGTCCCTAGCACTTATGAAGGGCTAGCATGAGTTTGATGGATAATCATATGATGATTATAGCGCATAGGATGCGGATTAAACTTGTGGGTACATGTTGGAGAACAAGTACTGGATAGACCCGTTATGAGATTTATGTCATGGTCAAATGTCATAATTAAATCTCATAACAGTTATATCATTTATCCTTAGACCTGAGATTATCATAGTCTTCCACATGATGAAAATTATGTTTGACGTACTCAAACGCTACCCCTAACCGGGTGGTTATAAAGGCTACGATTGGCATAATCGGATTCTCGTAGGGAAGAATGATAAGTCAAGATGGGATTTGTCCCTCTCTCAAGAGAGATATCTGCTTGGCCACTCGATGAGTGAGATTGATAATAGTGTACGGCCGTACCCAAATGAATTGAAGCGTTCAATGTTATTTGCTCATATCAATCTACTCGGGATCGAGAAAGCATTGGACAACATAAGTTGACGTGGACCATGACTTATGTCCAATATGATATCGCGTGACAAAGGGATTATGATATGTTCTATAAGGTAACTTTGGGCTTTCAAAGTTATACTATTTGGGTAGTCATAATGGCTTGCTAGAGTCCACTTATGATTTACGAGGTCTTCGGACTCGTTGCCAACATAGTATAATCCTATTGGGTCACACACGCAGAACGGATCTTACTTGGCACGAAAAACGAGAAAAACTGGGAAGTGGAAAAACCACCTGTACGGATAGTTTGGACTAGCCGTACGGATAGTTTGTCCGCTGACGAGTTTTTGTCAGATTTCTTTCTGGGAAAGGAATCCTTTAACCTAATGGAATTAGGTTTCTCCCAGTTTATATTCTGTGTTCTCTTCAGCCGGAAACTAAGCTTTAGGCATTGATTTTGGAAATCAACAAGAGTTTATTGGAGAGTGAAAAACACATATTATACTTAGGTTATTGAGGTTTGATTTTTTCTCATCATCAAACCATAATAATCAAAGGGAGATTGAAGAATGGTTCTTCAACCATGTTTTTCAAGCCTAAGGATCTAGCAGTCAAATCAAGAAGCGTTCTTGAGTCCGTTCGATGTGTGGATACCGATAGAGGGTGTTTCCTTTAGCACCTTAAAGTCCGTGTTCATGGATTCGATCTTCAAGGGTATGTTTCTTTCATCTTGTATTTAATTTAATCAACATGCACGGATCCAGGCTCTTGGGTGTTTGATTTTATCTGTTTATTCCGCTGCGCATGATGCATCAAAACCCAACAGTGGTACCAGAGCCTCGTTCATTATTGATTATTTTGGTATATCATGTTGAAATTGTTTAATTCGATTATATAATTTGCATGATAATAAGATGAATATGTGATTTGAGTTTTATATGAGATATAAAATTTATGAGCATGAATATGGGAATTATGTAATTATTATATTGATTTGATCTATATGAATAATTGCATGTTGGGATTATCAATAATTAATTGGATTATGTGTATTGATAACTTAGATCTAATTTATATATATATAATAAATTATTTATTCATGATATTGATTAGATCTAATTAAATTCGTAATCCGTAAATTCATGTTTCTGTAATCTGATTATGTACAAACATGATATTGGATTTGGTCGAATTTCTGAAATTCTGAAAAACTTGAAAATCTGGGATCCTACCAATAGATCCGTACGGATGGTTTGGGTGATACCAAACTGATCCGTACGGCTAGTTTGGAAATTCTCAGATTCGATTTTGTTTTCTGGTGTTCAGATTATTTTGTAAATTGTTTACAGAATTCGAATCTGGAAATTGGAAACTGATTTCAGACGGCTCGTTTTCGAAACCGTGTTTCCTGAAACAGTTTTCGGCCGAAGAATTCAAAAGGAATTGTAGAAATCAGAGTTCTAAAGAGTTTAGAACTACTGTAATCTGTGAGATTAAGAGACAATGAAAGATCTTTAAACAAGTATCCAATCTATACGGGAATGTGGATGCCTTTTGGCTTAGTTTCGACCGTATAGAGAAGTTGCTTGGTTTCTTGATCTTAGCACGGAAATGTGGATGCCTTTTGGCTTAGTTTCGGCCGTGCGGTTTGTGTTTTCAATTTCAAGATGCTCTGCGGATACAGTTTTAGAATTCTGAAGAGTTCAGAGTTTATGTGACCTGTATGAAAGAGCTGTACGGATAAATCTGGATGCTTCCAGAAACATCTGTACGGATGGTTTGGGCATTCTGATTATAATCTTTTTCAGATGGCTAGTTTTGGAAACCGTGTTTCCTGAAACAAATTTAAGTTCAGAAGTCCAAGCTGTTAATGAGATCAGAATCTTAAAGGAGTTTAAGATTGGTGTAATCTCAAAGTTTCAGAATTACCCCATACAAAGTGCAAACCGTTTGCAAAAAAAAAAAAAAAAAAAAAAAAAAAAAAAGAAGGAAACGAAATTTGGACTAATTCATTGCATGGACCAATGGCAGGCTTACGCCTTGTTTCTGGGAATGCGAATGAAATATCCAATCTGTAAATTGTTTACAGATAATTTAGATTCCGTCCCCATTAAGTTGCTTCATAATTAAATCACAAGATTTTGCTTCTATTAATTAATTGGATTAGTTAACATCAGTCATGCAAAGACTATATTATATTATGTTTGACATAATTAAATATATGATGCATGTCTCTATGTTAAATGAACCTTCTTTAAAACTTAAGTCAAGTGCCAATCCATTATTAAAACACATGTGAGTACACCGGGTATTTTTATGCGGGCTCTAACCATCGCGAGGCGCATTAATTCTATCAGTGTATGAGCATGATGAGTGAAAGAGTGGTTCCTATACGTTTAACGTGGTTTGACTTAATTAGGCTATCATAAGAGTTATGGGCCTAAGGCACAAGATGAGATTAAAACATGTTAGACATAAGATGTCTAAAATCTCATAAAGGATCTAAGAGTCACATGTGATGTGATTGATAAGGAGTTATCTACCTAAATAGCTTGGTCTTATGCATCTTGCCCTCGCGGACGTAAGATCAAGTGAAATATGGATTTTAGCCCACTTAAAATTATATTATACAAGAGTTGTATTTGAAGGTGTATAATTTAGTGGGAGTATTTATGAAATACATTAAATGTCTCTAAATGATAATGGTATGAAATATATGTGTGTATATTTATTTGCATATTTCGTAGAATGTCTTAAACTATAATCATGTATGATTACTGCGATTGACCCCACTTTAAGAAGAATAAGATTAACTTCCATGACCTAGTCATGAGCTTAAGAATTGTTCTAAAGCAAGATCGGAAGTTATGAATTCCTAATAAATCCTATTTCTAAGAAACCTAATGCTTAAGGATGGACATAGACATTGATTAGAAACATGTGGATGATTCTATAGATGTCAATGGTCTTATGACTTGCTACCATATGTATAGAACTTTAGAAGTATCTGAAACACATGGATGCTTATTTGATAAGCAATCACGTGGGAAGCGTTTCTACAAGCAAGAAAGGCAAGAAAAGTTTGAGATTGATTAGAGTCTAACATTCATTTGATGAATGAAAGGTATGTTAATAAGTTCTCATGTTTCGAACATAGAGAGACATGTTAATTACCTTGGATGGCTTGATAATCAAGTTAGTTTTGAACTAACAACGGATTTGGTATTAATTCATAAGCGACATTCGATGTTTAAAATGCTATGTCTTAATATCAAATTAAAACCCTCTCAAACTCTAAAGGTCAATAAGGACAAGGATTTAAAATAAAGGCAAGACAAGAGTTGTCAAGCCTAAAAGGAAACATTTGTGGCAAAACCTAAAATCCAAAGAATGTAATTTGTACCTTGGCAATAGGATTGACCATTGGTGAAATTACAATTTGAATTAAAAGATCAAAAGGAAGGGTAGTTGGACTACCACTTCAAGTATTTATGTTAAAATTATACTTAAAGAAGATAAAGATTAACCTATGTGGTAATAATGATGCAATGGTTGCAACATTAATCATAGGAACTTGCGAAGTGTCTTTACCTAATAAGTTCATATTTGTTTTGAACAAATGGTGCTATGTTCTTATTTTAAGTAGAAATATTATTTTGGTTTCTTCATTAGAAGATTATGGATATTTCTTATTTCGAATAAGAAAGTGTTCCATTAAATATGATTTGCCTTATTGTATTGCTAATCATATAAATGAGACTCTATATCCTTATCTTGGAAGAATAAAATAATAACGTAAATAATGGAAATCCGAATATAAGGATGTAAGCGTTACATTCTTAAAACATTGATGTCTATATTAATATTAAGAAACACATATCTAAGATTCCATGGGACGGATTTTTAAATTCACAAGATTTCGAATCGTGTGATATATGTGAATCTTAAAATTGATGAAGACGCCTTTTACTAATGGTAGTAGAAGGAAGTACCTTTTGGATTAATACATATTGATGTATGTAGTTCATTAAAGTAACAATGCTAAGAAAGGATTTCTATACCTCATGGCAAAAGTATTGATGTACTCTGATTAGATCAAAGTAATAAATATTTGAGCCTTAGACTTGACGAGAACTCTGCAGAAAGTCTGCAGAATAAGAAAAACAGAATCTGGAAACAACAACCGTACGGCTGCTATTTAGGCGTATGCCTAAGTATGAGCCGTACGGCTCCTGTTAACAGAAGTTTACATATTGTCTGTAAAATGCAGTTTTTCGCCTCATGATAAGTCAAACTGATCTTTAATTAACCATCTGGATTATGTGCTGGAAACAGCTGCGCTTACACTAAATTGAGATTCGTCTAAGGAGGTTCGTTATACCATATAATATATGGAATGAAAGAAAACTTGGTTTGTCTTTCATAAAGATTTGTGATGTGATACTTTTGAGAAAAGTTTTGTCTTGGACAAAATCACACCTAAATATAATAAATGTATTTTATGGGATATCTTAATGGTATTAATTTTACACTCTTTAAAGAGTACAAATCGTTTGTTACTCTGAATAGCACTTTCCAGATAAATCGTTTATCTCTAAAGAACCAGCGGGAGTAAAATGTATCTCGAAGAGTTCGAGACCCAGAAAATGACATGGAACCTAAGATGGAAGTTGAATAAAGTTTCACAAGGAGTTGTGGAAATTTGTTCAAGTATACACAAGAAATTTGCATAACTGATAGGATACTATCTATAACTGGAAATATTGATTTCTCGTAATAGAAAGTAATTGGGAAGATATCATTGTGAATGATTGACCTATTACCTATCAAGATGCAAAGTCCGCTCCTGATTTAGATCAATGACTTGGAGTCATAAAGTCTAAAACTGCAATCCATGTATCATAATCAAGTTTCGAACATGATTGTTCTACCCTAAGGCTTAAAAACCATAGGATAGAAAAATGAGTTTTCTTGGAGAAAACGTACATGGATCACAAGGTGCATATTGATAAAGCACGACTAAATGAGTAAAGTTAATTCATAATGTTGATTATGATGAAACTTTATCATCCGTAGTCATGCTTAATATTATTAGAATTCTTATTGTCATGACTTCATATTTTGAATATGTAATATGACAGATGGATGTCAAAACTATATTCCTTAACAGGAACTTACATTAGGATGTGTTTGATACAACCTAAAAGTTTTGATTGATCCATAAGATTCTAATAAAATATGCAAGTTGCAGAAATTCATGAGATGGATTGAAGCAAACTACTTGGAGTGAAATTTCATTTTGATATAGTATTCAAAGAGTTTGAATTCATCAAAGATGAGACTTGTGATTACAATAAATTTAGTGAGAGCGTAATATTATTCCTAGTCATATATATGTGGTTGACATATAATTCATTCTGAAAGAGTTTCTAAATGAAAGACTTGGATAAAGCCACCTATATCATTAGAATTTAGATTTATGGAGATAAATCTAAAACGTTGTTTGGTTAAAGTCAAAGTACTAGTAAAGACAAGATAGTGAAAAGTTCACTATGCAAGACTCTTGGAGAGGTTACTTGTGAAATTCAAATGGCTTTAATCTTTGCAAGATTTAGTCTTACTGGAAGACTAATGAGCAAGAGTACATAATTAGGATTCCATATGCTTCGGCAATTGGATCTATCATGTAAGCCATGTAAATGTACTAAGACCGTATGTCTCATATATGCATTCTTACAAACCAACAAAGATAAATATTGCAATATAAATACATGTTTACGTCTAATAATGGTGTTAGAAGAGTTCTAAATGGACCATTACTATTCTACAAAAGGTTGAGTATCTAGTGGCATGAGATGCAACTAGAAAAATGTTAAGATTAAGATTCTAATTAGTAAACTAGAAATCGTTTCTAGTGTCACTAATTTAATGTACCTTCATCGTGTCAATAATCGTTATTACACAAGTCAAGGGACTAATATCTTATCTAGGCATATACTCAGACATTTCTATCTTACTCGAGAAATCGTCAAAGATGGGAGGTGTCAAAATATGCAAAATACCTTATGATAATAACAAGGATAATTATCCTCCATAAGCTCGTTTGCAATTATGATGGAGATCATAACTAAGCTCAATGGGTATTGGATACGCGTTGATTGGGCCTAGTGCAAGTGGGAGATTGTTGGATATTATGCTCTAGGCCCTTAAGAAAGGCCTATGCGTTATATCATAGCTTCATTGTTATAGAGATAACAAACCCGATTATTATATCTTTTGCATGTTTATTATAATAATCATTGTCCCTAGCACTTATGAAGTGCTAGCATGAGTTTGATGGATAATCATATGATGATTATAGCGCATAGGATGCGGATTAAACTTGTGGGTACATGTTGGAGAACAAGTACTGGATAGACCCGTTATGAGATTTATGTCATGGTCAAATGTCATAATTAAATCTCATAATAGTTATATCATTTATCCTTAGACCTGAGATTATCATAGTCTTCCACATGATGAACATTATGTTTGACGTACTCAAACGCTACCCCTAACCGGGTGGTTATAAAGGCTACGATTGGCATAATCGGATTCTTGTAGGGAAGAATGATAAGTCAAGATGGGATTTGTCCCTCTCTCAAGAGAGATATCTGCTTGGCCACTCGATGAGTGAGATTGATAATAGTGTACGGCCGTACCCAAATGAATTGAAGCGTTCAATGTTATTTGCTCATATCAATCTACTCGGGATCGAGAAAGCATTGGACAACATAAGTTGACGTGGACCATGACTTATGTCCAATATGATATCGCGTGACAAAGGGATTATGATATGTTCTATAAGGTAACTTTGGGCTTTCAAAGTTATACTATTTGGGTAGTCATAATGGCTTGCTAGAGTCCGCTTATGATTTACGAGGTCTTCAGAATCGTTGCAAACATAGTATAATCCTATTGGGTCACACACGCAGAACGGATCTTACTTGGCACGAAAAACGAGAAAAACTGGGAAGTGGAAAAGCCACTCGTACGGATAGTTTGGACTAGCCGTACGGATAGTTTGTCCGCTGACGAGTTTTTGTCAGATTTCTTTATGGGAAAGGAATCCTTTAACCTAATGGAATTAGGTTTCTCCCAGTTTATATTCTGTGTTCTCTTCAGCCGGAAACTAAGCTTTAGGCATTGATTTTGGAAATCAACAAGAGTTTCTTAGAGAGAGAAAAACACATATTATACTTAGGTTATTGAGGTTTGATTTTTGCTCATCATCAAACCATAATAATCAAAGGGAGATTGAAGAATGGTTCTTCAACCATGGTTTTCAAGCCTAAGGATCTAGCAGTCAAATCAAGAAGCGTTCTTGAGTCCGTTCGATGTGTGGATACCGATAGAGGGTGTTTCCTTTAGCACCTTAAAGTCCGTGTTCATGGATTCGATCTTCAAGGGTATGTTTCTTTCATCTTGTATTTAATTTAATCAACATGCACGGATCCAGGCTCTTGGGTGTTTGATTTTATCTGTTTATTCCGCTGCGCATGATGCATCAAAACCCAACAATGATATGTAATATGTAGAACCGGACAGGAACCGGACCAATAGAACCGGACCAATGAATCCGGTTTTGAAATATATTGGTTTGGTATTGGTTCTAATTTTATACAGAACCGAACAACTGGTTCGGTCTTGGTTTTGTAAAATTTTGACAAAAACCGGACCGGACCGTGAACACCCCTAGCCGCCGCCATCTTCAGTACGTAGCAGGGGCGGACAAGGATGAGGATTGATTTTGGGATGGGGTTAGGTTTGGGATGAAAGAATGAAGATGGGGGGTTGGGTTTGGGATGGATCGATGCGGTAGATGGAGCGAGTAGGGCGGCGGCTGTTGGCGTTGGCGATATGGGTATGGGAATCGGTGGTGAGTGGCTGTGGAGGAGGTTGAAGATGAAGAGATATAAACATTTACACCCCTTTATATATTAATACTTGTTAATCCTTTAAGTTTCAAAATTTTCACTTAACCCCTTAATAGCTAATATCAATTCAAAGTCACCCAATTCCGTTAGTCACGTGCATGGCACATGCTACATAACTGAGTTTCTAACGAAATCCGTCAAAAAGGCCTTATTTGGCGAGTTTTTAAATCACCAAGACCCGATTTGACAAAAAAAAAAACATATCAGGGTTCGCTTGGAAGGGTGGTATGGTATTTCAGGGTCTAAATTGCAATTAACCCTAGAAAATTTTGGTCATCGAATCAAAAACAAAAAGAATAGATAAATTTATTTATTTTATTATTTTGATTTTTTTGCATATTTTCCCCTTATAATTAACATTGAGAAAATTTTGGGGGAAACTAGTTTCTCTATAAGTTATAAAAAATCCTGTTTTTATAGGGGTTAAAGTTTAAAGTTTAGGGTTTGTTTAGGGTTTAAGGTTTAGGGTTTAGGCCCTTTAAAGTTTAAGGCTTAGGGTTTAAAAAGTTAAAAAATAAACTTTTTTATAACTTATGGAGGAACTAGTTTCCCCCAAATCCAACTCATTAACGTTTGTTGAGTTACAAGGACACCATCAGTTTCTACAACTCTAATATCACGAGTTCCATACATCTAACAACATGTAGGCAAATGTGGGGTCAAAGTCACATGTTATATTTGGAGTTTTATCTTATTTTCGAGGTTCACCTACGGACCATTCTCAGTTGTTGAATTATTTGATTAATATGTTATTTCTATTATTAGTCTTTGAATAATTGGTTTTTAATAAAGCTCCTACTCTAGGGAATATTATTATTTTCCATTTTTAGACCATTTTAGACTTTAAATATTATACATAATTATACATACTCTCTCCATCCCATTTAAAGCTTCACCATTTTGGTGATGTCACACAAATTAAGAAAATTGATGAGTGTAAGAAGGGTTGTGAGAGGGAAGAAGTTAGTGGTATGACAAGTGGGGCCTACAATTTAAATATGTGAGAGGAGAAAGTTAGTCGGTATGACAAGTGGGCCCCATAATTTAAGTATGTGAGAGGAAGAAGTGAGTGGGTATGACAAGTGGGGCCTACATTTTTTACCATTTTAGAAAAGGATGAAACTTTCAACGGGACACTCATTTGGGTAAAAGGTGAAGCTTCAAATGGGACGGAGGGAGTATATGGATCCATCTTTCCGAAAGAAAAAAAAACATATACTATGGATCTTCAAAATGAGCAAGCCCTTTCCACAAAATGAAGTTCCAACCAATAAAATTGGTGCATAATTTTATATCACAAGTGATTTAACTAGTAATAGTAAATCAGTTAAGTCATTTATCTAATGATATAAACCCCTAATTAAAATTAAAATTAAGTCAAAGGTCTGAAGTCCGCATGACCCGGTATATAAGGTAGAGTTAGAAATCAAGTCGGTCTAGTCACGCACAAGTGTTTAATTCAAGTTGATAATGAGTTTCTCTTATGTCAAAACAATGTACTAGCTAGTATTAGTCTATTTAATACAAAAACTTGTTTTATAGTATTAAAACTTTTCCAAAAAAAAAAAAAACGTATTAAAAATAAAAACTCAAATAATCAAGCTATCAAATGAGTAGCGAGGTTGAATCATTTAAGAATGATAGTCGAAATTGCTTTAGGGATGAATATTATAATAAGTGTATCCAAATTTAACATCAAAAGGAAGTCAAAATAATATTTTAGCACAAGCTTTACTAAAAATTAAAGGGGTAAAAAAAAGTATAAATTCAATAGTTTTAGACTTTTAGGGGTAAAAAGTCATTTTCAAAAGGGAAAAAAACAAAGTGAAGGTAGTAAAATGACCACTTTCCAAAATATAATGGGGTCAAATGACCCCATAACTTTCACCTGACTTCGCAAATGTACCAAACTTAATGATTATAAAATTCACACTTGAACCAATTATTACATGGCACAAGTATCAATTCGGCCCCAGTGCATAAATGCCGGTGCATTTTGTATTAGTCTAGATCGCGATAATAACTCAAGTAAAAGCTATGATTAAGAATACCTAAGTGTAAACTAATAAAAAAATGGAAACTTCTATACATAGCCTTTCAAAAAAAAAAAATCATCTATAGAGAAGGGTTATAATCACATGTAGCAAGCAAAATCTAAAAGAGCAATGCGATGGCTACAAAATAAAGTCACAAAAGCTTACTCACAAGATGAGGTGACGATATTTTATTGGTTGCATCAATAATGAACCCGACATACTCTAATTAAAAACACCAATAACATCATTACACCTAAGATTTTGTGAGCACGTTTTTGTGACCTTTTTGTGCCCATAGTATTATTCAATCTGAAAAGATGGCCATATAATAATGTACCCGACCTGGATTTAACACGGTCTGATCTAAGTGGCAATTTGACATCAAACATTTGAAATTATGTCTCAAACAAATGGATCGATGGTCCCTGATGACGAAAGGAGGAAAGGGTGTTAAAAGCCGATTGCGACATTAAAATATGATTTATTTAAGAGGAAGTTTCTGTGAGACCGTTTCATGTATGATGTATGAGACGGGTTTCGATAAGAGAAAAAATGAGCTTGTCCCGCCTCGCTCATAATGGGAAAACCATTTACTCTCTCAACAAAACCCGTCTAATACGATAAAACCGTCTCACACAAGTTTTTTTCTTTATTTAACGACTGAAATTCATGCAACTTCTCACATCCTACTCGGTGGTACTAATCCAAAAATAAATCAAAGCTGGCAACTCCATATAAGCTGGTATACCAGTAGCTAGCCTAGTAAACTGCAAAGCATCTTCTTTTTATATTTCATGTAAACGGACATATTTATATAAATTTAAGAGAGATCACTTAATTAATTATAACTAGCTCTAGCTAGCTAGCTAAATAGTAGTACATGGTCATTCAGAATTAACATCGTCAAATGACCAAATTAATATTAAACCCTATATAGTTGAAATCTAGCACATTAGATTAATTAATGCAACAAATTAATTAATAGAGAAATTAACTTGTTTAATTACGTAAGTAAGCTCCTAATAATCGCTGCTTGAGCACTGTCCATTTCTGTTGACTGCAGAAGCTCCACTAATCGCTCGCTCAAACCATCAACTTCTCTGTGTAAGTTTTTAATGTAGTTGCACGTCTCCTGCAAAACTTTTGAGGCGGAGGTCTGAAAAAAAAAGAAGAAGAATTAGTACATAAATACTGTTTCAGTTAAAAAAAAATATGCGACATTCAATTTTGTATTAATTATATTTACATAATTTTCGCTCATTGAGCTTATATATATAGCTTATAATATATAAGCTCAATGAGTCTCACATGCATTTTGTGGTGCACCATTTGCTAGGCGCACCACAAAAGAATCAAATGCATGTGGGTGTGTGTGACTGTGTGATCCCTAGCCTCCAACTTATCTATCAGAGAGAAAGGAAAGCCACACAAGTACTGGCCAAGTATATGAAGAGAGCTAGCAACTTGTTGTAGATAACAGAATTAACTACACTACTTCGCCTTCTTCTGTCTCGTATGCTGTTGTATTATGTGCATGAAAAGTTGTACTACATTATGCAATAATCATAAAACCGCATAGTACTACATCTGAACCAAAATGAATGACCGAGAATTTGCTCTTGAGCGGTCATTCATTTTGGCGTTTTGGGACGGAGAGGGTAATATATTCAAGTGAAAATTGTATATTTGTACACATCATACCCTGTTTGAACGCCTGTTGCTTATCTCAGGAATAAGTTGTTGCAACTTGGAGACGAGATCGGCAATTTGCTCATCGCTGATCCTCGAAGTTCCTGATTGGCGGGAGCGAGATCTTCGAGTAGACATTGTCAGGGGGATGGATGATTAGGTTGTCAATGAATGAATGAGAGTAGTGGCTAGATAGAGAGACAAATGAGCTAGTTATAGGAGGTTGTCAGAGTAGTGTTTGAGTTATAGAATGTGTTGAAACTTAAAAAGGGAGGTGGGAGAGTATGGAAGGTGAGAGAGACAGATAACTGAGGCAGTTAAAAAGGAGAAGGAAAGATAACTGTTTTGAGACAAGTTATGGGGAGAGAGAGAGAGAGAGAGGGGTGAGGATGAAGAAAATCAAATGGGATAGTATTAGTAAAAAAAGTGTGACTAAAGACCAAGTGTGTTGGAGATGATGAAGACAAGTGCATGGGAGAAAGAAGTGGGCTTTGCTTGTTTATAAATAGAGATTTTTCGGAGGAGAGAGAAGGTTTATGTGAGTGTGCGAGAGAGAAGATTGAGATTTTTTTTTTTTTTTTTTTTAAAGAAAAAAAGTTGGTATACTCTCTCCGTCCCACCTCACTTGATAGTGGGCACAATAACTAAGAAAAAAGAATAAAATAAGGAAAATGTGTGGCAGAAAATGAAGAGAGAGAATAAGTGGAGTTAATAGTAGGTTGATTGAATGAATTGTGTGGTGGAAAATGAAGAGAGAGAATGAGTGGGTGAGGTAGATTGAATATACAACTATAAAAAGCTTACCATTTTGGGGATCAAGTGAGGTGGGACAGAAGGAGTATATCAAAACTATTTATAAATTTCTTGTTAAAAGATGAAATAAGAAGCTAGTGGAATTGAACATGGGACCTCTAGCTATTTAACAAAAGGCTTTACCACCACATTACAAGTACTTTTATGTAGTGGGTACACTGTCACCCAGTAGATAACCCTTAGGTTCGCCCCTGAGTATATCATAGCATAGTCGTTGCATTACTAATTTGTTTTCTAATAAAAAAATTATAATATTTATATTGAGATAAATTAAAATAAAAAATAGAACATTTATTTAAGGGTGATGAAGTAGTATTATAAAGACCATACTGGTCCTCCTTGTTTGTGTGTTCCCAATTTGGAGTTAGAGTACAAGTGGGTTAAGAGAAATGTGCTTGTTTCTCACCCAACCTTTGCGGGCCTCTTTGTGTCAGTGAAACCACGCCAGCCCATGTTCTTATTATTATCTCTCCTCATTTTATATTGAGGTGGTCTCCCATGAGAACAAGGGGATCCGTCTCATGCATGAGACGGGTCGCCCCATGACCCATGGGCCGAACCCGCCACGTGACAGCCTCTCAGAGCTCCAATTTTTTTTTTTTTTTTGAGTTTTTATATTATTTTTTCGGCTTTTCCGTCGTTGACCAAAAGTAATAGCTAGTTACCATAACTTAATGTAATGACTGAATAAATATAAAGTAATATTGTTCATAAGTAAACGTAACACATGTTTTACAAAAACAAAAGCTCGTTTTACCCATTTTTTCAAATGTAATACTAACTATAATTACATAAAACCCAAGCAATATCTAAATGTAATTATCATTTATACTGAAATGTAATAATGCTTTTGCAAAAATTTAAAATATTGTGTATTTTGATTTAATTTTTTGAAAAGTAACAACTCATATATATGAATGTAATTGTTTGTACAAGTAAATGTAACACTTTAATAAAATAAATTATAACATATTTCTATATATAATGTAATACTTTTACATGTAACACTAATCAAGTGTTTTTAGCTCTAAAAATGTAAATGGTTGAATTATTACCTTTTCTATACATATGTGTTACAATTATGTATAAACATTATTACATATAAGTAACACGTTCGTTACATTTTAGTTGTAATAAGTATTACTTTTGGCAAACGAAGAAAACATTAAAAAAAAAAACACTGTTACTTTTATATATATATATGTATTACTTTTATGTATACAAACTGTTACTTTATATGTATACAGTCATTACATTATGTTATAGTAACTATTACTTTTGACAAACCGAAAAAAATATATATATTTTTTTTGGGCCTATGAGAGGCTGCCACGTGGCAGGGTCGCCCTTGAGTCCTGGAGCCAAAAAAAAAATAAAATTGGGCCTATAAGAAGTTGCCACGTGGCATGGGTTGCCCCTTGGGTCATGGAGCCGGTTCAATGGCCGGGTCATGGGTTGGGTTTTGGGTCGAAATGACCCGTCTCATGGATGAGACGGGTATGTGTGTTCTCACTTGAGTCTTTGTCTTTTATATTCTAACAATTCCCCCTAGGCTCCTTACTAACCCGTAAAAATTTCGAGTAAATTTTGTTTCACACTGGTTTTAGTGTAAAACCTGTTTTTATCTTTTAATGTAAAATATAATCGCTTAATGCAAAATAAATTTTAGACATCGTTTAATGTAAAACAAGTTTTTTATAACACTGACTCTACTAACACACATTTAAAATAAAAAAAATACTAGTAGAAAAAAAGAACTACTAGTATCTTCATACACTACATACACATTCAAATTTATATATACACACCAGCCATTTGTACCCCCCCCCCCCCCCCCCACATATATATAACATACTATCTCAGTTCATGAAACTCAATTAAATTTTGATTTTACGAAAATTTGAATATCTCAATGCAATTTTAAAAAATATTATTGATATTATTTTCTACAGTGAAACAATAACAATTTTAAAATTGCATCAAAATATTTAAATTTTCATAAAATTATGATTGAAATTTAATCGAGTGACCAAATGAGGAGTAATTGTGCGAGCTTGGATTACGAAGTTATTTTTTATTTTTACAATGAAATTTGAGAAAATATGTTAGATTATCTTATTGATAACTAGAGTAACACTCGTGCGTTAAACGTACGGCAAAAATACTTTAGCAAATAACAAAAATTAAATTAATAATGTTTAATAATAATTTTATTGATAAAATGACAGTTCATTATTGTAATACTTGTATTTTGAATTTGATAAGTGAAATAAAACAAATGTCATCACCTTAATATTAAGGGGCATTAACCGTATAGTTCCTCTAGGAAGCCTATATTACATCTTGAGGCAAGGAATATTTTGACTAACCATATAGTCCCTAGCTTACATCTTCCTCAATATTTTACTAAGTACACCCCCTCAACATTTTACTTTCACACTAACCACTATCACCTTAGGCTACACCTCACCTTCTCCTGTCAACAACTCCGGCGACTACCATTTCCGGCAACCACCATCTCCGGCGACCACTCTGACGCAAAAAAAAAAAGAAAAAAAAAAAAACTTTAGTGACCTTCCAGCGACCAAACAGTTGAGAACTTATCAGTAAGTTTTCAGTTATCAACTAAACTACTAAAAACACGACCAACTCTGGCAACCACCAACTCCGGTGACCAACTCCGGCAACCAAACAGTTGAGAACTTATCAGTAAGTTCTCAGTTATCAACTAAACTACTAAGAACACAATCAACTCCGGCAACCACTAACTCCGGCGACCAAACAGTTGAGAATTTGTCAGTAAGTTCTCAGTTATCAACTAAACTACTAAGAACACGATCAACTCCGGCAACCATTAAATCCGGAGACCAATTCCGACGACCAAACAGTTGAGAATTTATCAGTAAATTCTCAGTTATCAACTAAACTACTAAGAACACAATCAACTCCAGCGACCACTAACTCCGGCGACCAAACAGTTGAGAACTTATCAGTAAGTTCTCAATTGTCAACAAAGAAGACAACCAACAAGTGAAAACTTCTCAATTGTTAACCGAGAAGGTGACAAACTTCGATGAGCAACATATGAGAACTTCTTTGTAGTTCTCAATTGTCAATTAAAAAGACGACAACACTTCTACGACGTCAAACAAATGAGAACATCACAAGTTGAGAACTTATCAAATGTATTATTCATTTGAACAAGAACAAGAACAATATAATTGAGAACTTTTAAAATTTATCAGTTGTCAATAGAGAAGACGACCAACAAGTGAAAAACTTCTCAATTGTTAACCAAGAAGGTGACAAACTCCGGCGAGCAAACATATGAGAGCTTCTTTGTAGTTCTCAATGATCAATTAAAAAGACCATCAATAACTAAGAACATCTCAATTTTTCTTAGTGTTCTCTGTAAGGATTGAGAACTTTTAGTGGACACCTAAAAAAAAATTTGGGCAAATTGTTTTAGGACGGAGGGAGTAAATTACTCTGAAAAAGTAAAAATTATTCATGAATATAGATGAATCAATATCGGTTTTTGGAAAAGTAAAAATTATGAGTAAGTTCTCATAGATGAAAAAGTAAAAATTATTCATGAACTTTTAGGACGGAGGGAGTCAATTTTTCTTTCCAAAATTATTTAACTATTTAATTAAGTACTCAATGTTGGTCCCCGAGGGCAACAAGGGTATAGAACCGCTAGAGGGGGTGAATAGCGGTTTAAAACTTTTTCTAAAATATCCTTGAAAATCAACCGAGTACTTATCAGTTTGGTTAACTGCGGTTGTGTAAGGATCCCGCCCCGTGACAAAGGAAACGAAGGGTTTTCGTTTCGAAGGGCGAAAAACCAAACATGGTTATCACGCAAAACATAACAGAGTCACCACATTTGTTAATTATTTAACCCAACAAATGGAAAGGTTAGAGATTCTATTAGTTCGAAGGTCAGGTTACGCCTTGGGAAGAGTTTTACGTCACCCAAGTCGCCTCGGATAAGACCGAGTCTCCCTAACGTTAGTTAACAAACGTGCATGTGTGTGTGTGTGTTTCAAAAATGGGAGAAACTGACATTTTAATAAAACTGGTTAATTATTTAACAGAAAAGGGTTATTTTGCAAACATTTTAGTCAGAAAGGGAAGAAACTTGGAAAATGCACTCCCTGGCCAAAGTAGCCGTACGGCTAGGGAGAGCATTCCAGGGGTTTTTGATAGTTTATCAGAAAACTGTCCAGTTTCAGGCAAAACAGAGTGTTCTTGCTGAAACTGGACTGAAATGATCATTTTCAGTTATTCTTCTTTAACAAAAACATGGATTTAATCATCCCTATGTCATTGATCACAAATTAGACACCAAAAATAAAGGTTTTGGGTGTGATCAAGACAATCATTGGGGAAATTTTGAGAAAGTTGATGAACATGCCCTTTGGGCCAAAATGACCATTTGATGAGTAAAGATTGAAACTTTACCATCAAAATGGACTTATTATGCAAGATTAAACCTTTAGAAACAAAGATGTAACATAAAGATTGAATCTTTATGTCCAATGCTTGGTGATTTTATGGCTAGGTCATGGTTGGGATGATAAAGATTGAAACTTTATCACCCAATCATGACTCTCATGGCCAAACAAGAACAAAATCAACATAAAACTTAACAAACCATGATCATCTTTAGGTTTTACCCCACAATCATACACAAGGCATGAAGGGAACCTTGAATCACCTCATGATTTGGTTTCAATGTACATATATAATCATAATACATATATATATATATAACAATAATATATATAGCTTGAGAAGACAAGACTTGTATAATATATATATATATATAGTGCTTGAAATGGACAAGACTTGCAAGAAATGTAAAGTGCTTGAATGGACAAGGCTTTGCAAAAATAATAAGAAATAACACAAAGTAAACAAACAATATGAACAATAACAAAAAGAGTTTGAGATGAAGAAGAAGATGGGGAGAAGGAGGCTTCACCTATGATGGTTATGGCCTATCTTCCTCTCTTTTCACTCAAATGTGTATCACTCACAGTTTCTGCTCTCAAACTGGCAGAGTATCAACACACAAAATGTTTTCTCCCCCCCTGAAATGATCAGCATGGGGTTCAATTTATAGGGACTGAGGGTGCCCAACATAGCCGTACGGCTCAACCCCTCAAGTACCCAGACCATCCGTACGACTCGACTTGGCGAGCTTCTGGATTTTTCTAAGTTTAATTCCAGTTCAGTTCTGGAATATTAGGTTTATCCTAGTGAGGTCCTGGCCCATTGATTTATCCCTAAATGGTACCAAGAATTCCTCTAAAGTAGGTCAAATTCAGATTGTGGTACTTACAGGTTCAAAGCACTTAAACTGAACTGATAAAATGCACAGCGGAGTTTTACGGTTTGGCCAAAACGATAGTTAAAGAGTTTGGCGGTTTGACTCAGGTTGAAAACACAATGATGCAACCGATAAGTTCCACTTGAAGATCAAAGAAAAACACAATTCACTTTTCAAGTCATTTCGTATGTGAATTCAAGTTAGAGACCACAAACAGAAAAGTAAATAACAAGACAAAAAAGTAAAGATCAAACACACAATTTGAAGAGGTTAGTTCTTGAATGGACTGTCCTCTACCTAGATGGTTAGTCTAGGATTTCTAATAGCTACTAGACTTGTATTAAATAAAGGAGGTTTTACAAGATGAATCTAAACTCTAAATAATAAATCTAAGGAAAAAATGCACCAAAAGTACCTGAACTATAGGGGTTGTTTGGATTTAGTAACTTATCTCTTTTTTGACCCATGAAAAATACCTAAACTCTTTTTTTGTGCAGCGGAGGTACCTATTGCTAACGCCGTCCACTTTTTGCCGTTAAGTTATCATGTGCCACGCACATGACTAATTTTGTTAGGGTAAAAATGTCAAAACATAACAAGGATAGTGTGAGAACATTTTACAAAGACAAAGGGGTTTAAATAAATTTTTTACTTTCAAATAACCCCCTTCCCCTTCTCTTTCCCAGTCCTAGCCAAACCGCCACCCACCACCGCTCATGTCCAGGAACGGCAGTCCACCACCCAACCTAACCCATTGTTGGTAACGTTGTAATTGTTATCATTTATTTCATATCAATAAAGAGATGTTTTGATTATCATTGTTGTTCGTGTTTACTTATAATAATCCCCGTCCCTAGTACTTGTTAAGCACTAGTATAAAGGCTAAATGATCATGGGATGATCATGTAAGATTTATGGGTACTTGTTTGGAACAAGGTACTGGACATGACCCGCTGTATGAAATTTATGTCATGGTCTATGTCGTACATATATCTCATATTAGTTATGTCATTTGAATCCTTAGACATGAAGTTATTATAGTCTTCCACTTGATGAACATTATGTTTGACATATTCAAACGCTATCTTAACACGGTAGTTATAAAGGGTATGATTGGCATAATCGGATTCCCGTTGGGAAGAATAATAAGCTAAATGGATTTGTCCCTCTTCGGAGAGATGTCAAACTTGGGCCCCTCGAAGGAATGATGTTGATGAAATGTTTGGCCGAACTCAAATGAATTGATTGGATCAATGTCATTTGGATTATCAACATATTCGGAATCGAGAAAGTATTGAACAAAACAAGTTGACTGTTTGACCATGACTTGTGTTCAATGACATCGTGGACAAAGGGATTGTGACATATTCTAAAGGAATGCGAACTTGTATCTAGTTATACTATTTGGGTAGGTATGACGGTTTGCTAGAACCTAATCATATCTTATGGGATCATGTTTGAGCCCATTGCCAACTTAGTATAATCCTAGAGGGTCACACACAATAGAACGAATCTTAAATAAAAGGACTATATTGGCATTTAGGGTCGGAGGACTTCCAAGGAATTTCTGGAAAGTTCTGGGCCTCCTGGTCAACCAAGCGGGCGCTTGGGTTGCACCAGGCGGGCGCCTGAACAAGCCGGAAAAAGAATTGGACTTTCTGCCCAAACAAGCGGGCGCCTGGGTAGGACCAGGCGGGCGCCCGGTATGCCGATTGGAAAATTCCTAATTCGATTAGGAAATGTTTTTTGGCACAAGTTACCTATTTGGAATAGGTCTTAATTGTGTATAAAAACACCAATTCGGCCAGACCATATTGACAAGTGCTTTTGTGAGTCTCAAAGAGTTTGAGAGAGATTTTATTTTGTTCTAAGATATCATTGATTGAGGAACAAAATAATTCACAAATAAATTTCATATAGTTCTTTATTATATTGTGAAAGTGTGTTTCATAATATTGGTCTAGCAACCAAGATCAAAGAAGCTCCTTTGATATTCGTTCGAAGTGTGGATACCGCTAGAGGGTGAAAATCATCATCTTCAAAGTTCGTGTTCAAGCTTTGTGATCGTGATCAAGTCTTCAAGTTTCTCCACCAAGACCGAAGAAAAGTTCATAGCCATCAAGGGTTAGTTATTCCTCTATTCATCTTGTTGTATTTGATTTAATCATATGAACGGATCCATGGCTTTGGGTTTCAAAATTTTAAATGCTAAATTCCGCTGCGCATGTTACTTGGAAACCCAACAGTGGTATCAGAGCCCCGTTCATGTTGATTAATTCAATACTTGGATCATGTTATGTGTATATAAATTGTTTATGTGCCTTGCATGATATGAATATTGGAATATATGATACTTATGTGTTTTGTGATTTTATGTGGTTTATTGTTTTGCAACTTTAATCGCACGATTCAATCGCAATAAAAATTATGGTGGATTCTGAATTATTTCGATTATTGATTTTTGATTGGATCAAAGTTTTAATAATCAAGGAAAAATAATTTTGAGACAAAATTTTCGAACTTTAAAATTCTATACTATTCTGGCCATTCAAGCGGGCGCCTGGCCCTTTGCAGGCGGGCGCTCGGTGGTCAAAATTTGTTCTGATTTTGGTTAAAATCTGAATATGGAATTTTCGATAAATTCGACAAAACCAGTAACAGAACCAGTCCAGACTTGTTGATCTGGAATGGGTTTTGGGTAGTTGGTTTGTGTGTGGATTTTGGGGTTTGATTTTCCTATTTGTTTTAGTCTTGTGATTCCTAGATTGGTTCATGTTTTGGATGGCTAATCTGCGTTCATCGAGATTGTGTTTCCCAAAATTGATCGCAATCAAAGTTTCAAAGATAAAACGAAGTTAGAATTATGAAGAGTTCATAATTGCTAAAATTGAGAAACAAAGTTCTTGATTCAATGATTGGAGATCCATGTGGAATTGTGAATGCAATTGGCCTACGTTCATCGAGACCATCTATTGCTTAGTTTCGGCCACATGGACTACTTTCTTGGTTTCTTGAATTAGTGCGGGATTGTGGTTGCCTAATGGCTTAGTTCGACCGCACTTCTTGTTGTCTTGATTTGGAGATAATGACCAAAGTTGAAATAGTCTCATCCTCATAATTATAGAGAAACTAATGACACATAAATACCATGCTTAAATTAATGGGGATTAATTTAGTGGCTAAACTTGATGTGTAACATGTTTACATTATGTGCTCATAAATGTGTTATATGCTATATGTGATGAACCTTCAAAGAAAGTTTTAAGTCTTTTATTGCCATGCCATGATTAAAACACATGTTAGTACAAAAGTGAGTCTAATGTAGATTCGCCCTAGCGAGATGCATTAAATTTATTTATGTATGAACAAGATAGATAATGTGGGCACGCCCTAGCGGGACACATTAACTATGCGTTTAAAATGGTTAGACTTAATTGGGCGTCAAAACAGTTTTGGGCCTAGGCAAAGATGAGGTTTAACATGCTTTTTGAAATTTGATTTCTTAAAGAATCTCATAAAAGGAACTAAGAGTCATATGAGATATGATTGACAAGAGTTGTCTACCTAATTAATTTGATTTTGTGTAATCCGCCATAGCGGACTTGAAATTAAATTAAAGTTGGATCTTAACCCATTTAAATTATATTATACATTAGATGTATATGAAGGTTATATAATTTAGTGGGAGTATTTTGTTTGAAAAATACATTATTTATCTCTTTAATGAAAGTCGGTACTTATTAAATTTTGGAAATTTTGCATATTTGTAGATAATGACTAATAACACTCAATCAATGTCATTGCGATCGATCCTCGAGAAGGATAAGCTCGAAGAGAATGGTACTAACTTTATGGATTGGATCCGTAGCATAAGAATCGTTCTTAGGCAAGAAGATAAGTTGTACATTCTCGATGGGCCTCTCCCTGCTGAACCACCGCCTACTGCCCCTAGGGTAGAAAGAGACAATTACAAGAAACATCGTAATGATTCTAGAGATGTAAGTTGTCTCATGCTTGCTGCTATGTATTCGAAACTCCAACAAAGTTTGGAATATTTGGAAGCCTATGAGAGAGGCGTGGAGTTGAGAACCATGTTTCAAGAGCAAGCTAGGCAAGAGAGGTACAAGACCATTGTTGCATTCACTACGTGTAAAATGAATGAAGGGCAACAAGTGAGTCCTCACTTTCTTAAAATGAAAGGTTATGTAGAGCACCTTGAGAAACTTGGCTATCCAATCCCATTGTAGCTAGCCACGGATCTCATTCTTAATTCATTGCCTAAAAGTTATAATCAGTTTGTGATGAATTATAACATGCATGGAATGGATAAGAACCTCTCTGAGTTGCATGGGATGCTCAAAACTGCAGAGATGAAAATTGTGGAGAAAGGTTCTCCCGTGCTCTTGGTTCATGATGGGAAGAAGCCTGGTGCCAAAGGCAAGGGTAAGGCAAAAGTTGTCAAACCCAAGATAAGCAAGGAAAAGGTTGCCAAGGCTTCTGAGGCAAAACCCGATTCACAAAAGGATGCAATCTGTTTCCATTGTCAAGAAATTGGTCATTGGAAACGTAATTGCAAGGCTTTCTTGGAAGAGCAAAAGAAGAAGAAGAGCAGCAAGGCTGCGTCGACTTCAGGTATCTATATGATAGATATTCTCCTTTCTACCACTGATTCTTGGGTATTGGATACCGGATGTGGTTCTCACATTTGTCTAAATGTGCAGGGACTAAAGAATAGGAGACTGCTTAAAGAAGGTGAAGTAGATCTACGCGTGGGGAATGGAGCAAGAGTTGCTGCATTAGCCGTAGGGACTTATGAAGTCACTTTACCTTCCGGATTAATTCTTGTTTTGAACAATTGTTATTATGTTCCGGATTTAAGCAGAAATATTATTTCAATTTCTTGTTTGGATAATGAAGGTTTTAAGTTTCTTATTGAGAATAAGAAATTTTCTATTTATTTAAATGATGTGCTTTATGGTATTGCTAATTCATTTAATGGCCTTTATATCTTGGATGTCAAGAATGAAAATAATGTCTATCATGTAAATAAGAAATCTAAACCTAATGATGTAAATCATACTTATTTGTGGCATTGCCGTCTTGGTCATATTAATGAGAAGCGTATCTCAAAACTCCATGGGGACGGACTTTTGGGTTCATGTGACTTAGAGTCATATGATACTTGTGAGTCGTGTCTTCTTGGAAAAATGACTAAGACACCTTTTACCAAGTTGGATGAAAGGGCAAGCGACTTATTGGGGTTGATACATTCCGATGTATGCGGACCATTAAGTAGCAATGCTAGGGGAGGATTTCAATACTTCATAACCTTCACTGATGATTATAGTAGATTTGGGTATGTTTACCTAATGAAACATAAAAGTGAAGCATTTGAGATATTTAGAATATTTCAAAATGAAGTAGAAAAAAAACTTGGCAAAAGTATAAAGGCACTTCGATCAGATCGAGGTGGTGAATACTTAAGTCAAGAATTTGATGATCATCTAAAGAATTGTGGAATAGTTTCACAATTGACTCCGCCCGGAACACCACAATGGAATGGTGTGTCTGAGAGGAGAAATCGGACTTTGTTAGACATGGTTCGATCAATGATGAGTCAAGTTGATCTTCCAATATCCTTTTGGGGTTACGCCCTAGAAACTGCTGCTTTCACACTAAATCAAGTTCCAACTAAATCAGTTCCAAAGACTCCATATGAGATGTGGAGTGGAAAGAAACCTAGTTTATCTTTCATGAGGATTTGGGGTTGCGAAGTTTATGTCAAGAGACTTATCTCTGACAAACTAGCACACAAATCTGATAAATGTATTTTCGTGGGATATCCTAAGGAAACTAAAGGATATTACTTTTACAACCGAGAGGACAACAAAGTGTTTGTTGCCCGAACTGGTGTCTTTCTAGAGAAAGAGTTTCTCTCCAAAGAAATCAGTGGGAGTAAAATAAATCTTGAAGAAATTCGAGACCCAGAAAATAACATTGAACCAATAGTGGAACAAGAACAAGAACCACAAGGAGTTGTGGAACCTGTTCAAAATACACAAGCATCTCGCAGATCTAGTAGGTTACGATCCGAGCCCGAGAGATATGGATTTCTCGTAATGGATAGTAATGAGGTAGAAATCATTGAGAATGATGAACCGTCAACCTACCAAGAGGCGATGTCTTCTCCTGATTCGGACAAGTGGCTTGGAGCCATGGAATCCGAATTACAATCCATGCAAGACAATCAAGTTTGGAATTTGATTGATGCGCCCGAAGGTGTAAAAACCATAGGATGCAAATGGGTCTTCAAGAAGAAGACTGACATGGATGGAAAGGTGCATACTTACAAAGCTAGGCTTGTAGCGAAGGGTTATAGGCAAGTTCATGGTATTGACTATGATGAGACCTTTTCACCCGTAGCAATGATCAAGTCTATAAGAATTTTGCTTGCCATTGCCGCATATCATGACTATGAAATATGGCAGATGGACGTCAAAACCGCTTTCCTGAATGGAAAACTCCAAGAGGATGTGTATATGACACAACCAGAAGGTTTTGAACAAGATTCTAAGGTATGCAAATTGCAAAGATCCATCTATGGATTGAAGCAAGCTTCAAGGAGTTAGAATCTCCGTTTTGATGAATCGGTCAAAGAGTTTGGTTTCATCAAGAACGAAGATGAGCCTTGTGTATACAAGAAGATTAGTGGGAGCATAGTGCTATTCCTTATTTTATACGTGGATGACATATTACTCATTGGAAACGACATTCCTACACTTCAGTCTGTGAAGACTTGGTTAGGAAAGTGCTTCGCAATGAAAGATATGGGTGAAGCCGCATATATTCTTGGCATTAAGATCTATAGAGATAGATCAAGGAGGCTACTTGGTTTAAGCCAAAGTACATACATTGACAAGGTCATTAGAAGATTCCGTATGGAAAATTCTAAGAGAGGCACCTTGCCCGTGTTACATGGAGTTTCTCTAAGCAAGACTCAATGTCCTAAGACAAACGATGAGCGTGAGAAAATGAATAATGTTCCATATGCTTCGGCAATTGGATCCATCATGTATGCCATGATTTGTACTAGGCCGGATGTATCTTATGCTTTGAGCATGACAAGTAGATACCAATCCGACCCTGGCGAAAATCACTGGATAGCTATAAAAGCGATTCTTAAGTACTTGAGAAGAACTAAAGACTCGTTTTTGGTCTATGGAGGAATGAAAGATGATCTCGTTGTAAATGCTTACACGGATGCAAGCTTCCGAACCGACAAAGATGATAGCCGATCGCAATCGGGTTTTGTGTTTATGTTAAATGGTGGAGCTGTAAGCTGGAAGAGTTCCAAGCAAAGTACAACCGCTGATTCTACAACAGAAGCTGAGTATATTGCTGCATCGGATGCTGCAAAGGAAGCTGTTTGGATTAAGAAGTTCATAACTGAACTTGAAGTGGTTCCTAGCATTGCTAATCCAATAGACCTTTATTGCGATAATAATGGTGCTATTGCTCAAGCAAAGGAACCAAGAGCACATCAGAAATCCAAACACATACTTAGGCGTTTTCATATCATTCGAGAGATCGTTGATAGGGGAGACGTAAATATATGCAGAGTACCTACTGATGACAATGTTGCGGACTCGCTAACAAAGGGACTTCCACAAGCTAAACATGATGGTCATGTTAGGTCCATGGGTATTAGATACATGGGAAATTGGGCCTAGGGCAAGTGGGAGATTGTTGGTAGTGGTGCCCTAGGCACGTTTAATAAACGTTGTAATTGTTATCATTTATTTCATATCAATAAAGAGATGTTTTGATTATCATTGTTGTTCATGTTTACTTATAATAATCCCCGTCCCTAGTACTTGTTAAGCACTAGTATAAAGGCTAAATGATCATGGGATGATCATGTTAGATTTATGGGTACTTGTTTGGAACAAGGTACTGGACATGACCCGTTGTATGAGATTTATGTCATGGTCTAAGTCGTACATATATCTCATATTAGTTATGTCATTTGAATCCTTAGACATGAAGTTATTATAGTCTTCCACTTGATGAACATTATGTTTGACATATTCAAACGCTATCTTAACACGGTAGTTATAAAGGGTATGATTGGCATAATCGGATTCCCGTTGGGAAGAATAATAAGCTAAATGGATTTGTCCCTCTTCGGAGAGATGTCAAATTTGGGCCCCTCGAAGGAATGATGTTGATGAAATGTTCGGCCGGACTCAAATGAATTGATTGGATCAATGTCATTTGGATTATCAACATATTCGGAATCGAGAAAGTATTGAACAAAACAAGTTGACGGTTTGACCATGACTTGTGTTCAATGACATCGTGGACAAAGGGATTGTGACATATTCTAAAACAATGCGAACTTGTATCTAGTTATACTATTTGGGTAGGTATGACGGTTTGCTAGAACCTAATCATATCTTATGGGATCATGTTTGAGCCCATTGCCAACTTAGTATAATCCTAGAGGGTCACACACAATAGAACGAATCTTAAATAAAAGGACTATATTGGCATTTAGGGTCGGAGGACTTCCAATGAATTTCTGGAAAGTTTTAGGCCTCCTGGTCAACCAAGCGGGCGCTTGGGTTGCACCAGGCGGGCGCCTGAACAAGCCGGAAAAAGAATTGGACTTTCTGCCCAAACAAGCGGGCGCCTGGGTAGGACCAGGCGGGCGCCCGGTATGCCGATTGGAAAATTCCTAATTCGATTAGGAAAGGTTTTTTGGCACAAGTTACCTATTTGGAATAGGTCTTAATTGTGTATAAAAACACCAATTCGGCCAGACCATATTGACAAGTGCTTTTGTGAGTCTCAAAGAGTTTGAGAGAGATTTTATTTTGTTCTAAGATATCATTGATTGAGGAACAAAATAATTCACAAATAAATTCCATATAGTTCTTTATTATATTTTGAAAGTGTGTTTCATAATATTGGTCTAGCAACCAAGATCAAAGAAGCTCCTTTGATATTCGTTCGAAGTGTGGATACCGCTAGAGGGTGAAAATCATCATCTTCAAAGTTCGTGTTCAAGCTTTGTGATCGTGATCAAGTCTTCAAGTTTCTCCACCAAGACCGAAGAAAAGTTCATAGCCATCAAGGGTTAGTTATTCCTCCATTCATCTTGTTGTATTTGATTTAATCATATGAACGGATCCATGGCTTTGGGTTTCAAAATTTTAAATGCTAAATTCCGCTGCGCATGTTACTTGGAAACCCAACACCCATCACCACAATCAGCTCACTTCACCTGCTCAACCATAGCCATCGTCACTACCCCTACTACCTCATCTTGCCTACTAACACTACCCAGAACAAATCAAGAACCCTAGGCATCAGTCATAACAAATTACGAACCCATGAAATTCAAAATCACAACCACAAAATTCAAAAAAATTAACAGACCTGAGCACAAATAAAATATCAAATAACAACAAAAAGAAACTTCAAAATCTTAGGTCTGGGTCGGGATATTGTATCACACCATATTTGAAAGATCTGGGCACGAAGAGGTCAATTTTTTGACATTGTCACCCCTGATCTGGAAAGGCGCTGGTTGTGGGGGTGTCGGGGTAAGGGGATATGGATGGAAGATAGAGAAATAGAGGGCGAAGATGAATGAAGAAGAGAAATGGAGGGGGAGATAGAAACAGAAAGGAAAGATTTCGATGGCAAGAAATAGAGAGTGATTTGGCGGCAGTAGTGGTCGGAGTTATTGAAGATGCCGAAAAGAAGTGGAGGAGGGATTGGGGAACAGATGGATAGAAAGAGGGAGAGAGAGAGAGAAACAAAGGAGGAGAAGAAGAATGGGAGACGGGGAAGGGTTGGCGGTGAAGTTGGGGTTGGTGATGATGGTGGGCTGCTGTTCCTGGACATGAGCGGTGGTGGGTGGCGGTTTGGCTAGGACTGGGAAAGAGAAGGGGAAGGGGGTTATTTGAAAGTAAAAAATTTATTTAAACCCCTTTGTCTTTGTAAAATGTTCTCACACTATCCTTGTTATGTTTTGACATTTTTACCCTAAAAAAATTAGTCATGTGCGTGGCACATGATAACTTAACGGCAAAAAGTGGACGGCGGTAGCAATAGGTACCTCCGCTGCACAAAAAAAGAGTTAAGGTATTTTTCATGGGTCAAAAAAGAGATAAGTTACTAAATACAAACAAACCCTATAGTTCAGGTACTTTTGGTGCATTTTTTCCTAAATCTAACCTATAAAGCTATTATAACAACCGGTGTATTCGAAGTATATAAATGATGGTTTGAGCAAGTGAAAAACTTTCTGTGTAAAGGCTGAGTATGAATGGTTGATTAGGCTTGAAGCTTGATGAAGAAATTTGGGTTTGCTAAGGAGATAGTTGAAGATTTGAATTTCTGGGTTTCAATCTTCAAAGCAAACTTTAATACTTGGGAATAAATCTCTTGAACCTCAGCAACCTTCATTGTTGAGAAATGAAGGCTATTTATAGGCAGTGCACCCTTGTGACCGTTGGGCAAAGATTTGAATCAAATCTGAAGGGTACAGTGCTGTCGAAATCCCATTGGTTGAGCTGTCATTTTCGTCCTTGGTTTTGTCTTGTAGTCCTAGGTAGTTGTAGCACCACTACTTGACAATTGTTCTTTGTTGCAGAAAGGACTAACGGTAAACAATTCAAACTGATAGACAAACCAACATTCCTTCCAGTAACTCCAAGTTAACTTAGAGTTATTTTGACATGACATAAAACATTCCTTTACGGTTGAAAAGGGAATGTTTGTCTAAGGAATAAATGACTTAGCGAATTCTTCATTTACTGCGCGGTTCCACTAGGCATAGGAGTGGTTCCAAGGATGAACTTGATGTGCGGTTTCATAACGAAACTGAAGCTCGTGGTTTCATGATAGTGGTTCCATCAAGTTTCCATCTAAGGTTCCAAATGAGATTTGAAGAACGGTTTCATCAAAGCCACAAAATGCGGTTTGATGAAATACTTGCGGCTCCATGCTGGCGGTCTAAAGATAGCACAAGTGCGGTTGTAATAACTAAACCGCTAGGATAACCAAACTAAATACCCAGCCTAGACAAACAAAAATCTAGAAATGGACTTATCTAAAAATTGAAGTATAACTTCATTACATGCGGTCCTAAAGTCCATAAAAAGACACGTGGCATGGATCAATCAAATTAAGTGGGCGTACTAACAATGAATCCTAACACTCAGCATTCATTATTATTGAAAGGTTGTTTGAATAAGTCTCTAGCGTCCACCACACAAATTGAAACCAACTCCAACCTCGCCATAGCTCGGACTGAGTCGAAGAAGATCGCCGGAAGATGCCGGGTTCATATATCCAACGAAAATGAAAATCTACTAGAGATCTTGCAGATGATTTGGAGATCTTGGAGGTTGTCTGAACCAGCGGCTTTAGGTGCAGATCTGGTCGGAATGGGAGAACTTGTAGGTCGAGATCTCAGTTACAGAGAAGAGACTGCAGAGGCGGTAGAAGGCTAGGGTTTTGAGATTTGTTGATCGGAGGATGTAGGGGTTGAGGTGAGATAGAAAGAGAGAGAGAGAGAGAGAGAGAGATGTCTTCGGATCTGAGAAGCAGAGATGGTAGAGATAGAAAGTAGGAAGAGAGACACCGAGCGAGATATTTCAGATCTGTTGGAATGTCGCCGGAAATGGTGGGTCTTCGGTGAGGTTTGATAACTGGAGGGGTTGACCGGAGTTGGGGAGGGGATTGCTCGCCGCAGTCAGGGAGGAAGTGGTCGCCGGAGTAGAGGGAGGGAGGGGAGGAGATCGGAGATAGGTTGTCGAAGGGATTCGCCGGAGAGGGGAGGGAAGGTTACCGGTGAGGAACTAGAGAGAGAAAGTAGAGAGAGAAAAAAAATCTGTGTGGATGGGTGAGAATGAGAGGGGAGGGGGTGCAGTTATTCACTAAAGGACTAAAAGGTTACATAAAATATTTTATGAGACTAGGACGTAACTAGAAAATGTCCTTGTCTTAAAATGTAGAGTAGATATTACCCGGGGACTAAGACGTAATTGTCTTTAATATTAATACATAACCATTCTGTTGGACATAGTTTTATTCAAAAATATAAAATAAAATGAGTTTGACATTGTTGACTAGTAATTATTGAAATTCGCAACAAATGAAAAAAAAATATAGTAAGTTCACTCCACCCAACATAAAATGGGTGACAATATTAAAATGGACCGTACGTGTTATCTTGTAATCTCTTCATTACCATCAAAAAAAAAAAAAAAAAAAAAAAAAACTCCTCGGCTAATTATATAGACCATAGACCATATACATACACTTCTTTCTTTCTAACCTTTTGGAATTAACCAAAAATCTAAAGTTTATCAACTTGTTTATGAGATAATAATCCATTACGCCAAACTGTTACCTTGGTCACTGAACTTTTTACGTTTTCTAAATGAGCTCACTCACATTTTTTTGTGTCCAATCCTCATCGAAGTACGTAATTTTTGGAATGTGCTCACTCTTATGATAGGATATTGACGCAGTGGAATACAACACAAAGGATAACCGCGATTGAAATCTTTGTAAGAGATAGCAATAATCTACCGAATAGATTATTGACCTAACCCAATCTAAGAATTAGGGTTTCAATAAGCCAAACGGCTAAAGGGAAAAACCCTAAATATGCACTAACGGCAAATATAATTTTATTTAATACAGTAATCGTCTAATTTTTTATTACAACTTTAGGGCCTTAGCACCCATAAAACTTTAAAAACAAGAAATAACGTCCTAAAATAAAGTCTAACCTATATGGTAAACTAATAGTAAGTAAAAAAAACTAATAAATCTTGCCTAAATCTACTCTAAAGCTTCATATAATCAACCTATTAAAATTAAAATCCAAAAATACAAAGAAAATAAGAAAATAATTAATATTCCGTCCTAACTAATAATTACAAAACTGCCATTAGTTAACATAAAGAAAAGACGTAAAGGAAAACTTAAATTCTGTGAATTTCCGCCGGCACGATCGTGCTTGTAGATGCGCACGGTCGTGCCAAATACTCCGCGTCGCTTGTACCCCAAATTCTCTTAGCACGGGCGTGCAAAAGACAACGCGCGGCCGTGCACCGCTAATCTGCATATTCCCGCCTCCTTAACACGAGGAGTTATATTAATAATTATTGCAATCTAGGTTTGGAATTTGCAAAAATTACAAGTTGTATGGGTGAAGTTGTGATATAGAGAAGAAAAATATGTATCACCTTTTTTCAGTTTTTGATTCTTAATATCGAAAAAAAAAAACTTTTGGGCAGTTTTCAATTGAAAAAATTGATTCATAAACAATAATGTTATGAATAAATGCATTGTATATTGATATAAAAGACACAAAAGGACAGGTTTATTTACCTTTTATAACCAAAGAAGAGGTAAATAAAAATCTTCAAAAAATAGATCCGGAAGGGGATCAATCCTTTCGAACGCGGAACAAAGTTTAGTTTGGGAGTTCATGAAGCTCCAACTTTTTAGTAAAGTCATAGACTTACTTAGTACGTGGCGTTGTTTCACCTTAGACCAACAATCCATTCGGATTGTCACCTTAACTGGAGTTTGAATTCCAAGGTTAAGAATTTCAGGCACGTAAGATGTTTCCAGCCTATATACCGTCATTAGTCTAAAAGAATTACTTCTGTTCTTTTAAAAGACTTTTTGTTTTGTAATTTAGAAATTCTTTTTAAATTACTGACTTCATTTATCACTGTGAAATGATAGATTTTTGGAGAATTTTGTAAAAATTCTTCGAGGTCATAAATTAACCATTTAATTCTTGTTTTATCTTGTGAACATCCACTGGGTTGTGAATATTCATTGGATAATTCTAATAGATAATTTAAATAATCTTTATTATTTAAATATTTTGTACCCGAAGGGGTTCCTAATGCCCAAAGGCCTTGTTCGTTCATTTTTTGTAAATTAATTTTATATTCAAAATTTATTTTGAAAAAAGACTCAGGAGTTAAATAGTAGTACTTTATTATGAGATAAAATATTTATATTTTTAATTTTGAAATAGATAAAAAATTTATACCTTCATGGTCTGCACCTTAGTTTGTTGTCGATTCCAATCCGGCGTCAACTATCCGCGGCGTTTCCCCTACACGGCCTCCTGCCTTAACGGGTACTCCAAAGATGCGTAGCTATTCAGACTGTGGACTCCAGGATAGACTTCAAACAAGTGTATGACACAAGGTGTATAAAAATATATCTTTATTTCATAAAATTAAAAATACAATTGCCCGAAGGCATATTTTACATTCTCATAATATTTCCTATCTATTTTCCTCCCGAGGAGGATTCTACTCACTCATGCTCTTTCCTTTCTCTCTCTACTTCGCCTCCCTCTGGCCTCCCCTCTCCCTAGAAAATGAACTCGCCTTTTATAGAATAAGGTCGAGGATCTGATATGGATGTTTATCGTCATCGCTGACCTCAAGACACACTAGCTTTTATTAAAGAGAATTCATAAAGAGTCCAAACACGTCGTCCTCTTTTTCTTCTTTTTGAAAAGCGATGCCTTTTCCCTTGTCGGTTTCTGCCGACGTTTTCTGAGTGGGAATCTTTTTGTTAGTGGAGGGTCCCACTTCTTCTTTTCCACAATTGACGCATGGGGCGGCTGTAACTTTAGAAATTATTTCACAAAGTCGTCTGTCGTGGAGTGACACGTATGTCCCTTGAATAAATCTTTGCTGAAAAGATATTATTCGCTGCTCATCCATCTCGCTGAGTGGCTTTGAGCTCTTAGAATAGATAAGACAATGCTTATCTTCCTTGTTGATGAAGATTCGATCATCCTTGGTGAAACTGAAAATTTTGATGACAAGTTCTTCAAACTTGATTTTCCCAAGAGGGAATAAATCCACCTTCTGCAATTTGTTTGTAGAGGGCACAGATGGACTATATTTTTCACCGTTACAAACACCGATTTGAATTAGGTGTTGGGGACGATAAATTACTTCTTCATGCTCACCCCAGAGTGGGATGGAACTCAAGAATTTTAGAAGAAATTACAAAGGTTTGTGATTTCACCAGAAAACAAAAGCAGTTAAAAAGTTTCAGTAAAAAATGCTGTAACAAAATAGCTGAACCAAGTCTTATTTTTGGTTGTACACCACAGTACATAACTAAAAATAAAAAGAAGTTTAAAAAGAAAACTTCTAAGTACAAGTTTAAAAGAAAATACAAAACTTTTAAACCTGGAAAATTCCTTAGGAAAAAGAATTTTAATAAGCAAAAATTCTGCCCCAAAGGAAAAAAGAATTGTAGATGTTGGGTCTGCAATGAAGAAGGACACTATGCAAATGAGTGCCCTAACAGGAGACAGAATGTTGACAAAGTCAAAATTCTAAAAGAAATCATTCTACTTGGATTTGAACCAGTAGAAGAAGAATATGAGGGATACCAAAATATCCTCATATACGAAATTGATCCAGGAGAAGGGACTTCAGAGTCTGATAATGAATCATCTGACTATGAATGATCATTATCAAGAAGAATTAGTAATGCCAAACATTACTAACCCTTCATCAATTTATATCCAAGGAACTTTTAAGTTTGAAGGATATAAAAAGATCAAGTTACATTGCTATGTGGATACAGGTGCAAGCTTATGCATAGCAAGTAAATATGTTATTCCCTCAGAACACTGGGTGAATGCAGAAAGACCCTTAACGGTCAAAATTGCTAATGGAACTTCCATTACAATAACAAAGGTATGTAAGAATCTGGAGGTATTGTTTTCCGACACAATATTTCATATTCCTACTGTGTACCAACAAGAAACTGGGTTGGACTTTCTCATAGGTAATAACTTCTGTTTAACCTATAGTCCATTTACACAGTTAACTGACAGAATCATATTTACCACCTTAGAAAAGGAGGAAGTATGGATCAGAAAAGTTCGACGCGCTGAGCGAGTTGGATTTAAAGATTTCTTAGAGTCGATGAAAAAGAACTCTAAGACAAAAGCAGTAGAACCCGTCAACATTTCCTCCTCAAAAATCTATTTTTTAGAGAGGGGGAGGGTACTACTAGAAAACTTCAGAAAAGATCAAGAATCCATTCTTGAACTTGAAGAAGAAACAAAACAGAAATCTATAATTGAAAAATTATTAGACAAAGTTTGTTCAGACAATCCCTTAGATCCTAAAAAGACTAAGAATTGGATGAAAGCTAGCATTAAACTTCACGATCCTAAAGCAATTTGTAGGGTAAAACCTATGAAATACAGTCCACAGGATGTAGAAGAATTTGCTAAGCAAATTAAGGAATTACTAGAAATGAAGATCATCATTCCTAGTAAATCTCCTCACATGTCACCTGCTTTCCTTGTAGAAAATGAAGCAGAAAAAAGACGTGGCAAGAAAAGAATGGTTGTTAACTACAAACAGATGAATAATCTCACTGTAGGAGATGGCCATAATCTCCCAAATAAGGACAGCTTAATGGCCCTTATTCGAGGGAAAAAGATGTTCAGTAGTCTAGATTGCAAATCTGGATTCTGGCAAGTATTGCTGGATAAAGAGTCTCAACTCTTAACAGCATTCACATGTCCTCAAGGACATTACCAATGGTTGGTGTTACCGTTTGGATTCAAACAAGCACCATCAATCTTTCAAAGGCATATGCAAGATGCATTCAGAGCCTATGAAAAGTTTTGTTGTATTTATGTCGATGACATCCTTATCTTTAGTGATAATTTGTCTAGTCATTTAATACATCTTTCAGCGGTTCTTAAGAAGTGTGAAACTTTAGGAATAATACTTTCCAAAAAGAAAGCACAGCTTTTTAAGACAAAAATCAATTTTCTAGGTCTAGAAATTGATCAGGGAACTCATTGTCCTCAAAATCATATCTTGGAACACATACATAAATTCCCAGATAAGATAGAAGACAAAAAACAGATGCAAAGGTTTTTAGGAATATTAACTTATGCTTCTGATTACATTCTCAAATTAGCAGCCTTAAGATCACCCTTACAGGCAAAGCTTAAAAAAGATGTTCCATGGAAATGGACTGATCAAGATACTTCTTATATTAAGAAGTTGAAAAAGAATCTAACAGGATTCCCAAAGCTTTATCATCCTGAAAAAGATGATAAATTAATTATTGAGACAGACGCCTCCAATGAATATTGGGGAGGAGTTCTCAAGGCAGTAAATTCCGAAAAAGAATTTATCTGTAGATATACTTCGGGTAGTTTTAAACAAGCCGAATTAAATTATCACTCTAATGAAAAAGAATACCTTGCGGTCATTAGAGTAATAAATAAATTTTCTATTTATCTTACACCAGTAAATTTTCTGGTTAGAACAGATAATAAGAATTTTAGTTATTTTCTTAAATTAAAAATTCAAGGAAATAACAAGCAGGGAAGATTAGTTCGCTGACAACAATGGCTTTCTAGATACAGTTTTTCTGTAGAACATCTAGAAGGAAGTAAAAACAGTCTAGCTGACTTTCTTACGCGAGAATATAACACTTGATCTTGTCAAAATGCAGATGTGAAGAGTTTTCTTGCAGAAATCATGGACGAAGAAAAGATGCTGGAGCATCAAAAAGCTCTTCTTGAGCAAGAACTAAGGCTTGTCATAGCCAAGTTGGAATTTGTAAGACTTTTTAAGTCTGAACAACAAAAGGGTAGTTCCCCTTGCCTAACCGGTAAAAGTGAACATGTAAGTACCTCTGGTACCGAACAACAAAAGGTGAATTTCCCACCTTGCCCTTTTGGGGGTAGAAACGAATCTAGTCCTGTTCAAACGGAAACAGGTAAAGACAGATCAACACCGTTGATGGCTGATAATTTGCCAAAAATTATGAATGAGGTACAAACCTCAGCAACGTTAGAACCTAATCTTAGGCCTAACGGGGGAATTCCAATCCCACAAAACGGAGTCAAATCCGCGGATGGTCAAGCATCCGGTCAGGGAATTCAAATCCCTAACAACAAGTCAAAACCCTATTATGTCGTTTTCACTGGCATAAATAGAGGAATTTATCAAGATTGGGAAATTTGCAAAAAAGCCACTGAAGGCATTCCCAATGTTCAGTTCAAAAAATTTAACAATTTTTTGGAAGCAAAAACAGCTGCAGACATTTTCAGTAGAAAGCAGTGCAATCACACTGCAACATGCTTCAGCAGTCAATTCTTATTTTTGTTAAATTATTTTATTAAGGGGACATTCGTCTTTTTAACCCCCATTTCAAATAACATGCCACCGGACACACATTTGTGAAAAAATGATTTTGAATCATTTGTGAGTCGAACTGGATTGTTGTACAGTTTGACTGCACAACACACCTGAATTCAGCGCTCCACCTTCTTCCAATGCCAAAGTATCCGACCCAGTCAAATAATTACGAGTTGACTCACTTTTAGATAGGATATACGAAGAAGTAGTAGGGGTGAGCAAATTTTTTTTGGAACCGGACCGGACCAAAAGAATCGGACCAGACCAGCTAAAATCTAACCGGACCAGCTAAAATCTAACCAGACCAATACATATGGTTTGGTTCCGGTTCCAAAATATTATAGAACTAGTATATTGGTTCGGTCCTGGTTCTTGTTAAAATTAATTCCGGTTAGAACCGGGCCGGAGCAATTGTGCACATATATACTATATATATTTATTTTATACGAATATAGTAAATAAAATTACATATTTACTTTTGTATTATAATTTTTCAAGACTCATTTAAATTGCTTAATAAAAAAAGACTAATTTAATTATTTGTAACTTTGTATCCAACCCAAGCCCCAAGGTCCCAAATCGCTAAACCTAAGTCCTAGACTCCTAATCCTTATTTAGTTGTTTTCACTTTTCAACTTTATTTTCCATAATTCATATCCTCTTTTCAGTTTACCCAAAGAGTGAAACATTAGTTTTCGATTCTTCAACTGCGCCACCTTTCTCCCTCCCAAGTATTGATTTATTTGAAAACAAATAAACTTCAAATGATTAGAACTGGACCAGACCAGACCAGTAGAACCAGTGTGTTGGTTCTCACAAGTATTGGTTTGGTTCCGATTCTAAATTTTTATAGAACCAGAGTATTGGTTCCGATTCTGGTTCGGTGATTTTTTGTCAAAAAATAGACCAGACTGGACCATGATCACCGCTACGAAGTAGTACATGTGAAGCAGTTTTAGCATGTCCGATATATCCTCTATCTTGTAATAAATATCTTAATTAATTTATTAATATATTAAAAATTAGAATATAATTCACTTCTTTTACATTTTTGTAACAAGGTAAAAATCGTAGTAAAACTATTTTATATTTTGAAAAATCACGAAAAAATGTGACATGTATTATGAGATATTACGAGAGGAAATAGGGCCGTTCCTAGCTTTTTTGGAGCCCTGGGCGAGGTCTAATGAAGGACCCTTTCTCTTTTTGAAACAATGAACGGCCTTTGATCTCCTTCAAAACTCCTGTTTTTTGCTAGCATAATTATTTTTTTGTGTTAACTTGTACTTTGAATTTGTATTTAAGTATAAAATAATTATAAGATCAAATGATTGAATTTAGCATAATAACAGATAAATTAAAGGTTATAATCAAACCTATAATTTTTATCATAAAAAATAGTAAGAAAATATATAAAACCCAGTAAAATTATAAAAGAAAAAAAAATATGTACAACAAAAACATGATGAAAAAAATATACATATAACGTCCCAAAATTTGCAAAAGAACATATTAAATAAATATATAAAAGTGTCTTAAAAACTCTTGCAAAAGATAAGATTAAATTATGTTCACCAAAAATAAAATAATATGATAAGAATATGACGACTAAAAAAATTACTCCAAAGAAGATTATACATATCTATGTCTTGCAAAGATGTTTTCATTTCTACTTAAATTTGTCAGGAGAAAAAAATAATTTTCTTTGAGTTATTAAAATAAGGGAATATGAAGGCCCCAAAAGTATGAGGGCTCAAATATAATATGAATGAGGGAATATGAAGGCCTCAAAAGTTATATATGTAGTTGTCCTTGGTTGAATATTTTTTTTCTCAAATAAAATAGGCATTTTTTGTGTATTTTTTTTCTTGGGGTCTCTTTTGTTTAAAAATGAACTAATAAAATGTGTCAGCTGATTTTCTTTTATTTCTTTAAGAAAGAATTAGTGATAATTTTTTTTTTCATAATAAAGATATATATATATATATATATATATATATATATATATATATATATATATACATGCTATAAAAAATTTGGGCCCTCCTCCCGGCAAGGGCCCTGAGCGGGCACCCCACCTGCCCCTTGGGCCGGCCCTGAGATGAAATAGCGCAAGGAACGGATCCTCTCATACTTTAATAACAGGAAGATTGCAGCCAAATTAACAGTTCGATTTCAATCAAATTTAAAAGATTTTTAAGATTTAATTTGAATAAGAGTGGGGATATACACACCGACCAAATTGGTAAGTATGCCCACTTTAGTAAGCTCACCCACTAGTTGGAATAGGATCATCTTAAATAGCAACTACACCCACTTCTATTACAATCACACCCCTATTTAAAGAAAAGGAAAAAAAAAAAAAAAGCTCTCTAATATTAAAACACCCACTTAACCAATTCCCCTAACATCCATTCAAGGCAGTGAAACCCAATTCACAATTAACGTTCAGTTCACCAATTGGCCAACCATCAGATACAAAGTGTTACTCCCTCTGTCCCATGCTATAAAAAATTTGGGCCCTCCTCCCGGCAAGGGCCCTGAGCGGGCACCCCACCTGCCCCTTGGGCCGGCCCTGAGATGAAATAGTGCAAGGAACGGATCCTCTCATACTTTAATAACAGGAAGATTGCAGCCAAATTAACAGTTCGATTTCAATCAAATTTAAAAGATTTTTAAGATTTAATTTGAATAAGAGTGGGGATATACACACCCACCAAATTGGTAAGTATGCCCACTTTAGTAAGCTCACCCACTAGTTGGAATAGGATCATCTTAAATAGTAACTACAACCACTTCTATTACAATCACACCCCTATTTAAAGAAAAGGAAAAAAAAAAAAAAAAAAGCTCTCTAATATTAAAACACCCACTTAACCAATTCCCCTAACATCCATTCAAGGCAGTGAAACCCAATTCACAATTAACGTTCAGTTCACCAATTGGCCAACCATCAGATACAAAGTGTTACTCCCTCTGTCCCAAAATAATCTTCTCATTTGCTATTTCTCATTGTCCAAAAAAGTTTTTCACGTTTCTACATTTTAGGCTTAAACAAAGCATGGCTAGTGAAACAAGTGTTCATATCCTTTAAAAAAAATGAATAGTCAAACGCGAAGATCATTTTGGGATGGAGGGAATATTTCCTTATGAAGAAATTTATATAAAAAAGGAGTGTTTAATAACTTGGAATTTGGGATTAAAATAACAAATACTGTAAATAAATAAGGTCTAACACCTAATTTCCAACACTAACGCATTCATTACAAGAAATCCCACCTTTACGTGAGGGCACAATTAGACACTTCACCATTGTTCATAGGAGAACCCAAATACTCGTTCTGTCTCAAAATAAATGCTAAAATTTATTTTGATGAGAATAAAATTGAATATTTATTTTAGGTATAACTTATCATACTCCTTCAATTAAAGAGTAGGGTTGATAATAATATCTCGATGAGCATCTTAGTTAACGTAGGAATGGAATTTCTAGAGTGGGTGTCCAAGCCAATATAAAATTTAGATTTTTAGTTTTGATTCACATTTTAAGGATTAATCTGTCATTTAAAAATATGACATAATTGTAATTAATAAACTGTGAGTGTAGTTACTAATAAGGTGGGCGTGTATATCACCACTCTTTGAATAACAAACGAAGTCACGCGATAACTGCCTAAAGCAAATGAAATCAAATTAATGATTCTTTTTGCCTGCTTGCTTGGTCACAGAATCTGAATAGTTAAGTAAGATAATTAAGATCCTAGGGAGAAAATCTTCACCCCCCCCCCCCCCCCCAAAGATTCTTATTAAGCTAGCATCTGAATGTTGAATCTATTCGTGCTAGCCAGTGATGTGTATATCATCACATGGTGGACAGTCAAAATTAAGATAGAGATAGCAGCAATACGCAAACCCAAGAGAGGTTGATATAGATTAATTAGTTAATTAGAACATGATTATCTTCTTTTTCTTTTTCTTTTTTAAGCAAGAAAACATATGATATTGTCTTTTAATATACCTGTTACTAATTGAGAGCTGATGTGATTAATGAATTTTCTCTTCTCAGAAAATTCAATGTCAGTCCGCTCGTTAAGATATTCTTGCTTCAGACTATTTCACACATATTTTTTTGAATGAAACTCCTTCACGCATATAAAGAAATTCAATAAATACTTGTGAAAAACTCATATACTCCTAAAATAATATAATTATTTAAATAGTTAATATTGTATAAAGATATATTAAAATTATAAATATTGATAAATAAGAGCAAAAAAATAACTAATAATAAAAATAAGTGTCAAATATTTTAAAATGAAGTTAACTCTCAAGAGACATGTAGGTACTTTAAAACTGAGGGAGTACTAGGGAGATGGTCAAACTAAACCGGAACTAGAACCAAAAAGACCGGAACCGTCTAGAACTATGACGAAAACCGAAACCGTGTGAACCGGGACCGTTTGTAACACGGGCTGGTTCCGGTCCATCCCATCTGAAAACCGTGAACCGTCGGTTCTGAACCGCCATGAACCGCCTAGACCAAACCGGAACCGTTAGAAAACCGTCAAAATTGTTAGATTTCTAACGGTTTCATCGGAATTAACCATTACTAACGAAAAGTTGACAAGAAAAGTTGAGTTTTGACTGAATTTTTAGCCAAATTCAGTGAATAAAAATAATAAAAAAAAATTGAGTATATAAAAGAAAAGAGGGACATACCTCTTTAATTTTTAATTTTTTTTCTATGCCTTTCGTAAAAAAATTCGGCAATAAAATATTATTATAATTGTTTTTTATGTTAAATTTTTTTTTTTTTTTTAAAAAGGAAGCTGTGGACCGGCATTTCCGAACTGTGAACTGGCGGTTCCGAACCGTAACCGGAAGAGAAACGGTTCGGTTACAGTTCAAGCTTTTTCAGAACCGAAACCGTAACCGGGACCGTGTTTGGTCATCTACGGAGTACTAGTGATGTAGGAAGGTTCGCGGATCGTATCGACGACGAAATTGAGTTGCGGAGGAAAGTTGCGGTAGGATTTTGCAATTTGGTCGTCCGGGCTCAGAATGGCTATTAAGAGTATTTTTCGGAAATGGAATTTCGCCACGAACAAGACATAACGTCATGATGTACGATGCTTTTCGGGCATCCGAGACCGTTTAGGGCTCAGAAATAGTATTTTACTTTTAAAAACAATTATTTTAATTTCGGATTTTATTTCCTTATTTCGTTTGGTTTAGGGTTTTGGTTTCTTAGTTGCCCTAGGGGTATTTAAACACTTTTCTTATGCTGTAGTAAACAGATTATTATTTTTATTCAACTAAGAGTTTTCTCTTATTCTCTGGTGGATTCCAGACTTTATCTTTCTAGGGTTTATTGCTGGTAAACTCTTGTGTTTAGCGCTATTCACAAATATTGCTTCCGTTATGCGTCAACTAGTCTTGCCATGTTTGCTCATTAATGCGGGACAAATTGTCATGTGACTATCTCTTGTATATGTTGGCTCTTGTCTTTACTATTTTCATGATTAAATATAACATCTATAGTGGACGATCATGTTCCTATCAATAAATTAAATTTGCCTAATGTCCCACTATGAACCTATAATCACTTAATTATACTCCCAAAAATTTAAAAAATGGTATTTTCATTTGTTATTTGCATTGTTTCAAAAAAAAAAAAAAAAAAAACTGATTTCTATTAAGAGTGCATAAATAAATAATGATTAATAATGCAAGTGTTCAATATCCTATTTAAATAATTAAATGAAAAAAAAATTGAAACGGAAGAAGTTAGATATATATGAATTCCTTACATGCGATTGTAACCGAGTAATTTAGTAAAATAACTTTGACCCTTCAATTGTTAATACTCATAGTCTCATACTGTCTCAAACTTAATGTCATAAATCAAAATCAATTTCGATATTTGTTTTTAGACAGTCATAATGTGTGATCTTTCTCTTTTACTTATATCTATTCTATAATCTAGATCACGTGTATTTGCATTGTGTGGAGGCGAATAGTATACTTTCAATAATGTTTCAATAGTAATTATTGACATGTAGCATTAGAGTAGATGCAATTGTCACTGCATAACAGCTCAGTGACAATCCCTGTAAATCAAGTGAATCATTGGTTTGAGATGGAGAAACTAGTGAAATTTCAAATGGTCTACGTGAATTACTGAATTATGGCCATCTATTATTGAATAAAAGCCATGATCTTCGGCTCGTCAGACACTCAGACTGCATTTGTCTCAAATCCTAATAGTTCCGCATCTTATTTTGGCCTCCAATCGCTACTTGCGGCCGTCAATAGAGGACATTGTCAAGTCGTAGTCGGCTATGAAGAAAAAGGGGTGTTGGACAAATGTGTGACCGTTGCGTTTGTTGTCTCTTACATTTCAAGTAATTGTATCTTTGGATTAGACCCAACAATACATGTAGCCTTACATAACTTCATCTCTAGCTAGTCAAACATGGACCATCCTATGCCATGCAATGGATGTTTTATGTGTCAACTAGGTGTGGTCATGTATCATTCCAACCACATGAAATGTTTCCCCCTTTGCACATCACTAGGGCCATCCATCCATAATTTATAAGTCTAGTCCAAAGTTCAAACAACATTGCAATTGCATCCTATGTTATCCATGTAATAATCACTTGAAATTGATCTTTCATGGCCCTCCATGGTAACTTCATTTACAAACTATAGAAGAACTTGGATTTTGAAATATCATTATCTATTTCAACATTGTGACGAGTTGGGATCCTTTTATAAATTAGAACGGATGTATAAATTATGCTATAAAAAATAAATATCAACACCTAAGAATTTAAATAAAAGGTTTAGAACCTCTTTTTTATATATATATATATATATATATATATATATATATATATATATATATATATATTTTCCCGTAAAAAAAAAAGAACTCATATTTTTTTCGCTGAGCTAAGTATGTTTGTTTGTCAATGAATGAACTGTTGGTATGTATACATTAAAAAGTATTTTTTTCATTAAATGTGAGAATTTATTGACTGTACCTACATCTACATCTCTACATCTGTAAGAGTTTTGGTGGATCCCTTCCTAGCTGTAATCAAATATTAGGATTTTGCTCGCCCATGTTGGGAGTCGAGATCTCCTATACCACTTTTGTGTGCCACTTCGTGTACCATTTGTAATCCAACTGTTCACATGTTTGCAAAATATTACTGTAACGCCCATCCTATTTCTCGTTAAATAGTTGACCTATTTGTTAAATACTTGAACTTGCATATTATGTGTTAGTTTTACTTGGGTTAAATTTTTAACTGCTTTAAATAGTTAAGGTGGTTAAATGTCTAGTTTTGACTTTTGGGTCATTTGTGAAAATTTGACTTTAGGGGCCTTTTTGTTAAAAGTGAAACTTGAGGGGCCTACTGGTCATTTCTTGAAACTTCCATGTATATCAACTTCTTTGTTTGCCTGAGGAAGGCATTTTTACCCAATTCATTACGTTGCTTCCTCTGTTCTGAAAAGCTAGGGTTAAGCTTTTACCCCATTCTCGACTCCTCGAGTTTAATTATCCCTTCGTTCCTGATTCTGATCCCGGATTAATATTCGTAGCGTTGAATAGAGCGTTCCAGGCCGAACATAAATTTATTTGGGTTGCTTTGATTTTTGACTAGGTAAGTTATTAGCTCCCCCTTGCTTGTAATAACATGCATAAATGTTATTCCTGATACTTGTGATTGTTAATTTTGTGTTTGGGGTGATTTTTGTGATACTTGTAAATTTGGGACAAAGGGAGTAATAATTCCTCTGTGTAAATGGTGAAAGAACATGGAAATACTAGTTTACTCATGTTATGCCCTTGTTAGAGTTGTTAAAATTGTTAGTAAAAGTTACTCCTAAGCTTGGGGACGGAGATTTCTAAGCTTGGAAAGAAAATTGGGTTTGCTGAGAATTTGGACCAGGCGCCCGCCCGGTTAGTGACCAGGCGCCCGCCCATTTGGCCAGAAGATTTGGGTTTCAAAAATATTTGGATGAGCGCCCGCCCGGTCCTCCTTGAGCGCCCGCCCGGTCCCATGTTCCAACTAAAGTGTTTTAAATTCAAATTGAAATGAAAGCTTATCCCTCCTAAGGCATATAGCCTTGGTATAAGATGTCCTAGCAAGTGTAATTGTACCTTTTGGGGGCATTAGAACTTAGATTTGAACATTAATACTTATAGAACTCAGATGAGAACTTAAGTATAAGAGTAATAACTCTTCTTTATGTCTTGAAAGTGCTATGAACAAGCACTAATGTGTTATACTTGTTGTGAATCCAATGATTGTGCACCTTAGGGGCATTAGAACAAGGTCTTAGACTTGAACATCCTAAGACTAGAAGTGGGATTTTGTAAGAGTAAATGTATAACTCTTATACATGCTTGAATGTCCAAAGATTGGAATTATAACTTGAAGTATAAGACATTTAAAATCTTGTACATGACTTGAACATCCATAGAAATGGATTAAGACTTGAATATAAGATAATAAAATCTTGTACATGGCTTGACACCAATACATATGTATGGTAGTGAACTTGAAAGTGCTATGAACAAGCACTAACTTGTATGAGACATGTTCTTGTTGTGTATGTGCAAACATTGCATATAGTTGCTTGATAACAAGGTGACTTCTTGATTACTTGAAGCATGTTCCTTGTTGAGCTAGTCCACTACTTTTGGATTAGTTCTTCTCCCGTAGTTCAAGTAAATATCTACTTGTACATTCTTGTGTGTGAGTCCAGCTGGTTCTCCTTGCTTGTTCGGAAATATATAGGTTCACGCTTGTCGCGAGAGCTGGGGCTTAAGTGACAATCGGGTCCCTATGTATTTGCGCTTGACCCCTTACTACCGGCCATAGTAAGGGCATAGCTTCCTTAGTTGGAGCAATACGCCTGACTTAAGTGAATGCTAAACTCTTGAACACCTCGTGAACACTCTTGAGTCTTGATATTGGGAATGACACTGGTTACCGGGTCTTCTGATACATACTGAATAATCAGTTCTTGTTATTGATCGTGATTGTCAAAGTAATACAAGCTACGACAACAATGGTATTCTTGGGAGGAATAAGGAAGGAAGCAATATCCTTATAACTTTCTTGTTTAGCCTTATGTGCTACTTGATGAGTGGCTTAGCCTCTCATATACTTGTTACTTGATGATACTTGATATATGATTACTTGAGTATCTACTTGAATTGCATGATAACATGTCATGTAGTTGCATCTAATAGCTTACTGAGATTTATCTCACCCCGTTTCTTGTTTAATTGTTTTCCTTAGATCAAAGGAAGGATAGTGCGCAGTGAGGCTCGACTTAGCTGGGAGCTTACTACGCAGGTCGTGATTATTTTGGGGCTTGTGTCCTTTTACATTTGGTGAGGACGATGTATTATGGGTTTTATAACTCCTTATTTTGGGGTACACAGTCTTGTTCAGTTCTTGTTGTCACTAGACATCTTGTATAGTACTCTTGATGCCAGCTTATGTGCTAGGCATGTTTTCGCTGTGTATGTATTAAGTTTGGTTTTAATTTTCTTGTCTAGAACTCGTGTTGTGAGCTAGTATAGCTCCTTACTCTTGAGTATATATATCATGTCAGTTTGTTACAAACAGTTGTCATTAAGTTTCTTGTTCCTCGTAAGTCACGCGCATCCGGGTTCGAGGTTCTATTAGGGGATCCCGGGACCTGGGGGCGTGTCAGGTTGGTATCAGAGCTACCCTGGTTTAGCTACCCTGTTTAGCTACCTTGGTTTGCTCTAAGTCTGGATAGGGTCTATGGCCTAGGTATGGGTTAGTCTTGGGGTGTTATTAACGCCGAGTGTTTACCTACAGGTACAATGAGTTCTGAAGGTACAAGTGGCAGTAATCAGCTGAGATCTATAACTCCTCAAGAAGAGATAGTTGATAATGTAGACTGGGATTATCATAATCGCCTTACAAGGTTCTTGAAGTTGAAACCTCGTAGCTTTGACGGGGAATTTGATGCTAAGAAGGCAGAGGAGTGGATTGAAAGTATTGAGAAGATCTTTACATCCTTGAGATGTGCAAGTGGTGATAAGGTAACCTTTGCAACCTTTAAACTTGAGAAAGCCGCTGAACATTGGTGGCAAGTGTTGAGTAAAAGCTGGGAATTGGAAGGAGTACCACAGACATGGGAGAATTTTCTTAAAGCATTCAAGTCACAATTTATTCCAACAGTAGTCCAAGACAGGAAAGAGATGGAATTTCTTAATCTGGAGCAGGGAAGCTTGACAGTGGGGCAATACTCAAACAAGTTCACAGAATTGGCGAGGTATTGTGATCACTTAGTTCCAAATAAAGCCAAGAAGCCACAGAGGTTTGTTAAAGGGATGAGGACTGAGTATAGGAAGCAACTTCTTTCTTTACAGCTTACTAGTTATCATCAAGCAGTGGAGAAGGCTTATACTATTGAAAATGACATTGAAGAACACAAGGTGAAGTTGGGAACAACCATGACTGGTCGTGTATCAGAGAAAGCTCAGGGATCTGGTTCTAAAGGTGGTAAATCTGGCCGCCAAGATCGTCGATTCCGACAACCAACCGAAAGCAAAGGTAGTGTATCAACTGGTTCGAGGACAACAGTCCAAGGTTCCAGGAAAGTATGTGGGTTTTTTTCGAAAGAAGGTCATTCTGAAGACAAGTGTTGGCTAAAGCAAGGAAAGTGTTTATCTTGTGGTGAAACTGGGCACTTTGTCAAGAATTGTCCTAAAGGTAGAGGAAATCAAGTTGGGGGTACAAGTCAACAGGCCTCAGGTTCCAAGAGAGATAGTGGGGGTCGACCAAAAGTTCAGGGTCGAGTGTTTGCTCTAGATCAGCAGGGTGTAGCTGAGTCTTCTGCGGTCATAGGAGGTACTATATTACTTTCTAGTACGAGAGCGCGAGTCTTGATAGATCCAGGCTCATCTCATTCTTATGTGGCATCTCATTTTGTGTCGCATTTGCATGTTCTTCCTGATTCTATGCCTTATGTGCTAGAAGTATCTTCCCCTATGGGAGATTGCATGTTTGCTTCTGAGGTTTACAAGAAATGTGAGGTTCTTGTGGGTGATCATGCCCTTCTTGCTGACCTAGTCGTGTTACCTATAAGGGACTTTGACGTGATTCTTGGCATGGATTGGCTTTATGTGCATCATGCATCTGTTGATTGTTATAGAAAAGTAGTAACTTTTTCTATTCCTGGTTTGCCTGATTTTACCTTTGAAGGTGATAGGCCTTTATGTGCTATACATGTTATTTCTGCTTTAAAAGCTAGAAAACTTTTATCTCGTGGTTGTGCCGGGTATCTCGCATGTGTGCTTGACCAGAGTTTATCTGTTCCCAAGATAGAAGATATTCCTGTTGCGTCTGAATTTTCAGATGTGTTCTCTTCTGAGTATAGCATGCCACCTGATCGAGAGCTTGAGTTCTGTATTGAGTTATTACCAGGTACAACACTAATCTCTAAAGCACCTTATAGAATGGCTCCAGCTGAGTTGAGAGAGTTGAAAACACAGCTTGAGGAATTACTTGAAAGGGGCTTCATCAGGCCTAGTGTATCACCGTGGGGTGCACCAGTGTTGTTTGTAATAAAGAAAGATGGGACTCTGCGATTGTGTATTGATTACAGAGATCTTAATCAGGTAACTATCAAGAACAAATATCCGTTACCTCATATTGATGACTTGTTTGATCAGCTTCAAGGTTCAGTAGTGTACTCAAAGCTTGACTTGAGAAGTGGTTATCATCAGTTGAAAATCAGATCTGAGGATATACCAAAGACAGCTTTTCGTACCAGGTATGGGCATTATGAGTTTATTGTTATGCCATTCGGTTTGACAAATGCTCCAGCTGTATTTATGGATTTGATGAACCGTATCTTCAAGCCATATCTTGATTGTTTCGTGGTGGTATTCATTGATGACATTCTTGTGTATTCTAAATCACGGGCTGAGCATAAACAACATCTCAGAGTGGTATTGCAAGTTCTTCGTGAGAAACAATTATTTGAAAAATTTAGCAAATGTGCTTTCTGGTTAGAAGAGGTTTCATTCTTGGGGCATGTTGTGTCTGCTACTGGTATTGCAGTAGATCCTTCCAAAGTTGAAGCAGTTGTAAACTGGAAGAGGCCAACTACAGTGACAGAGATCCGTAGTTTCTTGGGCTTGGCTAGTTATTATCGGAGGTTCATTGAGGGATTCTCCAAGATTGCTACTCCATTGATTAATATGACTCGAACAGCTATTTCTTTTGAGTGGAATGACAAATGTGAAGCAAGTTTTCAGGAGTTGAAAAGGCGTTTGACTACAGCTCCAGTCTTGGCGTTGCCTAGTGGTTCTGAGCATTTCATGGTTTATATTGATGCTTCTAAAGAAGGATTGGGTTGTGTTTTGATGCAAGATGGCAAGGTAATAGATTATGCTTCTCGAAAATTATCTCCTTATGAAAAGAATTATCCTACTCATGATTTAGAGTTGGCTGCGATTATTTTTGCTTTGCATAAATGGAGGCATTACTTGTATGGAACCAAATTTGAAGTCTTTACCGATCATAAGAGTTTGAAGTACTTGTTTTCTCAGAAAGAACTTAACATGAGACAACGTAGATGGATGGAGAAATTGAAGGATCATGATTGTACAATCCTTTATCATACAGGAAAGGCAAATGTTGTGGCAGATGCACTGAGCAGAAAGACTTATATTTCTTGCTTGATGATTTGTGAATGGAAATTGCTAGAAGACTTGTGTGATTGGAGTCCTTGTGAATCTAGACATGGATTTATCCTTGCTAATATAAAGGCTACTTCAGATTTACTCCAACAGATCAAAGAAGCTCAGGTAACTGATTCTGAATTGCAGAAAATCATTAGTGGAATGAATGAAGGAAAGCAACTTGATTTTTCTTTCAACAGTGATGGAATTCTTACCTTTCGAGGCAGAGTTTGTATTCCAGTTGATCTTGAGATAAAGAAGAAAGTTCTTGAAGAGGCTCACAAAGCCAAGTATACTATTCATCCTGGAAGCACTAAAATGTACCAAGACTTGAAGAAACATTTCTGGTGGAACAATATGAAAAGAGAAATTGCTGAGTATGTTTCTAAATGTTTGACTTGTCAACAAGTAAAAGTGGAACATCAACGTCCAGCAGGTTTGTTGCAACTATTAGAAATTCCAGAGTGGAAATGGGAGCATATTACTATGGATTTTGTGACTGGTTTACCACGTACCAGACGAGGCCATGATGTAACGCCCATCCTATTTCTCGTTAAATAGTTGACATATTTGTTAAATACTTGAACTTGAATATTATGTGTTAGTTTTACTTGGGTTAAATTTTTAACTGCTTTAAATAGTTAAGGTGGTTAAATGTCTAGTTTTGACTTTTGGGTCATTTGTGAAAATTTGACTTTAGGGGCCTACTGGTCATTTCTTGAAACTTCCATGTATATCAACTTCTTTGTTTGCCTGAGGAAGGCATTTTTACCCAAATCATTACGTTGCTTCCTCTGTTCTGAAAAGCTAGGGTTAAGCTTTTACCCCATTCTCGACTCCTCGAGTTTAATTATCCCTCCGTTCCTGATTCTGATCCCGGATTAATATTCGTAGCGTTGAATAGAGCGTTCCAGGCCGAACATAAATTTATTTGGGTTGCTTTGATTTTTGACTAGGTAAGTTATTAGCTCCCCCTTGCTTGTAATAACATGCATAAATGTTATTCCTGATACTTGTGATTGTTAATTTTGTGTTTGGGGTGATTTTTGTGATACTTGTAAATTTGGGACAAAGGGAGTAATAATTCCTATGTGTAAATGGTGAAAGAACATGGAAATACTAGTTTACTCATGTTATGCCCTTGTTAGAGTTGTTAAAATTGTTAGTAAAAGTTACTCCTAAGCTTGGGGACGGAGATTTCTAAGCCTGGAAAGAAAATTGGGTTTGCTGAGAATTTGGACCAGGCACCCGCCCGGTTAGTGACCAGGCGCCCGCCCATTTGGCCAGAAGATTTGGGTTTCAAAAATATTTGGATGAGCGCCCGCCCGGTCCTCCTTGAGCGCCCGCCCGGTCCCCTGTTCCAACTAAAGTGTTTTAAATTCAAATTGAAATGAAAGCTTATCCCTCCTAAGGCATATAGCCTTGGTATAAGATGTCCTAGCAAGTGTAATTGTACCTTTTGGGGGCATTAGAACTTAGATTTGAACATTAATACTTATAGAACTCAGATGAGAACTTAAGTATAAGAGTAATAACTCTTCTTTATGTCTTGAAAGTGCTATGAACAAGCACTAATGTGTTATACTTGTTGTGAATCCAATGATTGTGCACCTTAGGGGCATTAGAACAAGGTCTTAGACTTGAACATCCTAAGACTAGAAGTGGGATTTTGTAAGAGTAAATGTATAACTCTTATACATGCTTGAATGTCCAAAGATTGGAATTATAACTTGAAGTATAAGACATTTAAAATCTTGTACATGACTTGAACATCCATAGAAATGGATTAAGACTTGAATATAAGATAATAAAATCTTGTACATGGCTTGACACCAATACATATGTATGGTAGTGAACTTGAAAGTGCTATGAACAAGCACTAACTTGTATGAGACATGTTCTTGTTGTGTATGTGCAAACATTGCATATAGTTGCTTGATAACAAGGTGACTTCTTGATTACTTGAAGCATGTTCCTTGTTGAGCTAGTCCACTACTTTTGGATTAGTTCTTCTCCCGTAGTTCAAGTAAATATCTACTTGTACATTCTTGTGTGTGAGTCCAGCTGGTTCTCCTTGCTTGTTCGGAAATATATAGGTTCACGCTTGTCGCGAGAGCTGGGGCTTAAGTGACAATCGGGTCCCTATGTATTTGCGCTTGACCCCTTACTACCGGCCATAGTAAGGGCATAGCTTCCTTAGTTGGAGCAATACGCCTGACTTAAGTGAATGCTAAACTCTTGAACACCTCGTGAACACTCTTGAGTCTTGATATTGGGAATGACACTGGTTACCGGGTCTTCTGATACATACTGAATAATCAGTTCTTGTTATTGATCGTGATTGTCAAAGTAATACAAGCTACGACAACAATGGTATTCTTGGGAGGAATAAGGAAGGAAGCAATATCCTTATAACTTTCTTGTTTAGCCTTATGTGCTACTTGATGAGTGGCTTAGCCTCTCATATACTTGTTACTTGATGATACTTGATATATGATTACTTGAGTATCTACTTGAATTGCATGATAACATGTCATGTAGTTGCATCTAATAGCTTACTGAGATTTATCTCACCCCGTTTCTTGTTTAATTGTTTTCCTTAGATCAAAGGAAGGATAGTGCGCAGTGAGGCTCGACTTAGCTGGGAGCTTACTACGCAGGTTGTGATTATTTTGGGGCTTGTGTCCTTTTACATTTGGTGAGGACGATGTATTATGGGTTTTATAACTCCTTATTTTGGGGTACACAGTCTTGTTCAGTTCTTGTTGTCACTAGACATCTTGTATAGTACTCTTGATGCCAGCTTATGTGCTAGGCATGTTTTCGCTGTGTATGTATTAAGTTTGGTTTTAATTTTCTTGTCTAGAACTCGTGTTGTGAGCTAGTATAGCTCCTTACTCTTGAGTATATATATCATGTCAGTTTGTTACAAACAGTTGTCATTAAGTTTCTTGTTCCTCGTAAGTCACGCGCATCCGGGTTCGAGGTTCTATTAGGGGATCCCGGGACCTGGGGGCGTGTCAATTACTATAATATCAATCTCAATAATTGTGAGCCGTTAGATCACTTGTGGCACATGAAGTGGTACACAAAGTGTCACAGAGGATTTGGACTCCCATGTTGGTGCATCAACAAATGCGTTAACAAATAAAATATAATGGGTTTATGTAAAATTTACTTCAAGTCAATCAATCTTTTAAACATATGCTCAATCGGATGAACGAATGCAATAAATAATTATCCTAAAAGTTTTACGAGTAAACTACAAAATTGACCTGTGTACTATTGATCCAACATCACTTTGATATGCGTACTATGAACTCAGTAATAGTACCACGCGTACTTTACTTTTATTAATTAAAGCCCTAAGATTTCTAACGCCAGTTAAAAAGTAAATGGGGCTGTTAACAATTTAACGAAAAGTTAGATTCATATTTTTGAAATTGACCCTAGACTTTAAAATGGCCCCCATTATCATCTTCTTCCTCCCACTTCAATGAACCCAGCCAAGATCGTATTCGGCCAATGTTAGGGTCACGCCGGTTCTCAACGTTCCTGTTTGCTCTCTTAGGGGATCTTCCAAGTCCGGCGGCGTTTTCGGCTTTCCAATGTTTTCTTCTCAACAAAAGAAGGAAGCGGCTGCCGGTGGTGCTGGCGGCGGCGTTAATGGCAGTAACGGAGGAACAAATCGAAGCCATCAGAGTAATAGCAAGAACAGGACGGATCGAACCTGAAGGCAGCGTTGGTAATGGCCTATAAACATCTCTTTTAGCCTTGATCCATTTTTTAATTTCAAGTTTTAAATTGGGGTTGGGTAGCAGCAATTGCTTTTTTGAATTTGTTTTGGGGATTCATTTGCTCCTCTATGGATTTTCGTTCAAATGTATGTACATAAACTAGGGTTCGGTTCTGTTGCTGAATTCTCATCCCTAATCTTGTGGTGACGGATGGAGTAGTTATTATTGTTTTGGATTGATAACAATTAGTGTAGGTGGTGGTGGCGGATGGATTTGGCGGTGTGGGTGGAGATGGGGCGGCACTTGGCTGGGTTCATTGAAGAGGGAGGAAGAAGATGATAATGGGGGCCATTTTAATGTCTAGGGTCAATTTCAAAAATATGAATCTAACTTTTCGTTAAATTGTTAACAGCCCCATTTACTTTTTAACTGGCGTTAGAAATCTTAGGGTTTTAATTAATAAAAGTAAAGTACGCGTGGTACTATTACTGAGTTCATAGTACGCATGTCAAAATGATGTTGGGTCAATAGTACGCGGGTCAAATTTTGTAGTTTACACAAAGTCTTACTTATTAGACCAAGTTTGGAAACCGAGTGTGACACGAATTGATCAAAATGGAAACAAACAAAATATGTCCTAGTCATAGACTAGACTCCTGGCCATGTAATTCCTTTGAAAATGAATAGAAACCCACTAGTATTTTTTGTGGATATTAAGCGAGAGTTACAAATACTCTAGTGTACAAATTATATTTTCTATTTACCAACCATGTGATGTGCACATGTGTATGTTGATCCCCAAGAGGCTAAGTAAGCCAATACTCAGGGACCACGTGGACCATCCAGATAGCCTTAAATGTTACCAAAATCCTGTTGCTTTTGCCAAACTATTTGTATGTAGTCTTATACTTCAAATAAAACCTAACTACCAATTGTTTTTTGATCTAGTAGTATCTGAGTGCGTGTGTAATGGCCTCTCTTAGAGGAGGTCATGGGCCCCTCTGAGGGTGGCTGGATGTCAAGAGGACTACCAGATGACTCGGAACGTCTATGAGATAATATGTTCCAATCGTGGTGAAACTCTATATGAATTTGTATTAGACTAGGTAATAGATCTGTAATAAACTTAATAGGAGTTTATAACACGATAACAATTGCCTTGAATGAATGATATGTAACTAGTTTGTCAAAAAAAAAAAAAAAAAAAAAAAAAAACTAACTATGGCAAGCAAAGTACGAAAACAAGTAGAGACTCCCTCAGATTTTAAAATGACAGCTCCGTTTGTATTTTTAAGAATTTTAATGTTACATTATAAATTTTAATTTTTTTTTTGTGATTTGAAGTCTTAATTATGTTTGAATCAACCATTAATTCATGTTTTTTTAGTTCTTATTTGACTTATCCAATTAAATAATGTTTGGTCTTCTAAAGATATAAATAGCCTAGTTTAAGAGATTTCATAGTTTAAGAGATTTCAAGGGAGATCTTAATGTATTTTGAATCAGTTTATAATTATATACTCCCTCTGTCCCAGAATGATAGTCCCCCTATTTTCATGGGTTTTACGAAAGAACTTTGAGTAATAATTAAGACTACTTTTAATTAATCTAATGAAATTGTTCTTGATAAACCATTATAAATACTATTAATATCAATTTTTAGATTCACATTAACATAATTATAAGTACCATTTATAACTGCTCAAAGTTCCCTCGTAGTAACAACGAAAAAATGTGGACTATCTTTATGGGACGGAGGGAGTATTACAAGTTCAGCATTTGTGTTCCTTCTCTCTCGTTGTGTTGCTGAATTTTCACAAGATCCTTTTTCTTCCTCTTATTAGCTCCCTTATCGGTTTGACTTTTCAACCATTCTAAAGTTATACTATAAACTTTGGGAATTCAGTAATTTAGAAATGATACTAACTTTTTGGGACAAACATAATTAAGACGGAGGGAGTATTTACTAAAATTTTGACAAGTCAATCTGGAGTTTTATGGAATGCAAGCAATTGAACTGAATAGAAGGCTCATGCATGGTTGCATACCAAACTAGCCCCAAAATTGAGATTTTGGAAAGAGGAAGAAGTAAGCAATTGAAGTTTATAACATGTCAATGTAGTCATAAGTTGAAAGGGGACATTGATCCAAGTTTGAAGGAATGACATTGAGGATCCAAAATGAAGATTTTATTTTAGTTAAATGATACAGAAATGGTGAAATTTATCATTAAAATGTTGGCCTCTTATCTTTTTCAAAATTTCAAAATGTTCTCTTTCAGCAATATTTAGACAAATATCACTCCATCCCATTAGGGCAAATAGCACATTAGTGCCCCAAAGTTTCATCTGAGTTGCAATTTAGGTCCTAATGTTCCAGTTTTGGCAATTTGGTGCCTAATGTTCACATTTTATGGCGAAATGAGTCTTTTTTGGATGATAATGGATGGAAGCTAACAGAATTAACGAAAAATCTAACGAGCTTATTTGAAACTTGCATTTCTTACCCATAAAGTTCAATAATTATTTATGTTGACACCATTTTGTTAAAAACTTTTCGACTCGTAAAATTATATATATATATATATATATATATATAAAATAATGTATATTTTAATTAACTCAATAAAAACACATAATATATATCAAAGTAAAATATTGTTTATCATTTAAAATAATAATTTTTTTTGTATAGTAGTGAAAATTATAAAAATAAAAAAACCTTACACTAAAGTTATTTATAATTCTAATTCCTTAAGTAGAGGGCTAAAATTATGTTAAAAAAACAAAAGTAAAAGGCTAAATTTAGATATTAGTCCATAGATAATAGCCTTAAAAAACTTCTTTTAACCTAAATTTGCTTGAAAAGGAAAAATAAAAAAATCAAACCTAAACTTCTACCTTCTTTATCTCCTTCCTCCCACCCCACCCCACCCACCCACCCACACACACACCCTCACACCGGCCACCTTCACATCTCTTTCTTCTCCCATGCTTTCTCTTACTCTCACAACGCCAACTTGCTTTTCTGGGTAAGAAATGCAATTTTTAAAGAACCTAGTTAAATTTTTCCTTAATTTCGTTAGCTTCCATCCATGACCATCCAAAAAGTACCCATTTCGCCACAAAAGTTGAACATTAGACACCTAAATTGCAACTCATTTGAAACTTTAGGGCACTAATATGCTATTTGCCCAATCCGATTAACAAAACATATGTGAATTCGGCTAAATAAAAGCGCACCGGCAAGATGTTATTCAATTTTCTTTTTTAGGATGCACCGAAAATATCAGCGTTAAACATAACAAATTAGTTGTAAGATAGTGAACTTGCTAGTTTTTATTTTACGAAACAATCACTTTACTCTCTAATTCTTCATCTCCCATAGCTACTCGAGCTCTGTTTAACACCGAACTTTTCATTAACCAAGCGAAAAAAATAATCACAAGAAGAATAATACTACACCCACCCCATAACCATACTAGACTTTGCTTCCAATTTTCACCACCACCACCACCCGTTTCACTCTGCCAAACACTAACTCCACCCGGACCACCACTAAAACCACCACTTTGCGAGTAAAATTTGTGGGTCCCGAACCGAAGAAAGCAAAGCCGCTGCGCTACAATTCCACCTTCTTTACCACCACAACTTTCATTGAGCCTATCAATGGCTTTCCCTATACATAGCTCACAGTTTTTAGGAGAAAGAGACCTAACACATTCAAGAAGACCGTAAATTTTGGAATTTATACCATAATTAATCTCCCCAAATGAAAATCCATGGTGGGTTTCTAGGTTGACTTCAGCTCTTAGCCTCAGAAGCAACGTACCAAGCGCCGGTTTGTAGTGAATCGGGTTCGCGACACCTGTCCGGTTCTTGCAGGATCGGGTGGTAAAATGATGATCAGAAAAGTTTAAATGGTTGTAGTTGTATTGGATGTAGCAACCATCAAACCAAGCTGTTACAGCATAAGAGTTCAGGCATAAAGTTGAGATAGTATGGTAAGCATGTTTAACACACAGGCTGCATTTGCTCTGGTCTAGGCCAACCCTGCATTGCATTACACCAGTGAAATGGTCATGGTCAAAGGTGATAAAACGAGTATTTTTAAGCCGTACGATGAGATTCTCGAGTAGGGGTTTGATCAGTTGATCGTGGAAACGGGTCTCGTTTGATTGTTCCGAGCAATTGAGAGAGAGAAGAGGAGGTTGACATGAAGCTATGGAGAGGAGAAAGAAGGTGAAAATTGAGAGGAATAGACAGCAAAAAGGAGTCATTTTGATGGTACAACTGCTACTACCTAGAAGTAGTACCATTAAAGTGGGATGCTTATTAGCTTTGAATCCAATTCAATCTGCAGATTATATATTCTTGATCCAACAACTATATGCCATATTTTTTGTAGCTTTTTTGTTGAAAATGTAAAAAGTTGTATTATAGGTTCTTGTCTTTGTCACATGTTTCTCTTTAGCAACCTATGGAATATTTCGATAACGTCCGAAATGCTGAGCCTAGGACGAATAGTGTTCGTCAGATGTCAGAGCCTAATATCTGAATGAAACAACGTGAGTCTGAATTCTCGTTAATTATATCGTTCTCTTTAGCTTATGGAAGGTGCTGCCAAGAAATTAATCAGCTAAGTTGATGAAAATTTTGCAGAGTTTCTGATATGAATTATGAAGTGATCGAGAAGATAAAGATGAAGAACATTAAGTGACAAATATATTTATCAGTCAGTGTGCCTAAACAGCTGGTGTAGTCACAAGTTAATATGCCAGCTTTGAACAATTTTCAATGACATACAATGTATATCCGGTTCACGGTTTATACGGTTCGTTTTTTTAAAAAAAATTAAAGTATTTTTATATTATTTTTTTTAATTTTTAACGGAAAAATAGATGAAAGTTATAACGAAATTGATTGTGTTCACCCCATTTCAAGGAAAATTAGTTGTTTTGTTAAAAAATTAACGAAAAAGTGCATAAAAGTCATAAAAAGATTAACAAAATGGATGAAAGTTATAGGGAAATGTTAAAAATCTCATATTCATGTTTCACGGTTCAACGGTTCATGAACCGCCGGTTTAGAGCCTATGAACTTTATAAAACCGTGAACTGGCGGTCCACGGTTCACCCCGGTTCACGGTTTTCGACGGTTTTTCACTGTTCGTGAATCTCCAATTCGCCGGTTCGTATGAACCTTTTGGGCCTATCTAGTTTCAAATTCCTAACCAACCAGTAAATGAGCCACAAATGTGAATTTGGAGCAATTTAGGGCACAAATTAAAGAGGTAGAAACCTATATTGAGGGGTTAAGAAGGAACAATTAGAAACTTGAATTAGCACCTAAAGACGACGTTCATAAAACCACAAGCAGGGATCCATGGATCCGTACATGCCATTTCTACTAAATTGAGCGGGATAGAATTCCTTACCGACAGATCTTCAATCAATCAGGTAAAGTCTTTTTCATCTTCTTCCTGTTCCTTTAATCAATGATTTTGCTCCTGTCAATGGCGATTGCTTTCATATATTTTATCACCGACATAGATGTGTATATATGTGTATATATATATATATATATATATATATATATATGTATGTACTCGATTTTAATTTGATGTAATACTCATTAAGCATGATGTAGTTCGTCAACGTCTGATTTTCTCTGTGGATTGATTCTATATGAGCTCTTTGTCATCCATTCATGTCAAATTGCAGAAATGAGGTCATTAGCTGTGTGTGTGTAAGAGGAAAGAGGAAGTGTGTGCCATGAAACAGTGGCTTAGATAGGATTTTTTTTTTTCTTTTTTTTTTTTTTGAAAAGGGCAAGATTATTTTTCATGAAAATTACACCAGCTAAAAGGGGCCAAAAAAAATTGAGTATATTTTATTGACAGGAATAAGGGAGTTTTCCACTGAAACCCCTAAATTTGATAACATTTTGCAAAAATCACACTATTAAGTTTTCGTTTTAAAAAATTTATCAAATCGGGCAGCTGCGCCCATTGGCAAGGCTTGTGGCTCCGTAACTGCCAGGAAATATCAAAATGAGGATTTAGCTCACAACAAGCAATTTAACTCAGCTCCCATACTTATGGCAAACAAACTATGTTAGCATCAAATACTTTGTGGACAGAAGCTGAATTACTTCGCAGAGGTGAACTGAACCTATTTTTAGTGCATGCACGTATGAATAAAAATCATGATAATTTGTGTCCCCTTAGCAATTGGCTTCATAGCATCCTAGGGTGTTTTATACTTATCTTGTAAGTTTAAGATGGTGTGTAATTTATGTCCTTAATGCCCTTGTTGATGTTATTGCTCAGATGAGCTGGTTCGTTGTTGAGGGTTGCAAGGTATGTTGTGATGGCTTTTTATAAAAACAGTAGTGAATTGTTACCAGAAAGAAGGGGTATTGTTAGTGCAGATGTCAACGGTTTACGGGCTGTTCGTAAAGCAAGAAGGTTCGGGCGGATTTCTGGAAGAAGATTGTTGTGGTGGATTTTTTCACTTGCTGCACTCTTCTCAATCTATCTGGCAATTTTTGGCTTAAAATTGCTCTTCCATGGTATGATCAAATATACCCTCTTGTGTATATAGCATGATTCCATCATTAAGCATGGACGTGCTCCGTAGATTTGCTGTGCACTTTCATTATGATTTGATAGCTTGTTGAATAGTGTTTACTTAACTAAGAAAAATACTCCCCCGTCCCAAGATGATCTTCCTACTTTTTCCCCTGATACTGCTAAAGAACTTTGAGCAATAATTTTAGGTTGATTTAGTTGTCATAATGAAAATCTAAAACTTGTTATTGATAGTATTGTTGATGGTGTATCAATAACAAGTTTTAAATTTTTATTAGTATAATTAAATCAACTTTAAATTATTGCTCAAAGTTCCTTCGTAATAACGGCGAAAAAAGTATGAGGATCATTTTGGGACGGAGGTAATAGTAGTTAAACAACTGGGTGCCGTCATTTCTCTTGGGGAATTTTCTATCCTGGTCTAACTGATTTAATCATTAAAATCAAAGCTTGATTACGTTTCTCGGTTTCTAAGTAAGAAGCAAGGTTGTTGCGCTTTACATATGAATCTCATGGAAGCTTGAACTTTCTACAGCTAAAAAACTTGTTCAATACCGACAATTGGTTTTGGAGTCGGTAACTTCTACTACGTCTTACTTGGTCTTTGTTTTTCCATATCTCGTGTTTATTTGACTAATTTAGAAACCTCGGTAGTCTTACAAGGCAGCACTGTTATCATTCTTATATATACTTAGATTGCGTGTTTTTTAATTTTTAAGTAATTTGTATCACGTATGAAGCATTTCCGTTTCTTGAGTGGAGTCAATACCTTGTGTTCTTATTGCAGGTGAAATAGAGGGTAGCAACTTATCATTGAAGGATACACAGAAGGATTCATCAGGATCATATGTCTTGGCCCAATTCCAGACAAAAAAGACTCCCCATAGGCCACGTAAGTGTAGCTTTGATTATACCCTCTACTCATAGTCTTAGATGACTTCTAAGCTCAGTAAGAATAAATTAAAGCCTCCACGTAGTATATAACCTAGGGTAACGTCGAGCTTAACAAACTGAAATTTGTGCATCTCCCTGCATTCTCCTGGATCATTCTTTTGTGTCAAGATACTGAGCTATCTGACTGCTACCTCAGAAGGAGATAGCCACCCACGGTGAAAGCTGCATATATTATCTTATAAGTTTTTGTGTAGTATCTATTCTGTTAAGTCATTTAAAATTAAAAAAAAAAAAAAAAATTCTGAGCTTTGTGAGTTTCCATACAATAATGTAATTGATTATGTGTATCCAAATAATTTTAGTATCGATTCTTTTATTTATTTTTTAATTGATTAATTGGATATATTGAAGCTACACTTTGTACTGATTTACATTTTTGAGTTTAGACTTCCCAATTGAGTATATCAATGTTATGTATCTATACATTTCATTATAAGTGTTATGGTTATTTCTCTTTGTGGGGCTTGAGAGTTATGGGAAAATTCCTACCAGCTTCGCTTTAGAGCATCATAGCTTTCCACAGTTTAAAGCTCCAAAACTATGCATTTGTAACTTGTAGCCTTATGCCTTTTGACTTGATGGTGATAACGGATAGAACATGTGTGATAAAAATATTTGAGGGTTTTGCAAGACTAGTGTTATAGATGGGACTCTAGATTTAATGTTTAAAGGTCAAACAGGTGAAGGAATTTGATTTGTCATCAATACCAATTCTAAGAACTAAAGTAGTTTAGTTTGTACCGAATTTAATATAACAAGGAATGTGAACAAAAGTCTACAAGATAATTATCAACTAGACCCCTTAAGTGGAATGCTCCAAAAGAGAAGGCTGGTTTCTTTTAACACGAGGGAGAGACAGAGTTCACTGCTACAGCTAGACCATTTATTTTTGTCTTATCAGTGGCTGTGTCTTAATAATGATCTCCAGATGCTTACTGTATAGTACTGTATGCCATGAGTACCCGCCATTCTGATTCCCCTAGTAAACTTGAGTGAAGTTGGATCTTGCATACAGATTCAATATTTACCTCTATTTTTCATCTCCTGCCGTGTTTTTAAATTAGGCTGCTGCAAAAGATAATACTCCTCCGTCCTGAAATGAATGCCCTAAATTCAAATTTGCTCTTGATTAAGAGCAAATTTGAAAACTTTTTGGATATTCATTTTGGGACGGAGGGAGTTTGAAGCATTAATTCACTGGTTATAGCTTTAGTATGTTACCTGTGTAGACTGTATATACTTTCACCTCCTTAACATGTGCTCTGATTGTCTGATGGTATCAGCATACTTCTAACTCTTCCCCTCCCTATCTGATGTATTAGGTTTTGTCCCATGTGAAGTTGGATTTCGGGGCTCGGTCGATCATCTGGTTGAGCCTGAGCACATCAGGAACTTCACACAATTTTCATTGCAGTATGTTGAAAGAGAGGAGAAAACATCCCAAAACAGTCCTTATGAACCCAGATTTGGGGGTCATCAGACCCTTGTAGAGAGGGAAAATTCCTTCTATGCAAACAATCAAACAATTCATTGTGGTTTTGTGAAAGGACCGGAAGAGTTTCCAAGCACCGGCTTTGATTTGGATGAGAAGGATAAAGCATACATGAGTACTTGTAAAGTTGTTGTATCGTCCTGCATTTTTGGAAGCTCCGACTTTTTGAGGAGACCAACCAGCAAACTGGTAAATGAGGCTCTTTCTATAAATGCCATTGCTTCCATAGAAATTGACATATTATATGATTTATTTTCGGCATTTAACCCTTACCGTAGGTAGATATGTTTCTCCAAGTCCACTATCTGTTGAAACATCTCTAGCTGCAAAGACTACTAGCTTCTTAACTACCCTACTTTAGGAAGGCTGCTATCAAAATCAACTACTAGAGTCTACTATAGATAGTTGTCCTGGTGCAATCTTGTACGAGTATTATTATCCATAACTTGGCAGTGAATGTTGATCATTTCCTTTTTGTTGCAGATTAGTACGTATTCAAAGGCTTCTATTTGTTTCGTTATGTTTGTTGATGAGAAAACACTCATGAAACTATCAATGGAGGGAAACATTCCAGATGATAGAGGACATATTGGACTATGGAGGATAGTGGTTGTGAAGAATTTACCATATGAAGACATGCGAAAAACTGGAAAGGTGCCAAAATTCTTATCACACCGCCTCTTCCCTTCCTCTAGGTAATACTCACTATTTTAGCGCCTTTGATTTCTTACTTCTTTTCTATTTCCAGGTTTGACCAAGGTTTTTATAAGTCATGACTCATGAAATGTTGTAATTTTAATGATTGGGATCAGGTATTCTATTTGGCTGGACAGCAAAATGCGACTTCAAATTGATCCTATGCTGATCCTTGAATACTTTTTGTGGCGAAATAAATCAGAATATGCTATTTCCAATCATTATACTCGACACTGTGTGTGGGATGAGGTACTTCAAAATAAGCGTCTGAATAAATACAATCACACAGCCATTGACCAACAGTTCATGTTTTACCAGTCTGATGGTTTGACAAAGTTTGACCATTCAGACCCAAACACTCCTCTTCCAAGCTGTGCGTGTCACTTGTATCTCTTCCTCTTTTTAAGATAGCCATTTTGCTCCTCTGAATTAACTTGTGTGCTAATTTCGTTATGACATATCACTGCAGATGTACCTGAAGGTTCGTTTATTGTCAGGGCACATACCCCGATGTCAAATTTATTTTCATGCCTTTGGTTTAATGAAGTTGATCGTTTTACTTCACGTGATCAACTGAGCTTTGCGTATACTTTTTTGAAATTGAAGAGAATGAATCCTGAAAGGCCCTTCTACCTGAACATGTTCAAGGTAAGATGCATCTCTTAGATGGGATTTTGACTCAAATCTTACTGACTATATTGGTGTCAACTTGTAACTACTATCTGTATTTTTTAAGCAACCACTTAGTCTGGCTTAAAAAGTACTCCCTCCGTCCCAAATTAATGTTCTTAGTTTGACTTTACACGGAGATTAAGAAAAAGTAAATGTTGTATGAAAAGTAAAGTAAGAAAGAGAAAGTGGGTAGGGAGTTTTTGTTGTGAGAATGACAAGTGGGTCCCATTTTCCATTTTAAGCAATAAAGTAAAGTAAGAACCTTTAAATTGGGACAGACTAAAAAGAAGTAAGAACCTTAAAGCGGGACAGAGGTAGTATGTTTTTTTGAGTGGGTTATAGAAATTTTCCGGACAAAATCCCTCTTTTAATCACTATGTTCAACACACATTATTTTCCTAGTTTATAACCGCCATAGTTTTCTTTATATTCTATTTCATTGAATAACCAAAAGCGATGGCATAAAAGTATGTTTGTAGATGAGCCAAAAAGGTCATAAACTTCTTTTGAACCTGACCAGCTGAAAAATCTATGGATGCTTAAGTTTATTACCTCACCTCAGCATTTATTTTAAATGTTCCCGTACCTGCACTTACTTATTTTCGTTTATAACAAGCAAGACGTGATTTACCCCTATCTAGTTTTATGCTAGTTTTTCTGTTGGGTTTATTGCTTCTAGAGCCTTCATCCTCTTGATTAGTGGTATACTCCCTCCGTCCCAAAATGATCTTCTCATTTGCCATTTCTCGTTGTCCCAAAAAGTTCTTCACCTTTCTACTATTTAGGCTTATAAGTGCATTAAAAAAAAACATGGATAGCAAAGCAAATGTTCATATCCTTAAAAAGTTTGAATAGTCAAACGTGAAGATCATTTTGGGACGGAGGGAGTATTATAGCAACACCCTGTTAAGGTTCGCACAGAAAAATAGATGAAGTCCAAGAATTGATTGAGGAAATTGAGAGTCTGTACATTGTAAATTGTAAAAAGAATTTAAAGATTTCTGTGCTACCTCTTCTGAATATAAATTACAAGTATTTGTTGGTGTTTTCGTCCTTTTATTAATTTAGAACATTTTGAAATAAATCAGAATTGGTTTTCGTTCTCATTCTCACCGTTGATACTTGACACAGGACTGTGAGCGCAGAGCACTAGCTAAGTTGTTTCGGCATAGGACAGTGCCGCCTCCACCTCCTCCCTAAAAAAATTGATTTTTTTTTTTTGGCCCAGTGAGATAAAGTTTGCTCTCTCTCTCTCTCTCTCTCTCTTTCTCTCTGTATATATATATATATATACCTCCCTCTCTCTCCCACTCCCTCCCATTTTAATTATCTCTAAAAATTCAGGTTGCACCAAGCACGATCGCATACGTGAAGTTCCAATCACTTCCAAGGATAATTTATGAAAAAGAAAGTTGATGTCAGGTACGCCATAAGGACCATAACATGTTTTAGTGAACTTGTATGAATGCCCAAGGACTGACTACTGCACAAGCATGGTTGATCTCATACATGGTTTCATTTACGGGTTTTAAACAGGTAGCTGGTGACAAAGATTAGTTAGTTTACAAGTAGCACAAAAATCATGGATTAACATTTTACGGGGAGAAAAGCATCAACCGTTGCGTACTTCCCTTGTAATCATGCGTACAATTTTGTAGAGCTTAGGTTCTTTGTAAAGAAGTAACTACTTTGCCCAAAGTTGTACAGGTCAAAAATCAGTTTGTTTTTTTTTTTGGTTATAGACAACTCTTAAGCTATGAACTTTTTTGAGCGTCAATTTTCAGCCATGATTATGTGGAAAGAAAAAAAGTTACTCCCTCCCTCTCAAAATAAAAGTCCAATTTAAACAAGTGCAAATCCGAAAATCATGAGTTCATTCATTTGGGGACGGAGGTAATTATGAAAAAAATAGCTATTATGCAATGTAAAATCTGAGAGAAAAGCTAACTTTCTATCTTTTCTATCCCTATACAAGTAATCCAATAAGCCATTTTTATGTATTTGTAAAAATTTATGTCTTTTGTATCCCTCTCCATGTATTCCTTCTGGATAAGGGATTCAATGCTTTTCTTAATCTCGACCGGACTTGCCATGAAACGAGGCTGGAGGTGTTTTATAACCTCAGCAACCAGGTTGTTATGGTCCAAGAGTTTCATTATCTTCAGTATTGCAGCATCAATTTGAGGTTTCCTATCAACCTCAACCCTCTCCCTTTTTTCCTTTTGCTCAGCTTCTGAATCATGTTCTACAACCACAGCTCCAATCTTGACCTTGAATAATTTGCTAGTGAAGTCGTCGTTAACAAAAAAAAACATCATTCTCTCCTATGACTTTGCCCATAGGCTCGCTCTTAAGGACATTTGTCCCCTTCACAAGAGTCAAGGATTCCAAGCATCTTTGCAAATCTAAGGAAGGAATACCTTGTCTCGTGCTTAATCTCGTTATAAGTCATCTGATCAGCATCATTGAAGAGCATGAGTACGCACATATTATAAGTTGAAACAATTAATTTGTGCTTTTGACCGTCCCCAAACGTAGCTTCTATATCAGCTGTGCCCATGTATTTTTGCCAAGCCAAGCTCCGAACGTTGTGGGTCCTGGTATAGTACGACTCGAATTTATCGCGTAAATCTGATATTTCATGGGGCAGGTTGCATGTGCCTTCGTGCAGGTTAGGCCAGGAGTCTTATGTCAGAATCTGGACAGCAAGTGTGGGCCCATTTCCTAAGTCCGCCCCATGTTCTGCAACGAAGCCATTCGTTGTATCTCGAGAAACTTTCATGTCCATAAACATTCTTTCTAATTTCGATGTAAAGTCCGACCCACATCCTGTCTTGAGTTTCAACACAAAACTTCTTTCAACATCATTGGAGATTGTCTTCCCAGACAGAAGCCGTTTTGCTAAATGCTTTCTATACTCCTTCTCAAAAACATCTTTTTCTTCTAGGTACCGAAACAAAATCATCACCTTATTTAGAAGAATCGCGACATCAACCTCGCTAACTCCTTTAATACCCTTTCGCATTTTATCATCGATAAACATAGAAACGAATTCAGGAGTCCGGGGATTCAAATTAATGATATGCTCAAACGAAGAATTCAAATCCTTCCAAAGTGTCTTGTCATTCTTGCAACCCAATTCGATTATTTTATCATATTTGTCTTTCTCATTCAATAACCAATTCACGAACTTCACCGGGGGCTTTCAAGTTTTCTGGATTTTTGACAATTTGTCTTCCCGTTTCCCGTAGATGTGAAACTAGTCCAACTCTGTGATTAGATATCATCTCATTACGTACCACCCACTACACCAATGTAAGTAGTCGACGACCCTCTCCTTTTCTTCATTTAATCTTCGCTCCGCTTTCTTCAAGTAGGTCGAGCAATTGGAGCACACAATCAGCCTCTGCGACTCAGCCCTAAAAAAACTCACGCGAAACTTCAAGAAAAGGGTTTTCGAACACTTCTTGATAAAACCACAATCCCTAAATCTATCAACGTCTTAAAGACATCCCTCACTAAGTCTCGGTTGATCATCTCTCCCAACCTTTCCAAACGTATCTTTTCAACCAATTCCTTTCCAAGCCTTATCTTGGTTCTTGAGAGCATAACATTTTCCTTCCAAAATTTTCCTTCCAAAGATTTACGTCAATCTTACGAATAGGGCTTGCACCAAAGATTTACGTCAATCTTACGAATAGGGCTTGCACCATACATGAGACGGAAAATATCTTCCGCATCCTTCAATATATCTTTAAGAATTATTTTCAAAACTTCATTATGATGCTTCCAATTGTTGCTTAGCTCTTCCATAAACACAGTGTCACGAGAAGCTTCAATTGACTTTGACATTGCTTGTAACTGATGAGTCAAAGTATTTATAATCCCAGAATGCAGCTGATCTCCAAATTTGTAAAGAACCATGTGGTTGGCTTTGCTGAATCATGTAGGGTTTTAATATTAGAAAACTTACTACAACAAATATAAAGCAAAAGAAAAACAAAAATCAGAACATCAATGCACAATTTAGATTCCATGATTTTCAGCAGATTGTTATGGCTATGGTTGAAAAAACCAAATCATTTAAGTGAATTTTCTTTATATATATCATATGTCCTCCCTCTGTCCCATACTTATCTTATTTTCATTTTGGGAGTCTCATACTTATTTGCTACTTACCCAAAATGTTCATTTTTCTCTCTCCTACCCACTCACAATACTTATTTTTCCAACATATTTTCTTAATCCCCGTTTACTCTCATTTGGTAGCAATAAGTATGGGATGGAAGAAGTATGTGTGGGTGTAAATATGTATCCCAATATCTAAATTAGCATAAAAGTAACTCCGAACTACATAGAATTATGTCAATAATCAAGAAATTCAATGTGTGTGTTTAAACCTAAATTAGCATAAAAGTAATGTTAAACAATAAATCAGGTACAAAAATCAAGAAATTCAGATAAATGTGTGTGTAAATATATATACGATTAAATACCTAAATTAACATAAAATCAATTCCAAACTACAAAGATTCAGACAAAAAAATCTAAGAAATTCAAATTAGTGTGTGTAAATATATACGTATATGATCATCTAAATTAGCATATACTAGTCCGTAAAGACTAAAGAATTCCAAACAACATAAAATCATGTAAAAAAAAACAAGAATTCAAGAATATGGAAAATCGTAGTACTTGTGAAGATCTTCAAAACTTAGGCTGCTAGAATCCTTGTTGTAAATCTTTACAATTGCATCCTCCAGTACCTTCCAATTCTTGTTCTTCCTCTTGTTGTGATCGCGATTGTCTCTATTTTCACTCATTTTCAGAGAGGCGATTGAAATGTAATTGGATTTGGTATGAGAAAATGAGGGATTTAGAGAGAGAAAGTATAAATGGCGATGGCGATGGCGAGGGCAAGCTCTGTAGAGAAGGCGGTAAATATTGGGGGAGAAGAAAACTAGTGTACTAACAGAAAATTCAGTTAGAGTCAGTTAGACAAGGGTTTGGGCCCCACTTTTACGTCATCCCTGAATTTGAACTAGTTTAATCATTTCCTAACATTTAATATTTTCCTTCAAAAAAAAAATATTTAAGTTCGTCTCACTAATCTTTAATGTTATTTAAATAAATTTCCTTCAAAAGAAAAAATTGTTATTTAAATAAAATAGAGTTTACTTTATTCATTTATCTCGTTCAAGATAGTACTTAAATTAAACAAAACAGACAATTATAAATAAGTGAGACAAAACCAAACTGAGTTATGAGTTAGTGCTTGTCCAAATATGTGGCCAGTGAGGTTAAACCTATTTCCTTTGTTCCATATTATAATGCAAAAAATGGTGTAACAATAATTAATAAAAAGTGTATATAAATCGTAAAAAAAAAAATGTATACAGGGCCGTCCCTAACAGTTTATGGTCTGGGGCGAAGTCAAATTTAATGGCCTTTAATATTATTTGTTTAGTAATTTTTTTTTTAATAGACTGATTTTTTTTTGAAACAATGTGATGCACGTGCAATGCACAAAAAACAGTAATATTGTAAAAATGATTATGGTTATAATATATTTGAAACCGTGCGATGTACGTGTTTTGCACAAATAACAATAATGATAAAAAAAATTAATATAATTTAGTAAAAGAATTGTAAATCTATTAAAAATTATAATTTCAATAATAACTCTAAAAGTAATGATGATGGTGATAATATATAGAAAGGTCATATAATATATGAAAAAATCACAAAAGTCACAGCACGTACCACCCCAACGATCTTTTCTTCACTACTCCAATGTAAGTAGTCGACGACCCTCTCCTTTTCTTCATTTAATCTTCGCTCCGCTTTCTTCAAGTAGGTCGAGCAATTGGAGCACACAATCAGCCTCTGCGACTCAGCCCTAAAAAACTCACGCGAAACTTCAAGAAGAAAAGGGTTTTCGAACACTTCTTGATAAACCAAAATCCCTAAATCTATCAACATCTTAAAGACATCCCTCACTAAGTCTCGGTTAATCATCTCTCCCAACCTTTCCAAACGTATCTTTTCAACCAATTCCTTTCCAAGCCTTGTCTTGGTTCTTTTCCTTCCAAAGATTTATGCCAATCTTACGAATAGGGCTTGCACCATACATGGGACGGAAAATATCTTCCGCATCCTTCAATATATCTCTAAGAATTATTTTCAAAACTTCATTATGATGCTTCCAATTGTTGCTTAGCTCTTCCATAAACACAGTGTCACGGGAAGCTTCAATTGACTTTGACATTGCTTGTAACTGATGAGTCAAAGTATCTATAATCCCAGAATGCAGCTGATCTCCAAATTTGTAAAGAACCATGTGGTTGGCTTTGCTGAATCATGTAGGGTTTTAATATTAGAAAACTTACTACAACAAATATAAAGCAAAAGAAAAACAAAAATCAGAACATCAATGCACAATTTAGATTCCATGATTTTCAGCAGATTGTTATTAAGTGAATTTTCTTTATATATATCATATGTACTCCCTCCGTCTCATACTTATCTTATTTTCATTTTGGGAGTCTCATACTTATTGCTACTTACCCAAAATGTTCATTTTTCTCTCTCCTACCCACTCACAATACTTATTTTTCCAACATATTTTCTTAATCCCCGTTTACTCTCATTTGGTAGCAATAAGTATGGGACGGAAGGAGTATGTGTGGGTGTAAATATGTATCCAATATCTAAATTAGCATAAAAGTAACTCCGAATTACATAGAATTATGTCAATAATCAAGAAATTCAATGTGTGTGTTTAAACCTAAATTAGCATAAAAGTAATGTTAAACAATAAATCAGGTACAAAAATCAAGAAATTCAGATAAATGTGTGTGTGTAAATATATATACGATTAAATACCTAAATTAACATAAAATCAATTCCAAACTACAAAGAATCAGACAAAAAATCTAAGAAATTCAAATTAGTGTGTGTAAATATATACGTATATGATCATCTAAATTAGCATATACTAGTCCGTAAAGACTAAATAATTCCAAACAACATAAAATCATGTGAAAAAAAAACAAGAAATCAAGAATATGGAAAATCGTAGTACTTGTGAAGATATTCAAAACTTAGGCTGCTAGAATCCTTGTTGTAAATCTTTACAATTGCATCCTCCAGTACCTTCCAATTCTTGTTCTTTCTCTGGTTGTGATCACGATTGTCTCTATTTTCACTCATTTTCAGAGAGGCGATTGAAATGTAATTGGATTTGGTATGAGAAAATGAGGGATTTAGAGAGAGAAAGTATAAATGGCGATGGCGAGGGCAAGCTCTGTAGAGAAGGCGGGAAATATTGGGGGAGAAGAAAACTAGTGTACTAACAGAAAATTCAGTTAGTTAGAGTCAGTTAGACAAGGGTTTGGGCCCCACGTCATCCCCGAATTTGAACTAGTTTAATCATTTCCTAACATTTAATATTTTCCTTCAAAAAAATATATATTTAATAACGTTATTTAAATAAATTTCCTTCAAAAGAAAAAATCGTTATTTAAATAAAATAGAGTTTACTTTATTCATTAATCTCGTTCAAGATAGTACTTAAATTAGCTATTTCAAAAATTTAAGGGTGAAATAATTATTTCGTTTAAACAAAACGGACAATTATAAATAAGTGAGACAAAACCAAACTGAGTTATGAGTTAGTGCTTGTCCAAATATGTGGCCAATGAGGTTAAACCTATTTCCTTTGTTCCATATTATAATGCAAAAAATGGTGTAACAATAATTAATAAAAAGTGTATATAAATCGTCAAAAAAAAAATGTATACAGGGCCGTCCCTAACAGTTTATGGGTCTGGGGCGAAGTCAAATTTAAGGGCCTTTAATATTATTTGTTTAGTAAATCTTTTTTAATCGACTGATTTTTTTATTTTTTTTTGAAATAATGTGATGCACGTGCAATGCACAAAAAACAGTAATATTGTAAAAATGATTATGGTTATAATATATTTGAAACCGTGCGATGTACGTGTTTTGCACAAATAACAATAATGATAAAAAAAATTAATATAATTTAGTAAAAGAATTGTAAATCTATTAAAAGTTATAATTTCAATAATAACTCTAAAAGTAATGATGATGGTGATAATATGTAGAAAGGTCATATAATATATGAAAAAGTCACAAAAGTCACAGCACGTCACTATTTAAAAAGTGAAATCTCCTAAAAAACTTGTTAAATGCTCGCTTTAGTGTAAAACTTGTTTATCATCTTTTATGAAGAACTAATGTTTTTATCTCTTAATGTAAAACATGTTTTTTCATAAGTGTGACTCATTTAAAAAATTCATTTTTTAATGTCTGATATTGATAATTAAATGTCATTTGAGAACTTTAAACTAACACATAAGATGTAACATTTTAAAAAATATATTTTTAAACTGAAAAATAAACGCTTATCTTGAATGTTAAAAATCAAATGCTATTACAACCATAAATATTAGATTGTTTGTATTTGTTACTCGTAGTTTTTATAATCAGATATTTATTATAGCAATTTAATTCTCTTTATGTAAAAAATGAATGACCTTCTTATTTAAAGACACTCTAAAAAGTTGGTGAAAATCTTGAGAAAAACTTGTTTTACACTCGCTTTAGTGTAAAATTTGTTTTCATCTTTTGATGTAAAAAAAATCTCTTAGTGTAAAATAAGTTTTGACACGCCCCCAGGTCCCGGGATCCCCTAATAGAACCTCGAACCCGGATGCGCGTGACTAACGAGAATCAAGAAACTAACAACAAACGGGATGACAACTGTTTAAAACAAACTGACATGATATATATACTCTAGAGTTAGGAGCTAAGATAGCTCACACCACGAGTTCTAGACAAGAAAATTTAAACCAAACATGACTGTACACAGCGGAAACATGCCTAGCACATATGCTGGCATTACAAGATGTCTAGAACCAACAAGAGACAACAAGTCTACCCAAAAATACTGAGTTACAAAACCCATAATATATCGTCCTCACCAAAATGTAAAAGGACCACGACCCCCAAAAGAATAACCACCTGCGTAGTAAGCTCCCTGCTATGCCGAGCCTCACTGCGCACTATCACTAGCTTTCCTTTGATCTAAGGAAAACAAATAAACAAGGAACGGGGTGAGATAAATCTCAGTAAGCTATTAGATGCAACTACAAGACATTTTATCATGCAATTCAAGTAGATACTCAAGTAATCATATATCAAGTATCATCAAGTAACAAGTATAGTGAGGCTAAGCCACTCCTCAAGTAGCACATAAGGCTAAACAAGAAAGTTATAAAGGATATTGCTTCCTTCCTTATCCCTCCCAAGAATACCATTGTTGTCGTAGCTTGTATTACTTTGACAATCACGATCAATATCAAGAAATTGCTTATTCAGTATATATCAGAAGACCCGGTAACCAGTGTCATTCCCAAGATCAAGACTCACGAGGTGTTCAAGAGTTTAGCATTCACTTAAGTCAGGCGTATTGCTCCAACCAAGGAAGCTATGCCCTTACTATGGCCGGTAGTAAGGGGTCAAGCGCAAATACATAGGGACCCAATTATCACTTAAGCCCCAGCTCTCGCGATAAGCGTGAACCTATATATTTCCGAACAAGCAAGGAGAAACAGCTGGACTCACACAAGAATGTACAAGTAGGTATTTACTTGAACTACGGGAGGAGAACTAATCCAAAAGTAGTGGACTAGCTCAACAAGGAACATGCTTCAAGTAATCAAGAAGTCACCTTGTTATCAAGCAACTATATGCAATGTTTGCATACACACAACAAGAACATGTCTCATACAAGTTAGTGCTTGTTCATAGCACTTTCTAGTTCATTACCATACATATGTATTGGCAGGCGCCCATAGCCCCTTTGGGCGGGCGCCCAAGGCCAAAATCAGCTAAAACCCAATTTCTTTCCCAGGCTTAGAATTCTCCGTCCCAAACGTAGGAGTAACTTTTTATTAACACTTTAACAACCCAGGAGTACACTAACATTCTCAATTCACCTATTTCAAGTTCTTTCATTATTGTACACAGAGGGTTATACTCCCTTTGTCCCAAATTTACAAGTATCACAAAAATCGCCCCAAACACAAAATTGACAAACACAAGTATCAGGAATAACATATATGCATGTTATTACAAGCAAGGGGGAGCTAATAACTTACCTAGTCAAAAATCAAGTTTACCCAAATAAATTTCTGTTTGGCCCGGAACGCTCTATTCAACGCCACGAATATTTATCCGGGATCGAAGCCGAGAACAGAGGGATAATTAAGCTCGAGGAGTCGAGAATAGGGTAAAAACCTAACCCTAGCTTTTCAAGAACCATAGAAAAAGAACGAGAAGAATGAATTGGGAATTCATTCTCTGCAAACCCACTTGATATACATTCAACTTTCCAAGAATGACACTTAGGCCCCTCAAGTTTCACTTTTAACAAAAAGGCCCCTAAAGTCAAATTTTCACAAATGACCCAAAAGTCAAAACTAAACATTTAACCACCTTAATATTCTAAATCAGTTAAGAATTTAACCCAAGTAAAACTAACACATAATATGCAAGTTCAAGTATTTAACAAGTAAGTCAAATATTTAACGAAACTAAGGATGAGCGTTACAAGTTTTACACATCTCTTAGTGTAAAACAGGTTTTTTGTAAGACTGGCTCAAAAAGTTGACTTTTATTAGTAAAAATACATATATATTCTTTCTATCTATTTTTAAACTTTTAATTTTTCAAGTACACAATTAAATATGAAAAAAATGGTTAAAAAAATCATTAAGAAAATCATTTTTGAGGAAAAAAAGTTATTTAAATCAGGACGTATATAAATATTAAATACTAAATTGACACCGCCTTCATCTTTAGGATTAAATTTATTGGGTATATGTAAATTTGTTACGCTCAATAACTAAATGAAATTATACAAAAAATAGTAATAGTTGTAGGGTAAAATTTTCACAAGAATATATTACGTGGCATTGCTGATGTCAGCGGCTTCGGTGTGTGTATATATATATATACACACACACAATGTCTAATTGTTTTAATGCAACATTAACGCACATATACTTAGATTGCAATTTTTTACTAATTGTGTTAGTAAACATCAGTGTTAAAAAAATTACTTTAAAATAATTAATAAATATGACTTATACAATATATACACATAACTATAAAATTTGGGCCCCTTACCATTATGGGCCCTGAGCGAGCGCCCACCCTGCCCACCCCCTTGGGTCGGCCCTGAATGTATATAATGTTTGTCGGAGTTGAGATCTCTTGTACCACTTTTGTATTCCATTCCATGTACCACTTCCAATCTAACCGTTTACATGTTTGCATAATATTACAAGAATACCAATTTCAGTAATTGACTAACTGTGAGCCATTCTATCTCTTGTGGCACATGAAGTAGTACACAAAGTGGCAAGGAGGATTTGGACTCTGTCGTGAGTACGGATAATGATGGGGAAGTTGTAACTCAAGTTGAGAATACTCCTTTCCTCTCGTAATAAATTGCACCAACTTTTTATTTGTGTAACTTATTGGTAAGTTTTATTTATCTAGATATATGATTTTGAGTGAAACTAGTTTCTTCCTCAACTATGAAATTTTTTAATTTTTTTTTTTTGAAAATTCTTAAATGTTCCGCCACAACCTACTCTTTTCTAAAAGGAAAAATTGCAAAAATAGTACCTGGACTATTGGGGTATTTTGGATTTGGTACCTAAATTGTTCTTTGTCGCATCCGTCATACCTGAACTTACTTTTTATTGCATCTGTCGTACCTACAACTAACGCCATCCACTTTTCTCAGTTAAGCGAGGATGTGACGTGCATGTTACCTAATTTCAGAAGTCAATATAGAAAATCAACACAAATAAAATTAAAATAAACACTAAGGGCTCTACTTGTACAACTGTAAAGTGAAAGGTAAACTACAACTTAATTTTAAAGGACTTTACTAATATCATCAAGGAAAATGAGGCCTTAAGTGAAAAATATAAAGTGAAAGGTGAACTACAACTTAATTTTAAAGGACTTTACTAATATCCACTTTCATGTCACACTATGATGATTTCCAAATGATGGAAGAGGAACAAAATTTCAGTCCGAATTGTGATGTGAATGAGTTTCGTAGACGTGTCAGTCCAGTTCCAGTTATTCAAGCAGCCGGGCATTCCCAGCCCACCAAGCAAACCCGGTGCTTTCTAGGTCACGCCCAAGACTGATAGCGCCTATAGATGATTTAGATGAAGGCTGAACCAAAATTTAAACTACTTTACGCCTAAGACCATGTTTCCACAGGGTCCATTGGTTAGGGTTAAATTCCCCGCTGTGCTTGCTAGATAAGTAGACTTGCTTTCGTTTTATAATATACTTCACTGCCCAACACTTACATACATAAGCGATGTGGGATAGATACTTGCTCATACTAACCAGCTTATCTTTGGAGTACTTTATTTCTCTTTTATATCCCGTATGCTTGCAAACTGCACAGAGGGAGGCTGGCTCCTCTTGATTTATACTCCCTCCGTCCCACCTCAATCGCTACTAACTTTGTGGGCACAATAATTAAGAAAAAGAAGTAAATGTGTGGTGGAAAATGAAGAGAGATAATGAATGGGGTAAATAGTAGTGTTAGTTGAATAAATTGTGTGGTGGGAAATGAAGAGAGAGAATAAGTGGGGTAAATAGTAGTGTTAGTTGAATAAATTGTGTGGTGGAAAATGAAGAGAGAGAATGAGTGGGGTTAAATAATGGGGTTGGTTGAATATAAATATAATAAAACACTAGCAGGTAACCCGTGCTCTGCACGGGAAACCAATACTATGTCTTAAAAATATTTTAACTATAGTTAACTAATATAGTAATCATCAATTTAACTAGTACTCCCTCTGTCCCAGCTCACTTGAGACCTTTTGATCAAAACTGGTCAACTTAAGGTCGGTTTGACCAACACTTTATAGAAATATTTATGATCCGAACAAAAATTAAAAAAATGTAAAATGACCACCATTAAAAATCCTCTCATTAACAATTTTTAAAATGTTTTTTGGAACATAAATATTTCTATAAAGTGTTGGTCAAACCGACCTTAAGTTGACCAATTTTGGTCAAAGGTCTCAAGTGAGCGGGGACGGAGGGAGTACTATTAATAATAAAAATTAATCTATATGATTACTATTATTATAAAACTATTATAATTAATTAATACTATTGATAGTAATATTTAATATATATTAATAGCAATGATTAATCTATATAATAATAATCATTAATATAATTATTATAATAAAATAATATTATTAATAGTAATAGTTAATTGATATAGTAACTATTATGATTAATTAATATTAAAAATTAATAATCTAACTTATATAATAACTATTATAATTAACTAATATTAATAATAGTAATAGTTAATGTATGTAGCCTATTATAGTTAACCAATACTATTAATAGTAAAAAATAACTTATAAAGTAACTATTATGGTTAACTAATACTATTAATAGTAATGATTAACTTATATATAGTAACTATTATAGTTAACTAATACTATTAATAGTAATATTTAACTTGTATTGTAACTAATATTGTTAACTAATACTATTAATAGTAATGGTTAACTTATACTATTAATAGTAATAGTTAACTTATACTATTAATAGTAATAGTTAACTCATATAATTACTAATATGATTAGCTAATAATTTATTAATTCCACTAATTATTTTATCTAAGTCGTTATCCAAAGTTGGTTTACTTGACTGTGGTTTATTAACTATGTCTAGGATTCTATTTAGTTTGTCTATAATTTGTAATAATAAACTTATAATGAAGTTAAATAAGCTTGGATATGTTTTGTCGGACTTACTAGTTCCGCTATAAGATGTAAATCCAGTAATTTCTTCTTTATTTTCTTCGGGTTTATAAATGTTAGCTTCCTTTAACGCTTGTATATATTTGGATATTTCCCTAGTATAGAGAAACGATCACAATGTAACATATGCTTTAAAGAAATCTGTTATTTATGTCTAAATACATTATATAATCAAAGTATGACCATAGAAAACAATTCCTCAGAAGAAGTCAATATAAAACTGATTATAGAAAAAATAAATAAACAGAAAACACAGTGTACAAAAATAAACAAAAATTAGGAGAACCTTCAATACTGTCAATTGTGGGAGTTGTATCCCCATCTGACTGTGCGTCTTGCATGTTGTCATCATATGGATCGCCTAGTCCTGGATAAGACCATGGCCTTTCTTCGTTGGTAATGTGTTGTTCTTCTAATGTCTCGCCTTCTCCAAAAAATGGTAGAAGCATGTTCCAATTGTCTGTTGCCCAAAGTTGAATGTAATGTCCTTCCGCCATTAGCTTATAGAGCTGCCATGGGAAGTTCTTTGGGAGATCTGGTGTCTGTTGGTGTCGCTTTATGAATCCGGTGTGGAAGTCCGTGATTTTGTCTACATCTTGCTCATGTAACCAAGCAAGGCTTGTAAAATCAATATGGCTCTCTATTTTGACCGCCATTGATAATAATTTGTGATCTGAAATGTTACAGCTGATGAAGACCCTCTTTCTTGCAGGCCTGTATGTATGGCTGTCTGAAGAAGTAAAAATTAAGCGAAAACCGTTACCATATTCACATTGGGTACCAAGAAAATGAATAATCAACAAGATAGAAGCTTTTTAGGAAGAAGCCGAACATTACAAGAAGCTAGGAATTCAACTAGCAACATACAGGATCAAATCACATCCGATAGTTTTCTTAATAGAATTATAAGAAGAGGATCGGGATCTACAAGTAACCAACAAACAGTTCAAATAGAAGAAGAAATAGATCTAGAAAGAAATATAGATTTATATAATCAACATCAATTAGATATATTAAATCCTAGAATATTGTATCAAACAGGAATATTAAACCTTAATACAACATTAATACGCAGTAGTAGAGAAGAAAGTCTTAGAATAGTTGACAGAACTGTAACAATAGATTTATTCTCACCAAAAACAATACAAAAAATTAAACAATCTGGAAAACATTTCGCACACATAGGCTTAGTAGTAATTGGCATTAAAGCCTTAGGAAGAAAAAATTTAGGGACAAAATTATTAGCTCTAATATTAGATAAATCATGGAAAACAGAATTAAAAAAGGCAATTATTTCAGGAATGGAAATCGATTTGAGCCAAAATACAGCACTATTTTATTGTACACCAGGAATACTAAAAGACATTAAAGATCTACAAAACATTAAAATAGCTCTTCAGACAAAAGGGTATGAAAATTATGACGGAAATAATATTGTAATAAGTATTGGAACACTAGGAAAAGCTAGTAATAGAAGTGGAATGAAATACAAGGTTAATATTGAAGGAATAGTAAATACAATAGCTTCAAAATCAATACAAATGATAGATCCAATTAAAATAGACCCGGAAGAATTAGCAGGATTAGAATGGTCATTAGACGACCTAAAAGAACAGGAAAATGAAATATTAGTTCCAAGACAAAGTTACATATATGAAGGATTAAATGGATCACAAAGTTTAAGATTTTTAAATTTTAAAAAAGAAACGGCTAAAAAAGAAGATGAAGATGAAGATAAAACAGAATACAATTTCATGAATATCGAAGAAAATGAAGAACCTATATACGACACAGATGAAGAAAATACAAAACCTATCTATGATACAGATAATGAAGATGATGAAATTATTTTTGGATTCGATAAATTCGAACAAGAAGAAAATGACTTTAGTATAATAGATTATTTAGAAATGGAACCATCTACAGGATTCAAAATAGAAGAAACTAGCAAAACATTTGAAGAAATAATAAATAAAAAATTCACTGAGTTAAATATTCAAGAAGAAGTAGATGATATGATAATAGAGTGTATTACAGAATTAGGATGGACCTATGAAGACAGTTATAATAAGTTACAAGAAATATACAATTTACCCTTGGTAGAAAATATACAACAAGGAAAAACAATGATATCAGATTTTTACAAACAAGAAAAGGCTTTTATGGATCAAGATATGATCAATACAAGAAAAAGGGCTAAAATGGAATGGATAGAACCAGGAACATCAACAGAAGATGTAATAGGAAGGGAAACGTGGAACCCTCCGATACAACAATATACAGGAGAATCTAAGTACATTAGTCAAGGAAATAGGTTACCAATAGGAAACCTCTACAGTGGTAGTATGTTATTATTAGAAAAACAAAAACCTCAATTATGGGGCGATGAAATATTAATATGGGAACAAATAGTAGTAAGACTATGGGAAACAAATAAAAGAGACAGTATGGACATGTTTTCATATTTAAATTCCTCAGAAGAAGTCAATATAAAACTGATTATAGAAAAAATAAATAAACACGAAACTACAAATGAATTACATAATTTAAAACTGTTAAACATTGAGGATAGAGTCTCACGAATAGAAAACACAGTGTACAAAAATAAACAAAAATTAGGAGAACCTTCAATACAAGAAGATTTAACTAATATGTCTACGGAACATACGTTAATCCAAACAAAAAACATTACAAATATGATTAATCTACAATGTAGATTATGGTTAGATAACCAAAAATATTTAGATCTTACGGCATTATTAGATACAGGAGCAACTAAAAGTGTAATATCACATAGTATGGTACCAACACAATTTAAAAAGGAGTTACCTTATAAATTAGTCACACGAACTATAGAAGATAGACTAATGACAATTACACATTATATCGATCCAATAGGAATACAATTTATAGATTTCTCAGGAAATTACAGTTTAAAATATGATATACCCCAGGTAAACATTAGTCCTGAATATGTAAAATCAAAAGATTTCATATTAGGCCTTAATTTTATATTAGGATTACAGGGTGCAATTACTATTACCAAAAATTATATTACCTTAAGCAAACACATTTATAGTATACCAACCCTTAGATATACACAAACATCAGAGTTAGCACAGAAGCGTGGTGGACTTGGCCACTTAGAATTTTTACGCCAAAATCACCCTAAAACAAATACGAACATAGAAAATGAAACATTGAAATTATTTACAAATATGTTAACACATGAGTTAGAAAAAGGTTTGGACATAACAAAAAGTAATAATCATCCTATCATTCTACACTTAGAAAAAATAGGACTAATAGGAGAAGATATTATGAATTCGAAAGTTACATATATATGCAAGTTTAAAATAAAGAACCCTGATGTAACTATAAGAACAGCAAACATTGAATATAGTCCTCTAGATAAAAAGGAATTCAAAAACCAGATACCTGAAATGATAAAACAAAAATTAATTAGAAAATCAGAAAGTCCACATAGATCAGCAGCATTCATAGTTAGAAATCATAGTGAAATAAAAAGGGGAAAAGCTAGGATAGTCTATAACTATAAAAGACTAAATGATAATACAGAAGATGACGGATACAATATACCTAATAAAGATTCATTAATAAATTTAATACAAAAGAAAAAGGTATTTTCAAAATTTGATTTAAAATCAGGATACAATCAACTCAAATTAACAGAAGAATTTAAACCATGGACAGCCTTCACATGTTCCGAAGGACAATACGAATGGAACGTGTTAAGTTTCGGTTTAAAAAATGCCCCTTCGATTTTTCAAAGATTTATGGATAACATATTCTTAAAATATGAATTTTGCATGGTATACATAGATGACATTTTAGTAGCTAGTGAAACCATTAAAGAACATGAAAATCATTTAAAACAGGTGTTTAGCGAAATTAAAAATCATGGGATAGTAGTATCAAAAAAGAAAATGGAGCTCTTTAAAAGAAAAATATCCTTTTTAGGATTAGAAATAGGAAATGGGAAAATAGAATTACAACCCCATATTGCTACAAAAATTATAGAATTCCCAGAAAAATTAGAAAGTTTAAAACAAATACAAGCCTTCTTAGGTTTAGTAAATTATGCTAGAAAATTTATTCCTAATTTATCAAAACTAGTAGGACCGTTATATAGTAAAACCACAAAAAACGGACAAAGACATTTTAACAAGGAAGATATAAAATTAGTAAAAGAAATTAAAGAGGTAGTTAAGAAGATTAAACCTTTAGAATTACCCCTAGTCACTGATTACATAATAATAGAAACAGATGGATGTAAAGAAGGATGGGGAGCCGTTCTTCTTTGTAAACCAGATAAATATTCACCTAAAAATAGTGAAAAAGTTTGCGCATACTCTAGCGGAAACTTTAACAAAACAGGACTAAATTGGACCAGTTTAGATTATGAAATACAAGCTTTGATAAATGCCTTAGAAAAATTTAAGATTTTCTTGAATAAAGAATTTACAATTAGAACAGATTGTGAGGCAATAGTCAAATTTATAAAAAATGATCAAAGTAAAAAAGTCAACAGGACCAGATGGATTAATTTACAAAACATAATACAAGGAAGCGGATATAGTATTAATTTTGAACACATTAAAGGAAAAAATAATACTATTGCTGACCTTTTATCTAGAAATTTGAACAGATTGTTTCATGGAGAAAGACAAAGGATTTAGAAGAGTGGTACATCCCAAACAGACGAAGAATACATCCATGGATACATCTGACAGTAACAGCAGTAGTGACAATACAGCACAGTTACAGTTAACAATTCCCAACAGTCAGACACAAGCATTCTCACAGGCTGGGCCAAGCCGTATACAAAAATTATCCGATAAACATTTTGTTTCAAATAGGGCCCAACCAAAAGCCCAACAACCAACAATTACATTCGGCCCAAACATTCTACCTGTTTGTACAGAGGACAAACAAAAATTCAGGCCCGTTTTTGGGACTGGATTAACAGACAAACAACAATGCCTGCTTGATAATCTCTGGCATATACATACATTTCCCAATGAATCAACGAAAAAGGTTCAAATTTTAAATTCCCTGGGATTTTATTTTCTCGAAATGACTCGAAAAGTGTCCGAGAATACAGTTACACCCAAACGATTCTCACATTACATTATTTTTAGAGGCACCAAAATTGGAGTCTTTAACAAATGGGAAACAGTGTCAAAACACATACAGTGCATAGATCCCCTCTATAAAGGGTATTACAGTTTTTCCGAAGCCATAAGCATGGCAAGAGGATATTTTGGACTTGACAACTTCTTTATCGAACCCGAAGAAGTAAAAACATTTTCTCAAATAGTAAAAGAAAATCCAGAACAGATCATCCAAAGACAAGAAGAAACCATTTCAAATCTACAACATAAGCTTTCTCAAAAGGGAAAGGAAATTCAAATACCTTTACAGTTGGAAAATAAAAAGTTGAAACAAGAGATTGACACTCTTAAAAACAAATCAAAAGAGCCAATTTACAGAAACTTTGACAAATTTAAGGCTCGAGTACTTGACATTCCATGGAGGCATACTCTGAAACCTGTTTTGGAGAAAATAGAAGGCCTCGATGACATAATTTCAGAAAAAATTTGTACTGGATTTCCCTTAATCCTGTATAAGTTACAGCAAAAAATAGTTCAAATTGTATTTAAAGAACTAAATTACAGAGGAGTAACAGTAGTCGAAAGGATAGACAACAATGGACATGATACAGGCATTCTACTATTACAGATAGATTTATTCAAAACTGACATGCCAAAAGAACTCATCACACAGTTTTATCATTACGGTATGATCGATTACATTGAATTCCGATTAAATCCTGATACAGAAGAAATATTAAACACATTCGGGGAAAAATTTACAATGGTAGCTGGAAATATAGCTACACATTCTTTCACACAGAAGGTTGGGTGCAAAATATTCGCATCCTTTCCGGAATCAGACAGCCATACATACAGGCCTGCAAGAAAGAGGGTCTTCATCAGCTGTAACATTTCAGATCACAAATTATTATCAATGGCGGTCAAAATAGAGAGCCATATTGATTTTACAAGCCTTGCTTGGTTACATGAGCAAGATGTAGACAAAATCACGGACTTCCACACCGGATTCATAAAGCGACACCAACAGACACCAGATCTCCCAAAGAACTTCCCATGGCAGCTCTATAAGCTAATGGCGGAAGGACATTACATTCAACTTTGGGCAACAGACAATTGGAACATGCTTCTACCATTTTTTGGAGAAGGCGAGACATTAGAAGAACAACACATTACCAACGAAGAAAGGCCATGGTCTTATCCAGGACTAGGCGATCCATATGATGACAACATGCAAGACGCACAGTCAGATGGGGATACAACTCCCACAATTGACAGTACACACAGAGACTTCTAGAAACGTAAGCAATGACAGCATCAACCACAAAGACGCAAGCAATGACATAGGGCGGCCGACAGTATTTTCATGCTTTTTGAAAACCTTCACAGATTAGGTTTACTTTTCGAAAAGTTTAGCTTTAGGTCATTTTCATCTTTTTGTAAAGTTTATACTTTAGCGAAAATTATTTCGCCTTTTACTATTCATAGGTTGAAATTTGTAAAAAGTTTATTCCTAGGTTTTCCGGTAATGTTAACCGGCTTATTAGGTGATAGGTTTCGAGGCTATAAAAACCTCAGTTCATTTCATTTGTAAAGCACGAGTTGAAAAAACCACGAGAGCAATTTAATAAAAAAGCGATCTTTCTTAATGGCAGCTTAAAACCCCCTTCCGATTCCCCTAGTTATATTACTTAAATTCCTTCGAATCCTTCAGCACTTAATATTATAGCCCTATATATATAAAAAAAAAAAAAAAAAAAAAAAAAAAAAAGAAGTGTACCAGCCACTGTTCATAAGACGCCCAGATCCCCCTGCATAAATACCGCCTCCGCTTATATCTAGTAAGTTTTTTCTATGTCTTTTATATTGTCAAATTTTAAATTTATATTGTTTAAATTATGGTTATTATGGTTAACAGAGACCGCTAAAATCTGCCCTATATAAAAAAAAAAAAAAAAAAAAAAAAAAGAAGTGTACCAGCCACTGTTCATAAGACGCCCAGATCCCCCTGCATAAATACCGCCTCCGCTTATATCTAGTAAGTTTTTTCTATGTCTTTTATATTGTCAAATTTTAAATTTATATTGTTTAAATTATGGTTATTATGGTTAACAGATACCGCTAAAATCTGCCCTATACCCCCCTAAATGGTATCAGAGCATGGGTGATCTTAATTCTAAAAGACTAGAACAGGCTTGTGAGGTGGCAGTGTGAAGTAAGTCCACGATTGATCAAGAACCCGTCTAGGTGAAGAAAAGGGATTAATTATGCTATGATTATTATTTTTGGGATTAAAGGCTGGAATTTACTGGTCATTAGATTTATCATGTTAATTAATGTGTTTATCATTTATTTGTATTTTTGTAATTTTGGTATATAGGCTGGAAACATCTTACGTGCCTAAACTCTTAACCTTGGAATTCAAACTCCAGTTAAGGTGACAATCCGAATGGGTTGTTGGTCTAAGGTGAAACAACGCCACGTTCCAAATTACATTTAATTATTTACTTTAAATTATAAAGGGCTATAAGAATATTTTTCGAAGGATTTTAGGATTAAGTAATTAACGAAGGGATAGGAGTTTCTTTTACTATAATTGCGTCTCAGAATTCATCAATTAATACGATTGAACTTTTCAACTTGAACCTTGCCAACCAACGAACTTTAGCCAAATTAACCGAGAATTTAGACTACATCAAGCACTTAAATAATCAAATTTTAGTAGAGTTAAGAGAAATTCATAAACAAATACCTACAAAACAAGATTTTCAACAGTTAAATTATTTATTAGAAAACTCGAAACCTCGACAAATATTAGAAGCAAAAGAATTATTACATAAAGTAGAAAAACAAGTCGTTAACTTAGAACAAGTTATTACTACAGTTAAAGGTATAGTCGAAAGTTAAAACTGGAAACTAGAGAATATATACAAGCTTTAAAGGAAGCTAACATTTATAAACCCGAAGAAAATAAAGAAGAAATTACTGGATTTACATCTTATAGCGGAACTAGTAAGTCCGACAAAACATATCCAAGCTTATTTAACTTCATTATAAGTTTATTATTACAAATTATAGACAAACTAAATAGAATCCTAGACATAGTTAATAAACCACAGTCAAGTAAACCAACTTTGGATAACGACTTAGATAAAATAATTAGTGGAATTAATAAATTAAGTTTAGGTGAAGAAGTAAAAATTAAGCGAAAACCGTTACCATATTCACATTGGGTACCAAGAAAATGAATAATCAACAAGATAGAAGCTTTTTAGGAAGAAGCCGAACATTACAAGAAGCTAGGAATTCAACTAGCAACATACAGGATCAAATCACATCCGATAGTTTTCTTAATAGAATTATAAGAAGAGGATCGGGATCTACAAGTAACCAACAAACAGTTCAAATAGAAGAAGAAATAGATCTAGAAAGAAATATAGATTTATATAATCAACATCAATTAGATATATTAAATCCTAGAATATTGTATCAAACAGGAATATTAAACCTTAATACAACATTAATACGCAGTAGTAGAGAAGAAAGTCTTAGAATAGTTGACAGAACTGTAACAATAGATTTATTCTCACCAGAAACAATACAAAAAATTAAACAATCTGGAAAACATTTCGCACACATAGGCTTAGTAGTAATTGGCATTAAAGCCTTAGGAAGAAAAAATTTAGGGACAAAATTATTACCTCTAATATTAGATAAATCATGGAAAACAGAATTAAAAAAGGCAATTATTTCAGGAATGGAAATCGATTTGAGCCAAAATACAGCACTATTTTATTGTACACCAGGAATACTAAAAGACATTAAAGATCTACAAAACATTAAAATAGCTCTTCAGACAAAAGGGTATGAAAATTATGACGGAAATAATATTGTAATAAGTATTGGAACACTAGGAAAAGCTAGTAATAGAAGTGGAATGAAATACAAGGTTAATATTGAAGGAATAGTAAATACAATAGCTTCAAAATCAATACAAATGATAGATCCAATTAAAATAGACCCGGAAGAATTAGCAGGATTAGAATGGTCATTAGACGACCTAAAAGAACAGGAAAATGAAATATTAGTTCCAAGACAAAGTTACATATATGAAGGATTAAATGGATCACAAAGTTTAAGATTTTTAAATTTTAAAAAAGAAACGGCTAAAAAAGAAGATGAAGATGAAGATAAAACAGAATACAATTTCATGAATATCGAAGAAAATGAAGAACCTATATACGACACAGATGAAGAAAATACAAAACCTATCTATGATACAGATAATGAAGATGATGAAATTATTTTTGGATTCGATAAATTCGAACAAGAAGAAAATGACTTTAGTATAATAGATTATTTAGAAATGGAACCATCTACAGGATTCAAAATAGAAGAAACTAGCAAAACATTTGAAGAAATAATAAATAAAAAATTCACTGAGTTAAATATTCAAGAAGAAGTAGATGATATGATAATAGAGTGTATTACAGAATTAGGATGGACCTATGAAGACAGTTATAATAAGTTACAAGAAATATACAATTTACCCTTGGTAGAAAATATACAACAAGGAAAAACAATGATATCAGATTTTTACAAACAAGAAAAGGCTTTTATGGATCAAGATATGATCAATACAAGAAAAAGGGCTAAAATGGAATGGATAGAACCAGGAACATCAACAGAAGATGTAATAGGAAGGGAAACGTGGAACCCTCCGATACAACAATATACAGGAGAATCTAAGTACATTAGTCAAGGAAATAGGTTACCAATAGGAAACCTCTACAGTGGTAGTATGTTATTATTAAAAAACAAAAACCTCAATTATGGGGCGATGAAATATTAATATGGGAACAAATAGTAGTAAGACTATGGGAAACAAATAAAAGAGACAGTATGGACATGTTTTCATATTTAAATTCCTCAGAAGAAGTCAATATAAAACTGATTATAGAAAAAATAAATAAACACGAAACTACAAATGAATTACATAATTTAAAACTGTTAAACATTGAGGATAGAGTCTCACGAATAGAAAACACAGTGTACAAAAATAAACAAAAATTAGGAGAACCTTCAATACAAGAAGATTTAACTAATATGTCTACGGAACATACGTTAATCCAAACAAAAAACATTACAAATATGATTAATCTACAATGTAGATTATGGTTAGATAACCAAAAATATTTAGATCTTACGGCATTATTAGATACAGGAGCAACTAAAAGTGTAATATCACATAGTATGGTACCAACACAATTTAAAAAGGAGTTACCTTATAAATTAGTCACACGAACTATAGAAGATAGACTAATGACAATTACACATTATATCGATCCAATAGGAATACAATTTATAGATTTCTCAGGAAATTACAGTTTAAAATATGATATACCCCAGGTAAACATTAGTCCTGAATATGTAAAATCAAAAGATTTCATATTAGGCCTTAATTTTATATTAGGATTACAGGGTGCAATTACTATTACCAAAAATTATATTACCTTAAGCAAACACATTTATAGTATACCAACCCTTAGATATACACAAACATCAGAGTTAGCACAGAAGCGTGGTGGACTTGGCCACTTAGAATTTTTACGCCAAAATCACCCTAAAACAAATACGAACATAGAAAATGAAACATTGAAATTATTTACAAATATGTTAACACATGAGTTAGAAAAAGGTTTGGACATAACAAAAAGTAATAATCATCCTATCATTCTACACTTAGAAAAAATAGGACTAATAGGAGAAGATATTATGAATTCGAAAGTTACATATATATGCAAGTTTAAAATAAAGAACCCTGATGTAACTATAAGAACAGCAAACATTGAATATAGTCCTCTAGATAAAGAGGAATTCAAAAACCAGATACCTGAAATGATAAAACAAAAATTAATTAGAAAATCAGAAAGTCCACATAGATCAGCAGCATTCATAGTTAGAAATCATAGTGAAATAAAAAGGGGAAAAGCTAGGATAGTCTATAACTATAAAAGACTAAATGATAATACAGAAGATGACGGATACAATATACCTAATAAAGATTCATTAATAAATTTAATACAAAAGAAAAAGGTATTTTCAAAATTTGATTTAAAATCAGGATACAATCAACTCAAATTAACAGAAGAATTTAAACCATGGACAGCCTTCACATGTTCCGAAGGACAATACGAATGGAACGTGTTAAGTTTCGGTTTAAAAAATGCCCCTTCGATTTTTCAAAGATTTATGGATAACATATTCTTAAAATATGAATTTTGCATGGTATACATAGATGACATTTTAGTAGCTAGTGAAACCATTAAAGAACATGAAAATCATTTAAAACAGGTGTTTAGCGAAATTAAAAATCATGGGATAGTAGTATCAAAAAAGAAAATGGAGCTCTTTAAAAGAAAAATATCCTTTTTAGGATTAGAAATAGGAAATGGGAAAATAGAATTACAACCCCATATTGCTACAAAAATTATAGAATTCCCAGAAAAATTAGAAAGTTTAAAACAAATACAAGCCTTCTTAGGTTTAGTAAATTATGCTAGAAAATTTATTCCTAATTTATCAAAACTAGTAGGACCGTTATATAGTAAAACCACAAAAAACGGACAAAGACATTTTAACAAGGAAGATATAAAATTAGTAAAAGAAATTAAAGAGGTAGTTAAGAAGATTAAACCTTTAGAATTACCCCTAGTCACTGATTACATAATAATAGAAACAGATGGATGTAAAGAAGGATGGGGAGCCGTTCTTCTTTGTAAACCAGATAAATATTCACCTAAAAATAGTGAAAAAGTTTGCGCATACTCTAGCGGAAACTTTAACAAAACAGGACTAAATTGGACCAGTTTAGATTATGAAATACAAGCTTTGATAAATGCCTTAGAAAAATTTAAGATTTTCTTGAATAAAGAATTTACAATTAGAACAGATTGTGAGGCAATAGTCAAATTTATAAAAAATGATCAAAGTAAAAAAGTCAACAGGACCAGATGGATTAATTTACAAAACATAATACAAGGAAGCGGATATAGTATTAATTTTGAACACATTAAAGGAAAAAATAATACTATTGCTGACCTTTTATCTAGAAATTTGAACAGATTGTTTCATGGAGAAAGACAAAGGATTTAGAAGAGTGGTACATCCCAAACAGACGAAGAATACATCCATGGATACATCTGACAGTAACAGCAGTAGTGACAATACAGCACAGTTACAGTTAACAATTCCCAACAGTCAGACACAAGCATTCTCACAGGCTGGGCCAAGCCGTATACAAAAATTATCCGATAAACATTTTGTTTCAAATAGGGCCCAACCAAAAGCCCAACAACCAACAATTACATTCGGCCCAAACATTCTACCTGTTTGTACAGAGGACAAACAAAAATTCAGGCCCGTTTTTGGGACTGGATTAACAGACAAACAACAATGCCTGCTTGATAATCTCTGGCATATACATACATTTCCCAATGAATCAACGAAAAAGGTTCAAATTTTAAATTCCCTGGGATTTTATTTTCTCGAAATGACTCGAAAAGTGTCCGAGAATACAGTTACACCCAAACGATTCTCACATTACATTATTTTTAGAGGCACCAAAATTGGAGTCTTTAACAAATGGGAAACAGTGTCAAAACACATACAGTGCATAGATCCCCTCTATAAAGGGTATTACAGTTTTTCCGAAGCCATAAGCATGGCAAGAGGATATTTTGGACTTGACAACTTCTTTATCGAACCCGAAGAAGTAAAAACATTTTCTCAAATAGTAAAAGAAAGTCCAGAACAGATCATCCAAAGACAAGAAGAAACCATTTCAAATCTACAACATAAGCTTTCTCAAAAGGGAAAGGAAATTCAAATACCTTTACAGTTGGAAAATAAAAAGTTGAAACAAGAGATTGACACTCTTAAAAACAAATCAAAAGAGCCAATTTACAGAAACTTTGACAAATTTAAGGCTCGAGTACTTGACATTCCATGGAGGCATACTCTGAAACCTGTTTTGGAGAAAATAGAAGGCCTCGATGACATAATTTCAGAAAAAAAATTGTACTGGATTTCCCTTAATCCTGTATAAGTTACAGCAAAAATAGTTCAAATTGTATTTAAAGAACTAAATTACAGAGGAGTAACAGTAGTCGAAAGGATAGACAACAATGGACATGATACAGGCATTCTACTATTACAGATAGATTTATTCAAAACTGACATGCCAAAAGAACTCATCACACAGTTTTATCATTACGGAATGATCGATTACATTGAATTCCGATTAAATCCTGATACAGAAGAAATATTAAACACATTCGGGGAAAAATTTACAATGGTAGCTGGAAATATAGCTACACATTCTTTCACACAGAAGGTTGGGTGCAAAATATTCGCATCCTTTCCGGAATCAGACAGCCATACATACAGGCCTGCAAGAAAGAGGGTCTTCATCAGCTGTAACATTTCAGATCACAAATTATTATCAATGGCGGTCAAAATAGAGAGCCATATTGATTTTACAAGCCTTGCTTGGTTACATGAGCAAGATGTAGACAAAATCACGGACTTCCACACCGGATTCATAAAGCGACACCAACAGACACCAGATCTCCCAAAGAACTTCCCATGGCAGCTCTATAAGCTAATGGCGGAAGGACATTACATTCAACTTTGGGCAACAGACAATTGGAACATGCTTCTACCATTTTTTGGAGAAGGCGAGACATTAGAAGAACAACACATTACCAACGAAGAAAGGCCATGGTCTTATCCAGGACTAGGCGATCCATATGATGACAACATGCAAGACGCACAGTCAGATGGGGATACAACTCCCACAATTGACAGTACACACAGAGACTTCTAGAAACGTAAGCAATGACAGCATCAACCACAAAGACGCAAGCAATGACATAGGGCGGCCGACAGTATTTTCATGCTTTTTGAAAACCTTCACAGATTAGGTTTACTTTTCGAAAAGTTTAGCTTTAGGTCATTTTCATCTTTTTGTAAAGTTTATACTTTAGCGAAAATTATTTCGCCTTTTACTATTCATAGGTTGAAATTTGTAAAAAGTTTATTCCTAGGTTTTCCGGTAATGTTAACCGGCTTATTAGGTGATAGGTTTCGAGGCTATAAAAACCTCAGTTCATTTCATTTGTAAAGCACGAGTTGAAAAAACCACGAGAGCAATTTAATAAAAAAGCGATCTTTCTTAATGGCAGCTTAAAACCCCCTTCCGATTCCCCTAGTTATATTACTTAAATTCCTTCGAATCCTTCAGCACTTAATATTATAGCCCTATATATATAAAAAAAAAAAAAAAAAAAAAAAAAAAAAGAAGTGTACCAGCCACTGTTCATAAGACGCCCAGATCCCCCTGCATAAATACCGCCTCCGCTTATATCTAGTAAGTTTTTTTCTATGTCTTTTATATTGTCAAATTTTAAATTTATATTGTTTAAATTATGGTTATTATGGTTAACATATATTTCCTTTTTGGGCAGTAGCGATTGAGGTGGGACGGACCGAAAAGGAAATTAGTAGCGATTGAGGTGGGACGGAGGGAGTACATTTTAAGCTTAAACAAAACATCACTAGTGAAGCAAGTATTCATATCCTAAAAAATTTTGAATAGTCAAACGCGAAAATCATTTTAGGACAGAGATAGAAATTCATTACCTAGTACTTAGTTTCATAAAAGATGTAGGCTAGATATCCCACCATCTTATATTAACTTCATTCCCTTGGAATTCTCTGTGATGTGGGATATCTTCCAGCAAGCAAGTCTCTTCCTTGGTTTGGTGCTTTTATATTCCAAGTCTCCAACTTTGCTTGATGAATGAATTGTCTGTTGGATAAAATCTTGTAAATATCGAAAAGAAAACAAATTACAACATTGAAAATACAATATACAACAATAATGAAAAACCAAAAAAGGAACGATACAACTGTATTTGATCTCTTCATTGGGTTTGTCCATCTTTGATCTCTTGTATCCGAGTCGTGTGAGAACACACTCTCCTTAAGACTAATTCGTCCTCCTCTCTACGAGTGCTTGAGGTTTTCACGGACGTTAGTCTCCCAGGATAAAACGGATTAACCGGAATCACTCCGCACTTGAGCCTTCCGGCGAAATGAACTAATATGCTTGGACAATATCACCATTCCAATTATTCAAGGAGGCCAAAGGAAGAAGATGAACAAATTGCAAGAGGGTAGAAGAAGATTGATGGAAAAAAAACTTCTTTTTGTGTGTTTTTCTCTTCTCTTTTTCTCTTTTTCTTTCAAAGAGTTGTGGGTATTTCTTTTATATCTCAAAACTCCCCAAAGATTAATTCTCCAATTAATCCACATATTGATGATCATCTTAATTCAACAATTAACCTTGCCATCAATTTCTTTTTGGAGTTTCATTTGCCAATCATAAATGGACATTAACCTTGGAAGTTATTCTTGGAATTAATCTTGAATTAAAAGAATTATAATTCAATAAAAAATGGTAAAACTATCAACTAGTTTTTCCATTCTTTTCACATGTGAGACAAACTCACATTTCCAACTTCCATCCATTTATTTAAGCTATAATATTTTTATCATCCAATCTTCAAATTGAACAAATAAAAATATCATTTTCATGTTCTCACGGAGTAGAATATGAACCCACAATAATCTTTGTCCAACGACAAACGATTCTTCCAAGGAAATGTACACAATTTCCTTCACACACAACATATTTTTCCAACAATCCCCCACATGAAGGAAATTGAGGACGAGATTGGTGATAGAGTCCGGCAGGCAAAAACTTGCATACGAAGATGTGGGGATATTGCCCATTGAATCTCCACTCGAACTAGCATATTTACTCTATTCGCAAGTCGATAGACGCGATGTCCTTGAATCGATATGCTTTTTGTGTAGCCGATCATATACTAGATACAAGTAATGTCTTAACATATTTCATTTCTCGTAGCTATGTTCGTTCATGGCCCTGAACATACGCCTGGTTCTGCGAGAGGATCTAAGAATTGAGCCTCACACAATTCTCCTCGAAGTGGCCTCACTTCTCTCTCACATAGGTGACTTCTTAAAGGTAATCCGTATTACCCCGCTCGACTTTCTCGACGTGAAAGAGTCATTAAAAGCATTTTGCTTATCCTTGTCCCTTCGGGATGTCACTAATAGGAATGGACTTGGGGGTTTGACCCCCACAGTGACGCGCGAGTCTTTTAACATTTAGGTGGTCCCTTTTGAATCTATTTCTTGGGATCTCCAATCATCTAGATTGGGTTTTCCGCTGTGATCAACTCTAAGATGCTTATGTCTCATTCCCCTCCACAATTGACAACTAACTCTCGGTTATAACCCTTTGGTTAACGGATCCGCTTTTATTATTTGACTTCACATAGTCAAATTAGTTGAGAGTAGTTTTTTAATGGTATTATGTCTTTGACATATATGTCAAGACCTACCATTACACACAATGCTTTGTGTTCAATCAATCATCGATTGAATTTTAGCAATACAACCAATTGCTAACACAAGCTTTATCCCTTGGAATATCTTCTATAAATTGGCATAACTTCTCGGCTTTCTCACCACATTTATCTAAAGAAACAAATCTAGATTCCACCATGAATCTATTTATAACTTATTTGTTTAGAAGATTTCCATGATATAGTTGCTCCCGCTAGTAAGAATATGAATCTACTCACCGACCTTGAGTCTTTGATTTTGTATATCCAAATAGCATCACTATATCCTTAAATTACCGATATATGTCTAGTGTAGTGTAATCCATGATCGCAATTGAATCTCAAGTGCCTTAGTACTTTTACAATATACTTATGATTACTAGTGTACCAACTCACTAGACTTCCATTAATTCTCGAGTGTTCAACTTGAGAAACAACGTCACTTCTATTCTTCAATAGATGTTGACTCATGCATATTGGGTTTTAGCCATTGCTAAATCATCCTTGTTAATTTCTCAAGAATTATCCACACAATGTGACTAGCTTAAAGCAAGTCCATTCAATTTCTTAAAAATTTCCACTACAAGGATTGCATCCGCTAAACCCATATCTCGTGACCTTTTCAAAATTTCCAAGAACTATATCATAATTTGCTTAATGCAAATTCATTAGTTCTTCTTGAAATCTTAAACCCAAAGGTCTCATTAGCTAAACTTCTTTCAAGTTCAACATTTCTTCGATAGATTTAATCAACATCATGACATACCCACTCATGTCATATTTGATTAATCCACTTTCTTTCAAGGTAAAATCAAGCCTTTGATGTCATTATAAGTGCTAATTTTAAGTCATCTAGTGACTTTATTAAAATCTCACACTTTATTATAGGTTTTACTTTGATCTATTTCATTCAAAGCATCACTTTGATCTATTTCACTCAAAGTATCATTTGTTCATTTTCATGAACTTGACATCAATACTGGATTTTCCAAAAAAACGTTTTCATGGTTTTATATATATTCAATATCATTAAATCATATATAACAACCACTATGTAAATTCATTATTTACATGCTCCACTATCTTGCACCAAAATATCGATTTTGTTGATGTTGGACTTTCTACTTTGCGAACTACCCCCACATTCACAAGTGTACGTGGGCCTACGTTTCCATACTTCATACGGAATTTACATTGTTTTCTTGAGGTAACCTATTCAATAAGTATTTATTTTCCAAAGTAGACTTACCCCCACATCTTTGGGTTAGTCTTAAAATATAGCAATAATGCTATCATTATTTTCATCAACACTTTTTGATAATAGCACACAAGGTGAACATTTTATGTACAAACCCATGTTATACACACACTACACTCATTAATATTTTATCCTTATTATCTCATTTTTAAGTTGGTTTCAACTTCTCCATTCAATGAGACAATGCTTATTACTAATAACAATAACATTGTTATTATTATTATGTGTTTGAACAATACATACATATCACAAAATATCAATATGCTTATCATATGATGATGTAGTTCAACACATATTTCACATCTTGTTTGAATTCCTTTTTGAATTCCTTTTTGAATGAAAAAATGTGATCCAACTAAAGAGACATACTCTCATTATTGATCACCAACTCAACCCATCGGTTGATACAATTTCCATTTCCTTCATTCAAAAATCATGATATCATCCTTGATGACATCTACATTTGTCTCTCAAGACACAAGGAATATGTTTAACTTTTTCAAACAAGTTTGGTTTTTCATACAAGTTTGACTTTTCAAACAAGTTTGACTTTTGACTAAGTTTGACAAGCTTGGTCTTTGCCTTAAGCAATTCAATATGCTCCACCACATTTGCTTTCATCACAAGAAGTGTAACACAACTTCTTATCTGAAGCTCTATTCTCTTTTCCAACACAAAGATGAATAGCAAGCATCTCAACATTTATTTCAATTCATTAATGTTTGGGTTACTTCTTGAAATCTTTCCAAGTGAAAAGTAATTTTTTAATTATTTCCATAACTTGAAAATTTCACTTCTCATCATCCATTCGACATGGATTTTATGAAAGACTATTTCAATTCTTTCATTTGACTTATTACGCTTTATGGAGTTTACTATTTTAAAATCAAGAAACGTCCTACAATGAATTTCATTGCACCAACCTTCTCGACTTTATTTTTATAGTCCAAAACTCCAACTATTCTTTTTCCTTTTTCTTAGTACTATATATGTCATATAACGAATTCGACCATCCGTTAAGTATATAGTTTCGACAAAAGAAATTCACATGCTTTAACCGCACCCACGGATTAAACATCCGTCTCATTTCCACCAACTTTGTAGGATTTTCCTTAAGAAATATCACTAAGTTCAAGGTGGTTAAGTAGAACATCTTTTGTTGTCATCACATAAAGTCGAGGCCAACAAAATTTTCTAACTTCTCACAATGGTGACCAAAATACTTGGAACACCCACATTCCGTTGGAAATTTGTCTCCACACAAGGAGCCTTCCCTCAAAAAATTGGGTTTAATTTTCATCAATTAAACACCAAATCATAACTTTGTTGTTACAAATATACTTCTCTAACTTAATTAAAGAATTTACCAAGAATAAATTCACAATTTATTTCTTGTAACAACCCATCTTAGTAACCTCTTAATTTCTTGATGGAATAACAATTAGAGGTTAATTATTCCAAAGTTTAAAGGTATCATTATGGAGTACCTCTAAATTAGAGAAATTACATTCTCATTCACAAAATTGCACATTTTCTTTTAGAAGCACTCCTTCTAAATATTGTATCATTTTTCATCATCAACAACAATAGGATTTAACAACTTCCTTCAAGAAGTCCTATTGTTTTTGTCTTCATGACTATTAGGTTTTAACAACTTCTTCCAAGAATCCCTATAGTTTTAGTATTTGTGACTTCACAACAATAGAATTCAACAACTTCTTTCAAGAAGCTCTATTGTTTTTATCTTTGTAACTTTTATCACTATTAACAATAATAAGTTTTAACAACTTCTTTACAAGAAGCCCTATCATGTTAATCTTTGTGAACTTCGTACCATGTACAATAATAGGTTTTAACAACTTCTTATAAGAAGCCCTATTATTTTCGTCAACGTAACGTTAAAGACTTAATCTTCCAATGTTCTTAGTTCCAATGAACTTTCCAATCTTTTCACTATGATTCATACAAAACGAATCATAAGAGACATATCACAAGATGTATAATCACTACATGAGGCATAGCCACAATTGGTTTATACAATCATTCAAACATAGTTGATGTCACGGAGCATCAATCTTTCCATCTTTGTTAATCTCATTAAACAGAAATTAAAATTAGTGTTTTACTTCACAAAAACTGCTCTGTTCTGAATTTTTTATCTTCACTTTCACATTATAGATTCCAATCGCCACCGTTCAGAATCTTCTCCTATGAGTCGTTAACATGTACAAAAAATTTCGGCCCAATACAACGGTTAACGAAGCAGGATATGCTGTTTTACTACAGCTGGTCAAGAAAAATCTGTGCAGAAATTTTCTTGCTTTCTTTCTCATTGTTCCTCATCGTCTTTCATCCTTTCTCCTGTAGCCACCACGCCACAAGATCCATGTAATCTGAAATACTTTCTCAACAAGCGAATTAGTCTTAAGATTGTTGGATAAAATCTTATAAATATCGAAAGGAAAACAAATTACAACATTGAAAATAAAATATATAAAACAATTATGAAAAACCAAAAAAGGAACGATACAACCGTATTTGATCTCTTCATTGGGTTTGTCCATCTTTGATCTCTTGTATCCGAGTCGTGTGAGAACACACTCTCCTTAAGACTAATTCGTCATCCTCTCTACGAGTGCTTGAGGTTTCCACGGGCGTTAGTCTCCCAGGATAAAACGGATTAACCGGAACCACTCCGCACTTGAGCCTTCCGGCGAAATGAACTAATATGCTTGGACAATATCACCATTCCAATTATTCAAGGAGGCCAAAGGAAGAAGATGAACAAATTGCAAGAGGGTAGAAGAAGATTGATGAAAAAAAAAACTTCTTTTTGTGTGTTTTTATCTTCTCTTTTTCTCTTTTTCTTTCAAAGAGTTGTGGGTATTTCTTTTATATCTCAAAACTCCCCAAGGATTAATTCTCCAATTAATCCACATATTGATGATCATCTTAATTCAACAATTAACCTTGCCATCAATTTCTTTTTGGAGTTTCATTTGCCAATCATAAATGGACATTAACCTTGGAAGTTATTCTTGGAATTAATCTTGAATTAAAAGAATTATAATTCAATAAAAAATGGCAAAAACTATCAACTAGTTTTTCCATTCTTTTCACATGTGAGACAAACTCACATTTCCAACTTCCATCCATTTATTTAAGCTATAATATTTTTATCATCCAATCTTCAAATTGAACAAATAAAAATATCATTTTCATGTTCTCACGGAGTAGAATATGAACCCACAATAATCTTTGTCCAACGACAAACGATTCTTCCAAGGAAATGTACACAATTTCCTTCACACACAACATATTTTTCCAACATTGTCTACCCAAAGACTCCAACCTAGCTAATACTGTATGTTATATATATATATATATATATATATATATACTCCCTCTGTCCCACCCAACTTAGGATTCTTGGTCAAACAATTTATACTTTGACCAAATATTTGAAGAAATATAATGATGCTAATAAAAATTTAAAACTTGTTATTGTATCACGATTAATAATAAACTAAATAACTATTTTTAGATTTTCATTAAGATAATTATTTTTGTTCAAATTGTTGGTCAAAGTATGAATTGCTTGACCAAAAATCCTAAGTCGGGCGGGATAGAGGGAGTATATATGTACTGTATAATTATATGAATGATAAAATTAAGTAGCACTATTTTTTGGATAATATATATAATTATAGTTAAATTTATTAAAAATATATAAAAATCTGTTAATTTTTCAGCCCCACCTAGGCCCCGACTAGTCCCCTAGACGCTAGGCTCGGCTTCGCGCCTAGCGGGCGCCTAGCGTTTTTTAGAACCTTGAATTTAATAGTTAATGTGGTTTTTTTTTTTTTAGTTTATATTAATATGAAAGTTTAGTTGCTTTTCAGTTTCATCTGTTTATTAGACTTAACTGTGTTTGCTTTAGCAACTAATCAGTAACTACAAAAGTATATGGACTTAAAACTTGACAGTTCATAAACCTTTAGCTATTGTCATAAGCTTCAATTAAATGGGTTTTTGGAAAATAATGTAATAAATCTGAAAAGGTACAACCATACTATTGAACTTAACTCTGTTAATTCATGAGTAAAACATATTTATCTGTTTATTTCAGTTAACTATCAATGCTTTATCTATTGTTATCGTCAATATTTAGCTTGTATAATGAAGCGTAGAATTATATTTACTTTTGTTGGTAAATCAGACCCAAGAGATAGAAAATAATGATTAACACAAGAAATAACAAGACAGAATTTACGTGGTTCACCAATCTCTATTGGCTACCTCCACGGGCAAAGGGGAAACAGATATTATTATGGCGGAGAAACAATTACAAGAATATGATCACACTAATCTATGTTTGCATGAACTTTGATCACAAAGTTCCTAGCTATGCAAAACCCTATATCTAGAATTATTGATCTCTCTCAGTGGCGTATCCAGGATTTACGGTGAGGGGGGTCAAAAAAATTATATAAAAAAAAATAAAAAATCACACTATTAAAAATAAAAATAAAAAACTCACATATATAGCTTTTTTCACATGAATTCAAATTTTGATGATATAATAAGAAAAATGTTAGTGGTTTTCTATTCTTTCATCTTTTTAAAACACTCCATAATGTCTTCATAATTAATTTTCCAACACTGTTTCACAATACATACAATAGTTTAAAATGCGAGAAAGGCCACAAACAAAAATCACACCAACACCGGCCACACGCGAACGCAATAACAAGGCTACCGGTATAATAAGTTAATAAGAACGATAAAAAAAACTTAATATTTAACAAAATTATAGTTCATAGTTTCTAACCTCCGGGACGTGATCTTTTCAAATCTCGAGGACTCATTTTTCAATACACAACAATCTCAGCTGAATTTGAACAAAAAACAAATTGTTAGAGAAGAATAAAAAAAAAATCTTAAGCAGATAACAATAAAAATAATAAGAAAAAAGTCTAACTAAAACGGAGACAGAGAGAAGGAGAGTCATTTGTGTAGTTGAAAAGACTTAGCTAACATGACCTTCAATACTACACTGATGCAACCTGTCCCTTGATGTATTCCAACACCCTAAAAAAAGTAAGAGAACAATTTGACAGTAAGTAATTTAGCAAAATATTTTTAACGAGAAATCCTCTGGAAAACGGGACAACTCTCAACTTCATATCATGAAAACAGATGACTTAGCAAGCAGTGTATGTTATAGTTTCACGAATCGTAAATCTCTTCTCTTGTGCGATTGTCAAACTTGAATCAGTTCCAAAAAGAATTTCCATCTGACCTCGGTCATACAATATTGAATAATAATCTGAATTGATTCCACAAGCAGTGGAGGAATATGAAGGAAATTTAAATTCTCCAAGTTCTTGAGGCAGTAGTGTCGAAGCTAAAAGTGTGACAAGGGGTCATAGGTTTAGAAGTGGATTAAAATCTACAGACTCAAATTACTAGCTGGTATAGAAAAGTCATAATACATACAAACATTATTTGCACCAATTTTCATAGATTGGTACTTCACTTGCTCTTCTAATGGCTGCCTTCTTGAGGGAGGTATAACCGTTCCCTGCATCAAGAAAAAAATATTACAATTGATGGTAAAACTCAAATGAATCAAATTTGAAAGAACTTCAATCGAAAAAAATATTTAGTCCAAGAGTGCAAACCCTGTTAAACAATTGACTTTATCAATCATTCAAGCATTCAGGGAAGAGGGATTTAGGTACCCTAGTTTCAGAATCTTGGGCAGAACCAAATTGATCTTGTATCTTAGCACTACAATCAATACAATCAACACACATAAAGACCATGAATGATGAATCTAGATTTTTTCCAGTAGCATTGATTTGAGATTACAATCAAAATCAATTAAAAAAAAAAAGACAATTTCCGATTCATAAACAATGAAACGAAAACCCTATTTGTTTTGCGAAATTTAGGTATTTCGGGATTGAGTAGGGAGTAACCGCTAAAGGAGAGAATACTACCTGTTCAAAGCGGCAATGGTGGTGGCTCGTGGCTGCGCCGCTGGAGGAAGACCGGCGACCTCGCTCCGTCGCTCGATCAATTTAGAGATCGCAAAGTCCGCGCAAGGCAGGCCAACGGCGTACTAAACGATATATGAAGGCATTTTTGGGTAAATTGAGTTTATATATGCGGGCCTTAGAGAGGGTCAATTGATTTTTTAGGGGGGTTAAGTGAATTTTTTCAGGGGGGTTAAACTTCAAATCTGAAAAGTTTTTAAGGGGCCAAAGTAGGATAAACGGGAAAGTCAGGGGGGTCAATTAACCCCCCTCTCCTAAGCGTGCGTCCACCCCTGATCTCTCTCACTTTCTTCACTTTCTGAATAAAATAAGTTACTGAATTAAATTGGGACGGAGGGAGTATAAATCTACGCAGCCTAATTCCCCAATAATAATTCCATAAGGTTAAGGATTCCTCAATCCTTGACCAACTAATAGCCAAACAATAACCACGCCAAAACTTTGGCCCAATCTGCATTGCAGCCCATTAAGCACCAAACTTATTCCTTGGTGTGAAATTCACAGAGAATTCATGCGCCCTCCATATGCGCACGCCAGCTTCAGTATTACTCATTCTGTTCCGGAATTACGAACTTGTTAATTTAATCCATTTAAATTTACGTCCTGAAATTCAAAGGCATTAAACTTAACAATCTCCTCCTTGACTTTGAATCTCCCCTAATAATTCAAATGCACGAGCTTTCCGACATAGCCTCCACCTTGAGCCACATCCCTCGAACCAGATTTTCCAACCTTTGCCTCAGATCTGTCTTTCGTCAAAGACACTAGATTTTGTGCACCATGTATCTTCAAGACACCCAGAATTTGCCTCACCAGACAAACAACTTTGTCCTCTGGACAATCAGATTTTCTGCATGCAATGTATCCTACGGACGCCCAGATGTGCACCTACGGGCACTCAGAATCGCCCCAACATGCGACTAACAGCCATTCAGACGTGGCTCATCCAGTCGACATTGGATCTTACCAACCATGATTGTTACAACCGGTGTGCGTTGGTCTTCTAGTTGTGGCTCGCCCAGTTCACTCCGGCCTAGAGTAAAACGATGTTCCACCTGCTCGTCAACACCCTCACCAATCTCAGAACCTTGGAGGATGAACAAGGAGCCTTTTCTTTCACCCTTCAGAATCACATCTGAACCTTTGTAGACATCCAGAACTCCACCTTCACCCTTGAAACTGTACCCTTTCTGAACGTGTCTTACCTTGTTCAATGTGAGAGATTTATCACCCAAAGTTCTCACCCTTACGGAGCCTATGCCAACCACCTCGCAGTCTGATCCATTAGCCATATAAATACGGTCTCCATCTTTCTGCTCGTATGTTGTAAACTGCTCCTTGCGCGAACACATGTGATAAGATGCTCCCGAATCTAGAACCCATGCAACTTCCTCGCACGCTTCTTCTTCGGTCACCAGGGCATAATCACAATCCTCATCCAAATTGTCACTGCTTGCCGCCGCAGCAGCCGACTCAGATTTTGCCTGCTGCTCTCTCTTCTTCTTGGGACAGTCGGTCTTCCAATGCCCCTTCTCCTTGCAATAACTACAGATATCTCCAGGTCTCGGACCCCGTTTAGAACCTCCGTTCCTTCGACCATGCCCTTTGCTGCCTTCCACAGTCAAACCTGATGACTGGATTCTGTACTAGTACCAATCGCATTTCGGCGCAGTTCTCTAGTCTTCAGACCAGACTTTACTTGCTCCAGAGTAATTGTCTCTTTGTTCAAGCATGAATCAACATATGATTCATATGACAACGGTAGAGATATCAACAGAATTAAAGCAGCATCCTCATCATCAATTTTCACCTCTATATTACGCAATTCAAGTAATAAAGCAGAAAATCGATCTAGATGATCTTTAATAGGCGTACCTTCAGACATATGGAAAGTGAATAACTTCTTCTTCATATAGAGCTTGTTGGTTAGAGACTTCGTCAAATACATCTTCTCTAACGTCAGCCACAAGCCTCCCGCTGTTTCTTGATCCGCTACTTCCGCTAAGATCTCATCATCAAGACTCATGATAATCATTGAATGAGCTTTCTCATCCAATACTACCATGTCTGCAGCCTGTTGGGTTTTTCGGTCTCTCCTAAGTTGAGAAAAGCCCACGTTTCTTTTATGTTTTTAATTAATAAAAGCCCAAAAATATTAGCCCATCTTTCCTTAGTCTATTAGGTTTTTAATAGGTTATTTAGTTTAGGTTTTGTGGCTAGTACGTGAGTTAGAGCAGCCGTGAACAGAGAAAAAAAAACACAATTCCCACAGTACAATTCCTGTCAGCGCAGCAGTTTTCAAATCGCGATTCCCGCTTCGTTCGTGGTCCGATTTGAGTGATTTTTTTGCCTGGGTTTTCATAAGAGACAGAGATTCGATCCTATCGGTGTCGATCGGATTTTCAGGTTTCAATGCAGGTGATTTTCTGGTCCGAATCTGCTGCAGTTTTTGGTACTGTTTCTGGGTTTTTTTTGGTGTTTTGGTTTATATCAAGATTGTTTTCTTGATATTGTTGGTTATGCTATCTCTCTTGTACCGAACCTATTTTTCATATTAGTGGATTGTTTCTGGACTTGGTCCCGTGGTTTTTACTTCTCAGTTTGAGAAGGTTTTCCACGTTAAAAATCTCCGGTGTTATTCTTGTTGATTGGTGATTGTTTATCATTCTATATTGCATTGTTATTGCGTTATTGGTATTTGTTGCTCCTACTAGGTTCACACAAGTGGAGAGAATTTATTCCGCATTGTTGTTCTCTCATCAAAGTGGTATCAAGAGCTTTTGGTTTTGTGATTTTATTTGACTTGTGTTGAACAATGGAGACTAATACTAGTAGAATGATTAATCTGAATGGCTCAAATTATCAGTTGTGGAAATCGAAGATGGAAGATCTTCTTTATGTGAAGGGATTTCACCAACCAGTTTTTTGTGCTGAAAAACCTGAGGATAAATCTGATGATGATTGGGCTTTATTGCATCGACAAGTTTGTGGGTATATCAGGCAGTGGGTAGATGATAATGTGTTAAATCACATTAGTATAGAGAAGCATGACTGAACTTTATGGAGTAAGCTTGAGGAGCTTTATGCCCGAAAGAATGGGAATAGAAAATTGTTTCTGATGAAACAAATGATTGGTTTGAGGTACAGAGATGGGACTGCGATGACAGATCATTCGAACTCTTTCCAGGGATATATGAACCAGCTATCAGAGATGGGTATAAAGTTTGATGAAGAGATTAAAGGTTTATGGCTTCTTGGTACCTTACCAGATTCATGGGAGACCTTTAGAACTTTTTTGACAAACTCTGCACCTGATGGTATTGTTTCGATGGACTTAGCTAAAAGCAGTGTTCTTAATGAAGAGTTGAGAAGGAAGTCGCAGGGTTCCAGTTCAAGCTCACATGCTGATGCCTTAGTTGTTGAAGACAGGGGAAAAAGCAGGCATCGGGGTCAGAACAGTAACAGAGGCCAGGGTAGATATCAGTCGAAAAACAGAAGCAAGTCAAGGGGTAAATATGCAGATAAAGAGTGTGATCACTGTGGCAAGAAAGGGCATATTAAGAGATTATGTTTTCAGCTGATAAAAGAGAATAGAAAGCTCAGAGACAGAGATGGTAAGAAAGATGATAACAGCGATGGAGATCGAGTTGCTACAGCCACTGAGGATTTTCTTCTTGTCTATGATGATGAGAGTATTAATTTCATAGGCAGTGAGGTAAGTTGGGTAATAGACAGTGGTGCTTCTATTCATGCCACCTCCCATTTAGATTTCTTTACATCCTACACACCTGGTGAATATGGGTCTGTTAAGATGGGAAATGGTAATTTGGCAAAAATTATTGGGATTGGTAATGTTTGCCTGGAAACGGAAGTTGGCATGAAGCTAGTTCTCAGGGATGTGAGGCATGTTCCAGATCTTCGTCTGAATTTATTATCTGCAGGTAGACTCGACGATGATGGTTTTTGCAATACTTTCAGTCGTGGACAATGGAAGGTTACCAGAGGTTCAATGATTGTGGAAAAAGGTACGAAGCATTCTACCTTATATTCAACGCAAGCAAAAGTATGCAAAGACAGTATTAATGTTGTAGAGTCTGAGATTGCAGTTGAGCTTTGGCATAAGCGACTTAGCCATATGAGTGAAAAGGGAATGGAAGCATTGGCTAAAAAGAAACTCCTTTCTGGGTTGAAAAATATGCAGTTGAAGAAGTGTTCTCATTGCATGGCAGGTAAGCAAAATAGAGTTTCTTTTAAGAGTCGCCCTCCTTCTAGAAAGCAAAATTTACTTGATCTTGTGTACTCTGATGTGTGTGGTTCGATGAAAACTAGAACACTTGGTGATTCTCTTTATTTTGTGACTTTCATTGATAATCACTCTAGGAAGTTATGGGTTTATACCTTGAGTACCAAAGATCAAGTGTTAGATGTGTTCAAAGAATTTCATGCTTCTGTTGAGAGAGAAACTGGGAGAAAACTGAAATGTATCCGGACAGATAATGGGGGTGAGTATACAGGTCCGTTTCATAGATACTGCAAGGAGCAGGGTATTCGGCATCAAAAGACACCTCCGAAGACACCGTAGTTGAATGGTATTGCAGAAAGAATGAACAGGACACTTGTGGAAAGGGTCACGTGTTTACTTTCTCATGCAGGGCTTCCAAGAACTTTTTGGGGTGAGGCTTTGAGTAAAATTGTTCATGTACTAAATAAGTCACCTTGTGTTCCGCTGAATTTTGAAGTACCAGAAAAGGTTTGGATAGGTAAAGATGTATCTTATGATCATTTGCGTGTTTTTGGGTGTAAGACATTTGTGCATATACCTAAGGATGAACGGTCCAAGCTTGATACGAAGACACGTCAGTGCATTTTTATGGTTTATGGTTTTGATGATTTTGGCTACAAGCTTTATGATCCGATTGAGAAGAATATTATAAGAAGCAGGGATGTAGTTTTTATGGAAGATCAGACTATAGCTGACATTGATAAAGCAGAGAAGACAGTGTCATATGACAGCGGTGATTTAATTGATTTGGATCCAGTTCCTTTGGGAGCAGCACCAGAGCGGGTTGAGAATGATTTTCATGATCATATACAGGATACAGATGAGGCTGAGACTCCCATGCAGATAGATGAGCAGCAGCAGCAGACTGATGATGAGCATCAGCAGCATCAGCAGCAGCAGATTGATGTCCCACCTGCAGTTGTTCCTCTTAGAAGGTCAAATAGAGATCGGCAACCTTCGAGCAGGTATCCCATTACAGATTATGTGTTGTTAACTTATGGGGGAGAACCTGAGTGTTACCGAGAGGCTATTGATCATGTGGACAAGGATAAGTGGGAAAATGCCATGCAAGAAGAGATGAAATCTTTGCATGATAATCACACTTTTGAGCTAGTGAAGTTACCTAAGGGTAAGAGAGCACTAAAGAACAAATGGGTATACAGGTTGAAAACTGAAGAAAATAGTTCGCATCCAAGGTAGAAGGCAAGATTGGTTGTGAAGGGTTTCAGTCAGAAAGAAGGGGTAGATTTTGGGGAAATCTTTTCACCTGTTGTGAAGATGTCATCTATTCGAGTTGTTCTTGGTTTAGCTGCTAGTATGGACTTAGATATTCAACAGTTAGATGTAAGACCGCTTTTCTACATGGAGATTTAGAGGAAGAAATTTTCATGGAGCAGCCAGAGGGTTTTGTAGTAAAGGGAAAAGAAAACCTAGTCTGCAAGTTGAAAAAAGCTTATATAGGTTGAAACAGGCTCCAAGACAGTGGTACAAGAAGTTCGAGTCATTCATGGAGGCGCACAAATATACCAGGACAGCTTCTGATCATTGTGTTTTTGTCAAGAAATTTCCTGATAATGATTTTATTATCTTGCTTTTATATGTTGATGATATGTTGCTTGTTGGTCAGGATATCAGGAAAATTGACAAGTTGAAGAAAGAGCTTAGCAAGTCTTTTTAGGATTTGGGTCCAGCAAAACAAAATCTTGGTATGAGAATTAGCCGAGACAGAAAGGAAAAGAAGTTGTGGTTATCACAGGAGCGGTATATCGAGAAAGTGCTTGAAAGGTTCAACATGGATAAAGCCAAGCCGGTTGGTACTCCACTTGCCAGTCAGTTCATGTTAAATTCAGAACAGTATCCCTCCAGTGTAGAACAGAAACGGGTAATGGAACGAGTTCCGTATGCTTCAGCAGTTGGTAGCTTGATGTATGCAATGGTGTGTACAAGGCCAGATTTAGCTCATGCAGTTGGTGTTGGTATCTCTCCAATCCAGGTAGAGAACATTGGGCTGCAGTTAAGTGGATTCTCAAGTATCTTAGAGGCACTTCCAGATTGTGTATTTGTTACGGAGAAGGCAAGCCAGTTTTAGAAGCTTTCACAGATTCTGATATGGCTCGTGATTATGATTCGAGGAAGTCTATATCGAGGTACTTAGTCACATTTGCAGGGGGAGCAGTGTCATGGCAATCAAAGTTGCAGGAATGTGTTTCACTATCTACCACAGAGGCAGAATTAATCGCATCAACGGAAGCTTCAAAAGAGATGTTGTGGATGCAGCGGATTACTCAAGAAATTGGGTGTTTGCAAGAGAGGTATGTAGTTTTCTGTGATAGTCAGAGTGCTATACATCTTGCTAAGAACTCAAGTTTTCATTCCAAGTCGAAACATATTGATGTTCGTTATCATTGGATTCGAGATGCTCTAGAATCCAAGTTGCTATACATTGAGAAGGTTCACACTGATTGGAATGGTTCGGAAATGATGACAAAGAGTTTGCCAAAGAAGAAACATGATACTTGCTGCGAGATCGCAGGTATGATGGAGTTCTCAACATAGTCGCGAGGGGGAGTTTGTTGGGTTTTTCGGTCTCTCCTAAGTTGAGAAAAGCCCACGTTTCTTTTATGTTTTTAATTAATAAAAGCCCATCTATATTAGCCCATCTTTCCTTAGTCTATTAGGTTTTTAATAGGTTATTTAGTTTAGGTTTTGTGTCTAGTACGTGAGTTAGAGCAGCCGTGAACAGAGAAAAAAAAAACACAATTCCCGCAGTACAATTCCTGTCAGCACAGCAGTTTTAAAATCGCGATTCCCGCTTCGTTCGTGGTCCGATTTGAGTGATTTTTTCGCCTGGGTTTTTATAAGAGACGGAGCTTAGATCCTATCGGTGTCGATTGGATTTTCCAAGTCTCAATACAGGTGATTTTCTGGTCCGAATCTGCTGCAGTTTTTGGTACTGTTTCTGGGTTTTTTTTGGTGTTTTGGTTTATATCAAGATTGTTTTCTTGATATTGTTGGTTGTGCTATCTCTCTTGTACCGAACCTATTTTTCGTATTAGTGGATTGTTTCTGGACGTGGTCCCGTGGTTTTTACTTCTCGGTTTGGAAAGGTTTTCCACGTTAAAAATCTCCGGTGTTATTCTTGTTGATTGGTGATTGTTTATCATTCTATATTGCATTGTTATTGCGTTATTGGTATTTGTTGCTCCTACTAGGTTCACACAAGTGGAGAGAATTTATTCCGCATTGTTGTTCTCTCATCACAGCCTTCTTCGAATCCTCTGGTGTGAGAACGACCTCTGCCTTACCTTTTGGATCCTTGTGATCCCTGATTGCAGTAGCCACTGGAGCCCACAAACTTTGTCTTTGCAACATGGCTCTCATCTTGATCTGCCATAAACTGAAACTGTTCTTCCCATCAAACTTGTCGATTTTCTGGTCCATCCCGGAATCCATCTCTTCTACCGCAGCGGAATGCCCTGATCTTTCTTGACTAACCAGGCTCTGGTGCCACTTGTTAGTAAATCAGACCCAAGAGATAGAAAATAATAATTAACACAAGAAGTAACAAGACAGAATTTACGTGGTTCACCAATCTCTATTGGCTACCTCCACGGGCAAAGGGAAACAAATATTATTATGGCGGAGAAACAATTACAAGAATATGATCACACTAATCTATGTTTGCTTGAACTTTGATCACAAAGTTCCTAGCTATGCAAAACCCTAGATCTAAAATTATTGATCTCTCCCACTTTCTGAATAAAATAAGGTACTGAATTAAATTGGGACGGAGGGAGTATAAATCTACGCCGCCTAATTCCCCAATAATAATTCCATAAGGTTAAGGATTCCTCAATCCTTGACCAACTAATAGCCAAACAATAACCACGCCAAAACTTTGGCCCAATCTGCATTGCGGCCCATTAAGCACCAAACTTATTCCTTGGTGTGAAATTCACAGAGAATTCATGCGCCCTCCATATGCGCACGCCAGCTTCAGTATTACTCATTCTGTCCTGGAATTACGAACTTGTTAATTTAATCCATTTAAATTTACGTCCTGAAATTCAAAGGAATTAAATTTAACAACTTTACATGTAATAGTTCATGAATCTTTAGCTATTGTTATTAGGAATATTTATATTGAGTGTTGGAATTACACTGACTTTACATGTGTTAGCTCCTTTCATAGAAAAAACACTAATGTTAACCTTGTGTACAAATGTCAATGGAGATGCAGAATTCAATCAGAAAATTACATTTGGAGCATCAACAAAAAGTTAATCCAATTGGCAGAAAACGTAAATTTAATTATTTAATATCTGCACTTTATAAGTTGAGAACACTGACTGTTTGATAGTAAAGTTAATACTGTATTAAGTTTGTTTTGCTAGTGCCGGGCAATTTTGGTAGAGGGATAGTTTGAGTATAAATCCTTGAAAATGATTAGCAATAAACGAAAAAGGTTGATTGATTATAGGTAGGGAAAAAAATCAGAAAGTTTAAGGACTTCATACAAACTTTATCAGTATTCCATGTTGTTTCAGTCAAGCTATATTGATATCTTATCTAATACGGGGTATAGTGCAATTTATTTATTTTTAAATAAAACATTTCTAAAATGGTAATTACCTTATGATATGAATCTAATAATGTTACAGAGAGCAATATTTTTAGTTAGGCTAACAATTTACCCATATGTTCTGGACCAGTTATTGCTGGTAAGATAAATAGCTAACATAATGTCACACATGAAAACCTAACTCACAATTTTTATTAACTGAATGAAGAAATTAACTGACAAAAAAATAAATTGTTCAAAACACATTCAAAAACATGCAAGCACCAACCAACAAAATAAACAAATTGTTCAACACCAACACAACACCATATTATCAAAAACTTTCAAATTGAACATAGGTAAACACAACCTCCTCTAAGTGCTTTGAATGAACATTGCTTCTACACGTTAAGCATTCTTTGCCGGGGCAAATTGCAGATTGGTGACCTGAGCTTGTTTCATGTCTGCAATCCCCAACCCGAGATTTTAATTGTTGCAATTAGGCACCTAAGTTTGTCAATTTGTTGCAATGTGGTGAATAAACTAACTTTTCGTTAATTTTTTTAACGAACCTAAGCACATGTGCCTCGCACATGACTTTTGAGAAGGACAATCTTGTCAATTCGTGATGGCTGAGCAAGGACAATCTTGTTTTTCCAAAATTTAAAATTTCATTTTTTATTATTTTTTAAATATTGATTTTTTAATTTTGTTTTAAATTTGAAAATTTAATAACATCTTTTAGGTTGAATATCTAATTTTTAGAAATATATTTCATTGAAAAAGATTAAAACAATTTGTTTTCTCAATTTTAAATATATTTCCTCAACTTAATGTTTAAGGTTAATATGGTGTGTATACATAAAAATGTTGTACTCATTTAATTCATGTACAAATAAGTGTATGAGATGGGTAATTTTTTTGATTCTTCTCTTTATTTTCAAAAACTTTCAAGTTGACTGCCTCAGTAAACACGTGCCTTGCTCAGCCATCACGAATTGACAAGATTGTCCTTCTCAAAAGTCATGTGCGAGGCACATGTGCTTAGGTTCGTTAAAAAATTAACGAAAAGTTAGTTTATTCACCACATTGCAACAAATTGACAAACTTAGGTGCCTAATTGCAACAATTAAAATCTCGGGTTGGGGATTGCAAACATGAAACAAACTCAGGTCACCAATCTGCAATTTGCCCTTCTTTGCCGCTTCATTCTCTTACTGCCCTCAACATTTGGATCATCTTTCTGAAAACCGTACTTCTCCACAGCCACATCAGAATTAATATGCACAAAACAACATTGGAAAATGTATGGTAGTTTAGTTAGAGTGTCCAATTCTAAACATCACCATACTTCTATGGGGTAATGATAATTTAGGGTCCAAAGTTTAGGGGGGTGCCAATAGGGGTCTGATGTATCAATTTTGTCAATTTAGGGTCCAAAGTTGACAACGTTAGTCAATTAAGGGTTTTTAGACTAAATTGTAAAGAAAATCCAGTTAAGTAACAGAAGCACTTAACTGAAGTTTGTTTTGGATGTTCGTCTGGGCTTTGTGTCATTTCACACATCCCTTATACAGTAGAACCTAAATTGTCATTTACTCTTATTATTATTTTTTCGAATAATTTTAATTAATTTTAAAATTACTAATAAATCAGAAAAAAACAAATAAAAATTAAAGTGGTTTTTTTTTTGGAAACACAAAAAATGAAGTTATAAACAAGGAAAATTATTAATAAATTTAAAAATAATTTTATGAAAAAATAAAATAATTAGAATACTAATATTAATAATGAAAAATACAAACCATCATCACAAAAAAATAAAAAAATTGTCCGATCCTCACTTTCTTCTTTTTAAAAAAAATAAATGTTTTTTTAATATAATTTTTTACACTTTTTTCTTTTTAAAAATTATACATTTTATTTTATAGTGATTCTAAATGAAAAAATAATATTTTATTTCTTGAAAAAGTATTTTAATAATGTTTTAATTATTAGTTAATTTAATATAAGAAAATAAAATTTAATATTTCAAAAAAAATATTATTAATTTTCTTTGTCTGAAATGACGATATAATCATCCAAATATTCAAAACAAACTCCAGTTAAGTCCACGTGCAAAACACGTTTGACTTAAGTGGATTCTGTTAACAGAATCCTTAAAAAAACCCTAACCTGCACAACTTTTGCAACTTTGGACCCTAAATTGACAAAATTGATACATCAGACCCGTATTGGCACACCCCCTAAACTTTGGACCCTAAATTGTCATTTCCCCTACTTCTATACATACACTATAAAAGAAAAACAAAGAGTTCGTACTAAGTCCTCGCTAGGGTATATTTCTATGGGATAGTGTATTAGGGTTTCTGGGTTTAGGCTAGCATTACATGAACCGCTGAAGGGGTGATGTAGAGGAGGAGGAGAATAGGAACTAGAGGGGGTTTTGGGAGAGACAAAGATTACGGGACTATCTTTAGAGAAAGTATGAAGTTTAGTGTTAAGATGGATCAAATGAATGCCTTGAAAGTATTTAGAGGCATAAGGAGCAAAGGTCATGTGCCTTGCACATGCGCTCCAAGTTGTGATAACCATTCCGCAATCTCCCTTGTAAACCCAACTAGGGCATGTGGTGATCTTCACTATTTTAGCCTCTAATCCACTGCTCCTCGGCGATTCCCGATTGTTTGAAGAAGACTTTCCCCGACCTTGTCTAATCGTGGGATGCACTTAGAGCATAACAACCCGCACATTGTGAGAGAGAGATATATCCGTGAGAAGAAATGAATCCGTGGGAAAGAATGAGATATTTCCGCGACACAAAAGTGCACTGCGGAAAAGAGATGAACCTGGTAGACAGAAGTGCATTTGCAGAACAAAGATGAATCCGCGGGAAAGAGAGGTTTATCCGCAAGATATAAAGCTACTGTGGAAAAGGGATGAAACTAGGGAACAAAAAAGCATCTGTGGAAAAAGGATGAATCCGTAGGAGAGATGGATTTATCCACCGGATCAAGTTATTGCGGAAGAGAGGCAGACGTGTAACCGTGTAAGACACTTGTGTGCTACACTTGCGAGATATATGTATCACACACTAACAAATAGTTGTTATATACATTTAGGGGAGTGTTAATTGGAATAATACGGGCCTTAGTGGCTTCATGTAGTTTCCTTGTCTGACATTGGATTTGTACTTTTTCTGTCAGTGAAACGAGCGAACAACAAAGTAGGGTAACGTACTATAGCGTTTGTTACAATTAATGCAGCATACTACCATTTGACATCTTAATGAAATGTACTTTACCCATTTGTTACATATAATGGAACGCACCCTAACGACGTTAAAAAAATATAAATCTAATGTCAACAAAATAAGAAAAAGACTAACACCCATTAAATACAATGAACATTTGTTAGCCCATTTAACGGATTTGGCAGTCTTCTTCCTTGTATCTCCCTAATCTCTGTCCGCACCAATCACCACTAGTCTTCCACACACCACCACAAATCACCACCCCTCTCACAATCGAAAATCAAACAAGACCCAACCCACATTTTCTAGAGCAAGAAGTATCTGCCATTGTTGTCGGTTGAGAAATTCTCAAACCCAGACAAAAACGCATTGTCTCATCGATCGAACTCAACAAACCCATTGAGAAATTCAAAACCCAGATAACACCTCAAAAAAATTTATTCAATTTTAGGCTAAAAAATCCAGATTCTAGGGTTCGACTCGGTTAAATATTGTTGGATTGGAAAAGTATAGATCCAAGGGTTCGATTTAAGTTTGATTTTGGGGTTCGATTTTGATTTTGGTTTGCGGGTATGATTTTCATATTTGTATCTTGGGTTTGATTTTCAATTTTCAAATTTGATTTTGGGTTTTTCGGGTTTGAATTTATGGGTTTACGTACAATGCATTCATCCTTCATGGAATTCATTTGAACTTGGAAAAACTGCAAGGGTTGAAAATGAAACCACGTTGACAATGAAGGGCCCGTTGTTTTTTTAATGATTGTTAGTTTATTTAACGAGATGGTTCATTTCGTTAATGAAATTTAACGACATCCAATTGGTTTACCTTTTTTGTAACCCAACATAAAAGTACGTTTACTTGTGTTGTTAAAGAAAAGTAGGTTACCTTTTGTGTAACCAAGAGTGTAGTACGTTGCATTGGTTTGTAATTATCTCTCAGTGAATCATGTGATAATTATGTGTGTTGCTAATTTATCCTGTAGGATTAGTGTTATAGGCATATCTAAGATTTTATTGTAGATTTTTCTTGTGTTTTAGGAGGTATTTGTGGATCCTGAACGAGACGACGATGTTGCTGATGATGGAAGTGCGACCTGGTTTCTTCAAGACCTTGCTTCTGAACATGATTCTGAAGTAAGTGTGGTAATGCCTTCTTTACCGTTCTCCTATTGGCAAGTACTCCGTATGTAAAACCTTTCATCTTTCAAACTTATCCAGGTGATCGATCAATCTGCAGTATTTGAGGCTGAGGGGTGAGCAATATATTTATGTCCCTAGTATGGTATTATTCAATTGAAAATCAAATCATCTTTTCATTATTCCTTTTGAGTTCTTTATAAATTCTAGTACTTCTCTCTCTCTCTCTCTCTCTCTCTCTCTCTCTCTCTCCCTCCCTCTTGATAAAAAAAAATCGTTACTCCTTCCATTTCTATATAGAAGTCGTTCTTTTTTCTTTTGAAATCATATACAAAAGACGTTGTAGACTTGCATATTTTTTAATTGAGAGGGTCTCCTGTGCAGCCGCCGCATGGTGAGACGGCGCACGGAGCCTTCCTCTTTTCTTTTCCTTTTTTTTTTTGGGCCAATTGCAATTTGGTTACCTGAGTTTTACAAAATTTTGCAATTGGTTATCAGGTTTGTCAAAGTTGCGATTGGGTTCCTGTGTTTGCTGAACCGGAGCAATCAGGTGTAAATCCCGTTACCTAGTTAAGAAACTAACGAAATAGAGCCCATGTGGGAAACACGTGATATCTTAATGGTCATATACGTCATTTCGCCAACATATAAAGTAACGCAAAAAAGAAAGAAAAAAAAACAGGTTAGCCTCCGTCTTCACCCTGCTCACTCTGAAACAAAGGGAGTAACATAGATCAGAAGATCAGTTTCAGCCTACCCCTTCATCTACTACCTCAGTGTGGAGCTCTATTTTGGGGTTTTCAAACCCAAACAAAATTGGAGATGGTGGAAAACAGTTTCAGTCTCATTCTCTTCGATTTCTTAAACACTCCCAATCTCTCTTTACAATTTCGAGCCTTAAACCAAATCCTCCACCCCTCAATCTCTTGATTCAGTTGGAAATTGATTTGGGGTTATCAGACCTAGAGAAATTTCAACCCAAGATTCTGTTCACCTAGGCAATTCTAGTCACCACTATGCTGCGAAATCCTAAGGTACAATCTCAATTCAGTCAACAATAGTGGAATTAAGCACTTGAATTTTCTGTTGAGATTTGGTCCCGGTGGTGGTGATTGTGAATTATTGTTGGGAAATTCTAGTTGGGTTTGATATTTTGTTGAGTACTGATACTGGATTGAGCTCATGTAGTGTTGGAAATTTTGAGATTGTGTGTGGTGATCATTGTTTAGTGTTGAATTTTTGATTAATGTGTGGCTCACCCATGGCCCCAAAGAAAGCATCTACCATTGCTCCTAAGAAAAATCCTCTTGCTAAGAAAGCCAGGAAGAACCCAAGTACTAATGGAGAGGTTGAACAACCAAAGTATGATAACTCAAATCGACGGCCATTTCTTCGTGGATCCGGGTGGCTTCACGGTCGGATTTGCTGGGGATGTGAGGTGAGAAATGGAAGGATTGGCCCCAACCCCATTCGTAGATGTCCGTGAGAGATGGAGCCGCCGGAGAGTTCGACAGCGCGTTTGCCCTTTCGTTCGGCGGGGCCGAGGACGCAGACGAACCAGTAAAGGCCGCCGGCGATTAGGTAGGTGGTGCAGACTAGGAGAGTGAGAGAATCCATATTTTGCTATTGTTAATATTGGTTGATAAAAGACATTTTTGACCTTAGTAAAATGTCACGTGTTTGGCACATGTGACGATTTTGTTAGAATTTTAACAAGTTAACGGATTTTACACCTGATTGCTCCGGTTCAGCAAACTCAGGAACCCAATCGCAACTTTGACAAATTTAGTAACCGATTGCAGAATTTGGTAAAACTCAGGTAACCAAATTGCAATTAACCCTTAAAAATAACATAAAGATTGACAACTAAACCAATGTCACACTTTTTATAAAGGAATGTAACACTTTGTTTTTCAAATGTAACACTTTTTTTTTTTCAAAATTAACATAGGATTAACAAACTAAACTAATGTTATATTTTATAAAAAATGAATGTAACATTTTTTATCTCAATTGTAACAGTTTATATTCTTAAATGTAACATTATATCTTAAATGTAACAATTTTTTTATTGAGAAAGTAACAATTGAAATGCAACTCGATTATATATATGAATTTCTACTCTTTTTTTAAAGAAGAAAAGTAACATTTACTAAATAAAAATGTTACATTCATCTATATAAAAAATTATAATTATATATTCACTTTGTTACACTTCAAATATTACTTCAACGCCTTAATGTCCGCATCGATTAGTAAATTTTCACTACATACTGATCAAGATTAAATATTTTCACTAAATAAAAGATTTAAAAAGTATCATACAAAAATCAATATACATGCAAAGTTGACTACTTGGACCAAATTAAAGATAATGACATATTTGTCCTTGTTTAGTGGAGATTACACTTTTGCCATTAATAGTGACATTTTTGGGAGGGAAAGTGACTTTCTTGTTATAGATATAGTATAGATGTGTAGTTTTTCACTATAAATTGATTAAAATTTTATTTTTTCACTAATTTAAAAATGTATAAATTATCATATAAATAAATATACATGCAAAATTGACTATTTCTAATTAAAAGCAATAAAAGTATTACATATAGAATTTAATATATTTATGTCCCTAGTATGGTATTATTCAATTAAAAATCACATCATCTTTTCATTATTCCTTTTGAGTTCTTTATAAATTATAGTACTTCTTATCTCTCTCTCTCTCTCTCTCTCTCTCCCTCCCTCCCTCCCTCCCTCCCACTCGATCAAAAAAAAAAAAAAAAAACGTTACTCCTGTTGTAAATATAAGACTTATTTGGGTCTTCCTATTGAAGTATAAAATGTATAGGGGAGGAGTTTGTAAATATGATCCATGACTCATGCCATTTTGTGTACACGTGTTGCTGTACCATCATTTACACCTTTGGTATATAAATGAGAAAGTCTCCCTCTCCTCCCAGTCGGTTGAACTGGGTTTTCTCTCTAAGCCTTCTCTCTAAAATTTCTTCTTTATTCTTGTATATACTGCTTGGGCGTTTGGGTGTGTGTGCGAGCTTAAGGCCATTGATTTTCAACACGTTATCAGCATGAAGCTTTTGTTCGTAAAGCTTGAATCACCGATTCATCCGACTGATCCTTTAAGGTCCGTTTCATCCCTCTTAAAGAACGACTTTGCAAAGGTATGAAACTATCTCGTTTAACCGTCGGTTATAATAATCGGTTTTGCAATTGAACATCAAACCTCGTTGTCCTGTTAATAGTCTAAGCATGTTAGAAAGGCTTTTGGATATTTATCTATAACTATTACTAAAATAAAAACCAATTGACATCATCATTGCCATGTGTCAGCTCCATATTAAAAAATTTCCCTCCTAAATGGTTTGATGACATCACTAATTCATTACTCTCAAATTTAATTCGTAGTTTAATTAATATTTAACAATTATTACTATTTATTATGATCAATTTGGTAAATGAAGAGACACCTAGCATTAGCATTTGCTCATTTTACGAGGTGCTGAATACCGCTACTACTCTTTGCGATCATCCTTTTTCTTTTTTTTTGGCACAGCATGTCGTGCCCCAGACCCGTGGTCCTACTTGGCCCCACGCTCAGGACACGAGTGGAAGACGTTATAAAACACTTTTGAAAATTTTTCGAAATGTACTTTCATAAAGTTTAACAAATTCACACTTGAAGTTCAATGACTTCATTTAACTTTCAAACAAACTCTTTCACAAACGAAAGTACTTAGCCTGAAGGCTTACAAACTTTTATACAAATGTACATTCACCAACATTATCCAAAATAATGGTGTTACAAAACGATGAAGTCACGGAAACTCTACCCAAAAGGTTTTACATTTACATAATGTAACCTTAACAAAACAAGTCCTAACTCTTACCACTCCAACGTCCTCCCGTGCCAAAGTGACCTATCCCCTGGACTCGCCTTTATCTAAAACAGTAAACAAATAAAGGGTGAGAATGAATCTCAGTAAGCTACTAAAATGCAACTACGTTTCATGCTATAATGATAAGTATAACAAACAATATCATAAGCATCACATAGCACATAGCATGAGAGGCAAATCCAACTCATAATACCACACATACAACGATGTAACACTCACAAGGATACTTAGTCAAGGTTTACTGAAAGAACATTAGCCAAGGTTTACCGAAAGAACATAACCGTTTGGGAATACCATTTAAGAAAACCATCTGAGCAGCATAAATAGCTGAAGCCGGGATCCCAAAAACCAAACCATAACTATAAGAACCAAAGTAACAACGGGAAAATATGACACAAAGTCATAACCCAAATGCTCACTCGAGGGAGCTAACTCATCCCATCCAAGGCCAATCTGGACTGGGGAAAATAGGTCAAGTGGAAAAGCCTTATAGTGAACTTGGCTGTGTGCCACTATAATCCTTCCACTTCCACTCGATTAGAAAAAGGTCTAGTGGAAAAGCCTTATAGTGAACTTGATTGTGTGCCACTATAATCCTTTCCACCTCCACTTGATAACACAAAACCAGCTGGTGTCACGACCCTAAAACCCGCCTCTATTTTCGTAGTAATAAATATTTAATTATTTATTTATTTCTTATTTATTTATTTAAATAATTATGTGTGCATTTTGTGTTTCTTAATAATTTATGCCTAGCATTTTATTTGGGCCATTTGTGCTAGTGTAGAAGTGTTGAGTCTTAAATGTTAGTGGGGAATATAAGATGATTGAGTTAGTGTGTAAGGGAGGGGGTCTATGTGTAAATTCCTAAATCATCCTACTTACTCCCTCCATCACCCCTCTCCTCCCTCACTCCCTCATTTTCTCCCAGCAACTCTCCCTCTCTCTCTCCATTTTTTGGTAAGTTTTCTCCCTTTTCTTCTCTCTACATTCTACCTATCTTCCCCTCATTATCTCTCATTTCTTATAACTTGAAACTTGTTTAGATCGTCGATAGGATCGCGTAGAACCAAAAATAGTCGAGTTCCGTCATCTTTGATAAATTCGAGGTAAGTTACTTCCCCCCCCCCATTTTTATGCTAAAAAGTTCATATCATGCTTATATAATGCTTGGGTTGTTATATTTGATGTTTGATTGAGTTTGGAATTTGTTTGGAATTTATTTGAGTTTTTAATTAAAAATGGTGATTGATATGAATGTTGGGTTTGATTCTTGGTTTGGGGTCATTTATGGTGTTGTTAGGGTCCCCTTTTTGTTAGATGTTGTTTGGGTACTTTGGGGATCAAGTTGGGAGTGTTGATTGTGAGAAATTTGTTTTTGGGTTCGAAAATGGTGGAAACCCAGCTCTATTTCCCGGCATGAAGACAGACCAGGCGCCCGCCCGCCTGGAGCCAGGCGCCCGCCTACCCTCCCCTTTTCCTGTTGCCAACCTTCTGCCTTGGCGAGCGCCCGCCCGCCCCCTTTTTCTGGAAATCACATTTGTGTTTGTTTAAAACTAGGTTGTATTTTTAGTTTGGGTTTTAGAGACGCATGAATTGAGTTTTCTTGTCTTTAAATGTTAGGATAGAAGTATATATAGATACTCCTAAGATTTAGAATGAAAGGAGTGAAATTCGGAGCTAAAACAGGGATTTTTCATAATGTCCGGCCGAACACTTTATAAAAATTGTCCGTTTTACGTTCAATCTTCCGGAGGCCATAACTTCTTCGTCCGGACTCCGTTTTAGACATGTAAACTATCGTTGAAAAGCTCTTTTAAAGTAATACGTAATGGTTCTATTGGCCGCATGGTTCCAGATCAGAATGGTTGTATCATTGTTGAGGTTTAAGATCAAGGTGTAGTCTCGGTCTAGGTTCCGTAGTACTATTCTAGTTGACTTAGTTGGGCACCGTGGAACACTTTAGTAATTAAAATTAGTTCCTTTATGAACAATGATGTTATGTAATTTGATCAAGTATTGTTTGGGAATGTTTGGGCATCTTATGATGTGTTCGTGATTGTTCCAATCGAATCTATTTTCGAGTAAGACTTGGTCTAGGTTTTAGGCGATGTCCTATAGTACCTAGAGGGTTGTTATTGAACACCAAAGTGTAGGGTTTAGTCCGGTCGTGATTATGTTCTAATAAGGGTAACCTTTTGGATTCGTTTGGGGTGTTTAGGATTGGTTCGTTATGGACGGAGGTAAAGCGTGAACTGGCAATTGGGTACATACAGTTTGATTGACCTTAAGGTGTATTCATTCTGACTTCCTACTTTGGAATTCCAGGTGTGATGAGATGGTTGAGTTCATAGTCCTAGTATATCTTTATGAGTAAATGTTTAGGGTCATTTTGGTAATAGTCATTGTGCTATTTGTGAGCGACCGTTTGGGTTGTGCTCTTTATGATTAACTTGTGGGTATCATATTTAGGATGTATTTGGTACGTGCCTTATCTTGGAATCATTATGTTTTAATGGTCAATGTTGTTGGACTCTTTTATGAGAAACTCCTTGTGTTTATTGTTGTGGAACTCTTCTTGAGTAATCGTTTGCATCTTTTATGGTGATTAATTGGTATTGTTCCCTACTTTGGAATCCTTAGTTGTTTACCGTGCTAGTATTTTATTACTTAGCATTTATTTGAAAGTCCAGCTGGTATTTGTGGTTGTGTCGGGCGATGTGAGATATTGTGATGGCACCGGCCAAGTCCATTATGGTGTCGACCATTGTTTTACCCTTATTTTCCTCTTCCAGATCTGCCTTGGTTGAGACGTTTTGGAGCATGACTTTGTGGCATGGCTCCCGCCCTTTGTGGCACGTTACTTTGTTATTGGTTCCGGTACCGGGGGTATTCTCTTCAGCTTTTATGCTACTATGAAGATTGCTTGATGGGTTGATTGATTGATTGGTCGGTTCTGACCGAGGTTCTCTTCAGTTGTTTAACTGCTATTGTTGATTGGTTGATCGGTTGAAGTTGCGCATCGATTGTTCTATCAGTTTGGTGAAACCTTGGCTCAGTATCCTTTGTTAGGTGTTTATTTCAGTCTTATGTGCTGCATGATGAGTTAGTCGTTATTTCCAACTGGTATGGGACAGTTGGCGATAGGGAGCTTTCTCATTTGTTGATATGTGATTTACTTGTTCAGTTATATCGTTATTTGCATGATATTATGCCATGTAGATGCATTTAGTAACTTACTGAGATTTTATCTCACCCCGTTTCTTGTTTCAAATTGTTTTTCCTTAACCCCCCCCCCAGGAGAGCAAGTGGTATTGGTTGAGGTCCGTTGTATCGGGAGTCTTCTGAGCAGGTTGATCGCCTTTGGGGTAGTTGCTCTTCAGAGCCTCTTTGTATATGGTTGTAAGGTCGTGGTCGTCCAGGGTTATGTATATACTGTTGTCCTTTGGGAATTTATATTATTAACAGTTGTTCTTGCTTCCGCGTTTGTTTCTAGTCTCCGAGTTATAATCTCGTTGAGGTATTGTTTGTTGATATTGGTTTATAGTTGAATTCACGCGCCCGGTTTGGTATTGCATTTTGGAGATGTACCTTATGTAAATTTTATGTTTATGGATTTATTTTTTTTTGAATTTCCGGGGCGTGACAGCTGGACTTTCAAACAAAGCACTGTAATAAATACTTGCTTAAACAACAACCGGAGGCAATGATTCCAAAGTAGGGAATCAAGCCAAACACATCACAAAGATGAACCAATCCAAACCACATCAAAAGATGTTCAACAATATCCCATGTAACACTTATTCACATTCCATAACACAGTTGTTCACAAAGAAACCAATTTCAAACACTAGGGTGTTCCACAACAACCCTCTAGGTACTCTAGGATATCACCTAAGATCTAGACCAAGATTGAACTTTAAATCACTTGGATTGGAACACTTAACTTTTCCAGCAACCCTGGGCGGTCGCCCACACCAGCCTGTGCGGCCGCCCAAAATGCCCTGTCTCAAGACAAAATCCTTCCAGATAAGGGTGCGGCCGCACGCCCTATTTGGGCGGCCGCCCAACACACACGCCAGGCCCAAAACTTAATAATTTTACTCCCTTCGTTCCACCGTCCCAAAAGTACAACACTTACACACTTAACTTTTATAGCCTTACTAAAGCTACCAAAAATCAGTCCCAAACAACTCTAACACTACTTTGAACCCAACCAAACCACCATACCAAATACTCCCTTTGTCCCAAAATTACAAGTATCACAAATATTATCCAAATCACAAAAATAACAAGTACAAGTATCAAGTTAACATATATGACCATTTTAACATTTAAAGGGGAATTAGTGACTTACCTATTTCCGGAAAAAGTATCGCAGAAATATGTTTTGTTCGGGTAGAAATGACCTACTCAACGCCCTGATCATTTTTATATAATTAGATTTTAAAACAGATAAGTAAATAAAAAGAATTAAATCGAAATAGGTTGAACTTACCTTTTTCTCCTAACCTAGGAAGAACGAGGAAAAGTTTGCTGAGAAATGAACACAGAGAAAGAGGGAGAAGAAAATGAGCATGTTATGAGAGATTTTTACCCAATTTTTATACTTTAGTCACTGGACTTAGCATTTTTAACACTTTAACCCCTAAACTTATATTTCAACAAGAACCCTAAAGTTTCAACTTAATCATTTAACTCCTTTAACCATTATTACTACTAACTAAGTAAATAGCACATTTAATCAAGTAAGATGTGCAAGTCATAAAATATGATGCAACACATAAAATGCACACGTAAGTCAACTAAAAATTCTCAAAAATATTATATAAATAGGGTTGGGTTTTGGGGTCGTTACAATCATTCCCCCCTAAAAAAAAAATTGTCCCGAATTTTAGGGTTTACTTACCTCGACCCTCAAACAACCAAGGATATTTCTTTTCCATTCCAATTTCGAAACTTCCAAGTAGATTCTTTCACATTATGATTTCTCTATACAACTCAAGCAAAATGAATACTCTCATTTCTCAATTCTCGAATTCTAGAATCAATCACTTGAACTGAATGCTTCTCCTAAGACCTACTCGATTCAATATCCTCTAAAAATTTAGACATACATGAGAAGAATCATAAACAGATTTGCGTAGCATCGACACATGGAACACATTATAAACCTTGTCAAGAGAAGGAAGTAACACAAGATGATAAGCCCAATCTCCAACTCTTCCCAAAATCTCAAAAGAACTGATATATTAAGCAAACTCCACGAGAAGTAAAGGTATATCCCACGAATTCTAAGAATCAACTGAACAAGTTCTCAACATATCCTCGAGAATCTGAATGGTTCTTTCTGACTGGCCATCTGTCTAAGGATGAAAACCCGTACTAAATCCCAAAGGCTTGTCATAAATCAACTGATCACTGATATTTTACTTCCAGATATTCGTAGCTCAAGGACTTAGTTGAATGCTTAGAATTTCTCGTGTCAAACAAATCAAATGTAACTCTTCAAATTTATCTCAATACTCTACATTTACTCGGATTCATAATTAAATTGGTCTTGTGTATCTCTTCAAGTACCTGTAGTTGAATTCCGTTATGCATGTTGGCTCCACTAAGTGTCGACTACATACTCTGCTATAAAAGTTAAAGTTCCATCACCAGCAACGAACAAAATCGTGTTGTCTATCATCGTTCATTCCACTAGTAATTTTCTATTGTTGAAATCATTCAATAGAGTAGAAACTTAAAGCTTTCACAATCGCAAAATCATTACATGTCTCGACTCATAAGGACTCCAAGATGTCAATCCCTCTAACCTTCCCCCATTTAGTGTTTCGATCCCCCCAGAAGTTAGAGGGAAGGCTTTCTCTCCCTAGGATTTATCTCCTAAGCGCTTCTGAGCGTGCATGTGTGTGTGTGTGGGTGGGTGTGTGAGTTGAATAAAAAAAAAAAAAAAAAAACATGAACTATAAGTCAAGGAATCCTCTAATATATTTGTCTTTCCTAAATGATATAACATAATACTCTACTTGCATTGTCTCAAGTGTAGCTCTCCTAAAGAAAACGATTACTTCAACTCTCATGGTCGGTAGACGCTTCAAATATGGCTCTACAAAAGTCATTTACTAATGCAATGAATGTATAATCGCAATCAACCTCAAGTTATGGTGAGGATAACTTTGTTCATAAGGAATCAATCTTCTCGAAGGATACATAACTGTCATACAATTCTGAATGGATAAACATCTCAATCACTCTTTGAGGCATCACCATGAAGAATGAGTTGGTTAGATCCACTATAATGGTAAAAGTTGACATATCCATTAGAAAATAGTAACACGGTCATACCCTCTTGACAATTATAATACTAATCAAATCCACTAAGCAATATAAATGCTGAAGTTGTTATTAACCCTTGTTTCAATAATCAAAACTCATTACACACTTATCAATCCATCGAGGAAGTATATCTTTCTGTGTCAATTAGTTAACAGTGTAGCTACCTTAGAAATTCATCAATAAATCTCTAACAATACAATGTCAATCCCAACAAGCCACGTAGATACTGTTGCTTTCGTAATTAAACGACCAATATCTATGCCTGTATTGAAACTTCCTTAAAATAATATATCCGCTAATAAGAAGACATAATACCTTGATTTCACAACTCGTTTCTTCTCTCAAGCAATCCAATTATGATTACAGATATAATTCAGAATATCCAACAATACCACTGGAGCAATTGTTAATTCAAACAATATAACCACAAATTTATGATGCCCATACCTGGTATGAAAAGCCGTCTTTGAAATATACCCATCTCAAATTTTCAACTGATAATAATCACTTCAAGTCAAACACTGAATAAACCACTGATCTCTGAAGTTGATAAAATATATCACCCATATAAGATAACAAGTAATGATTCGCTATAGCCACCTGGTTGAGCTTTTTGTATGCAATATACAATCGCAAAGTACCATACCTTTTCATAATAAACAATAATGATGCATCCCACGAAGATATACTAAACGTGATGAATCCCTTATCAAGAAATATCTCAAGCTGAATCTTCTACTCCTTTAACTCAACCGATATTATAGGTATATTAAACTAGATATTAGCACTGTAGCATTGTACTGTAACAACTCAATATAGCCAAATTTTCTCCTCAAGTAACATGTACTATTAAATAAAGAATATATTTGAGATCTCACAAAGAAATGATCAATCCTACAATTTAGATATAGACGTTCTACTACCAACCACGTAAACTAAATACCCGGCACAACCTTCTGATAACAATTTTCAGGCTTTAATGCATAAATAACATGAATGCCCAACACATATATCTACCATGCTTAATTAAAGCACACTAACATATAAAACTCCACCACAATAATATCAAAATCTTGCTATAGCAAAATAACTAAACCAGCAAGTAAAACATGCTCACGTATATGCACATCACAAGTGCGCAACACTCTATCAATCACCAAACACTCCTCCTTAGTATAGACACCTCTAACACATAAGGTAGAGACTCAGAAGACAAATGTAACCGAGAAGCAAAATGCACAGACACATAAAATGCGAAGAACCAGGGTCTATAAGTGCTCGTGCTCTCAAACTAGACACAGAAATCATACCTCCAATCACATTAGCAGAATCGGAGATATGTTGTTGATTGATGGCAATATCGCGATCCTACACCTTAAGCTTCCTTGAAGAATCCCTCTTCTGGCCCTGAGAAGACCTGACAACACTTCCCAATGCCTTATTCTTCATTCTTGGACAATCCTTCTGAAAATGACCCAACTGACCACATCTCATACATTTACCTTGCTTCTTCCAACAGTTCTCCTCTAAGTGTCCTTCCTTCCAACAATAACTACATACTCGTTTAACTTGACTTCTGATTTTCTGTGGTCCTTGAGAAGATCCTCTAAGTTGCGAAGATGTACCCTGAGATCCTCTATTATCGCCATACTGATGTTGTGGTTTTGGCTGTCCTTCTTGTCTTGTCACATCTGAAGCTTCAACCTTACTTTTACGCTCAACTATGTCGTTAATTGCTTTCATTGCAGTTTCAAACATACCTTGGAATATCATTCGAACCTCTTCTCTAACATTACCCTGCCCTGAAGGCCCAGACTGATCTCCTTCTGTCCCAACCATTTCAATAAGTACCTGCATAAAACCCTCAACGTTACTCATTCTCTACACAACTACCCTCCTAGGTCACATAGTCATTCTAGACCATCTACAACCTAGCTCTGATACCAACTGTCGCACCCCAGACCCATGGTCCTACTTGGCCCCACGCTCGGGACACGAGTGGAAGACGTTATAAAACACATTTAAAAAAAATTCCGAAATGTACATTCATAAATTTTAACAAATTCACACTTGAAGTTCAAAGACTTCATTTAACTTTCAAACAAACTCTTTCACAAACGAAAGTACTTAGCCCGAAGGCTTACAAACTTTTATACAAATGTACATACACCAACATTATCCAAAATAATGGTGTTACAAAACGATGAAGTCACGGACACTCTACCCAAAAGGTTTTACATTTACATAATGTAACCTTAACAAAACAAGTCCCAACTCTTACCACTCCAACGTCCTCCCGTGCCAAAGTGTCCTATTCTCTGGACTCCCCTTTATCTAAAACAATAAACAAATAATGGGTGAGAATGAATCTCAGTAAGCTACTAAAATGCAACTACGTTTCATGCTATAATGATAAGTATAACAAACAATATCATAAGCATCACATAGCACATAGCATGAGAGGCAAATCCAACTCATAATACCACACATACAACGATGTAACACTCAAAAGGATACTTAGTCAAGGTTTACTGAAAGAACATTAGCCAAGGTTTACCGAAAGAACATAACCGTCTGGGAATACCATTTAAGAAAACCATCTGAGCAGCATAAATAGCTAAAGCCGGGATTCCGAAAACCAAACCATAACCATAAGAACCAAAGTAACAACGGGGAAAATATGACACAAAGGAACCAATTTCAAACACTAAGGTGTTCCACAACAACCCTCTAGGTACTCTAGGATATCACCTAAGACCTAGACCAAGATTGAACTTTAAATCACTTGGATTGGAACACTTAACTTTTCCAGCAACCGTGGGCGGTCGCCCACACCAGCCTGTGCGGCCGCCCAAAATGCACTGTCTCAAGACAAAAACCTTTCAGATAAGGGTGCGGCCGTACACCCTATTTGGGCGGCCGCCCAACACACACGCCATGCCCAAAACTTAATAATTTTACTCCCTTCGTTCCACCGTCCCAAAAGTACAACACTTACACACTTAACGTTTATAGCCTTACTAAAGCTACCAAAAATCAGTCCCAAACAACTCTAACACTACTTTGAACCCAACCAAACCACCATACCAAATACTCCCTTTGTCCCAAAATTACAAGTATCACAAATATTATCCAAATCACAAAAATAACAAGTACAAGTATCAAGTATAACATATATGACCATTTTAACATTTAAAGGGGAATTAGTAACTTACCTATTTCCAGAAAAAGTATCGCAGAAATATGTTTTGTTCGGGTAGAAATGACCTACTCAACGCCCTGATCATTTTTATATAATTAGATTTTAAAACAAATAAGTAAATAAAAAGAATTAAATCGAAATAGGTTGAACTTACATTTTTCTCCTAACCTAGGAAGAACGAGGAAAAGTTTGCTGAGAAATAAACACAGAGAAAGAGGGAGAAGAAGATAAGCATGTTATGAGAGATTTTTACCCAATTTTCATACTTTAGTCACTGGACTTTCATTTTTAACACTTTAACCCCTAAACTTATATTTTCAACAAGAACCCTAAAGTTTCAACTTAATCATTTAACTTTTTTAACCATTATTACTACTAACTAAGTAAATAGCACATCTAATCAAGTAAGATGTGCAAATCATAAAATATGATGCAACATATAAAATGCACACATAAGTCAACTAAAAATTCCCAAAAATATAAGGGACGGGTTTTTGGGGTCGTTACACAGCAACTCTTTCATGTTTTTTTTTTTATTATATATATTTGTACTAACCCTTTCTTTTCTTTTGTCCCAAATTGAATAATCATATTTGCGCTAAAATGAATAAACTTTTGAAATTTTTAAATTAAAAACTTTGTCTCCAAATATGAAGGTATTTGAAAATAAAGAAACATACTAATAATAAATGAGATTAGTGGCATTCTCAATTTTTTAACTTTTTGATTGAAATGAAGGGCCAATTGCAATTCGGTTACCTAAGTTTTACAAAATTTTGCAATTGGTTACCAGGTTTATCAAAGTTGCTATTAGGCTCCTCAGTTTACTGAACAGGAGCAATCAGGTGTAAATCCCGTTACCTAGTTAAGAAACTAATGAAATGGAGCCCATGTGCGAAACATGTGAGATTTTAAGAGGGCAAACTTGCCATTTCATCAGAAAATTTAACGAAACTAACCAGGTTGGGAAAAATTGATCAAATGTGTCCATATGTGTTAAAAATTTAACAAATTTCGTTACTCAAACACCATTTCCATCAACATTAACACCACCATCTTCAACATCCTTACACCACCAGCCTCACCACCAACCACCATCCCACTCCCTAAACACCACATTTTACCTCAATCAAGAACCATTACCAAGAAACACGCACACACTCTGCTCACACGCATACACACCAGATTTTAAAAAGAAATCCGAATTGATTTCAGTGTCAAAATACCAAAATAAACCCTAACCTGATTTCCAAGATCAAACCTCAAAGTGATTTCCAAAATTAAACCCCGACTTCGAAAATCAAACACACACACTCTGCACTCACGCACAAATTAAATTTTCTCTGGGTTTGATAACCCCAAATCGATTTCCAACTGAATCAAGAGATTGAGGGGTGGAGGATTTGGTTTAAGGCTCGAAATTGTAAAAAGAGAGATCGGGGGTGTTGAAGAAATCGAAGAGAATGAGACTGAAATTGTTTTCCACCATCTCCAATTTTGTTTGGGTTTGAAAACCCCAAAATAGAGCTCCACACTGAGGTAGTAGATGAAGGGGTAGGCTGAAACTGATCTTCTGATGTATGTTACTCCCTCTATTTCAGAGTGAGCAGGGTGAAGACGGAGGCTAACCTGTTTTTTTTTCTTTTTTGCGTTACTTTATATGTTGGCGAAATGACGTATATGACCCTTAAGATATCACGTGTTTCCCACATGGGCTCCATTTTGTTAGTTTCTTAACTAGGTAATGGGATTTACACCTGATTGTTCTGGTTCAGTAAACACAAGAACCCAATCGCAACTTTGACAAACCTGATAACCAATTGCAAAATTTTGTAAAACTCATGTAACCAAATTGCAATTGGCCCTGAAATGAATGAAATAAATGAGTTATGTAACTGTAATACTAATACAACAAAAATACTCACAAATACTAAATATAAAGTGATTTGGTAATGTTTGTTTGGATGTTATGTTTGTAAGTCTCAATATTTATTATTGATTATCCAGTCAACTATTGTCAAATTATTTTATATCTTAGTTTTTTTTTTAATACATAGATTAATAAAATACAGTAACTTTTACAAGTAAGTAAAATATAAAAATTCATTAATAAAATAACTTTTACATGTAAGTGATATTAAGCATAATAGTTGTTATCAAGTGAATAACAATTTTCAATTTACAAACATTAATTTTGATAATTAGTTATCAATTTTTTTGTTTTTGATAAATATTTAACCTTGTATGATTTTTTTTCTATGTCTGTCTTATTAGTGTGTATTTAATGATTTCATTTTATATATATATATTTTTATCTCAAATCTAAAATGCAAATGTATATTATATTCAACTAAAAAAATTACATTTCATCAATTTATATCTTACATAATGTAAGTTGATAGGATTTTGATTTTAATTTTATCATTCACATTTTTAATTCTTATTAATTAATAATATAGTATTCATGTATACATGATACTCGATACATATTTGAAATGAGAATAGCTTATTACATTAACTATAAGAGGTACAATACTAGATCCACATGGTGAACAATGAAATTTACCCACTCCTTTTATAATTAACACATACTGGCAAATTGTAATTTGGTTCGTGACATTTACAAACTTTTGCAATGTTGCTCCCAACAGTTTTTTTTCGCCAATTGGTTCCCAACATTTACATTTTTTTTGCAATGTGGCTATAAAATTAACTGAGCGTTAGTTTTCTAACAGATTTTATGTCATGTGACTAGCATATGACGTTTTAAAGGACGTTTTAAAATATTCGTAAAGCTACACATATCCGATTGATATGATTTTTTTTTATATTGAAACTAATATTTAAATATACAACATAATTTTTTTCGGAAATTTGTTGGGTACCTAAATTATTTTTACATTTAATCTTAATTTAAAAAAAATAAAAAACACGTGAAATATACTCTAAAAAGGATATTAGCCCAAGTATGTTTCATATGAAGTAATTTATGTATGTATCTTTCCTACAGTTTATTTTTCTCCACCCCTCTGCCACTTTCCCGCAACACCCATTCCAAATACACTCTTCCCTCGATTCATCGTCCTCTTCTTCTCCCTTTTTTTCTATCAAACATTTTTACGAACTGATAATCTACATATAGAATTTACTTCATATGGAACATATTTGGGCTAATATCTTTTTTAGATTATATTTTACGTGTTTTCTATTTTTTTAATATTTAAAATTAAGATTAAATGTAAAAATAATCCAACTACCCAATAAATTTCCAAAAAAAATATATGTTGTAGATTTAAATATTAGCTTCAGTTCAAAAGAAGAATCATATTAATTGGATATGTGTAGCTTTAAGAATATCTTAAAACGTCATGTGCTAGTCACATGACATAAAATCTGTTAGAAAACTAACGCTCAGTTACTTTTATAGCCACATTGCAAAAAAATGTAAATGTTGGGAACCAATTGGTGAAAAAAAAACTGTTGGGAGCAACATTGCAAAAGTTTGTAAATGTCAGGAACCAAATTGCAATTTGCCCTTAACACATACTCCTCCGTATCAAGTACTTACACTTGGATTTTTAATGTGAACTCAATTAAAGTCTGATTATCTTTTAACAAAAAAATTATTTTTTCGTAATCTAAGCATTTGCTGCTTAAGACATACTCCCTCCGTCCCACTTCACTTGAGACCTAAGAGGTGTGCACAATAACTAAGAAAAAAGAGTAAAATAAGGAAAATGTGTGGTAGAAAATGAAGAGAGAGAATGAGTGGGGTTAATAGTAGGTTGGTTGAATGAATTGTGTGGTGGAAAATGAATAGAGAGAATGAGTGGGTGAAGTAGATTGAATATAAAATTCTAAAAAGATTACCAATTTGGGGAGTCTCAAGTGAAGTGAGACGGATTAAAATGGAAATAAGTCTCAAATAAGGTGGGACGGAGGGAGTATTATTGTCTACAAATAGTATTCATAGCTATTTTTATTACATGTAAGGCTTATTGGATATTTACAAAATTATATTCAATTTAAATTGGGTTGACCATGAAATTAAAAGTGAGACTATTTTCTGAAGAGAAAATAATTTTCTTAACCAAAAAAAATAAGAAAAGAAATCGTGTTAAAACAATAACTTTTTGTCTCGCTAAAATATACTCATAGCGGACAAGAATTGGTTTCAACCATAAAATCAATTTATTAAGTATCTTCATAAATTGAATTAGTTGCATCTTATAAACGGATATAGTTATATACAGGGAATATTATATACAGGGAACGAAAAATTCCAACGCTGCCCTTGCCCGTCTCGTGTACTTATACACGAGATGTCATCTATGATCTCGTGTAAGTGTACACGTGATGACTCGTGTATGCACACGAGATATCTCGTGTACATATACACGAGATCATAGAAGACATCTCGTGTATAAGTACAAGAAATAGTGTCTGAAACTGCATTTTCACAACAGCAACAGCAAAAGCAACAAGAAACAGAACTAGAACTGAAATTTGATTCTTAATATGATAGCACATCTCGTGTATATACTATCGCCAAATTGTATACGAAATAAAAGTGTTAACAAGGCTTATGCATATAATTCAAACATCCAAACATTCATACAAACTTGATAATTATAAAACCATTACACATATACTATCCCCTACGTAATCTTTCTCTTCTTGCATCGGTATCCTGATCATAGAGTTCACAGAATGCTGCTATCCTATCTCGGTATTGGTGGATCAGTTGACTTGCGCTTGGATCACAGTGTTCCCTCCAAGTGTTCGGTGGTGGTGGTATTGGGTAATCATTGCCTGACATGTGCAGCTGCAAGAGTAATAACAGTTAAATACAACGAATTTAAGTAAGACAATCAAATATAACTAATATAAATGAGACAGTTAAGTATAACGAATTTAAATATTGTTAAATTTAACGAATTAAAGTATCATACCAATATAAAATGGTTTGTCACTTGTCCCAACACAACTTTATTTATCGGTGGTCCTACTCCTGCTGGTACAATCACTGGAAGGCATAAGTTGCCACCGCTAGCCGAGTACGAAATGAACGCCACATTATACCTCGTGGCAATTATGTGGCCAAGTTCAGGGAGCTCCATCCAATAACTACTGTCCGGCGTCAACTGGACATAAATAGCAATCCTACGTAAGAGTTCCTTTATATTTATCCAAGTTAGAACACTTTGATAAAGGTCTTGGCGAGCATGCACTTCATTGTAACATTCTGTGCGCACTAGAGCCCACATCTCCTCATCTCCGTATATATGTGCTGCGACGGCTCTATAGCCACAATGTCCATCAGATGCCACATCTGTGATGCCTCCAATAAATGGGATAATGAAAGGCAGAAAAGACGTCATATACGGAGAGCTGTATATACTAGTGTGATTGGGCTGTCCATTTCCCTCTCCACGACCCTGACCCTGATCCCGTCCTCGTCCTCGACCTCGCCCTCGACCCCATCCTCTCCCACTACCGGAAGCAGCTGGTGGTGGATGAGACGTAGGAGTACAAGGAGGGGTAGATGGTGTGGGTTCTGAAGCTGATTTCCGTTTGTACGTGGACTCCGAACTCGCTTGGGTAGATGCAATGAATGCAGATCTAGACCTGAAATAGTGCAAATAAAAGAGTGAGAAGCATTCATACTATCAACATGCAAATCAAATACATCAAGAATGTAAAGTGTGAGCCACAAATGAATGAAGATCTATACCCGTTGCTAGTCGAGGATGGTGTAGCGGGGACTCAAAAAAATTTGTTAGTATGCTCCCAATCTGACGGTTCTCTGGAAGTTCCGGTCCGGGGTTTATTCGCCTTTGAAGTATGATCTGGCTCGTAAGCATATATCGCATGCTGATTAAGCCCTTCTTCCATATTTTTGAATAACTTTCTCCTTACCGGTTCCGGTGCTTTCTCAACTCTACTCAACATAGCTTGAAAATTGTCTTTATTTATTAAAGGCTCAGGTGGAGGGTTGTCTACTTCAATGTCCAACTTCTTCCAAAAATCATGAATGGAGGACAGCTTAATCCGTCCCCCGCATTCCTCTATCCGTGCAATCTCGTGACTACATGGAAGTTCATGTGTTCGCCTGTAGTAACACCCGTAGGCAGCCTCAATGATGACATTACCCCCATTATGACCCCGCTGGTTTCTAATGATTTTTTGAATACGAGACCGCTCTTGTCTGATATTGCGCAAGGCTACCGTTGACACTTTAGTCAATATGTTCTGATACAGATTACCGGTCCTCAAATCAATTGGAGTTCTGGTCTTTGATCTATTCATACTCTGTTTGATATTTTTTAGTTGGATATCCAAGATCTTATGAGCCTTTTTGAAGATTGTGTCAAAAGTAGAAGAAGTACTCCCCAATGCCTTCTTCAACCTATTATGCTCACCCTCAGTCCTGTTTGTGGTATGGGTCCCGAAGTGAGGTAACACATCCGTGTGCATAGACAGAATATTCTGAGAGTATGGGGTAATCCATGTATCGCGGAGGTAATCCAATAATAGAGGATAAGATCTGAAACGGTCACAAAGCTCTTGCCAACGTTTGTCCCATTCGCTGGAGGTAGGGGCTGAGATTGCATAATTGAAACTCCTCATGAATGATTCTGCCACTATCCCCCTCACTACCACCCTCCTCCTCCTCCTCCTCCTCCTCACTATCCCCCTCACTACCCCCCTCCTCTTCCTCCTCCTCCTGAACATCATCAGACGCTACCGCCTCCTCCTCCCTTCTCTTGGTCGGCCTTTCTTTTCTCTCCAGATGCGTTTCAGCCTTCCTCTTTCTATTGGACGCGGTCATACGTTCACGTGCCTTAAAAAAAACACGAGACAATAAATTAGCTATTTAGCATATGGCATATGAACAATGTAAATTTATGTCAGGAACTATCTCGTGTGATTCCACACGAGACAAATCTCGTGTGAATTCACACGATATGCATCTCGTGTGATTCCACACGAGACACATCTCGTGTGATTTTACACGAGATGCATCACGTGTAATTTCACGCGAGATGTGTCTCGTATTAGTTCACACGAGATGTTTCTCGTGCGAGTTCATACAAGATTGTTTCTGCCATTAACGCCGCTCTAAACCCAGTTCATACGAATATCAGGTAAGCAATTTCAAACAATCAAACAAACAATTAGACATTGGAATTTTTTTGAATGTAAATTTAGGTTAAAATTAGGTTGAAATTTACATAGTTACCTTCTTTACAGGCACGGTGCTTGAAGAAGCTCCGGCGGCGATGGCGGTGGCGGTAGAGGCGGCGGCAGCACCGGCGGTGACCTTCGGAATTTTCACTCTCGCCATTCTTGTCGTCGTGTGGTGGTGTGCGGCGTCGTTGTCTTTGTCGTTGTTTAGGAGAGAGACTGGAAAGAGGGAACGATTGAAATCAAAAAAAAAATTACGTATATAAATGGGTATTTTGGTCATTTAGTACGTTCCGTGTATTTAATTTCCCTGTATTTAGTATTTGCCCTTATAAACTTTGCATTGCTAATAAAAAAATTATTAATAATAAACTAATGGGTTATGAACATTAGAAAAGTTTAATAATAAAAATTGAAAAATCCGCGCATCGCGCGGGTATTAATCTAGTTATATGCTAAAACCAACTCCATGATTTATGTTTGTATTAATTTGAAAGAAAAAAATCAAATCAAATTGATTTTGGGTTTATGATTTACTCCAAACACCGACTAAGGATATGTAATTATTATTCAAAACCGATACTATTTTGATTGTACTCTATGTCGCCGGAGCTTTTCGTCGTCGCGGTCTCGCGGAGGACAAGAAAACTTTGGTTACTTTTTACACCAAATTACTCCTGGGTTCGTAAACTCCACGAAAAACCGAACAAGAACATGTATTTATTATTCAAAATCGAGCCTGTTTCCCCCTTCGTTCGTTTTGCCGTCACGGACTGTTGCTTACCGTCGACGGGGAAGAAAGTCTCATAAATAACAAATGGCTTTAAGGTTAAAATGGTAAATTGATTGTTTTTCCATATTAATGAAAACGGGTATAACTGTAACTTTGCAGCTTAGTTAAATTGCGCGGGTCCTATGCTTGGATTGTTTATACCTTACCTAAAGCCTTGTTTTGGGCTGACCTTAGTGCAATGACCTATCATAGTTAAGCTACCCTTTATCATGCCTTGGCCTATTTCGTTTGGACTGCAATATTAGTATTAAAATGGCCCAGATATGAGAAAATTAATTTATGCAAACTAAATACTCCCTCTAAATATTTGCTCTTTAGTTTTAAGACAAAGGGAGTAAATTTTACCTTATTACATGGAAGCAGATGGCAACATGTATACTTTCCTTTTTTAATTCACGGATAATGGGACCAGAAGTTCCCCCGAATAAGAAAAGTCATAAGAACAAGAAATCAAAAACCTACAGTTTTTGACAAGCACTAATGTCACATTTTCTTGTTTTAGATGGAACTACTTAGTAAATTGGATTTCCCACCACTCGGTGTACCTGGGGAAAAATTATATGAGTTGGACAATGGATGTGAAACTCCATTTGATAAGCTGGAAGCTTAGCTCTGCTATTGAGCCAAATAATAGACTCACAGATGATCAAAATGCAAATGCAATGATTCTGATTCGGAAGCATCTTGATGATGTTCTTAGAATGGATTACACATCTATCCAAAATCCCCAACAGCTGTGGGATGAGTTGGTCAGTAGGTTTGACCACCAGAAGACCATCCTCCTACCTGAATATAGGAATCGATGGACTCATCTCCGTTTCATGGATTTCAAAACCGTCAATGAATATAATTCGGAGGTGTGTCGTATTAAGTCTACACTTGAATTTTGTGGTGTAAAATTGACGGAGGAAGAAATCCTAGAGAAAACGTACTCTACTTTCCCCGCCTCTCATGTTATCCTATCTCAGCAGTATCTAGCTAAGAATTACACCAAATTTTCTGAGTTGATCACAGTTTTACTCTTAGCTGAGAAAAACTCTGATCTTCTTATGAAAAATAATGAAGCTCGTCCGGTTGGCACGAAACCATTGCCTGAAGTCAATGTCGTTTCTAAAACCAACCCAGAAAAGGATAACGGTGCAGGAACAAGTCGCACAAATAGAGGAAAACAGAACAGGGGAAGAAACGGACCACGACAAAATCAGTGGAAAAGAAACACCTCCAGGGGAGGTTTTCGTGGTCAGAGGGGAGGTAAAAGAAATAGTCGACGGGGCCAGTGGAAAGATAATCGGGCCCGAAGTCCCGATCAAAATCAGAATCAGGATAACGATAACTGTTGTTATCGATGTAGTGGATATGGTCATTAGGCTCGAACCTGTCGTTCGAAAATTATTAAGGAAAGAGCAAGACCAAGTGAGGCACACTTGGTGGAAACTAATGCTCTTGAGATGGACCACATACCACAGTTTCCAGACTTGGGAACTTCTGACCATATGACACAAAGTGGTATGTAGTTTGAGTAGTCAGATCATGGATCTTCTCTGTAAATCCATGCCCATCTTTTGCTACTATCCCATGGGCACTCTTATGTACAGTTGGCTTGTAATGATCTTCTGTAAATATGTGTGGGATGTATGCAGTGTGTTTTCTTATTCCGGTTATTCATGTAGAATTATAAGTACTTTTTTCATATTTATTGGTCTAAACATATGATAAATGTACTTGTTGATCATAGGAATATGGCAAGTGGGGAAGAATGTCTAGTAGATAGTGCGACAACGAGCACGATCCTAAAGGATAAAGCTTATTTTGAGGAATTAAAGCTGACTAAGACCTCAATGACAACAATATCAGGAACTTGTGATTTGGTAGATGGCTATGGGAAAGCCCATCTTGTGTTGTCTAATGGTACGGTTTTGACCATTTCTGAGGTGCTTTATTCCCCGCGTTCCAGAAGAACGTTGTTAAGCTTTAAAGACATACAAGCAAATGGTTACCACGTAGAAACCATGGATGAAAATGGGATTGAATATCTATGTATAACCTCTAATGAGTATGTCCTGAAGCGTACTCTCGAGAAATTAGAGGGACATACTACTAGGTTGTATAAGACTATCATAAGGGTACCCAAAGTTTCTCTTGTTGATAGTTCTCACCCAAGTGCTGAAAGTAAGTATGTTCGGTGGCATGACCGGTTGGGGCATCCAGGTCAAAGTGTGATGCGCCGAATCATCAACACATCTCATGGGCATCCACTAAAGAACAAGGATCTTGTCTATGGTGACAAATTATGATTACCTTGTTCTATGGGTAAACTTGATTCAATGCCAGCATATACACAGAGTGGTAAAGAAGCCCTTGATTTCTTGGAAAGAATCCAAGGAGATATATGTGGACCAATATCACCATCATGTGGACCATTTAAATATTTCATGGTGATGATTGATGCTTCGACTAGATGGTCACAAGTTGACCTGTTGTCCACAAGGAATGCTTCTTATGCAAAACTCTTGTCTCAGATTATACGGCTGAGAACGCATTATCTGTATTGTCATATTAAATCCACCAGGTTGGATAATTCCGCGGATTTTACATCTCGATCTTTCGATGATTTTTGCATGTCTTTGGGTATTGATGTTGAGCATCCAGTAGCCTATGTTCACACCCAAAATGGCCTCGCGGAAGCACTCATTAAGAATTTGCAGAGGATAGCGAGAACTTTGGTTATGCGCACCAAACTTCGTATCTCTACCTGGGGCTATGCAATTTTGCATGCAGCTATGCTCGTACGTCTGAGACCAACTGCAACCCAATCATATTTCGCATTACAAATGGTTGCGGGATTTGAACCAAACATTTCGCATCTACGTACGTTTGGGTGTGCAGTTTATGTACCGATCGCTCCACCACAGCGAATAAAGATGGGACCTCAGAGGAGGTTAGGCATATACGTGGGATACGTATCACCATCTATAATACGGTACTTGGAACCCTTGACAGGCGATCTCTTTACTGCAAGATTTGCAGATTGTCACTTTGATGAGACTGTCTTCCCGCCGTTAGGGGAAGGAAAGAACGTTCATACCAACGTTCCTGAAGAATGGCGTGAATTGGTATGGTACGACCACACCATGTCTCATCACGATCCCCCTACCTCACTTAGAGAGACTGAAGTGCGTGGAATACTAGATCTGCAAAAATTAGCAAATAATATGCCAGACTCATTCTCAGATCTAGCAAAAGTGATGAGATCTCATATACCAGCTGCAAATGTGCCTGCAAGGATAGAACTCCCAGAAGGAGTAGTATCAGGAAGGCCAGTGATCACAGCTAACAAAATACATACCCCTGCTCAGAAGAGAGGGGGGCCAGTTGGATCCAAGGATCCGCATCCCCGTAAACGGGTGAGTGCACAAAAGTCGAATCCCGTTAGCGATAGTAAAATTGGGATCTCATCCGATCTATCTCATGATATTGTTCCAGATTATGGATTCTGACACCCATTTCTGAGAACAGAGAAATATCAGTTAGTCATGCATGCATATATGAGATATGGCATCGGGATGATACAGTTATCAACGATATATTTGCTTATACGGTAGCGACTGAGATTATATGTGGTGATGATATTGAACCTCGCTCCGTAGATGAGTGCAAGCAAAGAGTTGATTGGCCTAAATGGGAGAAAGCAATCCAGGTTGAGTTTGATTCCTTAAAGAAAAGAGGAGTGTTTGGACCAGTAGTTCCTACACCTCCTGGAATTATATTCGTGGGATATAAATAGGTATTTACGAGAAAAAGGAATGAGAGAAATGAGATTACGAGATATAAAGCTCGACTTGTGGCATAAGGCTTCTCTAAAAAACCTGGAATTGACTTTGATGAGACTTACTCTCCCGTTATGGATGTTATTACATTCAGATATTTGGTCAGTTTAGTAGTCTCTGAAAGACAGACTATGCAGCTTATGGATATGGCCACATCGTATCTTTATGGGGATCTAGATACGAATATTTATATGAAAGTCCCTAAAGGACTAGAGATACCCGAGGCAAGCAGTTCTAGACCACGGAACACGCTCTCAGTGAGTTTGAGGCGTTAATTATATGGTTTGAAACAATCCGGAAGGATGTGGTATAAACGTCTCAGCCAATACTTGCTCGGAAGGGGATATGTAAACAATGATATATGTCCGTGCGTGTTCATTAAAAGAATAAGGACTGGGTTTGTTATCGTGGCTGTATATGTCGATGACATGAACTTGATAGGGACTCCAGAAGAAGTCCAGGAAATTTCCCAGCTCCTAAAAACAGAATTCGAGATGAAGGACCTTGGAAAGACCAGTTTTTGCCTTGGACTACAAATAGTTCACCGTATAGATGGAATAATGGTCCACCAATCGAACTACATCCAGACGATGTTGAGAAGGTTCAATAAGGACAAGGCAAAATCATCAGTCACACCAATGGTAGACAGGTCATTAGATAAATCAAAGGATCCATTCCGCCCTATGGAAGAGGGTGAGGAGGTGCTGGCACCAGAAGTGCCGTATCTAAGTGCAATAAGCGCATTATTGTACTTAGCTCAATGCACCAGACCTGATATCTCGTTTTCAGTAAATTTACTTGCTAGATTCAGTTCTGAACCAACACGTCGCCACTGGAATGGCATAAAGGAGATTTTTCGTTATCTCCGAGGGATAACGGACATGGGTTTATTCTATCCCTATGCTTCCCGGAAGGATGCAAACTTAATTAGATATGCAGATGCTGGTTATTTATCAGATCCGCATAAAGCTCGGTCCCAGAGCAGTTATGTGTTTACCATTGGTAACACAGCTGTGTCTTGGAGGTCTACGAAACAGACCTTGGTTGCCACCTCTTCGAACTATGCTGAGATTCCAGCTCTCCACGAAGCAATTCGTGAATGTTTATGGCTTAGGGCCATAGTGAGACATGTTCGAAGTTCCTGTGAATTAAATACCACAGAAGACCCTACGGTTATATTTGAGGACAATGCGGCATGCATTGAACAAATGAAAATGGGTTTTATAAAAGGTGACAAAACCAAGCACATAGCACCAAAGTATTTCTTCAATCAACAACAACAGGAGATCAATCAGATAATGATCCAGCAGATCAGAAGTCAAGACAACTGCGCTGATTTATTCACGAAGTCATTACCTAAAGCCACTTTTGAAAAGCATGTGAAAGCAATTGGCTTGCGCAGATTGTCGGAGCTTCCACCCTTGTAGATTTCAGGGGAAGTATCATGAAGATACTCGTATTCCATTGTACTCTTTTTTCCTTTGTGCGGGGTTATTTTTCCTACTGGGTTTTTGTTGGTCCCTAAAGGGCAACAAGGGTGTGAAAATCGCTAGAGGGGGGGTGAATAGCGTTTTAAAATTCTTTTCAAACCCTTTTGCAATTCAATGGCAGATGCGCACAACTCTTTTGAAAATCGCTAGAGGGGGGTGAATAGCGTTTTAAAATTCTTTTCAAACCCTTTTGCAATTCAATGGCAGATGCGCACAACTCTTATTTTGGCTAAGTATAGCGCGCAGTAAGAGTGTGAAATACACAGCGGAAATTTAAAGCAGCTCTGCGCAGGGTATACTGAGCAGAGATAAAAACGCACGCGCTAAGCATGCGGCTAAAGAGTGGCGCAAAAAGGATTCTAAGGCAAATGATCAATAACAATTACAACATCAAAGAGTAGCAATCTAAAAGATCAAACAAAGCAGTTCATAAATAGTTAAGCAGGAAATATGCAGTAAATATTATGAACACGCTATTTGGAGAGGTTCGATCGATGAAAGATCTACATCCTCTACCAAGATGGTTAGTCTTGGATTTCTAATGGAGATCTTATTATATGAGAGAGTATTACAAATTACAACATTTGAGCTCAATACTAACTCAAGATCTATTATCTATGAAGAATAAATCCTAGACTAAACCGGTGTATCTCAAGAAGAAAGATCTAAATGATCAAAGCTTCAAGAGGTGTGTGTGTGTGACAGAAATTCTGGGCTCTATGAATATGAAAGATGAAGAGCACCAAGAATTCTGGTGATATAGGCTTTGTGATATGAGCAGGAGTTTTGAAGGTTTGAAGATCTTGAAGGCTGTTCTAAAGAATCTGGAAATGCTAAGCAGCAGTCTTCAGATCTTCAAGGTTTCTCAGTGAAGCATGAAACTCGAGCTTTGAAGCATAATGGCCAATAAGAGGGGCTTGATCAAAGGGCTGATCAAGGGCCGATAAAAAGGGCTAAATCAAAAGGCAGCTTGGAATTGAAGATGAGCAAGCTATTTATAGCTGAGAGCTTGAATATAGCCGTTGGAGCTCTGAGCAAGGACAATGAGCTGGCACAAAGTGATTGGCGCGCAGCTGTCCTTTATAGCCGTTGGGGCTCTGATCAAAAATGATGACCTGGCACAATATGATTGGTGCGCAGGTGATTTAGAGCCGTTGGAGACTGAGCATGAAGACCAAATTCAAATGCTTCTTCTAGAAGGTTGATAGCTGTCTTCACTTGAGATATTTATTTGAAGCGTGTCTCCACCAATGGTTTTGCTGAGTGTGCTTATTTTTTCATTTTGTGCACACCTCAGTATTTTAATAAGCGTGCATCTTCTAAGCGTTTTCCAAGCTTTCTAGAATGTGAGATCAGGAGATGAGGAACTTGACCAAGGTTGTGTCCGCGCACAAAGGCATGCGCATTGCCGGCGCGCATGGATTCAGAGCATGAGCAGCATGCGCACCATGCTTGGTCACAAAGAGATCTCTTGAGAGTTTAGGAAATAAGATCTTGAAGATTGAGCAGGGTTAAGGGCTGCGCAAGATATCTATGCGCAGTGGCGACCTGCGCAGAGAACATTCTGCGTAGCGAAATGAATCCTTGCTTAGGAAATCTTCGATCTTTAAAGCTTCAAGTCCTATCATCTAAGCCTATACTATAAAAAAAGACTTAGCTAAAAATTGAAGTTATAAACTTCTTTACATGAGGTCCTAAAGTCCATAAAAATACTCATAGGTGATGGTATCAATCAATTCTAACAAATGTAGAAGGGTTAAGTGATAAGCATACCCAACAATCTCCCCCTAAATGATTGATGCCATTACCTACTATAGCAAAGGCAATTCATTGTACTTGATAATAACATGTCCATAAAAAATGTGAATCGTAAATCATGCCTCAAGTCAATGCACACACTAGCCAGTGCTATAGATTTCTAATCTATCCAAAAGATTAAAAACTTACAAGATAGGAAAGATAGAAATATTATTCAGAGCATACAAATAATGTGAGTTTTAGTTTTAAGTATGCGTTTAAACTGAATGTTTAAACATTATGCGTTAAAAATATGAACAGGTAAGATTATGCGCATGGGTTGAAATAATGCAGTCATTGTTCCACAAACAAAGAGTTTGAATTGAACAAGGTTTTGGAAACACATGATGCGATTTTTCTCATTAAAACTTGAAGTGTAAAGAGTTGCAGATTACAAGTTTGAATAAGAAAAACAAAAATGCGCACAAAAAGAAATACTTTGCGCAAAAAGAAAAATTACATAGAACCTAGTCTATGTTGATCCGGTGCAAGGCTTCGCGCAGCTCATTCTGCAGACTGTTGAACTTATTCATAAGTTCAATCTTCAGTTCTTGAAATCTTTCTCTGAACGCTACAGCCTCACCGACATAGGTAGCCATTCCTCTGCGCATATCTGCGTTATCTTCTCGCAGCTCTAAGAAGTTGGCTCTATACTGCACTTGATGTCCCGTCATCTGATTAAAATAAGACTGCTCAGCAGCCTCAATAGTGTTGATGACGGTGGCCTGCGTTTCTTCGAGTCTTTGGTCAGTGTGGAGGCGCTGAGTGTTCACGCTGGCTTGAATATCGAACATGGCTTGATCTATCCTAGCGTTGAACCCATCAGCGAAATCAGTCATCGCTTGAGTTATGCACTCCCTGACACTTTCCATATTATTCGTATTGTCATGCGCAGGACCGGGACCACCTTGTTCCAATCTCTCCAACATCATCGCTTCCATCCCAGCAAATCCTTCATGCAACCCATCGGCCAAGCTCTTGCACAGACGCTTAAGCAGTCCTATAAACCCATCATTGATAGCGGTATAGGTACAGACGTTTTCAAGCATCCCAGCTATTGACTTCAATGAGTCCAGGACCATTTGGTCTAAAGCATCAGGGACGCGCTGCGCAGAGGGGCCGACGGAGGCGGAGGTACTTGCCTTTGATATATTCTCCCCCTTAATGGCAGCAATCTCTAAACGCTGCGCATCAAGTTGCTCTTGGATAGCTGTCTACGCAGTAATGAGCTGAGTCATTTGGGACTGCGCAGCAACCTGGTTGACTTGAATAGTATTGAGAGCCTGGAGAATTTGGCGTAGATCAGCGGAGGAAGATAGAGAGGAAGTAGATACTGTAGGAACGGAAGGAATAGCTTGAGCTGGAGGAGGAGAGACTTTGGGAAGAGAGTGCGTTGGGGAAGGTTGTTTGGGAGAGAGATGAATAGGATTAGCAGCAGGAGACCTATGCGTAGATGAGTGCGTGCTGCTGCCATCTGTATCAGTTGTGCGCACATCTCCTTCCTTTTCCCCTTCAGGAGGATCAATAGCAGCTTGCTGCGCAGCATCATCGCCCTGCGCAGACTTGGTAACCTCATCCGCATCCTCATCTTCCAAGTCCAAATCATCATGAAGGACAGAGGTGCCAGGTTGAGTGTTTCCAATCAGAATATTGAGGCGTTTGAAGGCACTTGATGATGGTTCAGGACAAGGAGGAGCCGCAGCTTTTGGCTGTCCTTTCGCAGTGCTGTGCACAACCTGTTTCTTGTGCGGAGTTCGAGGAGGATCTTCCTTAGCAGGTGCAGCAGCAGCGGTCTTGGCAGGCGTACCGGAGACTGGAAAAGCTTCATCCATCCAATCATCACTATCTCCGGTACCATGAACATGAGGGGCTTCAGAAGCCTTTGGATCTTGCTCCCCCTGCGCGGTATCATCCGCAGCAGTCTCATCCATCCGAGACTCGCTGTCTTCTTCAACCAGAGCAGCCGCAGGAGGAAGTCTGGTAAATGCAGGCTTTTTCTTGGTTTTGACAGGAGAGGAAGCAGGCGCAGGAGGATCTTTGCGCTTCTTTGAAGGTTTGGGAGCAGGGGCGGTAAGTCAGATCCAATTTTAATCCCAGCAGTTGATCTGACATTTAGGATTTCCTTCACCTTTTCTGGCGCAGGATCTGCAATACCTTTGCCTTTGCGCTTTGCCTGCGCAGCATCAGTTTCAGGCTCAGTAGGCGCAGTGGCCTTCGAAGGGTGCGCGGCAGAGTTCTTTGCTTTGGGTTGAGGGGCTTCATCATCATCATCACTATCAACCCAATCTTCCTTGTCTGGGCTGGTGTCCTTGTTCCATATCTTGCGATAATCACTGCGACCAATTTCATTGCGCAGAGAGTAGAGGTGAGAGATGGAATAGGTCTTGGTGCAGGGGACTTTGAGATCAGGACGCTTCTGTACGAAGGTGCGCAGCTCAGAGACGTTCATCAGAAACTTTGATAGTAGCCTACAGTGAGTTCTGTACTTGGCTACTTTCTTGTCCATGTGCTTGTCATAGCTCTCCGATGCATCCCATGGCTCGTCAAAAAGAACAGAGGACCAGTCTAGAGCTTCGCCATTATAGACCGCAGCAAAATAAGCCCACTGCTTGGAAATGAACTTGCCCTTATTTCCATTTTTGCAGTTTACGGAATCGCCAATAATGGTGCAAATGAGATACATCACCTCACCAAATTCCTTATGATCATGAACGCTCCACTTCTTAACCAGAGAAGGTTCCCCAACCAGTTTCTGCGCAAGCTTGTTTTGTTTAGCTTCAGAATAGGCTTCTAGCGCATCATCAACCTTAAATCCGCAAAGCTTTTTAAGTGACGCAGGAACAATGCGCACTGAAAAATTCCGAACGACTGAGCGAATAACATCAATCTTCTCTCGAGTCTGCTTGTGCGTCATGGTGACTCTCTCTGCATTCTCAAAGAACTCGTCTACAAGAGAGGGGACATAGAAGTCTTGAGCCAGTGTAAAGAGAGGTAAGATGCCGGAGGAATCCATAAGATGAACAATTCTGCATCCGACAGCATCTTTGTGTAGCGCAGCAAGATCTAGTTCCCAGCCTTGTAGGAAGTAGAAAGAATTCTGCGATCCACGATGATTTGCGCATGGTTAGTCTTGAGCAGCGCATTGATAGCGCAGAGATTCTATAAATCTCAGAACTGTTGTTTCATGCGTATACATTGGTTGCGCAGGAGTTGCGCAGGGCGTATGAAACTTAACCTATTTTGCACACTTATCAAGCAAATACATTAGTATCAATAAATCATATGGACAAGTTAGCTAGGTTTAAGCATACCCATTTCTCCTTTCAAGAGATCACTTGTTAATTCTTGAGGAGATGATATTAGATGTTGATGATCTTGGTGATAGTGCTTGGCAGGATTGGAAACTGCTATGGTGGACATATTATCGCAGAGAATTGGATAATTCTCTTCATGAATCCCATAGTCCACAGGTTGTTGCTTCATCCATAAGATTTGGCAGCAGCAGCTTTCAGCAGCAATATATTCTGCTTCAGTAGTGGAGATGGACACAGCAGCTTGTCTCTTGCTTGCCCGTGCTACAAGTCGATTTCCAAGGAAATGACAAGTTCCACTTGTGCTCTTCCTGTCAATTGTGCACGCTGCGTAGTCCGCATCTGAATAACTTACAAGTTTAAAGTTCGAATCTTTGGTGTACCAAAGTCCAAGGTTAACAGAGCTAAAAATATATCTAATACATTTTACAGCAGTTATGTGCGCTTCAGAAGAATTAGCGTGATAGTGCGCACAGATCCAGTCAACATAATATCTTGGCCAACTAGCAGAAGATAAAGGAGAGTTAATCATACCTTGATATAGTCTGATCAATTTTACCTTTTAAGTCTGTTAAATTAGTTGCTTGTGGCCATTGGAGTGTCGTATGCTTTAGCACTCAAGTCCAAACTTCTTGATTAAGTCCCTTGTGTACTTGGCTTGATGTGATGAAGATGCCATCATTCAATTGATTGATTTTAAGCCCGAGGAAAAAGGTGATTTCTTCATCATGCTTGTCTCAAACTTGCTTTTCATTTGCTTTTCAAAGTGCTTACAAAGTGACTCATTAGTAGAACCAAAATATAACATCATTGACATAAATTTTAACGAGTAAATAATGATTATTATGCTTGGTAATAAAAAGAGTTGTATCGATTTTACCGCGCTTGAAGCCTTTCTCTAGTAGAAATTATGATAGCGTATCGTACCATGCTCTTGGAGCTTGCTATAGTCCATACAAATCTTTCTTGCTTTGATTCTGTGATGCTTCCATTCTTATCCATCTTGTTTTCGAATACCCATTGAAGCGCTAAATTATTGGATGAGCTTTTCTTGCACTTCTTGCATAGCATCGATCCATCTTAAAATATGGAGCACTCTATCAATCTTCTTTGATCCAACATGAGAGATAAACGAATGCTACACCGCAAAGTTTGATGCTCTCGATGTGCGAACCCCTACATTGAGATGATAGGAATACGAAGATCAATGGGTATTTCATTTGCTTCAGCATCACGATCATCAAAGGTGATTTGTTGAAGTGGAGAAACATCATGCGCAGGAGGAGGTGTTTGTGCATCAGGAGTTGTAACTTCAGGCGCAGCATTTGGAGTATGCGCATGAGATGGACTGATTCTGAATCTGCTTGATCTATATCCTGCGCAGGAATAGAATTACTGCGCACCTGTCAAAAATGCTCAGCAGAGGCATCAGAATCATTTGGAGCCAGATGTGGCTCAAGGAGAGAATGCTCATCAAAGAGTAACATGTACAGATACTAAAATAACTAGAGATTTATCTTATTATGATCATGAAAAGCTTATAGAATGATTGGCATACCCAACGAGAATACCTTCATCTGTTTTGGCGTCGAAATTACCTCTATAGCGTTTGCAGCCAAAGGGATTTATGAAAGCGATGTTGGGCGCTTTTTCTCTCTCTCCATAAATCGTATGGAGTATTGATGTAGGCTTTGTTGATGAGGTATCTATTCTGAGTAAAGCAAGCAGTGTTGACAGCTTCTCCCCAGAAATACATTTAGAAGTACTGCTTCTACTATCATTGTTTATCCATCATCAATCAACGAGCGATTCTTTCCACAACGCCATTTTGTTTGCGGAACTCCAGCAGCAGAGAAATTGTGAAGAATACCATTTGTTGGTTCTTGTTGGTTCTCACAATATTGAGCGACATCGTTGTTCATAAATTATGTTCCATTGAAGTATCGAACTATATTGATGTCTTCTATGTTTGGAGATTTAGAAGGAGAGCAGCCAGGATATCATAAAGATACCACAGGTTGGTCCAAAGCTTCGTGGTAGTGAGCTGTCCAAACATATGAGGTGAAGCGGATGTAAGCGTTTTGACATTGGAGCAATCTTGCTGGAGGAAAACAGCTCAGGCTGCTTACTAAGCTGGCATGGTGCTTATACCATTGCTAGCTGCATTCACTTAGGTTCATTGCTACAAAACAAGGATTAGTAAATAGAGATTATAGTGGTAAGATCAATAATATAAAAATTGGTCTTACGAGTCCTTGTGAGCAAAGTTAGTCCAGAAACGCCATTCTTGATGAAACAGTGCGTTGAAGAGATATGGCATTCCAGACCTTTATCTCATAATTGTGATATGGAGAGCAGGTTGCTTAAGACTATCTTTTATGATTAGTCCAAATCCAATTATGTGCCCTTTGTTGTTGTCACCATATATTACTGAGCGATCTCTTCCTTTATGCACATCTTTAAGAGTGTTGACATCTCCAGTAGTGTCTAGAATCCACTACCGACATCAACTGAGCTTGAGAGAGCACAGTGAAGTAGATCTTTCCTGCTTTGTTGAAACATTGGCTTGCGCTCTACAGCAGAGTTATCATTTAAGATCAGCAGGCACTTTAAGAGATTCCTTGCGCGGCTGTGGATTTGGTGATGACGCAGCTTCTGACAGGTTAGCTTTGGCAGATAGGTGTTTGTCATTCTGTCTGCTTGGTGAAGGTACCCCGTTTCCACTATAGTGAAGGGATCTTTATTTGATTGTCTTTGGCATATGCTCAGGTTCCATTTCAGAAACAACTTTTGAATCATAATCAGCATTTGCCACTAAGCAGAGCAGTCCATCCTCAGAGTCAGCATCGTTGTCTTCAGTGTCAGGTCTCCGAGTCCTTAGCTCCTTTTCTGCGCAGTTCTCTTCAGCAACCATTCTGCACTGCTTTGATGCTTTGTGCGCAGGGTTGCTTTTCCTTGTACTCAAATTTTGGAGTAGGCATTGAAGCGTAATGTCCTGGCTTTCTGCAGTAAACCAAGTCATCTTTCTTTGAGTCTCTATGAGAGAGAATAGGAGGTTTGCTTAAGGATCCACCAAGTTTGGAGAACTTTCTGAATTTGATCTGAGGTTTGAGCAGGCGCAGGAATATGTGAAAAGTTAGTCATTGCCCTAGATTTTGAAGCCATATTGAATCGGCACCCAAGCTGTTAAGCTTAAAAAACAGAAACATGTTTTATGGAGGTGTTTGCTCTGATACCACTTGTTGGTCCCTAAAGGGCAACAAGGGTGTGAAAATCGCTAGAGGGGGGGGGTGAATAGCTTTTTAAAATTATTTTCAAACCCTTTTGCAATTCAATGGCAGATGCGCACAACTCTTTTGAAAATCGCTAGAGGGGGGGGGGGGTGAATAGCGTTTTAAAATTCTTTTCAAACCCTTTTGCAATTCAATGGCAGATGTGCACAACTCTTATTTTGGCTAAGTATAGCGCACAGTAAGAGTGTGAAATGCACAGCGGAAATTTAAAGCAGCTCTGCGCAGGGTATACTGCGCAGAGATAAAAACGCACGCGCTAAGTATGAGGCTAAAGAGTGGCGCAAAAAGGATTCTAAGGCAAATGAGCAATAACAATTACAACATCAAAGAGTAGCAATCTGAAAGATCAAACAAAGCAGTTCATAAATAGTTAAGCAGGAAATATGCAGTAAATATTATGAACACGCTATTTGGAGAGTTTCGATCGATGAAAGATCTACATCCTCTACCAAGATGGTTAGTCTTGGATTTCTAATGGAGATCTTATTATATGAGAGAGTATTACAAATTACAACATTTGAGCTCAATACTAACTCAAGATCTATTATCTATGAAGAACAAATCCTAGACTAAACCGGTGTATCTCAAGAAGAAAGATCTAAATGATCAAAGCTTCAAGAGGTGTGTGTGTGTGACAGGAATTCTGGGCTCTATGAATATGAAAGATGAAGAGCACCAAGAATTTTGGTGATATAGGATTTGTGATATGAGCAGGAGTTTTGAAGGTTTGAAGATCTTGAAGGTTGTTCTAAAGAATCTGGAAATGCTAAGCAGCATCTTCAGATCTTCAAGGTTTCTCAGTGAAGCATGAAACTCGAGCTTTGAAGCATAATGGCCAACAAGAGGGGCTTGATCAAAGGGCTGATCAAGGGCCGATGAAAAGGGCTAAATCAAAAGGCAGCTTGGAATTGAAGATGAGCAAGCTATTTATAGCTGAGAGCTTGAATATAGCCGTTGGAGCTCTGAGCAAGGACAATGAGCTGGCACAAAGTGATTGGCGCGCAGCTGTCCTTTATAGCCGTTGGGGCTCTGATAAAAAATGATGACCTGGCACAATATGATTGGTGCGCAGGTGATTTAGAGCCGTTGGAGACTGAGCATGAAGACCAAATTCAAATGCTTCTTCTAGAAGGTTGACAGCTGTCTTCACTTGAGATATTTCTTTGAAGCATGTCTCCACCAATGGTTTTGCTGAGTGTGCTTATTTTGTCGTTTTGTGCACACCTCAGTATTTTAATAAGCGTGCATCTTCTAAGCGTTTTCCAAGCTTTCTAGAATGTGAGATCAGGAGATGAGGAACTTGACCAAGGTTGTGTCCGCGCACAAAGGCATGCGCATTGCCGGCGCGCATGGATTCAGCGCATGAGTAGCATGCGCACCATGCTTGGTCACAAAGAGATCTCTTGAGAGTTTAGGAAATAAGATCTTGAAGATTGAGCAGGGTTAGGGGCTGCGCAAGATATCTATGCGCAGTGGCGACCTGCGCAGAGAACATTCTGCGTAGCGAAATGAATCCTTGCTTAGGAAATCTTCGATCTTTAAAGCTTCAAGTCCTATCATCTAAGCCTATACTATAAAAAAAGACTTTGCTAAAAATTGAAGTTATAAACTTCTTTACATGAGGTCCTAAAGTCCATAAAAATACTCATAGGTGATGGTATCAATCAATTCTAACAAATATAGGAGGGTTAAGTGATAAGCATACCCAACGGTTTTGTTACCCGCCATGGTTTTAACGAGGCAATGAGGGTTGATTGAAAAGATTGTGCGTTGTACTCTTTTCCTTCGAGATTATTTTTCCCACAGGGTTTTCGCTCAGAAGGTTTTTAATAAGGCAACATTTGAGGCACAATTATCATTCAATAAGAATCCCCAAGGGGGAGTGTTGTAAATATAAGACTTATGTGGGTCTTCCTATAGAAGTATAAAATGTATAGGGGAGGAGTTTGTAAATATGATCCATGACTCATGCCATTTTGTGTACACGTGTTGTTGTACCAACATTTACACCTTTGGTATATAAATAAGAAAGTCTCCCTCTCCTCCCAGTCGGTTGAACTGGGTTTTCTCTCTAAGCTTTCTCTCTAAAATTTCTTCTTTATTCTTGTATATACTGCTTGGGCGTTTGGGTGTGTGTGCGAGCTTAAGGCCGTTGATTTTCAACAACTCCCTCCATTTCTATATAGAAGTCGTTCTTTTTTCTTTTGAAATCATATACAAAAGTCATTGTAGACTTGCATATTTTTTATTTTTTTTTTCAAATTGTTTGTGTTTATCCTTTTATTCTCTTCATTGGACCAAATTACCACTTTTATGTTAATTTGTTATTCAAATTACCCACATTCAGCCTAATAATTTTTAAATTAACTTTTCAAAATTTACTTTATATTTTATATGTATTTATCGAAATCAACTTCTAATATTGTATTTAATACTCGCTAAATTAATTAACTATCTAAAATAATGAAATTATCTGGTCCCGATTTGAGCCAGTTGAAAAAATTACAAAGCAAATAAAATAATAAGATTATAATTTTTGAGAGACCCCTTTATAATTTTTAGGTCCCACAAAAATCACAAATTAATAATTTTTAGAAATTGAAAAAAAGTATATATATTCTAGTGAAATATTATTTTATATTTGTTTGTTTTCTTTTAAAATTGAAATCTACTTGGAATCTATCTCTAATTTTTATTGTATCATCAACTTGCAATGTCCAATTTGTTAGGTACATACACAATAAACTTAGTTTATACGAAAATCTAAAATTCGTCGAACCAGCTGAAAACTATTTAAATTAAGTACTCACTTCGTCTAAAAATGAGTTTATTGCAAAACTGACATGCGTACTTTCATTTATTTTCAATTTGACTCTCTTCTTCTCCAAATCTACACATACAGAAATCTAGGGTTTGTAAGCTGTTTTCAAAGTATTCTTCAACTAGCTCGAACAATTCTTGATTTTTCCATGTCTTTCTTGCATTCGAGAATGACTTTGACGACTTCCTGATTCATTTCCAGTAAACATTCTGTAACTTCCTTTAACGAATCGAATGAGAGGGCTCAGACTTCAACGCCGACGGCTAAAGTGTTGATAACATTGTTTGCACGAGCTTGGAGGGTGGTGTCGAACGACTGCAAATCGACGTCGGCTCGACAGGCGGCGGCGTAGGAATTAAGCTCGGTTGCGAAATGAGGGTTGATGTTGAAATCGATGCCGGCGGACGATGTTTCAGCACCACTCTTCTTGCTTATATGACCTCCCATGGTTTTTCAATCCAGATCTACAAGAAAATCCAAACTTGTTCAATATAATCCCACAAAAATCAAATACTTCCTCGCAAATTCACCAAACATATCTATGAATAAATATTAAATTACCGAAAATAGCAAACACCCAAATGAGATTTTCACTAGAAGAAACAGAGGTAAAACCCAAAATTCGATTTGTGGATCTGGAGCCGGATTGCAATTGTTCAATTTCTATACATCAATACGACTAATTTTAGGGTTTGGGTTTAATCTTGATCTGGACCAATTTAGGGTTTGTATGTGTAGATTTGGAGAAGAAGAGAGTCAATGGAGTAATGGAGTGTTCAAATCTGCAATTTTAGAATTTTAAGTTTTATTTCTTACACTTTCACCCCTTATACAGAGTGTCCCGTAATGTATTTTAACGGGTGTTAAAAAAGTCGTCTCAAAATTTTGAAAATGAAAGTACGCAATCCACATTTGATGTTTCCAAAATTTGTGAGTCAAATTAAAAATAAATGAAAGTACGAATGTGAGTTTTGCAATGAACTCGTCCCAAAATAAGAATCATACTTTCCTAAATTGATAAATATGGAGATTTGAAGTCCGTTGGACTTGGACTTGGTCCCTTCCTAGCTACGCCTCTGCACCAAATCTATATATATATTAAAGTTGGTGAGGAGAACCATGGTGTTGTCTCATATGCAAGTCTTAGAGAAAGGTTGCATTTGGTGTTGCCACATCATTATCACTCTTATAAATAAGAGACTTTTCAAATTCTTTTTCTTAGCTAATAGTATTAGCTAATAGTATTACTTACTATATAGAGTAACTATTATAGTTAAATACTATAGTTAACTAATACTTATAATAGTAATAGTTACTATAATAGGTAACTAATATAGTTAACTACTATAGTAACTAACACTTATAATAGTAATAGTTACTATAATAAGTAACTATTATAGTTAACTACCATAATAACTAATACTTATAATAGTAATAGTTACTATAATAAGTAACTAATATAGTTAACTACTATAGTAACTAACACTTATAATAGTAATAGTTACTATAATAAGTAACTATTATAGTTAACTACTATAGTAACTAATAATTATAATAGTAATAGGTACTATAATAGGTAACTAATATAGTTAACTACTATAGTAACTAATACTTATAATAGTAATAGTTAACTATTATAGTTAACTATTACTACCTACGTCCCAGAGTAAGAGTCCTACTTTCTATTTTGATACGTCACAGAGTAAAAGTCTTTCTCCTAAAATGACAAAGAATCTTTACTATTCATCTCAGTCATTCTATATCCTACTTTACTTTTATACTCATAAAATCAATCAACTTATTATTCACTCCCACTCATTCTCTCTCCTAATTTACTTTTACACTCACAACATTTACTTTACTTCCACCATTTCTTAATTTCCGTGCAAATGGGAGATAAGACTCTTACTCCGGGACGGAGGGAGTAATATTTAACTATTATAACTAACTAATACTATTAATAGTATTAGTTAATTATAATAGTTAAATATAATTGTTAACTATAATAGTTACTATATAAGTTGATTATTATTATTAATAGTATTAGTTAATCATAATTGTTACAATATATATTAACTATTACTATTAATTATATTATTTAATCATAATAGTTACTATATATGTTAACTATTACTATTAATACCATTAGATTTTTTGAAATATTCATACAACAGACTTAAATGTACTTCTAAATTAATTAAAAAATATATTTATTACAACTATGTACAACCAAAGCTATGAAAATATTTTGATTAATTTAAAATATACATATATTTTCAAATAAAATTATTATATTAATTTATCAATTAAAAACATAAAAAAAAAAAAAAAAAAACATTAACGGAATAGATTCCCGTGCAAAGCACGGGTTACCTACTAGTTCAGATTACAATTAGGTATCGGATACTGTCTGTATTTAGCTTTAAATTTCGAAACCGTGAATAACCCTAGTTTCCCCGTACCGCCGCTTTAGAGTCGAAAAATTGTATTGACTCTCCTTCTTCGTTTTTCTTTTCCCGAAGTCGACGATCGACATAGACCGGCAAGCATGGGGCGGAGAAAGACGAAGACAATCCCGGAGGATTTACACATGGAAATCCTCAAATTCCTCCCCTCCAAGAGTCTAATGCGCTTCAGGTGTGTTTCTAAATCATGGAATCTTACTATTCGTGACCCCAATTTCGCCAAATTGTATCGAAAAATCTCCCATAGTCGCCCCGGGGCCGCTTCCACCATCCTGTTGAGTTCTATTAAGCGTGGGCATAAGATATATTTATACAAGATAAATCGCGAAAGAGAAGCAATTCATGAACTTACAATTGACATTACTAAATTTTGCTTCAATAACTGTACTCGAGTCACAGAAATTGTTAATGGATTATTCTGCTTTTCAGTTATCTAGACATAGTAGTTTGTAATATAACCACACATGAATTTATTTTCCTCCCACCTCTCCCTCCAAATGTTTCCAGCTCGTGCCCAATCTACTCCTTGGGATATGATCCGTTGAACAATGAATACAAAGTTTTGTGCATTTGGTATGGTCGTAAATTTTGTAGGTGCATGGTGTTTACCATAGGGAAAAGCAAAGAATGGAGGGAGCTGATTGATACCTTAGATATGATTAAAATTATAATTTAGGGCCTGAAATCAATATATATATATAAGCTGGCGGATAACAATCGTAAGCAATGACGAAGCAGAAAGAAAAACGACAGAAGGCGGCCGACAGATAGCATCAAACTTATATATATATATATATATATATATATATATATATATATATATATATATATATATATATATATATATATATATATATATATATATATATATATATATATATTGACCAACTTAGAGCTCGTTGAAGAGTGAAAATACTCTATTATGTTAAATCTTTGTGTTTCTGATTTTTAAGTAAATTAGTTAATTATATTGTGAATAGTTTAATTATAATTGTATATATTTTATTTATATTAGTTTATAGTTATTTTAGGATATAGTAATATTTATCTTAGGACGAGTTAAATTAGGATATATTTGATTTGATTTAGTAACCTACTAATGTTTATCTTTGGTAGTTAGTATTGTGTATTTTAGGTAAAGATGGACTCTCTTCATATGGAATGATTGGATGGCATTAAAGATTGACATCCAAGAAGATCTCCTCTCCAAGAAAGCTTCTCATTCCCGTGTCTATAAGAAGCCGATCTCATTCAGTCATTCTCTACGGATTCTGAGATTTAGAGAGTGGTATTTTCGTTTGTGAGAGAGTCCTTGTGTTCTTGAAGTCCTTGTTCATCGAGACTTCAAGGTGTTTTAGTGTTTTCATTTATTCTAGGAATCTAGAATAGCTTTTGATCTTTTCGTTGTTTTTGTTTCTTTATTTGTCTTGCATTCTGCAAGACCTTTTTATTAATGAAAGTTTTCCAGCAAGTAATTTCTTGCTGAAGTGTTTAATTTCTGTTCGTTTTTAATCCGATGCGTTTTCTGGGTTTTTTCATTCACTGCGTTCTTCGGCAGTTGACAAGACAACTGTCTTGACACTTGTGAGCACAGTTGTACTCACAGTTGGTTGGTTCCCAGAACAGTCCTAGCCGCCTATTTCTTTCAATTGGCACCAGAGCCTGGTCTCGACATACTGAGATCGATCTTTGAAAGTGGCCATTATGGACTGTACTCATATTCGTAATAAGCCGCCTACACTAGATGGTTCAAACTATACAATTTGGAAGGCAAAGATGATCATGTACATTAAAAACATAGATCATCGTGCTTGGGTCAGTATTCTTGTGGGATATACATCCCCTACTATGGAAGTAGTTGATCCAAAAGCAAAATTTCCTGAAACTAGTGAGGAGAAAAAGGAAAAAAAAATTGTCCCAAAACCTGAGCAAGATTGGAACACGGAAGAAATTGCCCTTGCAAACTACAATGCAAAGGCAATGGCTGCCATATCTGATCATGTTGATCACAATTTGTATCGGTTATTTTCTAACCATACCGTGGCCAAAACTGCTTGGGATATTTTACAACTTCATTGTGAAGGGTCTGATAGTGTCAAACAAACAAAATTAAGGAGATTGATGACAGAGTTTGAAAATTTAAGAATGGGAGAAAATGAAACGATTCAAGACTATTATGCTAAATTAATGGATATTTCAAATGAATAATTTGCATTAGGAGAATCCATCTCCAATGCAAGGTTGGTTAGTAAAGTTTTAAGAACTCTCCCAGAAAAATTTAACATCAAAGTCTCTGTCATTGAAGAAACTTGTGATACTCGGACCGTGAGTCTTGAAAAAGTTCTAAGTATTCTAACTACGTTTTAATTGAACCTTGAAGTGCAACAAACTAGCAAAGTAAATTCAATTGCTCTTGCTAGTGCTCTTACTGTGTCCATAGATTTTTTTGAATTATCAAAGGATATTGATGACTCAAACTTAGAGGAAGATGAATGTGACTTGATCACTCAAAAATTCAATAAAATGTTGAACAAAAAACGTCAACAAAGGTTTTCCAATAAGGGTACTGCTTCCTCCCCTAAGATTGAATCATTCAAGAAAGAAACAAGTAAGAACAAATTTTCTTCTGAAAACAAAAGATCTATTGAGTCCGTTCAGTGTAGAGCGTGTTTAGGATTTGGAAACTATGCCAATGAGTGTGCTAACACACTCAAAAAGAGAGGGATGGGTTTTTCTGCAACCTTAAGTGATTCAGATGATGACGATCAGACAACAAACCTGTCATTTTTACGATCATCACAATCATCCCTTTCTGACAGTGAATCTGACAATGAAGATGAACAGTCAACTGTCAGCACAACTGTCAGCTCAGATGGTACTAACATGTATATCTGCCTTAACTCCACATCTGCATGTGAATATGAGGAATCCCAACAGGAAGAAGAGGATAGTGCCACGTATGAGGACCTGCACAATACATACGTTGAGTTGTTTACAAACTGGTCCAAACGAATGGAACAACTCAAGGAGTTCAAGAAGGTAAATGAAAAACTCACCTCTGATAATCTGAAATTAAAGTCTGAGAATGAGGGGTTGTCAAGTGAAAGTGATACCCAAAAGGACTCCATAGCTAGGTTAGAAGTCATGCTTACCAAAAAGGATAATGAGTGTGAAAAGTATAAAAGCGATCTTGACAAAGAAACTAACACTCTCACAAAGCTTAACAATGGTAAGGCTAAGTTAGATGAAGTTCTAAAAATGGGCAATCAAGGAAAATCAGGACTATGCTATGAAGATCCTATTTTTGTCAAGGAAGGAGAGAGCACTTCGAAAAACAATGAGTGATTTAATGCTAATCACGCATCTCCTCACAAAAACAGAAGAAATAGAAAAAGGAGATACGTGTGTCACCATTGTTTTGCCCCTGGACATATACGTCCATTTTGTTACAAGTTGAAACAGGAACTTGGCTTGGAGAAGAACAACAGCCATCTGACAAGACAACTGTGGGCACAGTTGGAGTCACAACTGCCCAGTCAACAGCAGTCTGCTCCAAAAGCCACATGGGTAAGAAAGGACACTCTAAAGTGTCAAGTGGTGTTTACCTCCTTGAAGAGCAGTATGGAAGGAGCCTGGTACTTTGACAGTGGCTGATCCCGCCACATGACTGACTCTCTTAAGCATTTCAAAGACTGAGGCCTTTAAAGGTGGAAAATTCGATTTTGGTGGAGGTGCTCAAGGTGAGGTAATTGGCAAATGTACTCTGAATGTTAATGGTTTGCCTAACGTGCATAATGTCTTGCATGTTGATGGGTTAAAGGCAAACCTAATTAGCATAAGCCAATTGTGTGATGATGATCTACATGTCAAGTTTGATAAGAAGATCTGTGAGGTCTTCGATGATTCAATCATATGTGTTTTGAAAGGTGTAAGATCCTCTGATCATTGTTACAAGTTGGTTGAAAATCATTCATGTTTTAACTTAATTTTTGATAATGCTCCTGATCTTAGTGTCAATTGTGTTGAGAATTGCATTACAGGGTGCACTTGGGAGCATGAAAATATTAATGATGAATCTGATCCAAAGTCCACAACAGAATCTGCAGATACACCAACTGTGAGGACTACTGACAGTCCAGATGAACAGCCAACTGCTACGACAGATGGTCATACAGCAGCTGATTCTGGTTCAGATTCTGAAATCTTGGAAGATCAGGAAACCAGAGGTAATGATGCTACAGCAAAGTTACAGGGAGATCATCCCACTTCCCAGGTCATTGGGGGAGTGGATGAAGGAATAAAAACAAGAGGGAAACAAATAAATTACCGGGAATTAGCCGGTTTGGTATGCATGCAATCCGCGTACCATCAGGTAAGCTCTTGTTGTTTCGTTGCTAATTTTAAGCATGAGGATGAGTCAGAAACTTTAAAAGTTAATAATTGGACCAATGTCATGCAAGAGAAAGTGGTAAAATTTGAAAGGAAAGATGTTAGGTTCTTGGTTCGTAGGCCATCTAATACTGAATATATGGTAGTTGTTACTTGTTGTACTCAATTATTGAGGATGAACCAGATAATCAAGGATTATGGTCTTAGAAGTGAAATCTTGACCGTATTTTGTGATAGCTTAAGGTCCTTGAATATTGCCAAGAATCCGGTACAATATTTCCTAACAAAGCACATAGATATTATGCAAAATTTTATTAGATATCTCGTTGATCAAAAAATCATTACTCTAGAACATGTAAGCACAACGGATCAACTTGCTGATATCTTTACCAAGGCTTTAGATTTCGAGAGATTTTCTCTCGGACTGTGTGATACCAGTTGACTGCACAAGTGTGCAGACAACTGACTGCATAACTGTATAATTGTATATTACAGTAAACACCAAAAAATAAATAAAAAAAATTGTAGATTGCATTCATCCTTACACGATAGTCTCTTGTGATCATTTGGTCTCCTTCAGTTCCTTGACTCCGAGTTTTGACCCTTGAATGTGAGATCCTTCTTAACTTGATAATAAAAATTATCTTGTTAATTCTTTCATGTTGTTTATCATGGAGTGAGCACTTAATCTAAGTTTACGGGGAAAACAAGCTGCCATCAGTCTTTGAAGTTACTACTCATTTAGGCAATGTGCTGACGTATATTTATACATAACTTGAGAATCAGTGTAACTGTATTGGGATAGTGAAAAGCTCATCCCCGTAACTGATTCATAAGTCATAAGCCTTCAATGGGAGTGTTCTAGAGGCTACATGATTGATGGTGAATCTCATTGAATTCTTGTGAGTTGAAACCGAGTCATGGACTGAGGTGATCATACTATGTCACACCAAAATTGAGACAATCTTCACTTGTGTGTTTAGGCATATTTTTTCTAAGTTTTTTTTTTCTCCCTTGGTATTAACATCAGCAAATTGAATTGTTGTTCTTATGTGTTATAGATTGATGCTTTTCATGTTATTAACGATAATCTAATGGCGTGATCAAGTTTCATTGTGCAGTTGGTGGAAATTATGGTACATTGTGGATAAATGGATTCAGTTGAATTTGGCAAGTTCTAATTCTGGGACGGACAATTTATCACAAAACATGGAAAAAGTTTGAATTTTAAAATCAAGATCCTTGTTTGTTTTGGAATTCAAATGGGTACTTCAAAGTCACTCGGTTCTCCACTCCTTGGCCTACCCGAGTTCTTAGGAAGAATCAATGTCCTCTCTTGATATTTCCTCTATGTCAAATCGGGTTGTGAATTATGGTTTAGTATATCTTCTTCCTCATGTTTTCTAGCTACATCTCTCTTATCACATCTTGTTCCTATTCTGCAAATGCACTCTCTCTAACATTTTTTGCAGATATATCCGAGACTTCAGGGGAAACTCTCAGTGATTGTGACACAAAATGATTGTTTGCCGCTACTCTGATCAAGCTCATGCATTTTTGTTGTTAAGCATCCAGCCGGTGCTAAGCAACTTGTTCGTGCAACTTTGCGGACAACTGGTCACTCAACTGGACAGTCAACTGGTAAGTCTGGTACTGTTTCAAGGGGTAAGTACATCTTTTGCAGAACTCTCTTGTCTGTAAAGGTTTGCTGGGATATGAGTTTAGATTAATGATGCTCTTAGAGGTATTTTTGTTGGGGAGATTCAAATTTAGGGGGAGTGGAAGATATTCACATTTTTTCTTTCTTTGAGTTTGATGGTTCTTCTCAAAAAGGGGGAGAAAGTGGTCAAAGTGGTCTTCATATGGTCTTCTTATTCAGGGGGAGAAAGATGTGTTCTAAAGATGTATTTAGGGGCAGTAGAATCCAATGTACAAATTCAGGGGGAGAGATAATTAGTTTGGATGTTTTGATCAGAACCACAAAGATAGGGGGAGATTGAATAGTATGAAAATACTCTATTATGTTAAATCTTTGTGTTTCTGATTTTTAAGTAAATTAGTTAAGGGTTAATTGCAATTTGGTTACCTGAGTTTTACCAAATTCTGTAATCAGTTACTAAATTTGTCAAGTTGCGATTGGGTTCCTGAGTTTGCTGAACCGGAGCAATCAGGTGTAAAATCCGTTAGTCAGTTAAGAAACTAACAAAATGGACATCATGTGCCACACACGTGATATCTTAAGGGGCATATACGTCATTTCTCCAAGAATTGAGTGGGTAAAAGAGGCAAATTACATATTTAACAAATTAAAAAAAAAAAACCGCACATGAATACGTACAAGTCAGTCTGCCCTTTCTCTCTCTCTCTCTCGATTTCTAATCATGTTTCCACCATTATCATTCCCACCCAGATCCCCTTCTCCTTCCTTCCTTCCTTCCTTCCTTCCTTCCTTCCTTCCTTCTTCCTTCCTTCCTTTCCTCCATGTAAGTAGGCGAGGAAGTATCTAATTCAATTGAATCAGTTTTTAGGTTTTGTTCTAGTAGTACAGTCGAAGAACAATTTTGGTCGGATTCATTGTCTAGTGAGGTGATACCACCAAGGGGCAAAGGCGGCGGTGACTCCATCACCGGAAACAGGTGGTGGTGGAGCTGCTGCCAGCAACGGCTTGGCGCGAGGCGTGAGGTTTCGCTTCTTGTGCCCCATTTCATATCAGGAAATTGGATTAAGATTGTAGAGAAGATGATGAGAGGATTGAGTTGGAATCGAGAGTGGTGGTGGCGTCGCAGACCATTGATCGGCGTTTCGATCGACGTTATTTTGGCAACAGAGGATTTGATCGGCGTTATTTTGGCAACGTTATTTTGGAATCAAATCTGGTAATTTTAATTCCCAATTTGGATATATTTTGGTATTTGATTTTGGTTTTCCAGATTTGGTTTTTGGGCTTACAGATTTGATAATTTGGTTGTGAGGATGGAGGTGGAGGTGGTGGTAAGGATGGTGGTAGTGGTGGTGGCTGTGAGGGTGATGGTGGTGGAGTAAATGGTGGAAACAGTAATGGAGGTGAGAAAATGTTGAAGAGACTTTTACACCATTGTGACATATTTGCCCTCATTAAAGGTCACGTGTGTGGCACATGATGTCTATTTTGTTAGTTTCTTAACTGACTAACGGATTTTACACCTGATTGCTCCGATTGCAGAATTTGGTAAAACTCAGGTAACCAAATTGCAATTAACCCATTAGTTAATTATATTGTGAATAGTTTAATTATAATTGTATATATTTTATTTATATTAGTTTATAGTTATTTTAGGATATAGTAATATTTATCTTAGGATGAGTTAAATTAGATATATTTGATTTGATTTACTAACCTACTAATGTTTATCTTTGGTAGTTAGTATTGTGTATTTTAGGTAAAGATGGACTCTCTTCATATGGAATGATTGGATGGCATTAAAGATTGACATCCAAGAAGATTTCCTCTCCAAGAAAGCTTCTCATTCCCGTGTCTATAAGAAGCCGATCTCATTCAGTCATTCTCTACGGATTCTGAGATTTAGAGAGTGGTATTTTCGTTTGTGAGAGAGTCCTTGTGTTCTTGAAGTCCTTGTTCATCAAGACTTCAAGGTGTTTGAGTGTTTTCATTTATTCTAGGAATCTAGAATAGCTTTTGATCTTTTCGTTGTTTTTGTTTCTTTCATTGTCTTGTATTCTGCAAGACTTTTTTATTAATGAAAGTTTTCCAGCAAGTAATTTCTTGCTGAAGTGTTTAATTTCTGTTCGTTTTTAATCCGCTGCGTTTTCTGGGTTTTTTCATTCACTGCGTTCTTCGGCAGTTGACAAGAAAACTGTCTTGACACTTGTGAGCACAGTTGTACTCACAGTTGGTTGGTTCCCAGAACAGTCTTAGCCACCTATTTCTTTCACTCGTTTTTTTTTTCTTGAGGCTTTTTAACGAAATTAGCTAAACAACTTGTTAAAATCCCATATGGCAAGCGGTTGATCAACAAATTAGTTAGTTTGAACTGATATTAAGTATTAGGGGGTTACATGACATATCTAAATATGAAGGCTAGCTTAAAAAAGACACAATTATATAACCTTCCCCTCCCCCTTCCTCTATATTAAGACGGTAGATGCAGACTTCCATCTTCGCCATTGAGAATTGTCATTGCGGGTATATTCACAGTCTATCATCAGGTTTGAATAAGTGTCACTATCCTATTAATGTTGACAAAAACTTGTGTGAGAACACTCCAACCCGTCTCATGGGTGAGACGGGTCATTTTTTTGACCCATTACCCGACCCACAACCCTGCTCCAGGACCCATGGGGGGACCCTGCCACGTGGCAGCCCCTCATTGGCCCCAAATTTTTTTTTTTTTTTTTTGCTTTTTTAAATTTTTTATTTTTTTTTTTTTGGTTTTTTTTCGGTTTGTGAAAAGTAATAGTTACCATCTCTTAAAGTAATAGTGTTATTCCTATGTTTTCTTCGTTTGCCAAAAGTAATACTTATTATAACTAAAATGTAACAAACGTGTTATTTATATGTAATAGTATTTGTAAATAATTGTAATACATATGTATAGATATCTATTTGTTTTCAAACAATAAGTTACAATGGTGTCAAATTTATCATGATACATGTAAAAGTATTACATTATCTATAGAAATCTGTTACAATTTCGTCAATCAAAGTGTTACATTTACTTGTATAAACTTACTATTACATTCATATACATAAGTTATTACTTTTCAAATGGGTAAAAACGAGCTTTTGTTTTTTTAAAACAAGTATTACGTTTACTTATGAACAATGTTACTTTAAGAGATGGTAACTATTATTTTTTGCTAAACCACTGAAAAGACAAAAAAAAAAAATATAAAAACTCAAAAAAAAAAACCAAAAAAAAAAAAAAAAAAATCGGCCAATGGTGGGTTGCCACGTGGCGGGTTCGGTCCATGGGTCATGGGGCGACCCGTCTCATGCATGAGACAGATCCCCTTGTTCTCATGGGAGATCACCTCATTAATGTTTGGTTTCATTTTACTTACCCACTTTAATCAGATCTAGTAAAATAAATGACTATTTATCCTTAAATTTTTGTATCAACTAATTTAAAATAATCTCAATCATCAAAAGATAGTCTCATTTTGTTACATAAATTTTCCCTCAAGTATATCTAATAATTAGGTAGTCGGGATGGAAATGGATCGGGTTCAGAGCGGGTTGACCAAACCTGAACCCGAACCCCACCTTTGCTCTTGATCAAGAGAAAATTTGAAAAGTTTTTGGACTTTCATTTTGGGATGGGTTAATCTCGTTTTACTACCCCAATGTTTACATGTTGTATCGGTTAGGGGTCTATGGTTTTATATTTCTCACTTTAGGGTCCAGACTATCGTTTTTGTATCAATTCAGAGCCCTAGCAAGAGTTTTGTTAGATTTTAAACGTAAAGTTAACATGTGTCATCTAAAATCCATTTTCTCTGGGTTTTTTTGGTCTTTTCAAGTCATTAGTATATTTAAGCTTTCAAACTCTCAACTTATGAAATATTGTTCCAAACAAAAAACTTATAAAGTACTTCCTTCTTATTTATTTATTTTAAAAAATATTTCCCCTACAATTTAATAGACCCAAACAAATTGTTTAGGAGTCAATGTGAAAGTTCCTTTAATTTTGAGTTTTTTTTTTTTTTCTTTTCCTGGGTATGGCTATAACTTAGAAAGAAAGTAGCAACATCAAGCATAAACTAGTTATCACACATAAATTGGGAAAACGATTCCAAAAAACAGCAGTATTAATTTTTTTTTACTTGAGATAATTATTAAAATTATAAAATTCTAATTTTCCCAAATTTTTGAAAGAAAAAAAGTTAATTTAAAAATCACCCAAACATCAAAAGAGTACTATCAGAACACAATCAGAGTGACTTAAAGAAAACTTATGAGTCAATTCATCACTCTTAGCATTAAAATGCGCGATAATTTGAGCAACAATATCACCTAAACTCTCAAATCAAACCAAAGCTAATGAACCTGTGATTGATTTGGGTGTACCACCAAACTATTTTGGTTTAACCATTATTTTTTGTGAAAATATCAAATGCCCAAGAGAAAATAGGTGTTAGGATGTGATATACCAACTTTCTGTTCAAAATATAACAGAATGTTTGTTTAGGCCCTAGATTGATGCGAAAATGGAAGTTCAGGCCCTAAAGTGAGAAAAATAAAACTATAGGCCCCAAAGTGAAACAACATGTAAACCCTGGGATAGTAAGGTGAGATTAGCCCTTTTGGAATTGAGGGAGTAGTATTTCACTTCATTTATGATTACATACCGATGCTCAACCTTAGTTCTTATATTTAAGTGTACTTTTAAAATTATTTATTATCAAATGCTTGTGCAATGTTTTTTCTTCTTTCTTTTTTTTTTAGAAGAAAACTCTTCTTGTGCAATATTAGTATCGTTTCCCTAAATAATGATTTCATTTGAGAAGTAATGAAATTTTAAACTGAAGACGAATCTTTATGTTTTTATTAAATCGTTGGAGCAAGCTTGAGTGTCCCAGAAAGACATAGTTGCAAATACACCGTTATTTGGTGATTTTAGTTAAGTTTTCTTTTTTTATTAAATAAATAAATAAAATCGGACTGTATATGAGTAACAAATGTTAATAATTGTAATTACTCGAACCGAGATGTTGATATCCACAATATAATTGCTTAAATATTTTCCTAATCATTTTGCTCTATGTTATGTCTGTTAGTTGTCTTAACCTCTGTTACTACGCGTGCATAGGCAATCTCTAAGGGACGCCAAGGAAGAGAAGCACAAAATATTGTGAAAGCAAGTATATTACTGCTTCCGATGATGATGCTCGGACTCTTCGGTTTGCCCCGCGGGACCCTTCTGAACAAGACTAAAATACGAGTATTGGACACTACTAGAATATATTAATTTGGAGACGAGAATTTGGAGACCATGATGTTGGTCGTGAAATAGAGACACTTTATTTATAAATAGAGACCAAAAAATGGTGGCCAAACATGAGGCAAAAGTTAATAACAATTGGAGACCACAAAGTCGTCCCCACGTAATTTTTTATTTTTTCGCGACCAAACAATGGTCTCAGCGGTAAAAGGTAAATACTAAATACAGGGAATATTATATACAGGGAACGAAATATTCCAAATCTGCCCTTGCCCGTTTCGTGTAACTTTACACGACATTGCCTCTATAATCTCATGTAACTTTACACGTGATGAATCGTGTTTGCACACGAGATATCTCGTGTACAAACACACGAGATTATAGAGGCAATCTCGTGTAAAGGTACACGACATGGTGTCTGAACCTACATTTTCACAACAGCAACAGCAAAAGCAACAAGAAACATGAGTAGATCTGAAATTTGATTGTTAAAATGATAGCACATCTCCACAAAGCAGTGGGAGGGACCAATAGACCATTACACATATACTATCGCCAAATTTGATAATTCATACAAACTTGATAATTCAAAAACCATTGCACATATACTATCCCCTACGTAATCTTTCTCTTCTTGCATCGTTATCCTGATCATAGAGTTCATTGAATGCTGCTATCCTATCTCGGTATTGGAGGATCAGTTGACTTGCGCTTGGATCACAGTTTTCCCTCCAAGTGTTCGGTGGTGGTGGTATTGGGTAATCATTGCCTGACATGTGCAACTGCAAAAGTAATAACAGTTAAATACAACGAATTTAAGTAACACAATTAAATATAACTAATATAGATGAGACAGTTAAGTATAACGAATTTAAGTAATATTGTTAAATTTAACGAATTAAAGTATCATACCAATATAAAATGGTTTGTCACTTGTCCCAACACAACTGTGTTTATCGGTGGTCCTACTCCTGCTGGTACAGTCACTGGAAGGCATAAGTTACCACCGCTAGCCGAGTACGAAATGAACGCCACATTATACCTCGTGGCAATGATGTGTCCAAGATCTGGGAGGTCCATCCAATAAGTATTGTCCGGTGTCGACCGGACATAAATAGCAATCCTACGTAAGAGTTCTTTTATATCTATCCAAGTCAGAACTCTTCGATAAAGGTCTTGGCGAGCATGCACCTCATTGTAACATTCTGTGCGCACTCGAGCCCACATCTCCTCATCTCCGTATATCTGTGATGCTACGGCTCTATAGCCACAATGTCCATCAGATGCCACACTGTGATGCCTCCAATAAATGTGATAATGAAAGGCGGAAAAGACGTCATATACGGAGTGCTGTATATACTAGTGTGATTGGGCTGTCCATATCCCTCTCCACGACCCTGACCCTGATCCCGTCCTCGTCCTCGTCCTCGACCTCGCCCTCGACCCCGTCCTCTCCCACGACCGGAAGCAGCTAGTGGTGGATGAGACGTAGGAGTACAAGGAGGGGTAGATGTTGTGGGTTCTGAAGATGATTTCCGTTTGTGCGTGGACTCCGAACTAGCTTGGGTTGATGCAATGAATGCAGATCTAGACCTGAAATATGGCAAAGAAAAGAGTGAGAAGCATTCATACTATCAACATAAAAATTAAATCTGTACTAGGTTATAAAGAGCATACACATAACTTAAACCACATAATCAACAACAATATTAACAAACTCATATCAAGAACGTAATCAACAGTGTGAGCCACAAATGAATGAAGATCTATACCCTTTCCTAGTCGAGGATGGTGTAGCGGGGACTCGAAAAAATTTGTTAGTATGCTCCCAATCTGACGGTTCTCTGGAACTTCCGGTCCGGGGTTTATTCGCCTTTGAAATATGATCTGGCTCGTAAGCATCTCTCGTATGGTGATTAAGCCCTTCTTCCATCGTTTTGAATAACTTTCTCCTTACCGGTTCAGGTGCTTGCTCAACTTTATTCAACATAGCTTGAAAATTGTCTTTATTTATTGAAGGCTCAGATGGAGGGTTGTCTACTTCAATGTCCAACTTCTTCCAAAAATCATGAATCGAGGACAACTCAATCCGTCCCCCACAGTCCTCTATCCGTGCAATGTACCACAGTATGGGGTAATCCATGTATCGCGGAGGTAATCCAATAATAGAGGATAAGATCTGAAACGGTCACAAAGCCCTTGCCAACGTTCGTCCCATTCGCAGGAGGTAGGGGCTGAGATTGCATAATTGAAACTCCTCATGAATGATTCTGACAAATCCTCGCTACCTGTATGACTCAACCCATGCTTTCTAACATTGACTTCGATGTGCCTCCGACACAAGAAGTGTGCGGTGTCGGGAAAAACTGTACGGAGAGCGCTGATGAAACCCAATTCACGATCAGTGACAAAAACTGTTGGCAACCGGAAATGGTATACGGATACCTATTTATTTATTTTTTAATTTTTTTCTACATCGTAAATGACATTTAAAGTGTTGTTCATTAGTATGACTTCACTCAAAATCCAAATGGAAATTGAGTTACAAATTTTTAACATTTTTTAGGGTTTTAAGGAATATAAATCCAACTAATCAGTAATACATAATCCAAATAAATCCAAGTAATACAAAAATCCATAATAATCAGTAATACAAAACTCCATAATCAGTAACTCTCCTAAATAAAACCTCCTAAAATCTTGTGGCCCGTGTAAGACCAGCTCTGACGTCCTCGGGGACCCTGGCATCCGTCAAATATGGAAGTATGATAGCTCGTGCCTCTGGAACCCCAGGCTGCGGTGGAACATCAAGTGGGGGCGGTGGGGGCGGTGGGGGAGGTGGAATGTCAACGGGGGGATCGTGTATCGGATTAGATATCCGAACATGACTCCTAGCCAGAAACCACTCCATATAATCATCAGTCACGAGAGAAGATGTGGTCACTAGTGGCCCCCAGCGGCGAACGGGCCTGAACTCCTCCATGCCGTGCTCCACCCACGCGTCCCAAACATAATCATGGTCACCGTAGTCCTTCTGGTACCCCGTCTGACCCTTTGCCAAAATGCATATCGTGGGAACCAGGCGGGGTTGTCCAGGGATCCTCTGCTGGTGCCCGAACTGCCTACTAACACGCTCAGGCATGTACGCCTCAGTGATGTCACAAAATCGTATAACCCCTGAGAAGTATGAAACCGGCAGAATCGCGTCCGCTCCGGTACCATAAGGAGTCCAAAGAACCTGTGAGTAGACTTTGTTAGGTAAAGTGTACATAATAACGGAGGGAGTGTAACAATTTGAAACAGTTTTAATATGAATAACTCACCCTCTCAACATGCATCCTGTCAAGAGTGCGGCGATACTGCACTAGATGGTCTAATGCCCTCCCAGCTGTATCAGTACGAGACCATCTACGGGCTCTCGGCTGCCCCTGCTGCCAGTGAGGGTCAGAAACTCGCCGGAAATCTGGAAAGTACTCGTATATCCAGCCCTGAGATGTATGTAAAAAAGTATTAAATACTAATCAAATGCAACATGTAATTACATGGGGGGGGGAGTCGACAAAGTAAACAGAAAGTGAATAGAGTAAGATGTACCTCTAGCAATGTCGCACAACCACCCATCTGCTTGCATCCGGATCTGGACGCCTTCCCCAACTCTCGGTATAAATATGCCAACGTAGCTGATCCCCAGGAGAGAGTGGGGAGTCTTGCAAGATCCATGCATAGGGGAAGGTATGCTGCGGGCACCTTATCCTGACTCTTGTCCACGAACATCGTGGAACCCAAGAGGTGCAGGATATATGCAGAAGCACGCTGCAAATCTGTCACGCCACCTATACGGGTAGAAAAGATACGCCGGACGTCCTTTAATAAGTACCCAGTGCCGCTCAAATGAAGGTGTCTACTGATGCCGGATACGTCAGGCACTGGGTCCGGATACCGAACATATGAACCTACACAGCTTATACCTGTAAATTGAAGATGAAATAACGCATTTTAGTACATGAGATGAATGCAGATAGTTCATATAGTCTTGAAATCTATATATAACAACATACCCAGGATATGAGAGACGTCATGTAACGTAATGGTCATCTCCCCCCAAGGCATGTGGAACGAGTTAGTCTCAGGAGACCACCGTTCCAAAAATGCCGTCATCAACGCGAAGTTAGGCCTCTGAATGGTGGCATCGTGCAGCTGCTGGAGGCCCGATGCATCAACGTGGGTCAGCCAGGCTCTATCAGTATCATCCAGATCACCACGCTTGAACCTGTTTATTACAAACAAAAAATATAATCAATACTCGAGTTCGAGAAAAGCATGGGATGAATGGAATTTTTAGAGTGTGTGCAAAATAACTTCAATATTTTAATAGTTTCACATTAATGATTATCTTACTTGTGCAGATGCTGCAGTCTCGTATGGAAAGTCACCACTGACTCACTAGTGGCGTCCCTCCAGATCTCTCGGGATCTGTGATCACCAAACCCGTATATAAGAGTAACAACCTCTGGGCCGCCACCTGGGTCACTCTGAATCTGCCATGATGGTGGCTCCTCCTCACTCGCATCCTGCCTCCTCCTCCGTCCCTACCCTCTAGCCACATTCGGACCCCCCGCCTCCTCCCATGCCTCAAAGGTCTAACATCTATCTCCTCCTCCTCCTCATCCTCATCCTCATCCTCCACCTCATCCTCATCCTGCCCCTCCCCCTCCTGCTCGCCATCCTCACTATCCCCCTCCTCCTCCTCCCCATCATCACTATCCCCCTCGTCCTCCTCCCCATCCTCACTATCCCCCTCGTCCTCCTCCTCACTATCCCCTCCCTCCTCCTCCTCCTCCTCCTCAACATCATCAGATGCTACCGCCTCCTCCTGCCTTCTCTTGCTCCGCATTTCTTTTCTCTGCAGATGCGTTGCAGCCTTCCTCTTTCTATTAGACGCGGTCATACGTTCACGTGGCTACAAAAAAAATAAAAAAATTAACAAACAATAAATAAGCTTTTTACAACACTGAGACATATCTCGTGTTGTTCAACACGAGACACATCTCGTGTTGTCCAACACGAGACACATCTCGTGTTGTCCAACACGAGACACATCTCGTGTTGTCCCACACGAGATGTGTCTCGTGTTGAACAACACGATAAAATACTCGATTGAGTTCAGAAGCCATTAAACCCTCAGTTCATACAAAAATGATTGAATCAATTTGATATAATCAAACAAAAATTATACATTGGGAATTTGGTGAGTGTAAAATTAGGTTAAAATAACATTTTAATTTACATTACCTTTTTTACAGGAACGGTGCTAGATGAAGCTCCGGCGGCGGCGATGGCAGTGGCGGTAGAGGCGGCGGCGCCGGCAGGAACCTTGGGAATTTTTACTCTCGCCATTCTCGTCGTGTGATGGTGGTGCGCGGCTCGTCTTCTTCGTCGTCGGTAGAGATGTCGTTTAGGAGAGATAGACTGGAAAGAGGGGAGAGGGAACGATTGAAATTAAAAAAATCAAATTAAGTATATAAAGGGGTATTTGGGTAATTTACTTGGTTCCCTGTATTTTACCTTCCCTGTATATAACTATATCCGCGGTAAAAGCGGCAAAATAAAAATATAATAGCGGGAAATGAAAATAAATCGGGACCATCAAATGGTCGCTTTTTTTTTTTTTTTTTCGAAATTAGTGAATATGTATATTTTTTTTTTAATCCGGACGTCAAAGGCCGGGTTTTGAAAAGGGGGTGACCAAACGATAGTCACCCGTTCTTTTTCCCTAAAATTTCCGCCGGTCATCTCTCCCTTTGTGCGCGCAGTGCTCGATCTCCCAAATCGATCTCTCCATCAATCTCTAATCCGGCGATCAGGTAACACCTAACGATCTCTAATCTGGCGATATCCTCAGTATTTCCCTCCCCGTCTGCTCGATCTCCCCCTCCATTCAAACCTAATTTCATCCATTTATTTTGTGCCCTAGGAGGATCGATTTTGATTTTAGGCCGTTGGAGACCGCAGTATTTCCCTCCCCGTCTGGTAAGTGTTTGTTTCTTTAGTCGTTGTTTGTGATATTTTACCTGTTCAGTCAGTCACACTACATTTTGTAAGACGCCTCCAGTAATTCTCTACCTGGTTTTTGATTTGTTCTTTATGTAATAATTTGACCGATGATCCAGTTAGGAAAAACAAAACTTGCTTTGGGATTCATTTTTCATAATATTCGTTCAATTTGTATTTTTCAAGAAGGGAAGAGGTGAATAAGTTACCCCTTACTTGAAAGTAATGGGTCCTTTCAGTAGATAATATTAAAAGATTAAACATCGATTAAGTTCAAATATAAATCTGGAGAATCAAAATCCAGGAGTTCGTCGTTTCTCTTTTCTTCTTATTTTTGGGCGTTGGTGATTAATTTAGTGGTGTTTAAATTTTTATGACTGTTTACAAGTCTTATATGTAAGCATGCAAAATATAGGTAGCAACAGTTTTAGTTACAAGACGAACAAATTAGACGAAGGGAATGTCGTTTCTCTAAGATCGTTTTCAAGTTCTACATCACTACGGTTTGCAAGTCCTGATAGCAACTAGTTATCAAAGTGAACAAGTTCTTTATCTCCGATAGAGTCACATTAAAGCCGCTGGGTTCTCAATCAGTTGAGGTTTACCATCCCCAGTTGAAACTAGAATTGTAGCATATGGATGGAATCACAAACTACATTATTTCCTTCACATGCCTTTCATAAGTCTTCTAATCAATGGTCCACTACTTCAATATTTCTGATCAGCCACTTGCGGATCGACATCTATCTTAAAATGGGTAGGGCCCTTTTAGGCAATGGACCAGAAGTCTATCATTTTTTTTCTCAAAATTCTCTCTTCCCAAATTACCTGAATTCGAGATGGCTGCATATTACTGCTTTTACCTTTGTGCCTGACCAGTTTTTTTTTTTTTTTTTTTAATAAAATATATTAGAAGTCAGTGTTGCCTATCACATGCATAGAGCAACCACTCTCAGAGAGATTTGCAGGTAAATCTTCTCTGTAAGGCATGAGTGAAAACTGAATAAATTACGTCCTCAATATCATATTTTAGACTTAAATAAATAAAATAATTACATTGAGTGCTAGAGTGGTTCCTTCCAACCCCAGCAGCAAAACCAATGGACTCAAGGTATGTTTCCGCCCCAAATGCAACTATTGCAACTACAACATCCACAAAGTGGCCAGAGTTCAGCCTCGCCTAACAGTAACGGAAGTGGCGGCAGTGGAGGAGGTAGTGGAATTGGAGGTGGTGGAAGTGGTTCTTTTTTACAAATGCTTCATGATCCAGCTTTTTGAAGAGGTATGGGTGGAGATGAATGAAGGTGGTGGTGGAAGCAGTTTAAAAACAACTTTTTGGTAGTGGAATTGGAGCTGGTAGTAATAGAGGAGTTTGTTTTTTTTGATGCATGTAATGGAGCAGTTTCAAGTTTTTTTTGGTAGTAATAGAGGAGTTCAGCCTCGCCTAACAGGGGAGTATATTGACTCTCAAGTGGAGCAGTATCAAGTCTTTTTGAGAGCAGTTTTTGGTAGTAATAGAGCAGTTTCAAGTCTTTTTTTTTTGGTAGGAATTGGAGCTGGTAGTAATAGAGCAGTTTCAAGTGGAGCAATTTCAAGTCTTTTTGAGAGCAGTTTCAAGTGGAGCAATTTCAAGTCTTTTTGAGAGCAGTTTCTGGTAGAGCATCAATGTTTTTTTTTTTTTGAAAGAATAGGTGCAGCAATGTTAGGTTAATGCTATAACTTTTTGGTATAATGTTAGGTTAATGTTGTCTAAACATGAAAATGTCACATTTATAACTTTTTGGTATAATGTTATATAATCTTTTGGTATAATGTTTGCTTAATGTTGTAACTTTTTGTTTAATTTAATATTTAATTAATTATGCTAAAAATATTCATTTTGCATATATAAAAAATAAATTTATATTTATAAATAATTATAAATGTATTAATACAGATTTGAATTTGGAGACGATTGTGTGGTCTCTACCTTTTCTGACCCGGAGACGAATTAATGGTCTCCATACTGAATCAGATTTCGTGACCACGTGGTGGTCCCCATTCCGAGACCATGCATTGCTCTCCATTTGGCGACCAACTTGTTTTTTCGAGACCATTATGTCGTTTCGAATTGGAGACCACAATCTTTGGTTATATTTAGCAACCAGATATTTGGGACCACGCATTTGGTCTCCAAAATCATTATTAGACACCATATTTAAAAGTTGGAGACCATTTTCATAGTCTCAAAACATTATTTCTCTAGTAGTGGGACACGGGTACGGCAGGGTAAACCAAAGAGTCCGAGCATCACAGATTGCTTCTGCTTCATTAATTTTCTTACTTAGGTTGATTTAAAATGGTCAATGGAGTTTCATTATTTCTTATGGCAGGTATATGTGGCAAATTTGCGTCTTAAAGGACTCGCAACCGATGTGCTTATCACTTCATATGAGCCTGTTTTAACAAAGTAAGTATGAACAATGTGTAGTAGCCTTACTTGAGCTGAACTATATGCTTATGTGGGATTTCTCTTCCCAGTGAATACTTTAGTTTAGTTTACTTTGTTTTGTGCTTCTTTGTTTCTACGTTAAAGATGCATGTGTTGAGGCGTCTTTGCAGTGGTGAAGCCACTTTGATGGCTAGGTTTGTGTTTTAGAAGTTAACATCCCACCACCTTGACATTTACAAAAGTTTTTATAAACAATTAAAATGGTAAAGTTTCTCAATTTTCAGTTTTTCACCCCTTTCTCTTCAAGAAAAAATAGCACGGAGTTATAATTTTGACCCCCTTTTAGCCAAATTGGTATATTATCATGTAACATTTTGTATCAAAATATTATCCTCACCACCTTCAATTCAAATTCTGCCGTACTGTGGCCAAAAAACATGGGGCTTAGCGGAGCTGCTTTACTAACCTAAGCCGGCCTGGAATTGGCTTGTTAAAAGTTCCATTTGGGTTCATTGGTGTTTTCTTCAATTCGAGGCTGAACATGTTTCTAGGCTAAAGTGGAAACATCATTCCGGGACGGAGGGAGTATTGACTTAACCTGAGAATCAGTGATATAGCCAGTCCTGTCAACCAGGGGCGGATTTACTTACGGTCGAGCATGGGTGATGGCCCACACTGAAAAATTGAAAACAAATTTTTACTAAGTTTTAATTTGTATTTTACCAGATATTTATTCTTGTGAAAAGGTTAAATATTGTAGATTCTAGTATAGTGGTAAAGGCGTTTGATGACATTTACTATGGTCAAGGTTCGAACCCTGTGTACATTATTTTTGTTTGTTTTTGTATTACTCGTTTCTTCTATAGTTCTATCCTTTCTATTTTTTCCTTAGTTCTTTTCCTTCTAAATATTTATCTATTAATTCACAACTTTAATAAATTACTACTCATAATTATTTTTCCATCATATCTAATCTTTTCTTGTTACTTTTTTCATTATCAATATGATCTGACTATTTTAATTACAACTTTCTTAATACTAACTATTTATTCATAAGCACAAATTGTTTCTTTTTGTTATATGAAATTCACATAAATATAATTTTATGCGCAATACATTACTATTTATTCATTAATTCAAACTTGTCTTAGTAATATCTATTTAGTCATTAATTAGCACAAATTGTTTCTTTTTATTGTATGAAATTCACTTAAATATATTTTAAGCATATTAGATTTCTAAAGATTATATTTTAGTATTCACATTTTGTGGTAGCTTTCCTTTATGAGCAATGCTAGGGGCACAAAATAAAGTCACAAAATCTTGCTCACAAAATGAGGTGGCGATATTTTATTGGTTGCATCGATAATGGACCTGCCACACTCTAATTAAAAACACCAATAACATCATTACACCTAGGATTTTGTGAGCAAGTTTTTGTGACTTTTTTGTGCCCCTAGTATTACTCTTCCTTTATATATACACTGAATGTATCACTGCAAATATGATAAATAATATCTCAATGCGAAACAATTTTGGCCCACACTGAAAGAAATTTTTGGATCCGCCACTGCTGTCAACCGTGTTCAGATATTGTTACTTGTTATTTGTTATTCCAGCCCTTTCAGTGAAAGTGCAAGTGCAGTTGGAACCTTTTTGGTACCTCTGCTTCTTGAACAAGTTCTTGAAAAAGATTCCTAGTAAATTCAGCGTGGAACTACTTTTGTTAAATATCTAAAAGACTAATTAAGGAAAAAAAAAACTGATGTCAAGTACTCTACAAAAGTACAAATGGTGATTGGTATCTGGTTTCATTTATGGGTAAAAACGAAAGAAAAAAGAAGGATAGTATCAAGGATTATTTAGTTTACAAGTAGCACAAAAATAAGGATTAACATGTTATGGAGAGAAAAGCATCAAACATTGCATACTTATCCCTTGTCTTGTGTAATCATGTGTGCAATTTGGTAGTGCTTAGTCTCTTTGTACTGAAGTACTTCCTCCGTCCCAAAATGAATGTCGAAATTTGGTCGTGATCAAGAGCAAATCCAGACATTATTTTGAGACAGAAGTAGTAAAATATTGAGGTAAATATTTGTATTGTCTATGTATGCTTGGTTGAATAACATTCTTTGTTTAGGCAATGTTGTTGTCCTTTAATTATGTATTGGTAAGAGCCTAGTAAGGTTCAACTAGAAGTATGTTGACTGTAGACATATAATTTTAATTTGTACACTAATATATCAGAGGAAGAGAGCATGAATGAACCGCAGCTCCGCTGCAGCGTGTAGTTTGGATGTAGCTATGGCTCCTTGGTTTGAGTTTAATGGCTGAGATCAATTACTCCCGAGGTGGGTTCCACGTAGTAACGAGGGTTGTGGCTGCATCCGGGCCAAACTTCGCTGTGGAGAAAACTAAGCACTTTATGCAATTATAATCTCGTCTCTGTATTTTATTTAGTTTTCTCCCAACATCTCATACCCGACTTTTCACTTCACTTGGTAAAAAAAATTATAGAAGAGTAATTGGTGAAAGGTTGTAGGTGAGAATTGGAGGAAATTAAACATTTTGGCGTTAAGATCTATAATCTTGTTTGCTTTTTGTTTAATTTTCTCCAATATAGAGTTTTTTAATAAGAGTCAAAAGATAAAATAGTGAAAGGCTGTAGGTGAGAATTGAAGGAAATTAAACAATATAGCATGTTGATTTATAATCTCCTTTGCTTTCTGTTTAATTTCCTCCCATATCTCATCTTTTGACTTTTCGCATTTGTTTCAAAGATAGTTGCAGCAAAGCTCATGGAAAATGATCGAGGAGTAGTAGAGATAGGATGTAAGAATTGGAGGAAACTACACAAATAATTGCTTTGAATTATGTTCCTATGCATTTTATGTTTAGTTTTCTCTAATATCTTACCTCCACCCTTTGCTTTGTGAATATCTATCAATTTTGTTGTTTAAACTTTAATTTTTTCCATATGCCTTAAAATCCACCAACAAGTTACTGGTTTCTATAACTTAAATGGATTATATATATATATATATATATACGTTTCTGCGCCATCTGGTAGTCTGCTTGTGGTAGACTCCTTGCCATAGACGTCCTCGCGCCATCTGAAAGATCACCTGTTGGCACAAACTCCCCTACATAAGGGGTACCCTCTATGTGCTGATAACACAGGTTCTCCACAAATTTCCCGTAGGAAGGCAAACCTGGGACCTTCAACAAAGTGAAGGCCACTTAATTATTGGGGAATGGGTGGCCAAAGCCTTGCGATATATATATATATATATATATATATATATATATATATATATATATATATATATATATATATATATATATATATATATATATCCATTTAAAATATATATATATATATAATTTCACTTGATTTTGACGATCAACTAAGTTAAACATGATCATAAATATATAAAACTTGACTATCCTAATGATATTTTCAAAATTATTATTTATCATATTAATATGGTTAATCAATAAAAAATAGTAAAAACATATTTAAAGACAATTTTTTATTTATTTTTTTGCGAAAATGTCGGAGACACTTTTTTTTCTAAAATAATACTACCTCCGTCCCCGTTTAAGGTTCTTAGTTTTTTTGTTGTTTGTCTAAAGGAACTTTGAGCCATAATTAAAGGTTGATCTAGTTATCCTAATGAAAATCTAAAACTTGTTATTGGTACACCACTATAAATACTATCGATAACAAGTTTTAACTTTTCTTTAAGATAATTATATTAATCTATAATTACTGTTCAAAGTTCCTTCAGACAAACAGGAAAAAAACTAAGAAACTTAAACTGGAACGGAGGGAGTAAAACATTTTGAAAAGAGAGAGTAGCAGTCATTTAATAAGTTCTCATTTCTTTTTTAGGAACGTGAACTAAAAAAAATATTACTATTAGAGTAAGTGATGTGTGTATGAGGGAAACGAAAATTGGTTCAGGGAATAAATATTGTGAGTATTACGAGTGAGTTTCTTTAATAGAAACTATTATAATTATTTATTTATTTATTTTTTGAAAATAAAAAAGACGCTTATAAAATTAATGATACAATAAGACTTTTTAATGGGACGGATGGAACATATTTCTATTTTATTTACAGTAGTGTCCCTACACCTTATATTGATTATAAAACCTACCTAGTTATAAGCCCAAATTTTAAGCCCACTCAACTCAGTACTTACTCACCACACATGCCCTAAAACAAATCAAATCTCCTTCCAAAAATTAAATCAGTGTTTCAGAAGAGAAAAAAACAAGGGGCATTTAGCATATAGTCCCTCAACATAACTTTATTTACCTTCCTCAACATTCTACTAACTACACCCTCTCAACATTTTACTTTCACCCCAACCACTATTCCCTTAGGCTATCCCTCACCACCTTCTCCAGTCAACAACTCCGGCGACCACCAACTTCGGCGCAATTTTTTTTTTTTTAGCTTCAGTGATCTTCCAGTGACCAAACAGTTGAGAACTTATTAGTAAGTTCTCAGTTGACAACTAAACTACTAAGAACACGAACAATTCCGGCGACCCCCAACTCCGGTGACCAACTCCGGCGATCAAACAATTGAGAACTTATCAGTAAGTTCTCAGTTGTCAACTAACCTACTAAAAACACGATCAACTACGGCGACCAAACAGATGAGAACTTATCAGTGAGTTCTCAGATATTAACTATACTACTAAGAACACGATCACTCCAACGACCAACTTCGGCAACTAAACAACTGAGTGAGTTCTCAGTTGTAAACTATACTATTAAGAACATGATCAACTCCAGTGTCCAAGCAACTGAGAACTTATTAGTAAATTCTTTGTTGTCAACTAAATTACTAAGAACACGATCAACTCCGGCGACCAAACAACTGAGAACTTATCAGTAAGTTCTCAATTATCAACTAAACTACTAAGTATACGATCAACTCCGGCAACCAAACAGTTGAGAACTTATTAGTAAGTTCTCAGCTATCAACTAAAACTACAAAGAACAAGACCAACTTCGGCAACCAACTCCGGCGACTAAACAGTTGAGAACTTATTGTCAACTAAATTATCTTTCAAGAACAAGTTCACAATTGATTTTGTTTCAAAAACAAGTTTGCAATTGTTTTTGTTCTAAGAACAATTTCGCAAATTGTTCTTATTCCTAGAACAAGTTCGCAATTGTTCTAAGAACAAGTTCGCAATTGTTCTAAGAACAAGTTCACAATTGTTACAAAAACAAGTTCCTAATTGTTCTTGTTCAAAACAATTTACATAAAATCAACTAACCAGTTTCCATAATGGAAGGCATAAAGTGAAAAATCAATTTACATAAAATCACACACAAATAAAAAACCCAGCATGAGAATATCCAACAATGGCTTCTCCATTTCAAATTGCACCAGAAAAGCCAATTATACAACTAGTACAGGGGGTGAAGATAAAATTCATTGGATTGATCAAAGAAAAAAAATACAACTTGTACCAGGTTTCTCACATATCTCAAGCAACAATTTCTTCCCCATTCCAAGTAATCCCTGTAATTCTTCTTCGCTTCTTGAACTCAGTGGGTGTCAAGATCAACATGGCGACAGTGAGAGTGGCGGAGAGGGGGGATCTGGCGTCGGATCTGGACGGAGAGGTTAGGGTGGGTGTGTGTGTGAGAGAGAGAGGGGGAAGGTAGGCGTCGCCGGAGATGAAGGAGACAGCGGGAAGGTAGGCGTCGTCTTCTGCCTTATGGTCGTTGTCCGGAGGAGGTGAGGGAATTGTTGTCGGAGTGAAGAGATTGCAGTCGGAGATGGTGGTCGGAAAGTGGCAGCGGATGACTATTGTCCGGTACCGAAACGGTAAGAGAACGCCGGCAAGGGAGTAGAAGACGACGCCGACGAAGATATGAGATCGGGCTAGGGTTTTGCAGATCTGAGCTTGGCGAAATCGACGGGCTGCCGGTGTAATGAGGACGCTGTTGAAAGGAGTTGCTAGGAAATACAAGGGAGGGGTTGCGGAGGCGTTAGCCGGAGGCTAGGAGGTGGTTGCCGGAGTGGGGGAGATGGTCGCCGGAGACATAAGGGAGGGTCTGGCCCGAAGATAGAGAGAGAAAGCCAGAGGGAAGACGACGGTCGAAGTATGATGCCCGGAGATGGACGATGGGAAAGGTGGTCGGAGGGAAGCTCGCTGGAGTGGGAGGGGAAGGTCGCCGGAGTGGGAGGGGGAAGGTCGCCGGAGTGGGAGGGGTAGAGAGAGAGAGTATAGAGAGAGAGGGGGGGTGGTATTTAATCTGGGTGTAGTTTGGTGAGGGGGTGTAATTAGTTGGGTGAGGGATTATATGGTTAAAGAAAATATTTTGTAGGACTAGGACGTAAGTTGAAAATATCCTTGTCCTAAAACGTAGATTCGAAATTATTCAAGGACTAGGTGGTAATTTTCTCTAAAAACAACAAAAAATCAGATCTAATAGTGCAACTGTGCAACCACAAAATCACGCAACTAGAAGCGAAGGCATCTTTCACCTTTAGCGTAAAAACACAACGACTGAGGCGGGGGTTCGGATATACTCCCTCCCAGCCTCCCTCCGTCTTTTTTTTTTAGTCTGTTCACTTTTTTGCTATTTTGGATATCTTATTTGATTGTTCACAGTTCTAAAGAGGAAGTTTATATTATTCTTTATTTAATGGGACCCAGTTGTCATACTTACAACAATTATCTCACTCACAATTTCAACCCCACTCACATATCACATCTGTTAGAGTCAATTATCCCACATCGGGAATTAATAAGCCATGCATTGACTATATAAGGATCCTGAGCTACTCATTCCATTGCCAATTGGTTTTGGGAAGGAATCTCAGACTTTATCATGGTATCAGAGCCCATTGTAAGCCTTGGCAAAACCCTACACGTGAGGGGGCGTGTTAGAGACAATTATCCCACATCGGGAATTAATAAGCCATGCATTGACTATATAAGCGTGTTAGAGACAATTATCCCACATCTGGTCCACATTTTCCTTTTTGGAAAAAATGCACCAAAAGTACCTAAACTTAGGGGTTGTTTGGATTTAGTAACTTATCTCTTTTTTGACCCATGAAAAGTACCTTAACTTTTTTTTTTTTGGTGCAGCGGAGGTACCTATTGCTAACGCCGTCCACTTTTTGCCGTTAAGTTATCATGTGTCACGCACACGACGTCTTTCTTAAGGGCAGAAAGGTCAAAACACAATAAGGATAGTGTGATATCATTTCACAAAATAAATGGGTTAAAAGTATTTTTTCTAGTTTCAATTAACCCCCTTCCCCTTCCCTTTCTTTTTCCCGGTCCTAGCCAAACCGCCACCCACCACCGCTCATGTCCAGGAACGGCAGCCACCATCATCACCGGTTCACCACCACACTATTCGCCACCAACACCCAGCACTGCCCCTCACCACCGTCATTCACAGTTGCCATCAAAATAACACCACCATCAAACAAATCACTCCCCCACATCCTAAATTCTTCTTCTGCAACAATAGTTGAAAATTTTGAACCAAATAAGAAATTTCAATTTCAAACCCCAAATCAGAAATCAACTTGTTAAATAATATAACATCCGTTAATTAAGTAATACCTATTTCATCTTCATCCTCATTTCATCGTTTTCTTTGAGTTTTTCCCAATTTCAAACCAAATGCAATGGTGGATGAACACCAAAAGTGAATCCGAAATTCCAACACGGAAAACCTGAAATCATACCCAAAAACGAACCTAAATCGAACACAAACTCAAATCAAAACTGGAAATTTTGAACCCTAGGCAAAATCGAACACAAATTCGAAAAACAATAGTTGAAAATTTCGAACCCTAGGCAACAACGAATTGAACCCTAGGAATCGAATTTGAAAACCCACATCTTCGCAAGCACGGGGACAATGGCGATTTGCAGCAATGGTGTCGGATTTCATTGGGGAAATGGTGGTTGTTTGGGATTGGAATTGCTGGGGTGGGCAGACACGAATTTGGGGGTAGAACCCATTTCTTGATCTGGGTTTGAAGAACCCATTTCGGATGGGGGTGTGGATGAAAGGGGGAGAGGAATGGGAATGGGAATGGGAAGGGGAAGGGGAAGGGGAAGAAGGGGAAGGGGTTATTTGAAAGTAAGAAATTTATTTAAACCTCTTTGCCTTTGTAAAATGTTCTCACACTATCCTTGTTATGTTTTGACATTTTTACCCTAAAAAAATAGTCATGTGCGTGGCACATGATAACTTAACGGCAAAAAGTGGACGGCGTTAGCAATAGGTACCTCCGCTGCACAAAAAAAAGTTAAGGTATTTTTCATGGGTAAAAAAGAGATAAGTTACTAAATCCAAACAAACCCTATAGTTCAGGTACTTTTGGTGCATTTTTTCCTTGTTTAATAGAAAAAACAATTATAATAATATTTTATTGCCGATTTTTTTTTTTTTTTTTTTACAAAAAGGTATAGAAAAAATGTTTAAAAAATTAAAGAGGTCTATCCCTCTTTATTATATACTCAACAATTTTTTATTATTTTTATTCATTGAATTTGGCTAAAAATTCAATCAAAACTCAACTTTTCTTGTCAAATTTCCATTAGTAACGGTTATTCTGATGAAACCGTTAAAAAGCTAACGATTTTGATGGTTTTCTAATGGAGCCGCTTTCGGTTCGGTCTAGGCGGTTCACGGCGGTTCGGAACTGTCGCGCCCCGACCCGTGGTCCTACTTGGCCCCACGTCCGGGACACGCACGGAAGACGTCATAAAACAATTTAAAGGAAATTTTTCGAAATATACTTTCATAAAAAGGCTCACACGACGAACACAACTACTTGAAACTTGACTTGAAGTCATAAAACAAACCAACTTTCACAACGAGCACTGAGCCACTTGGCCACAACTTTACTTACAAATATACAACCCCGACATCTACTAAAAGAGATGATACAAAACTAAGTCACGGATACACTACCCAAAAGGTGTTACATTTAAATAATGTATCCTTTAACATACACACCACTTCCCAAAAGTCTTACCAAAGATCCTCTTCCCGACGTCCTCCCTGTGTGTGAACTATCCCCTGGGCTCCTTATCTAAAACGGTAAACAAATAAGGGGTGAGAATAAATCTCAGTAAGTTACTAAAATGCCACTACATTACATGCTTATATGATAAACATAAAGGAACAATGTCACAAATGATCATATAGTATATAGCACATAATATGAGAGGCTCCCTATCGCCAACCGTCCCATACCGGTTGGAAATAACGACCAACTCATCATACAACACATAGTGTAGGAGTAAACACTCCTACGAGGATACCAAGCCAAGGTTTACCGAAATAACATGATCATCAGAGAAAACCATCTGAGAAAACCATCTGAATAACCATCTGAGAAGACCATCTGTCTGAAACCATCTGAGCAGCATAAATAGCTGAAGCCGGGATCCCGAAAACCAAACCATATCCAACAGAGCCAAAGTAACAACGGGCAGCATCAATAGCTGAAACAGGTTCCGGAACCATATAACATAACAACAACAAGAGTGGGAGAAAATGACACAAAGTCATACCCCTAAATGCTCACGCGAGGGAGCGAGTTCATCCCATCCAAGGCCAATCTGGACTGGGGAAATAGGTCCAGTGGAAAAGCCTTATAGTGCACTTAACTGATGCCACTACAATGCCTTCCACCTCCACTCGATAACATCCCAAACCTGGGAAATAGGACCAGTGGAAAAGCCTTATAGTGAACATGGCTAGTGTGCCACTATAATGCTTTCCACCTCCACTCGATAACACACAAAACCAGCTGGACTTTCAACAAAGAGCACAGTAATAAATACTTGCTAAAACAACAACCAGGGCATGATTCCATAGAAGGAAACCACACAAGCTCATCATAGAGAAGTAAACACGTTTTCACAATAATGTGCACAATCTTGACATTAAGTCACCACACAATCCATCTACACAATCACATTAAGTCAAACCCGATCACAAATGACCAATTCTATCATTTTGATACCTCATAACAATTATCTAGGCATCCTAGGACATCGCCTAAGACCTAGCCCAATACTTAACGAAAAACAAATAAGTTGTTAAAACTCAGACTGCTCGGCCGCTCTACTTACTTGACTCGGCCGAGCGGATCGGTCGAGTCCTTTACTTTGATCAACCGCTCTCCTAGAACTCAACATTCGACAATAAGGGGATCGGCCGCTCTAATTTACTGACTCGGCCGCTCCACTGCAGAATGGCCAATTCCCAGGAAAAATCTAACAAAAATCACTTTCATTACCAAGTTGTTACCCAATCCTAAAGCACAACAACATCATTATAACTTCACAACACTACCATACCAACCTCATCTAGCATATACCCATAATAATAAAAGTTATTACTACTCCATCCGTCCCAAATTTACAAGTATATATAAAAGTTATTACTACTCCCTCCGTCCCAAATTTACAAGTATAATAAAAGTTATTACTATAAAAGTTATATACTACTCCCTCCGTCCCAAATTTACAAGTATAATAAAAGTTATTACTACTCCCTCCGTCCCAAATTTACAAGTATATATAAAAGTTATTACTACTCCCTCCGTCCCAAATTTACAAGTATATATAAAAGTATACCAAAACATCATTTCACCACATATTAAGCATATATAGCATGATTATGACAATTTTAATACTTAAAGGGGGGATTAGTAACTTACCTATTTTTCGGAAAAGTATCGAGAAAATAATATTTGATCGGGTAGAAATGGCCTACTCAACGCCCTGATCATTTTGGTGAAGTCGGATTTTAGAACGGAGGGTTAATAAAAGAGTTATAGTGAAAATTCAATGGTGGAACCCTTGGGTTGGTCGCATACAGAGAGAGACGAGAGATGGGGAAATTTTCTTGGCTGAAGACTTAACTGAGAAGCATTTAACATTTATCTTGTATAAATTTTCAAAATAAACCCCTCAACAATTCAATAATTACAATTAAACCCTTATAGTATGAGCTTTAACACATTACTTCCTTGTTGATATAAATATATAATATAAACATTCTCTTTATATTATTTATGAAGACAAGCACAATACATGTAATTTGAATGGGCCAATAAAGTAAAGTCATTGGTCAACCAATCTACACTTTTAGTCAAATATAGTAAATAAAAAAAAATCTTGCCTTTTGTAACTTGATTTAGGGGAATTATATAATGTAAGTATTACCATTTGACAATAAATTGTGCCCAGCCATACCATTACTCTTAACAATTAACTAACACAAATAGTCAAACAAATAATGCTAAGCATGTCATATTATGCAACACATAAAATGCACACATAATATCAATTTAAAACCCCCAAAAATATAAAATAAATAGGGACTGGTTTTTGGGTCGTTACAGGAACTACCGGTTCACGGTTTTTAGAGGGGATGAACCGGAACCGGCCCATGTTACAAACGGTCCCGGTTTTCGTCAAGGTTCAAGGTGGTTCCGGGCTTTTCGGTTCCGATCCGGTTTCGGTTTGGTTTGGCCATCCCTAACTCCTCCCATTGCCAATTGGTTTTGGGATGGAATCTCAGACTTTATTAACATCATACTTTTCATACTCACAACACGCACTCAACTACTAATATAAAACATTTTTACTTAAAACTCGTGCATTGATGAAGGTGTGAACAAACTAAAAAGACGAAGTTAATGTTTGTATGTAAGGCTCGTACTCGGTTAAGAATTAGTAAGACCTAACCCGAACCAAAACCGATCTGGTGTCATCCTACTTTTGATACACTACTACTCAATCAACAAAAATAAATAGTATATGGGAGGTATGTGTAACAATCCCGCTTCAATTTCAAGCTACTACTAGTCTAGTCTACTTCTAGTTTACGCAGAGTATTCACTAACCGCACACCTATAAATTAAAACTGTTAAACACCATAAGCTTCATCGTATACTTGCTCGCTCGCGCCCGCCCAATCTCGCCGTTTAATTCTTCCGTTTCGCCGGTAATTTTTGTTTCGTGTGATTTCCTGTTGTTAATAACCTCTGAAATTTTGAAATGTTATTGATTCTTTAAACAAAACTCATTTAAATTTTATACTCTGTTCGTGATTTTAGTTGACAGAAAGCCAAGATTTTGTCTTTGAGTTTGTAATTTTCTACTGGAAAAATGCCAGAAGATAGATGTACAGAACGCCCTTTGTTTGGTGGAGCAATTTCTAGTGTTTTGCCGGTTAGATTTGAGGTTGGTTTTTCCTACTTTTGTTGTGTGTGTGTGAGAGAGAATTTTTCAATTGGGCACGGAAGTAAAGAGGTTCTGAAATTGAATTTTCGATTGTAGGATGTCAGCGATATTCGCCAAGTTCCTGATCATCAGGTCAGTCAGCTGCTTCAATTTCCTTCTATTTAAATTAATACTCTCTCTGCCCGGAAAGTTAGTCCATTGTTTTTTAGTCCATCTTTTCGTTGTTACTACAATTGAACTTTAAGGAATAAGTTATACTGTCGTTTTATATGGGAATATGATAGTGCTCTGAGTATTTTTATATTTGCAAACCAACATGCTAATCTTCAAACCCCTTTCTTGTTTCGGTGTAAAATGTTTTCTTGAAATTACTTTTCAGTCAGAAGAATGCTAGAAAGCAAAAGATTTTGATCCTGTTACATAGGCTTAATCGTTTTTTTTTTTTTTTTTTTTTTTTTTAATAGGCTTAATTGGCAACAAATAACATAAATGAGTCCTAAAGAAAAGATTTTATCTGACGGCTCACGATTATACTTTTAGGGAAGTCATTGGAAATAATATGGGCCTTCATGGCTTTGTTCTTTGCCTGGCTCTTGACATTTTCTGTTTTTGGTCAAACCTTATTGTTTGGTTGTAATTTATCATGCAAGACAGAGGCGTAGCTAGTAAGGGCTTAAGGGGGGCAACTGCCCCCATTGGTTTGAACAATTTTTTTTCTACTGTTTAGGCGTATCCAAGATTTTGCTGTAAAGTTTTATTATGTTGTAGGAGGTATTTGTGGACCCTGCACGAGACGAGAGCCTGATAATTGAGCTCTTAGATTTGAAGCATGATGTTGCTGATGCTGGAAGTGCGACTTGGTTTCTTCAAGACCTTGCTTCAGAACAGGATGCTGAAGGAAGTGTGGTAATACCTTCTTTATCATTCTTCTATTGGAAATCTCTAGGATATTTACGTCTTACTCCCTCCGTCTCAAATTAGATGTCGTTTTGAGAGTCAAAATACTTGTCGTTTTACAATTTTTAAGGCTTATTTATTGTTGTATACCAATTCTACCCTTATTAATGATAAGGAATTATCTCTTGCACAAGCATTTAATAGTCTAGGTAGTTGAATAACTTTAGGGGTATATAAGACATTTTCACATACATTAATTGCATTTCTTAATATGTGTGAAAGTATCTAAAACGACATCTATTTTGAGACTGAGGGAGTACTAATTTTCTCGATATGAAATGTTATTCTGTTGATCTGCCATTTTATTTTTCATTTGTATTATCCCTGGAGTAAAATATGTGTCTAAAATCTTTCGTCTTTTGACCTGATCTAGGTGATCGAGCAGTCTGCAGTGTTTGAGGCTGAGGGGTTACGGTTTAGAAACATGCCTGCTGTCATTACAACTTCTGTTGGTCAAATGGTATGTAGAATTTGAACTTCATTTAAGAATACATTTCTCGACCTTGTTTCTTCAATTTAAGTGTAAGGTTAATTATTTGTTTCTTTATAATGCTAGTGGAATGCTAATAATAGCTTTCAATAAATTATGAGTTTTTGTATGAACAACTCTGTTATTTTGAAAATTTAATTACACTTGGGATTCTATGTGATTGTGTTTTCTACTTTTATTCAAAAAATATTGTATACTATTGTTATTACTCCTTCTGTCCCAGAATACATGACATAGTTGGCAAGTCAACGTTTTTAAGCTTTTAGTTTTATTTCCTTGATTGCCCCAATCTATTCATATGGGTAGCTATCACATTGCATTGCTTGTGCCTATTAGAATGGTGCTTGTGCGTATTAGAATGGGTAGTATAGGAATATCACCAAACTTCATACCCTATTTTTATTAAGGCGACACTTATTTTGGGACAAACGAAAATGGAAAGTAGGACATTTATTCCGGGACAAAGGGAGTAGTATACTATATTTCTGTTCTGCTCTATTGCCAATTGTGATCTCTTCATATGCTAATGGGTGAATTACTTTGGTAGAATCACAAAAGCTTACTAATATGTTTATAATTATTATGTTTCCTTCAACTGAGAAAATTTGAATTTGGCCTTATGTTGGAAAAAGTAGTGAAAGATTAATCTGAAGAAAAATCTTTGAGCAAGCTTGAGTATCCCAAAAAGTCAAGAGTTTCGATACACCTTGGGGATGTTAGTTACATGCTTTTTTTTTCAATGCACTTCATATGAACAGCAAATGTTGATAATTGAAATAAACTCAAACGGAGATGTTGATCCCCACAAGATAATTACAATAAATACTTCCCTAAATGTTGTGCGTTTATATTTCAACTCTCTTAAACTCTGTTACGACTCATGCATAGGCAATCTCTAAGGGACGCCAAGGAAGGGAAGCACAAAATATTGTGAAAGTAAGTATATTACCGCTTCGTAAACATTAATTTTCGTACTTAGGTTAATTTGATTGGTCAATGGAGCTTCATTGTTGGTTATGGCAGGTATATTTGGCAAATTTGCGTCTTAAAGGAGTTGCAACAGATGTGCTTATCACTGCATATGAGCCTGTCTTAATAAAGTAAGTATTAATAGTACTCGCTCTATCCCGAAATGATCTTCTCATTTGCCATTTTTCATTGTCCCGAAAAGTACTTCACATTTCTACAATTTAGGCTTAAATGTGCATACACAAAACATGGCTAGTGAAGCAAGTGTTCGTATCCTTAAAAAGTTTGAATAGTCATATGTGAAGATCATTTTGGGACGGAAGGAGAAGTCTTATTTAAGCTGAACTGATCCCTTATGTTATGTGGGATATCTCTCCCTTGAGAATAGTTAAGTCTTTAGATTGTTTGGCCCTTCTTCCTGTCTAAATTAAAGAAGCAAGTATAAGTTGAGGGCTCCACTTGGGTTCATTGATGTTTTATTCAATCCGAGGCTGAACATGTTTCTAGGCTCAAGATATAAATGAGCCAGAAGTTGACACTCCCTCCGTCCCGTAAAGATAGTCCCATTTGGTTTTTGAATGGTCAACATAAGTGGATTTTGACCAAACATTAATGTTGACCCAATAATCCAAATGAAATTCTAGAAATTGTTATCGATACATCACTTGATGTATTTATCAATAACATTTTTTAGAATTTCACTTCAATGATTTGACATTAGTGTTTGGTCAAAGTTTATTTTGTTGGCCATCCAAAAACTAAATGGGACTATCTTTCCCGACGAAAGGAGTATATGTTTTCAAATATTTTTCACTTATGCCCAAGAGATCTACTCACTTACTATGTTATGTTCTGTAAATTTAATCAATTTAGTCAAACATAGGTTTCCTTGCTCAGGTAAGTATTGAGCTCAGACTTTTAAAGTTTCCTTGTTCTGATTTTGTTTTCTTGTTTTTTTTTTTTGTTATTGCAGCCCTTTCAGTGAAAGTGCAAGCGCAGTTGGGGCTGGTATAGCAGTACCTGCTGCACAAACCGGACGTATGCCAATGGCTGAAGTTTTCAAATTGGCTGTCTCCACCTTCAAAGTCAATGATTGGAGCCTTTTCGGTGCATCCGATACTTGAACAAGTTTCTGAAAAATGACTACAAATTCAGCTTTATGGATGATTCATAGCAAAAGGTCAGGCAATGTTAACTTCATTTAGACTTAGGGTCTGTTTGTTTGGGCGTGTTTGGGCTGAATGAGACCTCTTAATGTCTCAAAAGTAGTCAGAAGTCTCATTCAGCACAAAAAAAAATGGTTTTTTTTTTTTTTTTTTTGGGTTTTCTTGAATTGTCACAACTTTGGCGGCTCCGTATTTTGAAATGATATTGGATTAATTATCTTATGATGATTGGTTTGAAGTTTCTGGAACGATTTTGGTGGTGTTGTTTTATGTGGGTATATTTTTTCTTAGAGATATGCATCGACGAATGAAGTCGTTAAAGCAAGATCTTGTCGATAAAAGATACTACTCCTATCCTATGTGAATGATGAAAATGTGCTTTATTCATATATAGCTTGAATTGGGCCTTGGGGCATTGTTGTCCAGACCCAAAAACTCTTAAATTCCATGGTCAGCCTTCTCAAACTAAATATTTTTTTAACACCCTTCGTCTCGAAATGAATGTATCCTAACTTTGAAAAATTGAATATTCATTTCGGGACGATACTCCTTCAGCCTCGTAGGGAGGCCTTGTACTACGTCACTGCCGTAGGGCCTTGTACTACTTCAGTCCCGTAGCGCATTGTACTACTTCAGCGTATATTCCTTGGAATCTGGAACTGCTGTGCTGGTCTATGATTTTTGCACCTTTGGGGAGCAATTTAATTTCCACATTCTTATGAGAAAATAATCTTCAATGTGCAAAATGGTCCCCCGAACTTAGTCTATTTCCAGCCGTTTGACCTTTTTGTTTTCGGTATGACTGGTACTCCTTACTTGTACACTCCCTCCCTCACATTAAATATTACAAACTTCAACTAAACACAAAAATTAAGAAACTATATAATGGTTTAAGTATTGTATGCAAGAAAAGTGAAATATTAAGTTTAGAAGGTGATACCGAAGGCCTCTTGGCCGAGCGGGTAATGTGTGAGTGGGTAAAGGGTCTTCCTTAGGAGAGGTCATGGGTTCGACTACCCTTGGGGAGTTGTGGAGAACCCAAAGTTCCTTAACCCCATGGGTCTTCAAGTGCTCTTTCAGATTAGAGTCAAGTATCATTCGCTATAATATGTTCGACAACGGTGAAACTCCATAGGAACATGTAATAGGCAGGGATGATATGTTACAACTGTTCAGCAGGGATGATATGTTACAACTGTTCAAAAAAAAAAAAAGTAGAGAAGGTGATTGAATTTTACAATATTGTACAGTGAGTACCTTACGAAGTATACAGTCTCCGTCCAAAATTTACTCACTCCGCCATAAAATAAATAATATTTTTCAGTTTACGTGACACTTTGAAAAGATTACTTTAATTGTGGAAATTTATAAATATTTTTGTTATCCACTTTCGAAATGTTAGTTTTCGAAGTATAAATATATTCCCTCCGTCCCAAAATGATCTTTTCATTTGTCATTTCTCATTATCTCAAAAAGTTTTTCACATTTCTACAATTTAGGTTTAAAAGTACATAAACAAAACATGACTTGCAAAATAAGTGTTTATATCCTTAAAAAGTTTGAATAGTCAAATGCGAAGATCATTTTAGGACGGAGTGAGTATTTGAAAAAATGATAAAAATTATATAGGAATATATTTGGAACAAAATATTATTCATATTTGAAGAAAAAATATTCGTACAGAAAACTTAATGCGTTATGTTTTTAGTCTGAAGCACATCTAATCCAAGATAATCTTTATAAACAAAAAATTGTACTCCCTCCATCTCATTTCAAATTGTAAAAAAAAAATAAAAAAAATAAAATATGAAAATAAAAAAATAAAAATAAAAAGTAATATTTTGTGAATGTTAATAGTTCAATTAGAGAGAGAAAATGGGTTACAGAGTAATAGTGAATTAGTTTAGTTTATGTGAATATGACAAGTGGGTCTCACTCTCACTTTAAAAATTATTATTACCTCCGTCTCGTCTCAGAATAAGAGTTCTACATTGACTCTACATGCTTATAATAAAATAAGAGTAAATAATACAAATAACTTGAGGGTGTAATTGTCTAAAATACTACTACCTCCGTCCCAACTCAATACGCATCTTTACTGTTTGGCACAATATTTAAGGAGAGATTATTTATATTCAAAAGTATTGTGAGTGGAGAATAATGAGTGGTTGGGAGGAAGAAAGAGAATGAGTGGAGAATAATGAGTGGTTGAGAGGAAGAAAGAGAATGAGTGGAGAATAATGAGTGGTTGGGAGGAAGAGAGAGAATGAGTGGAAGATTATAAAAATAATAAAAAACTTTCCTTTTTTGGATTGTGCACATATCAACGACACCCACTTAAAAGGTAAGTGTGCACATTGAGCTGGGACGGAGGTAGTATTAATTATGTAAGAGGGTAAAAAGTAAGTTGAAAATATTGGGTTTTTTTAAATGACAAGCATTATAAAGATAAAAGTGTTCAAAACGCTATTCATCAAATTTTATTGTAGGAATGAGACTCTTACTCTGAAACATATATTTTTTTAAAAAAGTATGACTCTTACTTTGAAACGTTTTGAAACGGAAAAAGCATAAACTTCATTTGAAATTTTTATAATTTAAAATGAGACGGAGGGAGTAAAATTTAAAAAGTGACTTTTGACTGCCTTGATTGCATGTCAATTTCATCTCAAATAAAACCTTAAGCAACAGCCACTTTAATGAATGAAATAATGTCTGAAACCCACTTTAATCATATGCTATCATCGAGTCCCTACTAAGTCTAGATTTTATTCTGCCAAAATAACTTTTTCTTAAAACAATACTCCCTATATCCCAGCTCATTTGAGACTTTTTGACCAAAACTGGTCAACTTAAGGTCGGTTTGACCAACACTTTATAAAAATATTTATGATCCGAACAAAAATTAAAAAAATATAAAATGACCACCATTAAAAATCCTCTCAATAACAATTTTTAAAAAGTTTTTTGGAACATAAATATTTCTATAAAGTGTTGGTCAAACCGACCTGACCAGTTTTGGTCAAAAGGTCTCAAGTGAGCTGGGACGGAGGGAGTACACACTGTCATGAGATGATGAAGATTTTTTACTTTTTACCTTTTTTTTTTTTTTTTTTTTTTTGTGATACGACTGTGTTTTTAGTAGTGATAATTTATGGTATTTGATAAACATTTAAAATTATTATACATATTTTTTTGGCCTCAAAATGAAAATTTGAATTCGCTCTTCATCAAAAGTAAATCTGGACATTCATTTTGAGACACATGTAGTAATATTTATAATAACGTGTATCAGTTACTACAAGTTTTAAATTTTTATCAAAATAATTAATTTAATTTAAAAATATTGTTTAAAATATTTTTATATATAAAAAAAAAAGATTATTTTGAGAGTGAAGGAGAATTATATAATTTAAAGTCACCAATTTAGATGGAAAAGACAAGGTCCCACATTTATAGCTAGTTATGTAATGAATCCAGTGCATGACAATACTAATGCATGGAGTATAATAGAGGGGCAAAGGGACAAGAGAATGTGTAATGGACAAGAAAAAAAAAAGAAAAAAAAAAAGAGGCAATTTCATGATCTGTAGTGTAGCTATCTCAATAAGTTGAATAATGTTTCCACCTTTACATACACACAGTGTTTTATGTTTTGAATTGTACGTATAATTTAGACATTGTGACCTATTGCAAGTTGTATTTATTTGACATGACTATATGTTTTGACATGTAGCTTCACACACTCTCTTACTACGTGTATTGACATATCAGTTTTTTCCTGTGTATCGCAATTAATTAATTATACTAAAAGATAATTTATAAAATAATATTAGGGGAACAAAAAAGTTACAAAATTTTGCTCACAAAATCCTAATTTTATTGGTGTTTTTAATTAGAGTGTGACGGGTCCATCATCGATGGAAGCAACAAATATCGCTACCTCATTTTGTGACCATGATTTTGTAACATTATTTTGTGCCCCTAGCATTGCTCTAATTTATGCTAAGGGTGTCAGTGGTTCGGTTTAGACTTTTGGGACCAAACCGAACCAAATTATTTGGTTCGGTTTGGTTTTCAAGTACGAGTGATTCGATCCGGCCTCAAAATTAGTAAATCGCATGGTTCGGTTTGGTTAGTGGTCTGACTCCTTCAGACAAAACCAGACCGAACCAAACCAAACCAGACCAAACCGTCAGACCTCATATATTAGTCATATATTTGTATGTTAAGTAACATCCACATTTGAATATATATATATATATATATATATATATATATATATATATATATATATATAACACTACATTACATTTGACCATTCTTAAATCTCGTTTTGCATCTTATTCAATATTCATTTAATCACGTGTTATATTTGTTGAGGCACATAGTTAACAAAATTCCGCAGTGTGTTCACTTCATTCGCCTTCTTTATTCGTTAAATATTCTTCTTCCTTCGTATTTTCTCTTTTCAACAAAGTCTAAATCATGATTTGAATCGTCATATGAACCTCGGTTTGAATGGTGGTTTGAACAACTATCTAAACCACGGTCTGAACCATGATCTAAAACGCAGTCTGAACATATTACTGAACCGCGGTCTGAACAAACCAAACCAAACCATGGCGGTTTTGTTTAGTTCGGTTTGAACTTTTTCGTGGTTCGGTTCGGTCTGAAATTTTTGCAAACCGATGACTAGTGGTTCGGTTTCTAAAATAGCCGAGACCGAACCAAACCGAACCATTTACACCACTAATTTATACATACATTTATTGTGTTTGTTACCGAATAACTCTATCTCAAACGGTATCAGGTGCTTAAATTTTCATTTGAGATCACGAGTTTGAATCTCATCAGAGAGATCTGTGTTAGCCTATATGCAGATAAAAAACAAAATTTCAAATTCAAAAATGTCAATAATGTCTTCTCTTTCACACATAGTGATGCAACAAAATTGATAGTGTAGTTAGTTATTGAAAGAAAAAGGTTCCTTGAGGATGAGGTTACTTGGATGGAATTGATAGAAATGTCTGCTATGAGAACTACATCTCCACTAGCTACCACAATAATTTCCCATCCATTTCAAAATATCCATCCACACCTATTTATTTATGTTTTTCATTCTATCTATATTTTCATATTTATATCCTCAACACGGGTTTTCCCTTCCTTCCATTAATAATTCCTTCGATCCACTTCATTATTTATCCTCCCATTAATAATCCCTCATATAGTCATATTCATTATTCATCAATTTTCCACTCGAGGTACAAAATAACACCCACTTCGTCTCTGAAAAAGAATGTCTCACTTGCTTTTCGACAGTCAATTAAAATTCACTTGTGTTAACAAAAAAAAAAATTAAATGCGACTACCTTTTTTCCAGAGTGGAGTGAGTAAGTTTCAGACGGTTTCACTTTGAATTTCACACTTAATTTTTTGGAATTTGATTAAGATAATAAAATTAAAACAAAACAGTATTTAAAAAAGTACTACTAATCTAAATTAAAATCAAACGGAGAAAATATGGTGGAAAGATGAGACTTTTAAGCCTTTAGCTGATTTTTTTAGGCAGTACTTCAATGTTTTTAATCAATTATAGAAAGTGGCGGTCAATCATAAGCAAACAATGAGAAAATTTTGGGGGAAACTAGTTCCTCCATAAGTTATAAAAAATATGGTTTTTTTAGGGGTTAATGTTTAGGGTTTAAGGGTTAAAAACAGGAATTTTTACAACTTATGAGGAACTAGTTTTCCCAAAAACCTACTCGCAAACAATTAGTACTAAGAATAATTATGGCAGCTGACTGAGCTGAGTCTCATCTATATAGTCATCACTCTCCGCTCTACAAACATTTTCTCACATCAATTTTAAGGGAAAAAAAATTAAGTTAATTTAATTAATTATATTAATAAAAATTTAAAATATTTTTTACACTAACACTTTCTTACTGATATTGTTTTGCTCTAACACCGGCACATTTTAAGACGTACACTGCACTATTTTGCACAAATGTTGGCACTCCCTGTCATTTTTTTCGTGTTCTAATTAGGAGGTGATCTCCCATGAGAACAAGGGGATCCGTATCATGCATGAGACGGGTCAACCCATGACCCATGGGGCATGACCCGCCACGTGGCAGCCTCCCAGAGGTCCAATTTTTTTTTTTTTTTTTTTTTTGAGTTTTTATATTATTTTTTCGGCATTTCAGCCGTTCACCAAAAGTAATAGTTACCATAACTTAATGTAATGACTGTATACATATAAAGTAACATTGTTCATAAGATAACGTAACACTTGTTTTACAAAAACAAAAGCTCGTTTTACCCATTTTTTCAAATGTAATACTAACTATATTTACATGTAACCCAAACAATATCTAAATGTAATTATCATTTATACTGAAATGTAATAATTTTGCAAAAATGTAAAATATTGTGTATTTTGATTTATTTTTTTGAAAGAAAGTAACATTTGAAAAGTAACAACTCATATATGAATGCAATTGTTTGTACAAGTAAATGTAACACTTTAATAAAAGAAATTATAACATATTTCTATAGATAATGTAATACTTTTACATGTAACACTAATCAAGTGTTTTTAGCTCTAAAAATGTAAATGGTTGAATTATTACTTTTTCTATACATATGTGTTACAATTATGTATAAACATTATTACATATAAGTAACACGTTCGTTACATTTTAGTTGTAATAAGTATTACTTTGGCAAACGAAGAAAACATAGAAAAAAACTCTGTTACTTTTCTGTATATATGTATTACTTTTATGTATATAAACTGTTACTTTATATGAATACAGTCATTACACTAAGTTATAGTAACTATTACTTTTGACAAACCAAAAAAAAAAATATAAAAATAAATTTTTTTTTGCCTATTAGAGGCTGCCACGTGGCAGGTTCGACCCCCTGGGTCCTGGAGCCGGTTCATGGGTCGGGCGGACGGGTCAAAAACCGACCCGTCTCATGGATGAGACGGATCATGCATGTGTGCACACAAGTTTTTGTCTCTAATTAGAATGGTTGTCTGTTATGGAGTAACCAGTTTGAAGAAGGTATAAATATAGTCAAAGGACGCGCCGTTAGTCAATTTCTTGTTTAATGAGTAACTGACGAGGGCTGTAAACGAGCCGAGTCGAGCATTGGGGGTTGAGTTCGAGCGCGTTTACAATTTATCTCACTTGTTTGTTCGAACTCAAGACGAATCGAGCTCGCGAGCTGTTCACGAACAACCAGTGGCGAAGCTAAGGCTTAGCCATGGGGGTCAGCCGACCCCCTTAAATTTTGAAACGTGTCAATTTTAGTACTTCAAAAAAATGACATTTTACTACTAAAATTACTAGATTATAACATTTTGACCCCCTTAATTTTGATAACAAATTGCACTAAAATATTATTTTGACCCCCTTTAATACTAAATTTGTATACCTTCATTAGCATCGTTATCTCCAAAGCAACTTCGACCCCCTTGTCGAAATTTTCTGGCTTCGCCACTGCGAACAACTCGAGCCGATATCGAACTCGAGTTTTAACGAGCCGATCTCGATCTTAGGATTTTTGTCTGTACAAATGTGTTCTTAACAAGCTTATCGAGTCGAGTTCGAGTCGGTCGAAAACAAAAATTCAAGTTTAACGAGTTTATCGAGCCGAACTCGAGCATTTAATGAGCTAAACGAGTCGAACACAGTCGGCTCGATAACGAAACGAGCTTGACAATCGGTTTGAGCTAGAGCTCAAGCAAGCTCGAATCCTATAACAGCCCTACTTACAAATAATTCACTAATGAGTAACTTACGTATAATTCACTGCATACTTATCCATATAAATCTAATTTTTGGTTTCCAGTCTAAATACTCCACGATCTAGAAGGAGGAAGTTCAAAAATTGTGCTTGAATGGATAAAAATGAGAGAAAAAATGAAAAGATCATTTTGAAATAAAGGGAATATTTCATCAAAGGAGTATTTCATCGAATTATTGAATCTTCTTAAATTAACAACATTTTAATCTAAATTATTCTGTCTACAAGATTTAGAATAGATGGAGAGGTGACGGAAAGGGTTAAAAGAGCCATTTATCAAGTTTTTCGCACCAAATAATAAATTCTTTAATAACATCGAAATGTTCAATAGAAGTATTTCCATATATATAAGCGGTTAATTTCACTGCCTAGTTTTGAAGTTTGATCAAATATAATTGCTCATACTCCCTTCTTCTCTGAAATACAATATCTCAATTGATTTTCGATGGACAGAACTCACTTGTATCGACAATAAAAAATTAAACGAGACTATTTTTCAAAATTAAGCGAGTAAATCTCAAACAATTTCACTTTGACTTTCACACTTGACTTTTTGGAATTTGATGAAGATAATAAAATAATAAATTAAAAAAAAACTTTATTTTGAAAAGTACTACTAATATAAATTAAAACAAAAGGAAAAAAAATATTATGGAGATAAGACTTTTTAGCCTTTAATTGATTTTTTAGGCAGTACTTAAATGCTTTTTTTTTTTAATTAATTATGGAAAGTGGCGGTCAATCATAAGCAAGCAACTAATAACTAACTTTGAAAATTAAACGTTACGTGGGGCTATCATCTTCACAGTGTCCCAACATATGTGACCATCAAAGAGAAAAACTATGACAGCTCAGTCTCATCTATTTCTCGTTAATTTTTTATCTTTTTAAAGCTATCTTTTTACTTCATTTGCATAATAGATTTTAGATATTAATAATTAAATTAATTTAAAATTATTACTTATTTTTAATTCGTAATAATAGTTGAAAAAGTGAAAATTTCATTTTGAGACGGAAAATATTTTGCTAAATTATTAAAGGAGAAATGCCAAAAAAAAAAAAAAAAGGTACCTCAATTGGTCACTTTGTGAAGGCTCGTTACCTAATATCATTTTTGTTGCAAGTGTAATATCTCAAATGGTCATTTTGTGCAACCAAAGTCACTATAACACCGTCAACATTTGGGCGTTAAATAGACATGTGCTTGGTCATATGCATTTAAGGGTAAAATAGGAAATCTGTGTGTAAAGGAAAAAATAACCCCACCCTTTCCCTTCATCTTCTTCCCTCCTCCTTCATCTTCTTAAATGGCCATTCCCTTTACCCATTACATTTATTTCCCTTTCATAACACATCAACATCAATTTTTTTAATAGATTCAAAACAATTTCTTTTTTTCACTCACCAAATCAACCACCCACAACCACCTAATTTAAAATAAAATAAAACATTAAAAAAATCAATCATCTTGCTCTTTGGTTTTCCGATGAAGCTGGGCAGCTTCGCCACCGCCGCCGACCACACAAAGTGGAGCTTCTCAAAATCGCACTTGACCTTCTTTACCCCCCAAATCAAAAACCTAAATTTCATCTTCTTTGAGTTTTATGAACTCAGAATTGCTCAATGATGGTTGCCATGAAATCAAATCTAGTATGAAATCTAGATCTAGAGAGAGAGAGAGAGCGCGGTGGCCATAAAATCGAATCTGGAATGAAATCTAGATCTAGATTTAGGAGGCTGGTGGTAGGTTTTGGCCGATGGTGTGGGGGCGGAGTTTGGACCATAACTGGTGGTGGGGGTGTGAAAACAATTGGTTTTCTTGACAGAAAGAATGAATAAAAAGTGGAGCAGAGGGAGCGGTGGCCATTGAAGACGAAGAAAGAGGGCTATAGATGAAGAGGGGAAGAAGATGAACCGTTAGAGGTGGGGAGAGATTGACGTTAACGAATGAGGTAAGAGGCTGGGGGAGGCGGCTGCGGTTGGCCGGAGATTGGCCAAATCTGGCCGGAGATTATGTGTGTATGTGACTGTGTGTGTGTGTGTGTGTGTGTGTAGAGAGAGAAGGAAGAAAGGTTGGGGATATTCTCTTTACATAGATATCCTATTTTACCCCTCAATAAATGGCACATGACAAACCACATGGATATTTTACGTCTAAATAATGTTGGTGATTTTAGTGTCATCAGCGATTTTATGTAATTGTGATTTACTAGAGACCAATGCGATTTCATATTAGGCTCGGATACGAGTAAGGGAAAGTGTGGAGTACACACTCGTTTGAGTCAATATGTGTTCCACCACGATAAAGTAGCAGGGGTCAAGGGGGCTTCGGAAAGTGGATTATACACGATTCAATCAATATCCAGGATTATCATTACACCCTAACCCCAATTTCTAACAAACGAATAAAGTATTTTGTTATAATCATGGCTGGAGAAAGTACTGTGAAGGAGATGACGACTAACTTTGGGAAACTGGATAAGTTTGAAGGGTACGATTTTAGGCACTGGCAGAAGAAGATGCACTTCCTTTTGACAACATTAAAGGTTGTGTATGTTCTGTCTACCCCTATGCCAGAATTGTTGGAGGATGATGATAGTTTGGAAGCAGTCAGACGCAGATCAAAGTGGGAAAATGACGACTACATCTGCAGGGGACACATATTAAACGGTATGTCTGATTCTCTGTTTGATATTTATCAGAACGTGGAATCTGCAAAGGAGTTGTGGGATTCTCTTGAATCTAAGTACATGGCAGAGGATGCTTCGAGTAAGAAGTTCCTTGTAAGTAATTTCAATAATTACAAGATGGTCGAATACAGGCCTATCATGGAACAATTCAATGAACTCCTTAGAATCCTTGGACAATTTACACAACATGGTTTGAAAATGGATGAGGCAATATCTGCTTCAAGTGTGATAGACAAGTTGCCTCCTTCCTGGAAGGATTTCAAACATAATTTGAAGCATGGTAAAGATGATTTGTCTTTGTTTCAACTTGGTAGTCACTTGCGCATAGAGGAATCTCTAAGGGCGCAAGAAAGTGATAAGGGCAAAGGAAAGGAAGTTGTTGGACTCTCAGTGAATATGATTGAGGAGGGTGGAAAGAATAGAAACAACAATAAAAGCAAAGGAAAGAAACGTAGTTTCAAGGATAACAACGATGGTTCTGGTCCCAACAAGAAGCCCAAAGTGGCATGTTGGAAGTGTGGCAAATCTGGTCACTTTAAGAGGGATTGTCGTAGTAACAAAAAGGATGGCGCAAGCACTAGTGGTTCGGGAAAGGGGTCAAATGACCATACCCAAGACCAAGGTCAGAATTTAGTACATGTTTGGAACAGATTTATTAAATATTCTGTTTCACTAATATCTGAAGCATTTTATGTGCAGGTTGATGCAATTGCGTGGTGGATTGATTCCGGTGCCACAACTCATGTTTGTAAGGATCGTTGCTGGTTTAAGACATACGAACCGGTGGAAGACGGGTCTGTCCTCTACATGGGTGATGATCATTTCGCTACTGTTAAAGGAAAAGGAAGTGTGGTATTGGAATTCAGTTCAGGAAAATCTATTACTTTGTTTAATGTGTTGTATGTACCAAAACTTCGTAAGAATTTAATTTCTGGTTCTGTACTAAATAAATGTGGATACAAACAAGTGTATGAATCCGATAAGTATATCTTATCGAAGTCTGGTGTATTTGTAGGATTTGGTTATTATAATAATGGGATGTTTATGTTGAATTTAAATAAAGTTCCTGATGATTCTAGTACCGTTTATATGACTTGTTCTAATGATATTAATTCCTCATTATGGCATGCTTGTTTAGGACATGTGCACTATAAAAGAATGCTTCAAATGTCTAAAGATGGTTTAATTCCTGCTTTTGATTAAAATACCGGAAAATGTAATACTTGTATGTTGACAAAAATCACTAGAAAACCTTTTAAAAGTATAACAAGGAACTCTGTAATACTTGATTTAATACATAGTGATTTATGTGATTTTTATGCAACTCCATCTTTAGGCAATAAAAAGTATATTGTCACTTTTATAGATGATGCCTCTAGGTTCTGCTATGTTTACTTGCTGCATGCAAAATATGAAGCCCTAGATAAATTTAAAATTTATAAAACAGAAGTTGAATTACAAAAAAATGGCTTGATTAAAACCTTATGGACAGATAGAGGTGGTGAATATTATGATCCTATATTTCTCCAATCTGTAGGAATCATTCATGAAACTACGGCTCCTTATACACCACAACAAAATGGTGTGGCTGAAAGGAAAAATAAAACTCTTGAAGAAATGGTCAATGCCATGTTATCTTACTCGGGGCTTGAGTGACGGGTTTTGGGGAGAAGCTATGTTAACGGCTTGCTATTTATTGAATAGGGTTCCTAATAAAAGGAACAAGATTACCCCATATGAACTTTGGTATAAGAAACGACCCAACTTGACATTTTTGCGAGTTTGGGGGTGTAGGGCTGTAGCGACCCCAAAACCCGTCCCTATTTATTTTATAATTTTGGGGATTTTTATTTGACTTATATGTGCATTTTATGTGTTGCATCATATTTTATGATTTCATATCATATTTGATTATTTGTGTTATTTACTTAGTTAGTAAAAATAATGATTAAAGGAGTTAAATGATTAAGTTGAAACTTTAGGGTCCTTGTTGAAAATGTAAGTTTAGTGGCTAAAGTGTGAGAAATAAACTTTGGGTGACCATTTTGTAAAAAGTGGGTAAGATATTAAAGGAAACTTCCCTTTCCTTCTTTCCTTCACTGTGTAAACAATTTCTTCTGCAAAACCTCTCGTACTTTCTTTAGGGTTAGGAGAAAAAGGTAAGTTCAACTCATTTCGATTTAATTCTTTTTATTTACTTACCCGTTTTAAAAACTAATTATATAAAAATGATCAGGGCGTCGAGTAGGTCATTTCTAGCCGAACAAAACTTATTTCAGCGATACTTTTTCCGGAACTAGGTAAGTTACTAATTCCCCTTTAAATGTTAAAATAGTCATATATGCTATATATGATACTCCTACTTGTTCATTTTGTGTTTTGGGTAATATTTGCTATACTTGTAATTTTGGGACAAAGGGAGTATATGGAATTGGGTTTTACTGAGTATAGGAATGGGTTAGCAACCAAGTTGTAATCCTATGAAAGTTGTTAATGAAAGTGTCTAAGTTGTGTAGCATATATGTGTTATGCTTGTGAAACAAAAGGAGTAAACTTTGGTTAAGTTTTTAGGCCTGCCGGGTGATGTGGGCGGCCGCCCAAAATTGGGTGTGCGGCCGCGCATCTATCTGAAGGGTTTTCTTCTTGGGGACAGGGCATTTTGGGCGGCCGCACAGCCCTGTTTGGGCGACCGCCCAGTGGTCTGGAAAAGTTTAGAGTTTCCAACTAAGGAGTTTAGAGATCAACCTTAGTCTAGGTTTTGGGTAGTGTCCTAAAGTACTTAGATGATTGCTGTGGAATGTTAGTAATGGATTAAATGTCCTTTTTATGGACTTGTTACAAGGAATCTTTGTGTGCATCTTGTGATGTTTTGGCTTAATTCCTTCTTGGATTAAATGCCCCGGGTTGTGTTTAGCAAGTATTCATTACTGTGCTTCTTGTTAAAAGTCCAGCTGGTCTTGTTGTGGAGTCAGCCAATGGAAGAATTATAGTGGTACAGGTAAGTCCACTATAAGGTTTTCCATTGGAGCTTGTGAGTCAGGCGGTGGGAGAATTATAGTGGCACACAAGCCAAGTTCACTATAAGATGTCCACTGTGCCTTCTAGTTTCCCCAGTCCAGATTGGCCTTGGATGGGATGAATTGCTCCCTTTGGTGAGTATTTGGGTTATGACTTTGTGTCATATTTCCCTCTCTGGTTACTTGGTTCTATTGGTTATGGGTTGGTTTTCGGGATCCCGACGGCTTCAGCTATTTATGCTGCTCAGATGGTTTTCTCTGATGGGTTTCTCAGTTGGTATTCTCATCAGTTATGGTTATTGGTTAAACCTTGGCTTTGGTATCCACCGGAGTGTGGGCAATGTGTTAAATGTGATATCTGAGTTAATGCTATATGATATATGTTTACTTGTTGATATTGTTTCTTTATGATCATCATATCAGCATGTAACGTAGTTGCATTTTAGTAGCTTACTGAGATTTATTCTCACCCTTATTTGTTTACTGTTTTAGATAAAGGCGGGTCCAGGGGATAGGACACTTGGCACGGGAGGACGTTGGTTTGGGTAAGAGTTGGGACTTATTTTGTTGAAGGTTACATTATGTAAATGTAAACTCTTTGGGTAGAGTAACCGTACTTCTTATGGTTCCATCTATTTTGGTAAAGGTTGATGTATGTACATTTGTTTAAAAGTTTGTAAGCCTTCGGGCTAAGTACTTCCGCTGTGAAAGTGTTTGTCAAAGTTTGTTTCAAGATTAAGTGAAGTCTTTGAACTTCAAGTGTGTTTTTGTGCCACTTTCTAAAAGGACATTTCGAAAAAATTTCTAAAAGGTTTCATAACGTCTTCCATTCGTGTCCCGAGCGTGGGGCCAAGTAGGACCACGGGTACGGGGCGCGACAAGGGCCGTGGTTAGACTTTCGGACCCTAAAAGGAAAAAGTTGGGAGAAAAAGGTATTGACTGCATCTTTGTTGGATATGCTGAGCATTCCAAGGCATATAGGTTTTATGTTATAGAACCTAATGACTCCATTTCTATTAACACAATTATAGAATCAAGAGATGCAATTTTTGATGAGAATCGTTTCTCTTCAATACCTAGACCCAAGGATATTATACCAAATTCAGATGAATCTCAAAGGGATGATCATTCAAATGATGTACCAAGTGAGACACCCGAACTACGTAGAAGTAAAAGAATAAGAAAAGCTAAATCATATGGTTCTGATTTTCAACTATATTTAGTTGAGGGATCAAGAGATCAAATTGAAACTCAATACTCTTAATGTTATAATATTGAGGAGGATCCAAGAACCTATGATGAAGCTTTAAAATCTCGAGATTATGGTTTTTGGAAAGAAGCAATTGATGATGAGATTAGTTCTATTATGGAAAATAATACATGGGTCTTGTCTAATTTACCACCAGGCTGCAAACCTTTAGGGTACAAATGGATCTTCAAAAAGAAGATGAAAGTCGATGGAACAATTGACAAGTTTAAGGCTCGATTGGTAATCCAAGGCTATAGACAAAAGGAAGGGATCGATTACTTCGATACCTATGCACCAGTTGCTCGTATCACTACTATTAGATTGTTGATAGCTTTGGCAGCTATTCATAATCTATTGATTCATCAAATGGATGTCAAAACAACATTTTTAAATGGTGATTTGGAAGAAGAAGTGTATATGAAGCAACCTGAAGGATTTGTTATGCCAGGTAATGAGCATAAAGTGTGTAAGTTAATTAAGTCATTGTATGGGCTAAAACAAGCACCTAAACAGTGGCATAAAAAATTTGATGAGGTTGTTTTGTCAAATGGTTTTGTATTAAATCAGTCAGACAAATGTGTATATAGTAGATTTGATCCGGCAAAGGTGTAATCATCTGTCTATATGTAGATGACATGTTGATTTTTGGCACAGACCAAAATGTAGTTGATAAAACTAAGAAGTTTCTGTCATCAAAATTCTCCATGAAGGATATGGGAGAAGCTGATATAATTCTTAGTATAAGGATTAAATGGATGAACAAGGGAATTGCAATTACACAATCTCATTATATTGAGAAAATTCTCGAGAAGTTTAATTGTAATGATTGTTCTAAAGTCAGTACTCCCATGGATCCAACTGAAAAACTTGTGACAAATGCTGGTAAACCTGTATCACAGCTCGAATACGAAAAAGCCATTGGCAGTTTGATGTATGCTATGACGAGCACTCGACTTGATATTGCTTATGCAATTGGAAGATTGAGCAGGTTCACTAGTAATCCTAGTATACAACATTGGCGTGCAATAACAAGGGTGTTCAAGTACTTAAAAGGTACTATGAATTATGGTTTATGTTATTCTGGATATCCTTCTATGTTAGAAGGTTACACAGATGCTAGTTGGATCAACCAAGAAGATTCATCTTCTACTAGTGGCTGGGTGTTCTTGCTTGGAGGAGGTGCAATTTCATGGGCTTCCAAGAAGTAGACATGTATTACTCATTCTACTATGGAATCTGATTTCGTAGCATTGGCTGCTGCTGGCAAACAAGCAGAATGGCTACGAAACTTGATATATGAGATTCCATTATGGCCAAAACCGATATCGCCAATATCTATCCATTGTGATAGTGCAGCCACATTGGCCAGGGCTTATAGTCAGATTTATAATGGCAAGTCTAGACACTTAGGTATCAGACACAATATGATTCGTGAATTGATCATGAATGGTGTAATTTCAGTTGAGTTTGTTCGGTCTCAACAAAATTTAGCTGACCACTTGACGAAAGGGTTAGCTAGAGACTTAGTAAATACGTCAGCAATAGGGATGGGATTAAAGTCCATCTAATCCTCTAGTTGTGAGATACCCTATTCCCTTCTAATACAACATTAGAAGCCTGAATTCAAAGTGGAAAGCTCACAGTTGGAGATTGGAGCACATGTGATAATGTTTCCCAAGGTATGTGTTCAGACCTGCAAGTGATGGTTAGGTTGAAGAATATCTTCTTAATGGTTCTTTTGAAAAATTGCAAATGCAGGTGCAAGATTAAAGGAACTACCTATGTGAACATGAAGTTTTGCCGCTTCAAGAAGGTAGGACTTGGCTTTTTATATGTTCATTAATGGATAGGGACACATGGCTTGTAATAGTGTCAAGTATAAACAATGGAGTGTTATAAGAAACTTATGTGTATAGTATCTTCAGGTATTCATATGAGTTGACGGGTTCAATCGTTGGGACACCCCGATTCTCGAGTATTTGAAATGTGTATTATACTAAGATGGAAATTCAATCGCAAGACATTTTCATTTATGCATTTGTTTGTTTTCGTTATATTTGTTTTATATTTTATATGTTTAGTAAATCAAGGATTACACTAAAATGGGGAGAATATGTTGGTGATTTTAGTGTCATCAGCGATTTTATGTAATTGTGATTTACTAGAGACCAATGCGATTTCATATTAGGCTCGGATACGAGTAAGGGAAAGTGTGGAGTACACACTCGTTTGAGTCAAATGTACTACCCATTTTTCCTACCAAAACCAAAAGACACAATTGTTTGCTAACGATTGTGACTTTTACCCGCCAAAACCTAAAGAAACAATGGTTGCTAAACAATTGTGACTGCTTACTGCTGATAGCCATCTGTATATAAACAGATTTTGGTCTCATCTAACATTACGAAAAATTCAACCAATTCTCTTGTTTTTATTCTGTCTTCTTTGCCCAGAAACAGAAAGTTTGATTGTCTTATCCCAATAAAGATTTCGTGATACTCAGGCAATAAAGGGTCGAAATACTTTATTCGGAAAGTGGATTATACACGATTCAATCAATATCCAGGATTATCATTACACACTAACCCCAATTTCTAACAAATACTAACGGTGTTAGCCAAAGTGACATTGGCTACACAAAGTGACCATTTGAGGTACTATACCTGCAACAAAAATGATATTAGGTACCGAACCTACACAAAGTGACCAACTGAGATTTTTTTTTTTACATTTTTACCATTATTAAATCATCTTAAATTAACAACATCTTGATCTAAATTATTTTGTATACAAAATTTAGAATAGATGGAGAAGGTGACAGAAAAGGTTAAAAGATTCACTTTTCTAGGTTTCCGCGCCAAAGAACTACTCCTTCATACTTGTCGCTAATTATTCCATTTTGGGCGTCTCATACTTATTGCTATTTGCCGAAAATTTTACTTTTCTCTCTCCTATCCACTCACAATAACTATCCACTAACTTATTTTCTCTCTCTTACCCACTCACAATACTTACTTTTTCAACTATTTTTTTAATCCTCGTACACTCTCATTTAATAGTAATAAGTATGAGACGGAGGGGGTAAATGTTTAGTAGCACCCAATGTTGTGAAATGCACCTTTACATAGACATTAGTGGCAGATGAAACTTTGAAAGGGATAAAATCATCTTCGCTAATAAAAGTGGGGAAAATGAAAATTAATACTCATTTTTTTTCAGAGTAAGAGTCCTACTATTTATTTTAGTACGTTTCAAAGTAAGAAACTCTTTACGAAAATGATAAATGATGGGAAATGAAGAATAATGTTTTTGACAACTTGTCCTTCTAATGTTCTATAATTAAAAAAAAAAAAAAACAACAACACTTTGCTTTATTAATAATGTTTTGGTCAATTACTCACTCTGTCTCTCTTTAATTTACAAAAATAAGTCTCGACACAAGAATTAAGAAAATGATTGAAAATGTGATGTGTTGTGAGTGTAGATAGTTGAGTGGGAGAGAGACGGTGAGGTAAAGATTAGTAAGTGGATAGTTGTTGTGATCATGACAAGTGAGTCACATTGTTTAAAAAGTATTAACACATTTTCATTTTGAGAATTTATAGATTAAAGTGGGACAACCAAAATGACAATTTTTGTAGATTAAAGAGGGACGGATGAAGTATATCATTAAGGACCTTAACCCACTACAATCTCCACCCATTTATTTATTTATTTATTTTCCTAAAAATTTATTTATTGTAATTCTTTATTTGTGGGCCCCACATGTCATATTCACAACAATTTCCCACTAACTATTTCCTACCCCACTTTCTCTCTCCTATCAAACAATCTACACTCACAACACATCACTTTATGCTTAGTTCTTGAACTCAATAGTATTTTGAAGTTTAAATTGGGACGGAGAGAGTATTTCTTTTTAATCGAGTATTTTAAGAAAATAAAGAAAATAAATACTAGACTTTTGCAAAACTGCCAAATTGTTTATTTTTTTTAAAAAAATACATAACCTAATTACATTATTAAACTTATTTTGAGTTACAAATTTTTTTATTTCTTACATTTTCACAACTTATATTTAAGCTTCTATACATACGGAGTATGTAGGGGGTATAAGTAAAATTAAGAGAGCTTCTTATCAAATTCTTATCAAAGAGAAAATTTTGGGGGAAACTAGTTCTTCCATAAATTATAAAAAGTCTTATTTTTATAGGGTTTAAAATTTAGGGATTGGGGTTTTAGGTTTAGATTTTAGGATTTCAGATTTAGGGTTTAAAGGTAAAAAACATGATTTTTTATAACTTATGGAAGAACTAGTTTCCCCCAAAACACACTCCTTATCAAATGAGTGGGATTAGGGAGGTTAAGAATGGTATGTTGGCCTCTGCTTTTGGAGAAAAGAAGATTCCAACTGGGAAGCTGACGTGGCGTTGTCAGGTCACCCACCAACTTTGCCAGTGGGGATAGAGAATGACATCCCATTGGTGAGCCGGGTAAATCTATATTTAATCATTTATTAAAGGGTTAATTACAATTTAGGGCCTCAACTCCATAGAGTGTTCCCCAAGCGGGGCTCCAACATTTTTTTTGGCGAATCAGGACTCAATACGGTTTTTTTTTCCCATCAATCTAGGGATTTTTGATAGAAATTGTTAGAAAAGTCTATTAAATCTCATGTGCCTTGCACATGATCAAAAAAAAAGGTTAACTTGAAATGAAAATTAGTTATTAGGGGTGAATCTGTAAATTCTAGAATTTAAAGGGTAAAACCATATTGATTTTTTCTTACAATATAGGAGTATAATATTCATTTGGTATTTACTTAACATAAATTTTATATTGGTTTCAAAAAAAAAAATTATATTGGGAATTAATAAATCAAATATAAAAGTTTAGTCATTTTAGAATATCAATTATTTATTAATGTACAATATTTTCTTAAACAATTTATCATTTAAAATTTTAAAGTTATTGTTTTTGAATGTACAAAATTTTATGCATAATTTGGAATATTAATTTTGAGCAAATTGAAACTATTAAATATTAACTTCCTTGTTTTTTAATTAATATTTTTATGAATTATTTAAATATCTATTTTTTAAAGTATAAACAAAAATTATTATATATAATTAAATTTAAGAATATACTGTATTGTAGATGCTTACTATACACCATTTAAAAAAAATTACACTTCTTAAAATATTAAAAGAATTCCACATTCTTATTTATTTTATTTTACTTATTTTTTTTTTTTAAAAAAAAAACCGTCTCCTTTCTTCCTCTTTACCAGCAGTTACCGCCACCACTATCCAATTCTCAACATCACCGCCACCAGCCAACCTTTCCGCCACCAGCTCACCTAGCCACCACTTTTTTTTTCTTTTTTTAAGTCCTAGAACATGACATTTCAAATCTACATAAGCCTAAAGGGTCAATTTTTTTTTGCCCACACAGACAGCAACACACTCTCCAATCAATTAGGTTGCAAACCTGGCGAATTAGCAGCAAGCTTACTGGACAATAAGAAGAATGTGGGGGTGATTATGCTCTTGCACCAGTAAAATTGTTTCAACCACTTCATCTACCCACACCGACCACCATCATCAACCGCCTAAAAGAATCAAATACAACCTGTTGGTCCCAAAGGGGCAACAAGGGTATGAAAAATGCTAGGGGGGGGGGGGTGAATAGCGTTATAAAATTCTTTTCAAACCCTTTTGCAAATCAATGGCTTATGCGCACAGTTCTCAAATAAGCTAAGTATAGCGCGCAGAGAGAGTGTGAAATGCACAGCAGAAGTTTAAGCAGCACCTGCGCAGGAAAAAGCTGCGCAGAGATAAAAACGCACGCGCTAAGTTTGGCTTAAAGTGTTGGATAAAATGTTCAAAGGCAATAAGCAATAACAAGCACAGCAGCAATAATAGCAATCTGATAAGATCAAACAAAGCAGTTATTCAGAAATGATTAAGCAGGAAATAAATAGCAAGAATAATGAACAAGCTATTTGGAGAGGTTCGATCAATGAAAGATCTACGTCCTCTACCAAGATGGTTAGTCTTAGATTTTCTAACGGAGATCTTCTTATATGAGAGAGTTACAAGATACAACAATAAAAAAACAAACTATCTCAAAGATCTATGATCTATGAAGAGCAAATCCTAGACTAAACCGGTGTATCTCAAGAAGTAAGATCTAAATGATCGAAGCTTCAAGAGGTGTGTGTGTGTGTTCAGAAATTCTGGGCTCTATAAATCTATGAGATGAAGAGCACGAAGAATTCTGGTGATTTAAGGCTTAGGATCTGGGCAGGAGTTTGAAGGTATGAAGGTTTGAAGGTTGTTCTTGAATCTGGGAACAGTAAGAAGCAATCTTCAGAACTTCAAGGATATTAGAAAGCACAAACTCTAGCAACTTGGAAATGAAGATGAGCAGGCTATTTATAGCAAAGAGCTTAAAACTAGCCGTTGGTGCTCTGAGCAAGGACGATGAGCTGGCACGATATGATTGGTGCGCAGGTGTCCTTTATAGCCGTTGGGGCTCTGATCAAAGTTGATGACCTGGTACAATAAGATTGGTGCGCAGGTGTTTTAGAGCCGTTGGAGACTGAGCATGAAGACCAAATTCAAAAGCTTCTTCTAGAAGGTTGACAGCTGTCTTCATTTGAAATATTTCTCTTGAGCGCGTCTCCACCGTTGGATCTGCTGAGTGTGCTTGCTTCGTTGTTACTGCACACCTCAGCACTTTAATAAGCGTATATCTTCAAAGCGTTTTCCAAGTTAGGTGATCTGAATGCATCGAAAACTGAGCAAGATAGAATGCTGCGCAGGAGAGACCTGCGCAGTGGTGTCCTGCGCAGTGACCACAGTCTTGCTTAGATCTTCATTCCTTTTCACTCCAAGTCCTATATTCTAAGCCTATACTATAAAATGGACTAGGCTAAAAATTGAAGTTGTAAAACTTCTTACATAGGGTCCTAAAGTCCATAGAATATTCTTAGGTGATGGTATCAATCAATTCTAACATAATTAGGAGGGTTAAGAGATAAGCATACCCAACACAACCACCGCCAACGACAGCCACCCACCGAACGGAGAAACCCATTAACACAACCGTAACAAATCAAAAGTCCCATACCTGATTTCAAAACAAAATAACAAGGAAAGAGGGATTTTTTCTTCTTAGAATAATTTTTTAAAACAAACGATAAGAAAAAATCCAAGCCCTAACTAGAAAGATAGGGTGAGAGAGAAAGATGGATGTAAGTTTGATTTCAAATCAAATCCAAATTATAATCGACTTGAAGATGGTTTGGTCGAAGCCGTTTTAGGTGAAAATCTCTGCTCCCGGAGATTTGAACGACGCTACCGGATCAGGTCCAGAAAACTTGAAGACCGCTCCGGAATCTCTTCTGTTGGGTATGATCGGAACTGGGGGTGGAGCTTTCGGATACAGTAATAAGTGGTGGCATAAGGGCGGCGTCCGGTGGGAAAGAAAAACGACATGGCAGGCTGGGGAGGAAGTGGTGCCGGCGATTGAATTGGGGACGACATGAACTGGATGTGAGCGAGAATGGTGAGGGGTGGGAAGTGATATATTTTATTCTAGGGTTTTAGTTTTCCTCATAGCTCCCCTTATTTTTGAAATCTTGCATTTGACCCCTAATAACTAAATTTCGTTTCAATTTAATCCAATTTCTTAATCATGTGCAAAGGCACATGGGACTTAATAGACTTTTCTAACGATTTCCGTCAAATAGCCCTAGATTGATGGGGGAAAAAAAATCGTATTGAGCACTGATTCGCCAAAAAAAAATGTTGGAGCCCCGCTTGGGGAACACCCTATGGAGTTCAGGCCCTAAACTGTAATTAACCCTTTATTAAATGGCCGACATGGACTTATACGTACATAAACTTACAAAAAAAATCATATCTAATTATTATCTTTCTGGTACAGAGGGAGTATTTAAAAACGTTATTGATAAATCACTAAGTGCTTTAACAATAACAATTTTGATAATTTCATTCCAATGATTAGGTTAACATAAATGTTTGGTCAAAATTCACTTGTGTTGACCATTAAAAATCAAAAGTGACCAAAATAAATGAGACGGAGTGAGTATGCATTTATAATTTGAGTTGGTTTTGGGGGGAAACTAGTTTCCCCCCTAATGTTAAAAAAAGACCGGTTTATAAGCAGCCGGGTCTCTCCTACCTTTTCAACCGGTTCTCTCCTACCTTTCAACCGGTTCTCACTATTAAAAAAATTAGGGTATAAAAGGTTCAAAAACACGGTGGCGCAAGAAAAAAGAGACGCCGTTCCTCCGCCGTTTCTCTCTCTCTGTCTCGCCATTGAAATAGATGATGGAGATCGATGTATTGGATGAAAATGTCGAATCAGAGGAGAGATCTATTACAAAAGATAATGAAAATGTCGAATCAAAGGAGAGATCTATTACAAACGACACTGCAGATGAAGATATGGAGATCGAATCAGGTAAATTTAATATGCATTAATTTGATTTCTGTAGTTTTAGGATAAAAACTGTGTTATTAGCATTGATTTGGTTTACATTAGTGCAACTTGATGTTTTATCAACTTGATGGTTTATGTTACTGCTCAAATTGAAATAGACATGATGAAACAACTCAAAGATTTTTATTTAGTGCAATCTGGTGTTTTTTTAGTGCAATCTGGTATTTTTTAGTGCAATCTGGTGTTTTTATCAAGATTTTATATTATATATATATATATATATATATATATTACGATTGTATATTGATATTTTTGCGTTGTAAGTTGCTGTTTTTATACATAAACTTGTTGTTTTACAGTGTAACTTGGTCTTTGATCATCAGCATGTTTTCAGAACTCTTGTTATAGGAACTTGATATTTTGTCTGTGTAAGTTGGTATTTTACCAGACAAACTTATGTTACTTAAAACAGTATATGAATATCTTTTGGCAGGGAGTGTCCCTGATGGTGAGAATGTTGCTGGGTCCTTGCTGTATCGAAAAGCAAAAACATGCGAAGAGTTATATAAGATGTACAAACAACACGCAAATGCATTAGGATTTTCGACAAAGCTTTCAACTGTGCGTACGTCCAAGAAATATGGAAAACCACTAGAAAGATATTTTAGATGTTCCTGTGAAGGAACATACAAACCAAGAGGATCTGCAGCTATAATTATAAGTCCTGTTGCGGTTGATCATACATTCATCCCGTCTCCATTGCAACCGTCGGATAGTGAACCGAAAAAGGATAGAAAAAAAAGGAAACGTGTTGTGAAAAGAACAGGCTGTAATGCTATGATGAGGGTGAAATTGCTCCCGAAGGAAGACTTATATATAGTTGCACGCCATGATTTAGAACACAACCATGAAATGACAAGGACACAGTGGAACCACTTGAAGCGTAGCGAACGGAGTGTCTCAGATGCAATTGAACAAATGGAAGATGCTGGTATAAGGCCAATGGATGGATTTAATGTTATGGCAAAAGCAGCAGGTGGGGAAGAGCATTTGGGTCATACTAGGGTGGATCATGTGAATTTTGTGCAAAGGTTAAGATCCGAAAAGATTGATGGCGGTGATGCTCAAACTGTTGTGGATAGACTTTGTGATCTTGAGGAAGAGGATTCCAACTTCTATTATAAGATACGCCTCGGAGAAGATTCTAGATTATGCGCATTATTTTGGAGGGACACGATGATGAGAGAGGATTATGAGTTATTTGGTGATGTTGTTATTTTTGATACAACATACAACACCAATAAATATGGTCTTATTTGTACTCCTATAGTTGGTGTAAACAACCATTGGAACACGGTTATGTTTGGTTGCGCGTTTTTGCATAATGAAAAGGCAGAAACATTTTCATGGCTTCTTAAGGAATTTCGAAAGTCAATGGGTGGGAAAGAACCGAAGACAATTTTTACTGATCAAGACTGTGCAATGTCTAAAGCGATTGAAGAAGTATGTAGTTTTTAAAATATGCTTTAATAATTGCAAGTTTGTTTATAAAATTAGCAAGTTTTGTTTATAAAATATCAAGTTTGTTTATAAAATTAGCAAGTTTGGGTTATAAAATACCAAGTGATACAGTAACAAATTTGTTCATTATAACACAAATGTTTCTCCTATATAGGTGTTTGAAGGGAGAACGAGGCATAGGCTTTGCTTGTGGCACATTTTACAAAATGCAATAAGCCATTTTGGAAAACTCAAGAAGGATGACGAATTCAAAGACGAATTTGATCACTGTCTTAGAGGTTGTGCTAATGAGGCTGAGTTTGAACGTTGTTGGCATTCAATGATTGGCAAATATCAACTCGGAGAAGTCACATGGTTTCAGCGTCTATATGAGATTCGAAGCAAGTGGTGCACTGCATTAAGCAAAGACTTCTTCTCCGCCGGCATTTTGTCATCTCAAAGAAGTGAAAGCACTAATCATTCAATCTGTTTCAAAGCAAACAGAAATACGTCACTAACAAGGTTCTTTGAGTTATTTAACGAGACTGTGAAACGATGGAGGAGTAAGGAACAGCTGAAGGAGTTTGATTCCACTTTCTCTGTCCCACAAGCTGAATTGCGCGGTGGTATTATCAAGCACGCAGCTGAAGTTTACACTTTGGAGATATTCAGGTTTGTGTTAGTACCCGACCTGAAAATGAGTTTATTAGGACTTTCCCAAAAGTACAAGGACTTTATAGGAATTAGAAACCTTGCAAAGACTTGTCCCGGATTCCCAAAATATCTCATTTATGACAAAATCTATCAAAATAGGTAACAAATGGTTTCCTTAAAACCATGCAGAAACCCTAGCTTAAGAATCAAGTCAGCCTGCGGAATTGGCCACGTGGCCAACCTTGCTGCGCGTTGATCTTGGCCACGCGGCCACTCTTGTAGCCGGCTTCAATCATGGCCAGGCGGCCACCTTTGTCCCAGATGATCTGGACCGTCAGATCTTCCCCTCAGTTTACTATATAAACCAATCCCATGCTATTGGTTTAGGGTCCGATTTTGAGAGTTCTAAAGTCCGAATTTTGGAGTTCTTAAACACTATTTTGCTCTCTAATTAGCATTCAAACACTCAAGAAGATCCAAAGTTTATTTCTTGCCAACATAGGTGAGTTTTCTAACTTTTTCTTCATGTTCTTGCATTATTTTTAATGTAGATCTTTTATATTCATGTTCGTACATGTTCATTCATAGTTTCTTCATGAGCTTTGCATGTTCATTCATATGTTCATAATATGTTCTTCGCATGTTCTTCGTGTTCATAGATTAAAACCTTATTTATGCTATATTTAGGGTTGCGATCTTCATGTTTACATGTTATTTCATAGCCGATGATGATCTAGGGTTCATCAAACCGAGGATGATCTAGGAACTATTTCTAAACCCTAATCTTTAGGTAATTCCCCCTCATTATGCATGATCCCGATTCTTCTGCCTATTCTAAATTCTTTTCGAACTACGCTGACCTGAGCTTCTCACATTGAGAGGAACGTAGGCAATCTTTGGATCCGGTCTAAATCACTAACACACTACTAACACATTCATCATGATAGAAAGACCGATCAATTCGGGCAATAGGAGTGATAACGTTCAATATTCTTCTCTTGTTGTAATTTGACCCCCGAACCCATTAAACATGCTTTTTCTCAAAGTTTTGGCTATAATTAAAACGGCGTGGCGACTCTCATAATTTTAATGTTACTATGAATATTCCCAATTTCAAACACACGTATTCACAGTGGCGACTCTGCTGGGGACTGCTTTGAAACTTTTTCAAACTTAGTGGGTCTAACTTTCGTTTACATCATGATGTTTGCCATGTTTACACATGCACCCTACACACACTTGCCATGTTTACACATGCACACACTTGCCATGTTTACACGTGCACCTCACACACACTTGCCATGTTTACACATGCACCTCACACACTTGCCATGTTTACACATGCACCCTACACACACTTGCCATGTTTACACATGCACACAATTGCCATGTTTACACATGCACACACTTACCATGTTTACACATGCACACACTTGCCATGTTTACACGTGCACCTCACACACACTTGCCATGTTTACACATGCACCTCACACACTTGCCATGTTTACACATGCACCCTACACACACTTGCCATGTTTACACATGCACACACTTGCCATGTTTATACATGCACCTCACATACTTGCCATGTTTACACATGCACCCGTGCACCCCGCAATGTTAATGCTTGTACTTTGTTGATACTCGTACTTTGTATATACCTTGTATCCTTGTACCTTTGTTATTTTCGTCTTAGTATTAGGGTCAAACAAAACTCTGCTATGCTCCCTTGTACATTATTTTCCTTCTCCTGCATTGCATTGCGTAGCATCATTCAAACATTCAAAACTTCTCTCTTTTCTCCTTAAAAAGAATTAGTTTCTTGCCACACACTACCACTAGTCCGTGTCAGCACTGCACAGGTCCCTACTACCCGGAGTATTCGATGTGCAGGAATTTGTGCGCTACTGTCGCACTCTTTTCGAGTCACTCGTCTACTCCACTCACCGTGTACATTCCACGAGTGGTGGGAACCTTTATCCTACCCGTGTCAACCCACACATAGAGATTAGGACACTCCTTGGACCAACCATTTAGGATGTAAATAAATGCAAAACTTTTCGTTAAATAAAATGTGCATTGCATCTAGGCGACCTCTAAGGTCCATCGCTTACCCCTTGGGCCATCTATCAAAATTCCTCATCTTGGCCTATCTAGGTTACCTACCCATCATTGCGATCCATTTGGATCTACCCTTCATCTCGATCCGCTTTGGTCAAAATCCCACCATCCTTTGGCCTCTTAGGACAACTTTATCTACCTTTGACCTCCTAGGTCAACCTTTGACCGCCTAGGTCAACCTTCCCAACCTTTGACCTCCTAGGTCAACATTATCTACCTTTGACCTCCTAGGTCAACCTTTGACCCCTTAGGTCAGCCTTACCACCCTTTGACCTCTTAGGGAAACTTTGACCCCCTAGGTCAACCTCTGACCTCCTAGGTCAACCTTATTCACCTTTGACCTCCTAGGTCAACCTTTGACCCCCTAGGTCAACCTTATCTACCTTTGACCTCCTAGGTCTACCCTTGACCTCCTAGGTCAACCTTACCACCTTTGCCCCCCTAGGTCAACTTTATCGTCTTTGACCTCTTAGGTCTACCCTTGACCGCCTAGGTCAACTTTATCCGCCTTTGACCTCTTAGGTCTACCCTTGACCTCCTAGGTCAACTTTATCACCCTCGACCTCTTAGGTCACCTCTCGATCTCTTAGGTCAACCCTTGACCGCCAAGGTCAACTTTATCCACCTCCGACCTCTTCGGTCAACCTTTGACCCCCTAGGTCAACTTAATCATCTTTGACCTCTTAGGTCAACCTTTGACCCCCTAGGTCAACCTCATCCTCCAAGGTCAACCTTATCACCTTTGACCTCTTAGGTCAACCTTTGACCCCCTCGGTCAACATTATCACCCGTTGACCTCTTAGGTTAACCTTTGACCTCCTAGGTCAACCCAATCACCTTCGACCTCTTAGGCCAAACTTGGACTCCTAGGTCAACCTTATCCGTTTTCGACCTCTTAGGTCAATCTTTGATTCCATAGGTGAACCCAATTACCTTTGGTCCTAACCCCCTTAGGTCGAACCGTCATCTTGACCCACCTAGGTCATTATTTGACCCACCGTCGTCCAGACCAACCTAGGTCAACCCGTTTAGGTCCACACACCATCCTTGACCCATTTTGGTCAACTTGTCCGTCTTAGGTTAAAACTACCCCTTCACCTTTGACCCGTCAAGGTCACCCCGTGACCCGCTTAGATCGACTTACCTATCTTGGATCCATCTAGGACCTTCCTTAGTCCACCAACCCGAATAGGTCAACCTTAGACCCGCTTAGGTCAAACCATGTCTATCCCGCTTAGATCATCCCATAGGCAAACCGCTATAACCCGCTATCTTGATCCATTCAACATATAGGTCAATCCAACCCTTTCCCAATTAGGTTGACCTATCATTTACCCATCTAGGTCAACCCACCATCATCGATGCGATCTTCCTTGACCCACCTCTCGGCTTATTTAGATCAAACCATAAGTCAAACCTTGCTCGACTCCTATAGGTCTTCCTCACCCATGCTTGACCAAGGACCGAGTCATCTCCCTCCTCTTGACCCCTATGGTCATCTCTCACCTCTTCTTAAAAGTCTAACTTGATTCGAACTACGGCGACCTGAGCCTCTTATTGTGTGGGACCTCTCCCTCATGATAAGGGGAACGTAGGCAACTTCGGCCCGGTCAAACTTTCAATTTTTTACCAAAATGCATTTCAAAAATGTGGAGACCGACTCTTTTCCAAAAAATGATTTTATAACGATGCCTTATCATTAAATACGAATCTAATTCTTTCATGAATAGAGTTCTGCATCATGTCGGCTGCAAGGAACATCGAGGTTGCAACTGAAGCTGCTACCCAAGATCCCGAGACAATCCTCTACACCGGTACTGCTCTCAGTAAGCAAGCATCCCACTTCGAAGCCATCCTCGATGAACAAGCAATCCACTTTAAGGCCATTCTCAACGAGCAAGCAACACACTTTCAGAAGGAGATGCATAAGACCCTAAGAGATATCGAGAGGCGCCATTTGTCTGACATTCGTGGCGTTTATGATTACCTCAGTCGAGTTCTCCCTCTTGCTCAATGTCAACACCCGTACGCTCCTCAAATGTACGGGCCGCCACAGACTATCCCCGTCGGGATGCCTCCTATGACTACTCATCAACAAGGGGTGCCGGTACCTAAATCACCCTCAAAGACAGTTCATGAAAGGAAGGACGAGCGCGAATTCGACGACTTGGGTATGCCGTTAGCCAAACTCTTCAAAAGTCTAGTTCAAGCCGGCAAGTTGTCTCCTTTGTTCAACTATGAACCAAGTAGGGTGAAGCAAGGCTTGGATCCCTCCAAACACTGCCAATACCACCAGTACATTGGGCATGACACCGAAGATTGCCTCCAATTGAGGAGAAAGATTCAAAGCCTCATTGACAGCGGAGCCATCACCCGCCAACGGAATACATGGGCATGGGCAAAAGAGGAAATTGGGGCTACCTCCTTTAAATAAAAGAAAAGAAAAGGGTCATTCAGTCTTCGTAGGTTCTAGAGTGTCCTTAGTCAAAAGTCCACCTTGGACTATTTCTGTTTCTTTAGTAAAAGCCCACCCCGGATTAGTCGTTTTTCTTTCAAATAATAAAAGAGTCTTTATTTCTTTTCTCTCTAGACTTGAGACATAATCTTGCATAAATCAATTCCATGAAAATTGTCTTATTCACCATCTTCACTTGATTGCTATATCTTTATATGATGAATTAATCTTAATCTTACTCATTAATGACGACTCATTAAAAGGTAAATGGCCATAAACCATTCACATAACTAAATACACAATTAGTCTCAAGATAACAAATGCTTTGACCAATTGGGATGAACGAATCACTTTCTCTTCTTTCTACATTCTACCCCCATACACTCTCTCTATACACTCACCCCTTGTACACACTTCATGTACACTCTCTATATACACCTTCTCCCATACACTATCCTCATACGCCTCTCATCCCACCATTAGACCCCTTTTCCATACGGTCATGGCAAAGAAATGGACTGCGGTTGCTCATCATCAAATAGACATCCATGCTGCCACAATTTAAGGGGTTGTTTGTTCCCTTCATAAGTACTACATGCCGATACACTGGGGATGTCCGTATTCCATCGCAAATATAAAAGAAATGCACGAAGTTGTTCATGCCATTAATAGGTGCCACGTGATAATCCGATGGAGCTCTACCGGTATAAATCAAGGGGCTAGGATGCCCGCCGCCAGCAAAAGGCCGCTTGAACTATAAGGAAGCTACCTCGCAATCGAGAGAGGCGAAAGAAAACTAGGGGCTTGTCTTGCCCAATGTTTCATGTACAAATATAAAAAAAAAAATATGGCTCGCTAGGTTGAAACCCAAAAGGGCGACCTAGGCAAAAGTTAGAGCATTGCACAAAAAGAAGCCCGCTAGGTTGAAAACCCGAAAGGGCGGCCTAGGCAAAAAAAAAAGGGTGTGCACAAAGAGATAAAATAAAAAAGAAAAAGAAAAATAGAAGGGGCTATCACCATGGAAAAGTAAAAGTCCCATTTTCTTTTCACCTCAAATGTTCTATTTTCCTTTCTTTCCTTACAAACTAGATAAATGGCAGCAACCCATGACAACTATGATGGAGCAATCCACTGCAACAACTACAAAGGAGTAATCCACCGCAATGAGTTACAAAGAACAACTCACCTCAAACGAACCTCACACCCCTAAACTCAAAACCCAACTTCATCGTCAATAGAGCAACCACTCAAAGCCAAACATAACCTACCTTGGGCCAACTTTCTTTCTTTTCTTTCCTCCCACACATACCCACTGAAACCCGACACCATCGCCAAGTGGGTTATCCCCGAACTACGCGGACCTGAGCTCCTCACCTTGAGGAGAACGTAGGCAACCTCCCGGTTCGGTCCAAAATATACACAACCCACCTCGAGCCAATTTTCTTTCTCTTCTCTCTTCCCCCATATTTCTACTCCTGACTTCTTCACTCACAATTGATCAAAACATTTATTAATTTGAGGCTACTTGTTTACCAATTAACCATAACTCATTAACTAATCAACGAGGTCCATTCTCGAGCAATCAAATGAGAATCTTGAATAAAACAATTTTCAAATGTCTCGAGAAGTCTTCTGTTCTACAATCTAGGAAAGAGCTAAACACTTACTTTCTGTCAAGCAGGGGCTTTCTTCCTTTTATATACACTCAATTGTCCAAAGAGTCAAAATGCGAGTACTATCTCTCTCTCCCTCTCACTATCACCCAAAATGCCCCCGCATGTTTAAACAATTATTTTTCCTTTTTTGAGTCGACTGAATGATTTTCAAAAATTAAAAAAAAAAAAAAAAAAAAAAGATGACGCAAAGGAGATGCCCGCTAGATTGAAAACCCGAAAGGGCGGTCTAGGTAGAAAAAATGGCGCGTCTTAAAGGAGGTAGGATACCCCGCTCTACACCCTTATCGAACTGGGGCTTCCCCAACAGAATGGGTCGACTATGTGTTTTCTCGGAAAACACCGAGGCGTCAACAAGGATACACTTAGAAGAAGGGCACCCCTCATCGTCAAACTCGGCACGCGACGACCTATTTGGATTGATTAGAATCATAATTAATTATAAGGCATCTGTATAAGATCATAACACTTTCATAAAGTTTTCTCCTCCCCGACACTTTGTTTATAAACCCACACTCTCGGTCTCCACAAAATTGTAAAAACATCTTCGGTCCGTCCGGGACCCATCTATGTGATTCCCAGAGTTGACTCGGTCCTTTACCCTATCTCCTACACTTTAGGGAACCTTTAGGACTAAACCCTCAACTCTCTAGGGCCCAAGCCTACCCAGTCAGTCTTACCTAGGTTACACCATAACTCCTTAGGTCCCGAACCTACCCGGTGAGTCTTACCTAGATTAAATCATAACCCCTTAGTTCGACCTTCCGCAAGTTCGTAGCATGAACCCTTCGGCCTCAAACCGGTTCTACCCAGACCTTCAAACCTTAGACCGGTTAGCCAAAGCCAAGTCCTTAGGATGAACCATTAGGTCCCGAACCTACCGGTCCCAAGCCTACCCGATCTCCTAGATCTCAAACCTACCAACACATACTCGTCCTTACCCTATCTAGGCCATAGCTCTCTTATCCTCCTAGGTCCAGCCTCTTAGGTCTACTCAGTATAACCTGTTGAACGATCCCTTAGATCCCAAGTCCATGCAAGGCCGCCAAACACCTACCTTATAGGTCTCTAGCATATCCGATTCACACCTTAGGTCTCAACTCCTAAACCCTTTAGATCACAAAACTGTCTACCCTCTAAGTCTATAACCTTAGAGCTCGTCCCTTAGAACTCTTTAGTTCCCAAGCCTGCTCGGTCCAACCAAAACAATGCCATCTACGCATACCGTCATACCCAAACCATGGCCCTGCCACTCTTAAACCTAGTGTCACTCCTTAGCTTCAAAAGACTTCCTAGTCTGACCTTCAACCCCTTAGGTCTCTAACCTACTTAATCCGAGCCGAGTCCAAACCTCACCACCTACAAGGTCCACCCTTGAACTCCATGGATCTCAAACCTTTCTTCCTCACGAGTCCAAACCTCAAACGTGCTCGAACGCATAAGACCTCCCGCGTACCGTGATATGCCATAAAGATATCAAAACCCGTCCAGTCAAAAATCGTGCGCTTGACACCTTTGGTCCCTTATCAAACCCACCTTCGCAATCGCCGAACGAGCTTGGTCACGCGCAATGACCTCTGAGACAAACTTAGGACCTAAGCATACCCAATCCAACTTAGGTACCTATTGTACTCAAGCAAAGTCTTGGACACTCAATCCCTTTAACTGAAGCGCCAACATGGTCATATATCCAAAACCATTTCCCGCACCTATGGTTCGCACCTAGCCTAAACTTTCAAACACTCTAGGATCCAAGCCCGACATGCGTATTAGGTACTAGGATCATCCAATCCCAATCCGTTGCTCCTTGGCCGACCTCAAGCCTGCTTGGTCCTAACCCATAACGCGGTTTCTCTAGGACAAAATACTTACCCGCTTGAAAGCCTTATGTCCCAACGCTACCCTGCCTAGCCTTCAATCTCCTAGATCTCACGCCTACCATTCCATTAGGCCCGGTCTCCTTAACACATGTCTGAGTCTTACCCTAGCTAAACCCTAGCACTCTAGCCTAGGTCTAACCTATCGAGCCATGAGATATCAAGCTCACCTGCCCCAAACCGCAACACTCTTAGACCTCAAACTTGCTCGGTCTAAACCAAGACAAACCTTCAAATGTTTTCGGTCTCCAAAACCTAGTCCCAAACCTAGGTAATCGCCTTCTCTCTAAACCCTAGCTTCAAGCCTAGGTAGTCACCTTCTATCCGAAGCCTAGCCTTAAACCTAGGTAATCACATTCTCTCAACCTAGCCTCGAGCCTAGGTGGCCACATCCTCTACAAACCCTAGCCTCTAGCCTAGGAAGTCACATGCGCTCCGAACCCTAGCCACAAGCCTAGGTAGTCACCTTCTATCCGAAGCCTAGCCTTAAACCTAGGCAATCACATTCTCTCAACCCCAGCCTCAAGCCTAGGTTGCCACATCCTCTACAAACCCTAGCCTCTAGCCTAGGAAGTCACATGCGCTCCGAACCCTAGCCTCAAGCCTAGGTAATCACATCTTCCCAAACCCTAGCCTCAAGCCTAGGTAATCACAGCTTCCCAAACCCTAGCCTCAAGCCTAGGTAGTCACATTCCCTCCAAACCCTAGCCTCAAGCCTAGGTAGTCGCATTCTCTCCAAACCACTAGCCCCAAGCCTAGGTAATTACATCCTTCCAAACCCTAGCCTAAAGCCTAGGAAGTTACATCCTTCTTAAACCCTAGCCTCGATCCTAGGTAGCCACATCCTTCCTAAACCCTAACCCAAAACCTAGGATACAATGCCCTGTCCAAAACTTAATCAACCCTAGCCTCATGCCTAGGAAGCCGCATTCGCTCTAAACCCTAGCCTCGAACCTAGGTATTCGCATTCGCTCTAAACCCTAGCCTCGAGCCTAGGTACTCGCATTCGCTCCAAACCCTAGCCTCAAGCCTAGGTAGTCGCACTCTTTCTAAACCCTAGCCGAAGGGCCTATGAGACTATATCCTCACTAAACTCTATCATCGAGCCTAGGATTCAACATTCCCTTCAAACCCTAGTCCTAGACCTAGGAAATTCCTTCACCTTAGTCTCAAAATATAGGAAGTTTACAGTCCTTAGCCTTAAAACCTAGCCTAAAGCCTAGGTTACCACGAACATTTCCAAGCCATAGTCACCAATCCCGGAAAATGGTGAACCCTAACATCAAGCTTAGTGGACTTTCCACAAAAGCAATCCCTCTTCCCAACGGTCCATGGTCTCAAGCCTAGGAAGTCACAACCTTTCCAACTCCCAGCCTTATGTCTAAAAACCAACGCCTTTGCAACCTCTGAGCCTACCACAACTCCAAGCCCTAGCACTAAGCCTAGGATAGAATACTCTCCTCATGCTTAAATGAACTCCAATCCCTAGCCCGTAAGCCTAGGAAACCCACATTATCTCCATGACATAATCTAAAGCCCAAGAAGCCGTGACATCTTTGGCATCCCTATCTCAAGATTAGGAGATCACCATCTTCCTTATTCCCTTTCCTTAAAAAGCCTTAGGTCCTACCTCTAGGCAACCAAGAAAAATGTCCCTTACCTAACACCTTGGTCTCAATGGATCGTAGCCTCATTCCCTCCTAAATTAGGATAAGCGGAACCCAGATCATGTTTCCCATATTAGCAACTCCCCGAGAGTCCATCTCCTTCGCGTCTCCCTAAAGGTCCTTGGCACTTGTGACTCACCAAAGAGTCCCTTGTGACTCCCCGAGAGTCTATCACCTTTGTGACTCCCCGAGAGTTCATCCCGTTTGCGACTTCATAACAATCCATCATCTTGGCCTCCACATGCAAAATTTCAGTTTTACCCCTAGTACATTCCCCTTTGATTCATTTTGGGTGCCCTTAGCGCTATTTTGACTGATGTTCGTTATCTTTGGGTACGGGAAGCCTCTTAGAATTTCCATTCTTCACCGAATATTTGCTTGGGATTCGTATGGTTGTAGAGACTTTGGCGCCTCTATGACATACGCATCCTAGATCGATCGCGATTGGCAGAAGCCTCGGCGTTTCTGTTTGCGAGAGATCCAGCATCTATTATTTTAGCATTTCCTAATATTTGCTTAGGATTCGTATGGTTGTAGAGACTTCGGCGCCTCTATGACATACGCATCCTAGATCGATCGCGATTGGCAGAAGCCTCAGCGTTTCTGTTTGCGAGAGATCCAGCATCTATTATTTTAGCATTTCCTAATATTTGCTTAGGATTCGTATGGTTGTAGAGACTTCGGCGCCTCTATGACATACGCATCCTAGATCGATCGCGATTGGCAGAAGCCTCGGCGTTTCTGTTTGCGAGAGATCCAGCATCTATTATTTTAGCATTTCCTAATATTTGCTTAGGATTCGTATGGTTGTAGAGACTTTGGCGCCTCTATGACATACGCATCCTAGATCGATCGTGATTGGCAGAAGCCTCGGCGTTTCTGTTTGCGAGAGATCCAGCATCTATTATTTTTAGCATTTCCTAATATTTGCTTAGGATTCGTATGGTTGTAGAGACTTCGGCGCCTCTGTGACATATGCATCCTAGATCGATCGCGATTGGCAGAAGCCTCGGCGTTTCTGTTTGCGAGAGATCCAGCATCTATTATTTTAGCATTTCCTAATATTTGCTTAGGATTCGTACGGTTGCAAAGACCTCGGCGCCTCTGTGACATACGCATCCTAGATCGATCGCGATTGGCAGAAGCCTCGGCGTTTCTGTTTGCGAGAGATCCAGCATCTATTATTTTAGCATTTCCTAATATTTTCTTAGGATTCGTATGGTTGTAGAGATTTCGGCGCCTCTATGACATACGCATCCTAGATCGATCGCGATTGGCAGAAGCCTCGGCGTTTCTGTTTGCGAAAGATCCAGCATCTATTATTAGGATTCGTATGGTTGTAGAGATTTCGGCGCCTCTATGACATACGCATCCTAGATCGATCGCGATTGGCAGAAGCCTCGGCGTTTCTGTTTGCGAGAGATCCAGCATCTATTATTTTAGCATTTCCTAATATTTGCTTAAGATTCGTACGGTTGCAGAGACCTCGGAGCCTCTGTGACATACGCATCCTAGATCGATCGCGATTGGTAGAAGCCTTGGCGTTTCTGTTTGCGAGAGATCCAGCATCTATTATTTTAGCATTTCCTAATATTTTCTTAGGATTCGTACGGTAGCAGAGACCTCGGCGCCTCTTTGACATACGCATCCTAGATCGATCGCGATTGGCAGAAGCCTCGGCGTTTCTGTTTGCGAGAGATCCAGCATCTATTATTAGGATTCGTATGGTTGTAGAGACTTCGACGCCTCTATGACATACGTATCCTAGATCGATCGTGGTTGGCAGAAGCCTCGGCGTTTCTGTTCGCGAGAAATCCAGCATCTATTACTTTAGCGCAATCGGCAGGAACCCTGGCGATCCTGATTGCATTTACCATTCCATCTTGGGATTATTTAGACAACGTAGTTTTTATTTTTCCCAAATAACTTCATTGCTTACGAATGTTCGTTCTTCATACAAGATAGTATCCGTAGGTTTATTATCCCTAGCAGAAGTCCGATGTCTCGTCTTTCCCCAACAGCTCAGAACTACGACCGGCTTGATTCCTCGGAGGATACGTAGGAAACCTGAAAAGGTCCAGCCACTCGACCGACGCGGTCATCTATCATCCCCAACAGGTGCATTTTCCCCAGCAAAAGACGTTGCTCCCCATCAGAGGGCAATCATTCTCAATTTCCCCATCAGATTTGAACTACGTTTGGCTTGATTCCCCCGCGGATACGTAGGTCGCCTGTCAAGGTTCAGCCGTTCCCTTACCTTTCATCTGTTTTGAAACTCATGTTTCAGACGGATCCTTCTTTTATCGTCGACCCCACATTGCCTTGCAAGAAGCGTCGCCGAGGGGCTACTGTTAGTACCCGACCTGAAAATGAGTTTATTAGGACTTTCCCAAAAGTACAAGGACTTTATAGGAATCAGAAACCTTGCAAAGACTTGTCCCGGATTCCCAAAATATCTCATTTATGACAAAATCTATCAAAATAGGTAACAAATGGTTTCCTTAAAACCATGCAGAAACCCTAGCTTAAGAATCGAGTCAGCCTGCGGAATTGGCCACGCGGCCAACCTTGCTGCACGTTAATCTTGGCCACGCGGCCACTCTTGTAGCCGGCTTCAATCATGGCCAGGCGGCCACCTTTGTCCCAGATGATCTGGACCGTCAGATCTTCCCCTCAGTTTACTATATAAACCAATCCCATGCTATTGGTTTAGGGTCCGATTTTGAGAGTTCTAAAGTCTGAATTTTGGAGTTCTTAAACACTATTTTGCTCTCTAATTAGCATTCAAACACTCAAGAAGATCCAAAGTTTATTTCTTGCCAACATAGGTAAGTTTTCTAACTTTTTCTTCATGTTCTTGCATTATTTTTAATGTAGATCTTTTATATTCATGTTCGTACATGTTTATTCATAGTTTCTTCATGAGCTTTGCATGTTCATTCATATGTTCATAATATGTTCTTCGCATGTTCTTCGTGTTCATAGATTAAAACCTTATTTATGCTATATTTAGGGTTGCGATCTTCATGTTTACATGTTATTTCATAGCCGATGATGATCTAGGGTTCATCAACCCGAGGATGATCTAAGAACTATTTCTAAACCCTAATCTTTAGGTAATTCTCCCCTCATTATGCATGATCCCGATTCTTCTGCCTATTCTAAATTCTTTTCGAACTACGCTGACCTGAGCTTCTCACATTGAGTGGAACGTAGGCAATCTTCGGATCCGGTCTAAATCACTAACACACTACTAACACATTCATCATGATAGAAAGACCGATCAATTCGGGCAATAGGAGTGATAACGTTCAATATTCTTCTCTTGTTGTAATTTGACCCCCGAACCCATTAAACATGCTTTTTCTCAAAGTTTTGGCTATAATTAAAACGGCGTGGCGACTCTCATAATTTTAATGTTACTATGAATATTCCCAATTTCAAACACACGTATTCACAGTTTGTTCTACCTGTATTAATTTCATGTGTTAAACATCAAGTTTCTGTATTAAAAAACTAAGTTTTTGTCTTAAAACATCAAGTTGTTTTTCCCAGGTTTTTTCAAGAGGAGGTAAAGGCTGCATTCGCATCAACTTATCGTATTGGTTTCTCTATGGATGACGACAACAAATTGTTTGAGATTGCTCATGAAGATCATCCTGAAAGAGTAGAGTCAGTAAGTTACATGAACAATAATGGAGATGTAAGAGTGAATTGTACCTGCAATAACTTCACTGAGGTTGGATGGCTTTGCTTTCATTGCATTAAAGCTTTAAATTTGTCAAACATCAATAGGATACCTGATGTGTACATTGAAAAGAGGTGGACAAAAAAGGTAAAAAAGGATGTATGGGACAGAACATACCGAGGGGATGACGTTACACCAACAACCAGACAAATTGACTTTAATCCTTGGACACAACAAATGGCAAGAAAGTATTATGATTTGATGTCAACATGCCACGAAAACATTGCTGCAAGACGTGTACTAGAAGACGGGTTCAACCGAGATTCTCTCCAAATTCAAGAAATATTATCTGCAAACTTGGAAGATACTACTACAGCAAGTGCAACAAACAGTGCTACAAGAAATTCTTCGAGAACTGCACCTGCTATAATTGATCCAGTACGTGCCAGTACAAAAGGGAGGAAAAAAAAGCCAAAAGCAAAATTCCAGCGGAAAAAGCCAATTTCGGATGAGTTTGGTTCAAAAACACCTAATCAACACTTAATTTGATTTGTGTGATTGGTGTTCAAATTGAAACAGAACCTTGATGTTTTGTGTAACTTGGTGTTTTGGTACAGTATCCTGGTCTTTTGTCATTGTAACTTGATTTTTTGGTACAAAACCTTGTTCGTTTACTATTGCAACTTGTTCATTGAAGGTCAGCCTGTTATGGGAATTTGGAGTTTTGTCTGTGTAACTTGCTGTTTTACCATACAAACTTGATGTTATTTAAAACAGTAAGTCCAATCTCAAAAAACACCAGGATGCAAGTTCAACTCATTGAAAAAAGAAATTGGAACTTCAACTAATCAAGTTTCCAACTTATATATACATGTTTGTTCACTAAAACATCATGTTAGGAACTAAAACATCCCACGCTGTTGACCATGGATTACAAAAACAGTCCTACTACTAAAACAGTCACTTCACAGACCTAAAACACAACCATTTTGGAGATACTAATAGCCTTAATAACCAAATGTTAAGTCACATCTACTACTAACCAATTGTTAAGTAACTTCACAGACCAAGTTAAAGCTTTACTAACTAGCAGCCTTTTTAGACCTTGTTTGTCTAACAAACGTCATACCATCATCAGCAGCTTTCCTCCTCTTCTTTTCCTCGTTGTCTTTCTTCTCGAAAACAGTGTCCCTGTGATCTTGTTTGATTTCCGAGAACTCTGCAACTTTCTTCAGCAAAAAATCTCGGTTCTTGTTCATATCACTGAGAAGCAATGCAGCAAGAGCATCTGCCCGAAGAGTAGTCCTTCGCAAATCCTAAACCAAAAGATGTACTACAATTTAAATAAAAATACAAACAGACATACATACAAAAAGATATAAAATTAAATTTAAATTTACCTTGGACAACTCAGGACATTTATATTTTTTTCCTTGGAAGTCTTTCATCTCCCATATAATGTAAAGACCACAATCACTGTTATGATGGTTTTCTCGAAGCACCCAATCAAAATTCATATATTCAAAATCATAATTTTTGATCTCCTCCCATTTTGAGTGACCAAACTCTTTCAACAGTGGACTGAATTCTTGACACTATAAAAATAAATAAAATTAAAAACAATAAGTAACAATAAATAAAAATAAAAACAATTGGAGCAAAAAGGACAAGACTTACCAGAGTCTTCACAAAAAGGGAAGAATGACACTTCTTAACACCATTCATTGGCAAGTTGTCCAAATACTGACACTTTTTTGTGTCAGTATTCACAACATACATTGTGTAATGGCCGTGCTTAGCAATTGGAAGAAAGAACTGTGGAAAAAAATGAATTTTAGTATTAAATTTGTTATACAAGAACAAGTAGTATAATATATAAAAACGTTAAAATCAAAATATTAACATTACCAATTTGGTTTCTCTAAGATTCTTCATCTTATCACTCATCACTTGATTCTTAACAAATTCTTTCAATGCCCTACGGAATAAATGACCTTTCTCATGTACACCTTTACCAGGAGAATTCTCAGACCAATGTGGCTGCATATAAAAAACAAAGTTACTATATCATAACATCAAGTTACTATAGTAGTACATCAAGTTAGAATACTAAAACAAGAGTTCCAAAAACAAAAACAAAATAAAATCAAACTTACTGAACAGCTGCTGCAACTAAAGATAAACTTTGACATTGTTCCGGACATCAATGTCACTTTGTTCATCAAAACTGCCCAGAGATCAAGAATTGCGATACTTAATTCTTTTCCTTCTTGCAAGGTTTGAATGTCCTCATTAAAAATTAATGCAGAATCTCCATATGAGCAATAGCTACCACTACAATAAATAAATAAATAATAAGTTATCAGGTAATAACACCAAGTTTACACAAGTTAAACCAAAAAAGGAACAAAATGAAGGATGTTTTACCTATGAACAGAATTCGCAAAGTAGTCGGAAAAGCAGTAGTCAACAACTTGCTTTCTCAAAAGCTTCATTGGCATCAACAAAGTCTTATACTTTTGCATAAACCTTGAGCTCAAAAAAGTTGCAACATTCTCTTCCCCACAATGTAATGTGCACCCTATACCATCATCTGAATTCTCTTCCACAATTGGGGACAAACGTTTAGGATTCCCTTGATCGTCAAAAGCACGCAAAAGGATAGAATCTGGCAACTCAGTTGTATCAGTATACACATTATAACCTGCTTCATCAACAGTTCCCTGCTCCTTCTCCTTCTCCCTCTCCCTCTCCTGCTCCTTCTCCCTCTCCTTCTCCCTCTCATGCTCTTTCTCTTTCTCCATCTCCTTCTCCCTCTCCTGCTCTTTCTCTTTCTCCCTCTCATGCTCATTCTCCCTCTCCTTATCAAAACGAGCTGCATCAGAAGTTGTGAAATCATTCCCACCATCCCAATTGCCACCACCATCATCAGAATCACTTAGAAGATCAAATATTGGTCCATTTTTTAATTTGTTCATCCACTTGACCCTCTTCTTCAATTCCATTGTCACAGCATCAATAGCCTCAAAAAATCCAGGAGCATTATAAAAATCTTGACTTGATGAAACTTCCTCAGGCCTGGATCCTGGATATTCATCAAGAGTTTCATTCTCCTTCTCATTATCCCTCTCCTGCTCCTTATCATTCCTTTCCTTTCCGACTTTTTGAAGTCTTTCAATTAGTGCATGAGTTATCACTTCCATATCTCTCTTGAAAATAACCATAGCCTCTTTGGAAGACTACACATAAATAAACAAAGTTAAGCCTATTCATAAACTTGTGAAAAAGAAAGTACAGCAGCAAGTACAAACATGAAAACAGAAAGTTTGAACATGAAAACACCAAGTTTATGTATGAAAAATATCAAAAGTTTGCATATGAAACAAGTTATAGAACACATGTTTGTATATAATAAGACAAAGTTCACATATCAAAGAAGCAAGTTTAAATATTATAACATCAAGTCCAGATATGAAAACTGACTACTGATAAACAATAAAACTTACATCATAACCCAGTGCTTGTATCTCCTTGTTTGTTTGACAGCCTTCTGGAATAGAATACCGCACAGTCCTTCCATCTTCTGATATCTCTTCTCCTCCAACTTCTTCTCTAATCTCCTCTCGTTCAGTGTTTTCATGGCCTTCTATAAAAAAATCAACATCATCTTCATCATTACTGATTGGATAAGAATCTGTTGACCTAAGATTTTTTCCATACAATTTTTTCTTTGACTCATCATTAGCTCTTTTCTTGAGCTTTTCAACGGTCCAATGTTGAATCAAAGGCCTTTGATAAGGTTCTCTTACACCTTGAAACGGGAATCTGTGCAAGTATGCTAACAATAGCACAAGCACGCACCCACTGCAGCCCCTCATGTTCTTCTTAGCTGTCTTATACTTACCGATGCCTTTGGCCAATCTCTTCAAAATAAAATCACACCAATCAAACTTTTGAATATTACCAACATCCTCAAGCATACCCAACAATGACAAGTCAACATGTTTTGATATAATAGGAGCCAAAAGATGACCAACCACATGCAGAACATACAATCTCTTGAACTCATCACCTCCATCTTTCAAATCATCGTGAGTCAGACGTTTTTCAATACATGACAAACGAATTCCTTCTTTCGTTCTCTTAAAATGTCCACAATTAAAATACTTCTCTCTCACAGCCAAATCTTCTTCATTGCTCAATGCATGTATTTTCAGATTCCTCTTGTTCCTGGGAAGGCAGAATATGTCAAAGACATCATTTGTTGTCAATGTATATGACTCTTTGTCATTGACTGTCTGCACATATGTATCTGCATCAAAGTTTTGAACAAGAAAAGGGACAATCCAACAGGAAGCTTCTCAACTTTCAAATCCAACAAAGAGCCAAACCCAATAGATTTGACGACCTTTATCTGATTATCTGTTAATTTTAGCAATACAACCTTGCTTGGTGTACACGTATGCAAAAATTGTTTTTCCTTCCCATCGATTATACATACTTGACTACGAGACTTAGAAATCTTTTCAGTCCTAGCCTTTCTTTTCTTCTTAGATTTTCCCCCCACCACATCCTCCCCATCTGTTACTTGTTCACTGGTTGAAGTTGTATTGGGTAAACTGGTTGTAGTTGTATCGGGTATCTCTGTTTCCCCATCTGATGATGCTGATGTAGAAGAAAATCGTTCCTCAGGAGAATAGTCCGATTCAGAATCACTATTGACATCACGCTATAACAATAAAAAACAACAAGTTTAAGTATAAAAAAATTGAGTTTAAGTATCAAAACATGAACTGATAGGTTTGTAAATGACAACATGTTTCTATATAAAAACATCAAGTCTAGCTATCAAAACATCAAGTTTATATATAAAAACATAAGTCTCAGTGTTTAAAAAACAGTGTAAAATGAACACAAAAACAAAAAGATAAAATGAACAAAAACAATCACGCAATGGTAGTTATCTACAAAAATTACAAAGAACACATGTAATTTGTTCTTGTAAAAATTATCAAGTTGAAAACAACACTCAAAAATACCTAATCAAAGCATTACAAAATTCGAACAAAAATGCTAGAAATCAAACAAATAAACAAACAAAATAGAGTGAGAATCAAGAGAAAAAAGCTTGAAATCAACACATACCTAATCAAACATTACAAAATTCGAACAAAAATGCTAGAAATCAACACAATAAACGAACAAAATAGAGTGAGAATCAACAGAAAAAATCTTGAAATCGACACATACCTCCATCACGCCCGTCCTCTTCTTCATTACATATCTCTTTGCTTTGGGATTCGCTACTCTTTTTATCCTCATTGTGCTTGGAATCGAGTGAAATCGAGTGAAATAGAGTGAGTATGAACGGAGGTTAGGTCTGAGAGAGAGTAAGATGGAGATAGCGACGGCGACGGTTAGTCGGAAAGTGAGAGCGATGGAGGTTAGGTTGGAGAGTGAGAGAGACGGAGGTTAGGTCAGAGAGTAGTGAGAGAGATGGAGAGAGCATGGTTAGAGATGGAGAGAGAAAGACTCGTACCTTTTCAACAACCGGTTCTCGCTATTAAAAATGAATAAGAGAATTGTATGAACCGGTTTAGAGGTTTATATACCCACTTCCAAAACAGGTCTTTTTTTAACATTAGGGGGAAACTAGTTTCCCCCAAAATTTTGTGTTATAATTTTTAGACTCTCCACACACCAGATAAATAGTTGGTTCCAATTTCCTCCCTCGATAGAGCAATTATTAACAAATAAAACACCAAAGTTTGACTTGTTAAAAACTCATTTCATTTCAGAGTAAAAAAATTACATAAATTTGTTGCTTATTAAAGTAAAACTAAAAATTGAGTAAAATTATAACTAAGTTGAGGATATATTGTCTAAAAAACTAGTCATTATGCAAGTTGGTAAATATTTGTTAATTGTTGATTTTTTTGTAATACACAAGTATTTTAAAGATAAAGTTGTTTGAAATACTATTAATCATTTGCCATTGTAAAAAAAAAAAATCTTCGTTTGAAATGTAAATAACACTCTTGCTCTAAAACTCTTTAAAATAAATAGAAACTTTTGAATTTAGGGAGTCTTGGAGAGGGAAATAAAAACTCACCTCATCTCTCTTTAAATTGCAATATTTATCATTTAAGTATTTATATAAAATTACAAAAATGATTTTTTTAATACTATCTAATAATTAAGAGGTGGTCTCTTGTGAGAACACCTAGATCCATCTCATAGAAGAGACGGGTCGACCCATGACCCGTGTACAACATTCTCCGCGAATCATAGGATCCGAACACATGCTCCACTCAAAATCTGCCACATGGCAGCGAGTCATGGCCCCAAAAAAAAAATTCCAGAAAAAAAAAAAAAAAATTTACTTTTTTTTTAGTTTTTATATTTTTTTGGTAGTTTTTTTCGTTTGCCAAAAGTAATACTTAGTATAACTAAATGTAACAAATGTTTTACTTTTAAAATAACATTATTTATAAGTAAACGTAACACTAGTTTTACAAAAAAAAAAAAAAAAAAAAAAAAAAAACTCATTTAACTCATCTTTCAACTGTAATACTAACTATAAATACGTGTAACACTAACAATAACTAAATGTAATTATCGTTATATAGAAATGTAATAGTGTTTTTGCAGATTTTTTTTTTTTTTTTTTTTTTGAGTATTTGTATTTTATTTTTTGAAAGAAACTAACATTTGAAAAATAACAACTTATATACATGAATGCAATTATTTGTACAAATAAATGTAACACCTTAGTAGATAAAATTGCAACAGATTTCTATAGATAATGTAATACTTTTACATGTATCATGATAAATTGAACCCATTGTAACTTATTATTTGAAAACATATGGATATACTATTATACAAGTAAACGTAACTGTTTTACAATGTTATTATACAAGTAAAATATAGCATTCATTTATAAAAATTGTTACTTTCTTATTTTTACAATGTTACTAACACAAGTGTTTTTAGTTCTAAAGTGTAAATTGTTGAATTATTACTTTTCTATACATATATGTTACAATTATGTATAAACATGGTTACATATAAGTAACATGTTCGTTACATTTTAGTTATAATAAGTACCCCCTCTGTCCCGGAGTAAGAGTCATACCCCTCATTTGCACGCTTATTAATAAATATTGGAAGTGATGTAAATGTTGTGAGTGTAAAAGTAAAGTAGGAGAGAGAATGAGTGAGAGAGAGTAGTGAATTGATGGGTGTTGTGAGTATAAAATGAGTGGGGTGAATAGTAAAGATTCTTTGCCATTTTAGGAATATGACTCTTACTCTGGGATGTACCAAAATGGAAAATAGGACTCTTACTCTGGGACGGAGGGAGTATTACTTTTTGCAAATAAAGAAAATATAAGGAAAAAAACATTGATACTTTTCTGTATATATATGTATTGCTTTTATGTATACAAACTGTTACATATAAGTAACAAGTTTGTTACATTTAGTTATAGTAACTATTACTTTTGGAAAACCGAAAAAACACCAACAAAAAAAACCTAAAAAAAAAAAATGCCCGCAAGTCATGGGTTTGCGTCGTGTCATGGGTCAAAAATACACCAATAACCCAGATCCATGACCCGTCTCTACTATGAGACGGGTCATGGTGTTCTCATACAATTTTTTGTCTTTAATTAATGAGTGTCACTAGTGATAACTTGAGATATTGTGAAAATAGCACAATATCTTTACGTATCTTCACACTACATTTGTATATATATATATATATATCTTTTCTTAGTTGATATAACTAAATTAGGTAGCTAGAATAGATATAGTAGGAGGCTTAAGTTTAGGTTTGACTTGTTCTACGAGTTTAGGGTTTGTGTATAAATATGAGGCTTATGTCTTTGTAATATTGAAGATGAATAACAGAAAATAGTATCTCTTTACATATGCTAACATGGTAACTGAGACATCAATTTGGTGGCCTGGTTACCCAATTCGCTTTCGCAAAGAATTCTCAAAACATAGGGTTTCGATAGGTCATTATCCTTTTGAAAGACTGCGAAGGATGCTCCTTCATGGCACGGATTATACGGGAAAAACGTGTTGATGCAAGCCCAAAACTAAAATTGTCGTTGCCATGATCGGCGGAATGGCGGAGAACGAACACAAGGCGAAAGGAGCCCATAAAAACTCTTCGCGGCAGGGGATGTGCACGAAAAACGCATTGAGGAGTGACCCACTTATGTCGACAAGAAATAAATCTCGGCGTTGTATGACTAAAACATGACGGAAAATAGACATCAAGAAGAACTTGGTGTTGGATGGAGCATGTCATGTTGAGCTTCTTGCCATAGACACGAATTTGGACCAATATGAAACATGAAGACATAAGCTTAGAGGTTGACCAAGCTCTTGTTCCTCTTGTTTCTGGGAAAGACAACACGTCAGTTTGATGAGCAGGCTAATGAGCAAGACACTGTGCAGAAAATGCCACAAGCAAGGATCAGAGTAATGAGTAGAATAATGAGCAGATTACTGAGCACACAACATAACATTTTTATCACGGACATCGAACTCGGGGAAAAAATTTTGGTTGTTTTAATTTTTATTTGACAAGTTGGGTATCTACGATGTAGATTCTTCAACTTGGGGGGGGGGGGGGTTTAAGATATTGTGAAGATAGCACAATATTTTCACGTATCTTAACATTATATTTGTTTATTTTTCTTAGTTGATATAACTAAACTAGGTAGTTATAAAGAATAGATATTGTAGGAATTAGGTTTAAGGTTTGAGTTGTTTTACGAGTTAAGGGTTTGTGTATAAGTATGAGGCTTATGCTTTTATGATATTAGGAGACGAATAACATAAAATATTATACTATTTCCACATACTTCAACATAAATTGCAAAATTTAAAAATATAAAGTTTTTACACACTTGCATACTTGAAGATCCCACACCAGATGGACCGGGCTCAGAAGTTAGACCGGATACTAGCGAACCGGAGTCGTCCCTGGAAGCGGTTCAATGCCAACAATTTGGTCAACCTCGTCTTTCTTCTGACGATATCGAGATCACTCAGATATTACGAGCCGAAGTGAGCTCTTGGATCACCTCTCAGTCTCCGGGATCCGCCACCTCGACGAGCTCGGGGCCTCCTCGGCGAGTCCGGAATAAAGGCAGCATTAATGTCTGGGTCAGAGCCCTCCTATCGAATTAAATGCGCTTGGACTTCCTTGACCACCTACCATGTTCGGCGCCGGCTGTGTCAACATCACGACATCCCTTGGTCAGAGCCTGTCAAGTCCGAAATGCCGACCTATCGCAGGGCGACATGTGGCCAAGTTGGCAAAGTCTACTCCTAGACCTGCGGTCGGACCGTTGGATAATAGGGGGGATATATAAGCCTCTTTTCTATCTCTCCCTCAGGTATGAAAACCCCGTACACACACTCAAAACACACAGAGAACTCTAAACTTCTCTCCCAAGGCATTCTACGCCTTGTTCTTAGACTCTCCAGAGAATCTCACTCTTACGCCCGAGGGTCTAAGCTGGGATAAAACCTGGCCTTGACCTTGACGGTTTCATTGTCTTTGTTGTGTTAACAGGTGAACCGGATAACAAAATCCAGATATCCATCCAATACATTGACCCCGAATTCCGTGGCGACATCAGTGGTTCCATTGCCGGGAATCGTATCTTACTACCTTTCGTAATCTTTTTCGCGAGAAACTAGTGTCATTTGATACCAATAAACGCCCGTCAGTTTCTCACGAACATAAAAACAACTCTTCATTACTAAACTCGAAATGGCTGGAAATGGAAAAAAGCCAACTCAAGATCACGAGATAGTAACCCCTTCAGCCAACAGGCCTAAGGCCGCGTCTGAGGGCAAGTCAATTCATGACCGCTTAGGAAACAGGAGTGGGTTTTCTAAAAGCCCAACTCAAAAAAAAGAAGAGATTCAGATCTGAGAACACAGATCACCGCCTCCAAAGGCGCAAAAGCACCACCGCCCGCGACGAACCAGAGGAAGCTCATGTTAGCCGCCCTCCAGGAACAATCGCGTCTGGTGGCCCAACAGTTGAATATTAACACCCAAACCATTCAACTATTGGAAGAAGAAAACAGGGCCTAAAAGGATGGGAAGTCATACGTAGACAAGCCAGGCCCTAGCAAATACCAGAGCAAAAATGTTGAAGACATCTCTGACGATGATGACGACGAATACTATGATCAGGAAGATGAAGAGGAATCAAGAGGGGAACCTGAAGGCGAGGGAGAGTCCCAACCTAAAAGGAATCCCCCTCCTCAAAGAATAAAAATCATAGGACTCCCACCAAATCCAATGCGGGAGGAATCACCTGAGCAACCCAAAGCGGCAAGACCGCGGGAGCTCAGGGAATAATCCCCTCTATGGAGAAAATGATCAAGGAACTGTGGAAAGAGCAGAAAGGGAGCCCAAAAAAGTCTACCTCGGCCCTAGATGCCTTCATTGACAGGATCAAGAACTCGCCCATCACTAATCGTCGCCTCCCTTCCCTGGATTCATATTCTGGTGCCACTAGTGCGAAGAGCCATGTGGGATGATTCGAGGTCCAGATGTCCTTATTTACAGAATCCGAAGCCATCAAGTTCAAGGCACTGGCCTCGACCTTTCAAGGAAAAGCCTTATCTTGGCTCCTGGCCCACCATCGAGGCTCCATCACCAGCTACGACATGTTGAGAAGAAATTTCCTCAATTCGTTTGCCGGGGCCGGAGTAACAGCGAGGCCGAAAGAGGACTTGATCCGAATCCGCCAGCAAACCCAGGAAAGCACTGCATCCTATATCACCCACTTTCAGAAAATGACAGAGCAGATAGTCGATCTGGAAAGAAGGGATATTGAGTTATGTTTTATGGGAGGTTTGACTTGCCAAGCCTTCAAAACAGAATTCTCACTTCGCAAACCAGGCGGAGTTGAAGAGATGTATGAGAGATATGGCAGTGGCGGACTCGGAAGAACCGTATGTGCCTGAGATAACACGGAAACCAGTGAAAGAACGTATCGAATCCAAGGCAGAGCCTGAAACGAGCTCGCGGCCGGGAAGGAACCGCACTCGCCGAACTGACATGTTTAAGGACTTCACTCCATTCACTGCCCCTAGAGAGGTGGTAATGAGGTCGGTGGAATTTCCGGCTCCCCCTCCATTAAACAAACCTGCGTGGCAGCGCGACCCGAACCAATACTGTATGTATCACAGTGACCACGGGCACTCCACAGAAAATTGCATGAACCTGAAAAGGGCATTACAAGGTCAGGTAGATCAGGGAAAATTGAAAGAGTGGATATCAAAAACAAAGAGTACGGGGAACAACAAAGGTCCCGGAAAGAGGACCGCCGAGCCCGAGCCCGCAGGAGATAGCCGGCGACTCCGCATCGACTTTATCGGGGTCGAGCCGGCTAGCAACGCCCAGCTAGAAACTCAGATCAGGAGGCTGGAAAGGATATACTTAATTCCCCAATTCCTCAGGAAGAGGAAGAAGTAATATCCTTCAAACGGTCCGAGCTGGCTGCCACCTTGTTTCACTCCACTCAACCACTCACTATTGACATCGCTGTGGGGCGCGCCGACATCGGAAGGGTCCTAATAGACACTGGTGCTTCAAGGGACATCCTCTATTATCACTGTTTAAAGAAGATGGGCATGGAACAGGCAAAACTGGCTCCCTACGCAGGCCTGTTGGAAGGTTTACCAACCACACCGTCAAAGTCATGGGAATGATGGAGTTCGAGGTGACAATTGGAGAGAAGAAATTCTCCAAAACCGCAAAAGTAAATTTCATGGTGATTGATCTAAAGTCACAATTCAATGCCATCTTAGGAATGACGGCCCAGGCTACTTTGGGAATTGTAGCATCCATCCCCCATCAGAAAGTGAAATTCAGTACCCCTGCCGGAGTGGCCTGTATCAAGAATAAACCAGAGGATCTACTGAACGGAATCCTTAAAAGGAAAAGAGCAGAGGCGGCGGCAACCAACTCGATGAATCCAAAACTCAGTGAAACCACGGTAGTAGTTTCTCCCGAGGTCAGCGCGAAAGAAACAATGCACATCGGTACCATCTCTTTCCATTCCTCCTTGGCCGAAGTCAGAAAAAGCCGAAGACAGAAGAGGAACGAGCCACAAATCGAGCTCGTCCTCGAATCCCTAATCGACCGCGAGACACCGGACATACGGCCAAACGATGAACTGGAAGAAGTCATCATCAATCCAGAATACCCTGAGCAAAAGATCAAGGTGGGCCTGGAAATTGACCCCCAAGAGAGAAAGCTGATCATAGAAGTCCTCCGCAGTAACTTAGATATTTTTGCGTGGAAAGTAGAGGATATGGAAGGGATCAGTGAGGAAGTGATTGTGCACAAGCTTAATGACAGTGATGCCTTCACTCCATTCCGACAAAAACCTCACTATTTTGCCTCGGATAGGAAGGCAGCCATAAAAGAAGAGGTGGAGCGATTGGTCAAAGCAGGAATTATCGAAGAGATCTTATATCCTAAGTGGCTATCGAACGTCGTCATGGTTTCTAAAGCCAACGGAAACCTTCGAATGTACGTTGACTTTACCGATGTGAACAAAGCATGTCCCAAAGACTGCTACCCCCTACCTCGCATAGATCAGTTGGTAGACTCAATAGCAGGATATCGGATTTTGAGCTTCATAGACGCGTATTCAGGCTATCACCAAATCAAAATGGCGCCGGAAGATTACGCCTCGACCTGTTTCTACGCTGCTGACAAAACCTACTGCTATCTCATGATGCCATTTGAACTCAAAAATGCCGGTGCAACGTACTCAAGAATGATTGCCATTGTCTTCAAGAATCAATTGGGAAGAAACATTGAAGCGTACATAGACGACATGGTGATCAAAACCAAAGAGATCTCCCACGAGATCGACCTCAAAGAGACCTTCGAAAACTTGCGCCGCAATAAAATGAAGCCGAATCCGAGCAAGTGCGCTTTCGGAGTCCGGGCTGGGAAGTTCTTGGGGTTTATGGTTAATCAAAGAGGCATTGAAGCCAATCCGGAAAAGATCCAGGCACTCGTCAACATGACTCCGCCCCGATCCATCAAAAGCCTGCAACAACTGAACGGGAGGATCACAGCTTTGGGTCGATTCATTTCAAGATCCGCGGAGAAATGCCTGCCGTTCTTTAAAATTTTGAAAGGAGGTAAAGGATTTGAATGGGCCCCAGAATGCGACGTGGCCTTCGACGAGGTCAAGAAATACTTAGGCCAACCACCACTTTTAAGCTCCCCGAAGTTAGGAGAAGAGCTTTTTCTTTATTTAGCCGCTACTGATCTGGCAGTAGCTGCTGTTCTTGTAAGGGAAGATCATAACTCCCAAAAACCAGTTTATTATGTATCAAAGGCATTGTCCGCTGTAGAATGACGTTATCTTAATGTTGAAAAGTTAGCATACGCCTTGCTTGTTGCAGCTCGGAAATTACGAGCTTACTTTTCTGCTCATCCCATAACTGTGCTCACAGACTCACCATTGAGAAGGGTTTTGCATAAGCCTGAATCCTCAGGAAGACTTATGACATGGGCAATTGAACTTACGGAGTTCCAAATAACGTACGCCCCAAGACGAACAATCAAAGCACAAGCCCTGGTCGACTTCGTCGCGGAGACTTCATTCCGGCTCGAGGAAGCCCAGCTCGTCAAAGAAAAGGGAAAAGCCAAAGAGGCGGGATCGACAAGTGATAAAGCGTCCAACTCACAGTCGAGAAGGCCAAGCCAGTGCTGGACCCTATATGTTGATGGGTCAGCTAGCAAAACAGTTAGTGGAGCAGGAATACTACTGATTTCCCCGGAGCAAGATCGGTTCAAAAGGGCGTTAAGGTTCAAATTTGAGGCCTCAAACAATCAAGCAGAGTATGAGGCATTGATCGGAGGAATAGAGTTGGCCAGTGACATGAATATACCCAATATAATCATAAACAGCGATTCTCAGCTGGTGGTTTATCAAGTCAAAGAGGAATATGAGGCAATACACCCCGTCTTAGCCCAGTATAGAGACATGGTAAGAGCCCTCCTTCGAAAATTTGAATACTACGAGCTGAATCTGATCTGCCGAGAAGATAATTCCGAGGCGGATTGGCTGTCCAGGATAACTGAAAGCGAAATCGCCGAGCTCGACGTCAACTGCTCGCTTGAGTTCGTCGAATGGCCGGCCATCTCGCGCATTACAATCCGGCCCATCGACGAGGTGGAAAAGGACTGGGTGGATGAAATTTAGGAATATATCGAAGCAGGGGCGACACCTAACAACCCCGACCGGGCTAGTATCACTCCTAAAAAAGCAGCAAGCTACACAGTGATGGAGGGAATTTTGTACAGAAGGTCCTTCACCAAACCTTTATTAAGATGTGTTCATGACCGTCTGACCACCAACTTAATATACGAGGTCCATGAAGGGATCTGTGGGGGCCACCCCGGAGCTTGCACTCTATCAGACAAAATCTTATCCCATGGATATTAGTGGCCCACAATGAGAAAGGATGCAGAGGAGTATGTCATGAAATGTGACAGATGCCAACGCTTCGCCGACATTCCTCGTTTACCAGCCACGGAGCAGACGGTTCTCGTCCCATCTTGGCCATGGGATAAATGGGGAATCGACTTGATCGGGCCCTTTCCTAGAGCCCGAAATGGAATGACCCACGTCGTGGTCGCCGTGGACTACTTTACGAGGTGGCCTGAAGCAAAGCCATTGGCCAGCTTAACAGAAGAGAATGTAATCAACTTTGTGCATGACTACATCTGGTGCCGGTATGGACTCCCCCGGGTAATTATATCAGATCATGGAACTCAATTCCAGACAAGGTTCATAGCCGAGTGTCAACGACTTCGAATAGAGCATGCTAAGTCGTCGGTCGCCCGACCTGAAGGAAACAGACAAGCTGAGGCCGTGAATAAGCTCTTCATGGTGGCCCTCAAGAAAAACTTGGAAGGGCGAAGTGGAAAATGGCTGGACGAGCTCAACACCGCGCTATGGGTAGTTCGAACCACTCGTCGGAATTCAACCGGCGAGACCCCATTCTTTCTTGCGTATGGGTCCGAAGCAATGGAGCCCGTTGAGGTCGGGCTCCCCTCCGTACGAGTAACTTACTTTAACGAAGCCAACAATCAATCGTCAAGAAGAAGAGATCTAGACTACTTGGAGGAGCGACGGTTAGAAGCCCGAGCTCAAATGAAGAATTACAAAAAGAAGGCGAAGCTCCACCATGACAAAAGAGTCCGTAAAAGAAGCTTTGAAGTCGGATATTGGGTCTTGATAAAGGCCGAGGCCACGGGCAAAGAACCCGGATTCAATAAGCTGAGGCCGAACTGGGTAGGACCTTTTCAGATCGCCAGGATAATCAAAGAAGGCACTTATCGCCTCCGGGATAAAGACGGGAAAGTGTTGGGTATGCCCACATATATCTCAGTTTTAATGTATTAGGATTTATTAGATTTGATTGATCCATCACCTAAGTTTTATTTCATGGACTTTAGACCCACATGTAAGAAGTATTTATACTTCATTTTTTTAGGTTGTCCATTGTTATAGAATAGGCTTAGAAATAGGGCAAGAAGATCAAGTTTCAAGAAAAATCACTCAGTGAGTTTGAGCCGCGCTTATGCGCCTCCTGCGCCACGCGCCATGCGCCTCTTCACTCGCGCCTTGCGCCATTTAGAGCGCGCGCATAAGGATTTCTTCATAAGCTTACGCGCCTCTGCGCCCCTTGTTTTAAGCGCACGCTTACTGTGCGCCTATTGGCTAAATGCGCCTCTTGGCTCAAACACGCCTCAAAGTGTTTATTCAAACACTCAGTGATTTATTGAAGACTCGAAGACTTGAAGAGAATTCAAATTACGCCAATGATCCAACGGTGGATAAAAGATGCATATGCGCCTAATCTGTTGACACGTGTCCATAACGGTCACATTTATGTTGAGTGTCAAAATGGCCATAAAATATGCATGCTCCAATCAACGAACGACAGCTCATCTTATCCACAAGGATTTCCAAACGGCTAGTTTTTTGAAGTTCACTATAAATACCCCATAACTTCAACATTTTGAAGTTGCTGAGTTTTGCTAAGAATTTCAAGAATTTCTCTCTCAAAGCATTTGTTGAAGATTTGAAGATTGCCTTCGTTTTTCCAGATTTCTCAAGAACATCTTCATACCTTCATCCTTAGCCCAGATCTTCAAAGCCTTAACACTTTAGTTTCTTGTGCTCTCCATCTCAAAGATCTAAAGAGCCTTGATTCTAAGAACACACACGCACCTCTTTAAGATTAATCATTTAGATTCATCTTTTAGAGATACACCGGTTATTGTTTTGGATTTGTTCTTTCATAGTAATAGATCTTGAGTTAGTGTATAAGCTCAAACATTGTAATTTGTAACACTCACTCATTATATAAGATCTCGATTAGAAATCCAAGACTAACCATCTTGGTAGAGGACGTAGATCTTTCATTGATCGAACCTCTCCAAATAGCTTGTGTTATTATCTTGTCATTTCTTTCAAGTTATTATTTTCACTCACTATTTGCTTGTTTACTCATTGTAGATTGATTGAACTGAATTGTGTTGTGTTTGTTTTATCATTTGCCTTAGTTCCTTATTTCACTCACTTTGAGCCAAAATACTTAGTGTGTGTGTTGCGCTCCCTTTATCACTTTGCGCCTACTTTCATTACTAAATTCCGCTGTGCATTTCACTCACTCACTTAGGCGCATTTCATAACGCTTACTTGATAAAGTGAGCATTCGCAATTGAGTTTTTCAAGGGTACGAAAAGAATTTTAAAACAGCTATTCACCCCCCCCCCTCTAGCTATTTTTCATACCCTTGTTGCCCTTTGGGACCAACAAGTGGTATCAGAGCAAACACCTTTATAAAACATTTTTCGTTTTTCAAGCTTAACAGCTTGGGTGCCGATTCTAAATGGCAAACTCAAAACCTATGGCAACTGCAAACTACACTCACGTTCCGGTCTTTGATGAAGATCATTTTGACGTATGGAAATTCAGCATATTGACTCATCTCAACTCAATCGATGAAAGGCTCCATGACACCGTCGTTTATGGACCTTATATTCCGATGAAGGCGAATCCAAATCCACGCACCAACGCTGCTCAACCTACTGTCCTAAAACCAAGGGAAGAATGGACCGAGGAAGAAATTAGAAGAGTCGCAAATGATGGCAAAGCAAGAAACATTCTTCTAAGCACTCTAAGCACGGCGATGAAACAACAAGTCATGCATTGTGCTACTGCAAATGAGCTATGGGATGCTATTGAAGAGCATATTGAAGGAGACACCGTTTGCAAGGAGAACAAGAAATACGAAGTTCAAAAGAGATTCAACAATTTCTCTCAACTCCCCGGTGAAAACTTAAGGCAAACTTATGAACGCTACTGTGAAATTATCAATCTATGTATTTCACTTGGCATGAAGTTTACCAACAAAGATTTGAATGTAAATTTTCTACAAGCTTTTGGATCAAGATACCTTCATAAATCTAGCGCTCTTGAAGACGCTGGAACTTTAGATGTTTGGACTTTAAGGAACCTATATGCAAATCTCAAAGTTTACGAACTCAAACTCCAACGAATCAGTGAAACTGAAGGAAAGTCAAAATCTATGGCTATGATGGCGCACAGAGAAGCCGCGCCTACTCCTGCGCCTACACCTGCGCCTGTACAAGATGAGAAAAGCTCCGATCCCAAAATTTCTACTTCTGAGCTATTAGACATGGATGATGAAGACTTCGCTTTATTTGTGAAGAAATTTCAAAAGTTCAGAAAATTCTCAAGACCCGGCTCAACCAACAAATTTCAAGGATCTACCAGCAAAGCTCCTCAAAAGTTTTCAAGGAGCAGTGATTCAAAAAGAAAAGAAGATCTTGTTTGTTTTAATTGCAGGAAACCCGGACATTTTGCATCAAGCTGCCCGATCCCCAAATTTGAATATATGCAGAAGAAGAGCAGCCATACTCCTAAATTCACTCCCAAGTTCACTCGACACAAGGGAATGGTTGCTGAAGAAGAAGCACCAGCAAATGAGCACAATACTTGGATTGAAACAGACTCCGATGAGAGCGATGAAGATTCCGATGATGGACTTGTTTGTTTGATGGCAAATGATGATGAAATTGATGCTTATGATTCTGATGATGACTTCTCCAAGGATGTTCCCGATATGAATGCCTTGAATAAACCTATCAAGAAATCTGCAGGTTTTCAAGAAGCGAAAAAGAAGAAAGGACCAACCATCAGCGAGCTCGTTGAACAAGGATTTCTCACTCCGGCTCAAAACGATGGTGGATTGTTATTCTCACGATGTGATCTTGGAGCAAGGAACAAATTGAGAAAAGGAGCATACATTAGACCACAGGTTGAACCAACTGCTCCAATCTCCAAAATCAATGATGAAGTGATTGCTGAACAAGAAAAATTGTTCAAAAAGGCTGAAAAGGTAATTACTAGATTTGATAGTATGAAGGAAGCTTTAGCACTATCATGTGATGAAATTTCCCAGCTTAAGACCGAGAAATCTCTACTTAAATCTGAACTCACCCTCCTTAAGGAGCAGATAAAGAGCATGACTCCTCTTACCGTTAAAAACACTTTTCTAACAGAACAGAACTCACTTCTTAAAGTTCAAAACGATGAATTGGTTGCTCAAATCACTGATCTTAAAAAGATTACAAATGAGTGGTCCAATTCTCGTGTCACTATGGAGAATATATTTGAGTCCCAAAAAGTCAGTGGTGATAAAAGTGGCTTGGGATTCTCATCAACTAGTGACAACTTTAAATGTGATGTCTGTGCTGAAAGAGATAGTGAATTTACCAACCAACAAACTCTTGAAATTCCCAAGGAAAAACATTCTAATTCAATGGGTAAAGGACATGAAAAAGTCAAGAGACAAACATTCCATTATGTCTACCCAACGAAGCAATTTGGGAAAGCTAATGGGAAAGATATAGCTACAGATGAACCATCTCCTAGCAAAATCATTCTTGAAAATAGGCGCGCTCCTTCTCCGAGTGCTCATTATGCGCCTAAGAGCCACGCGCCTCATCGCCGTGCGCCTCCTAGCCCTATGCGCCCTTCGAGAAAAAGCGCTCCAAAATTTCAAAAGAAAGATTTTGTTAAGTCTAGTTCATCTGACCCAAAGAAGAATGCCATCCCCAAGAAAAGTAAAGAGTTTGTGAAAACTCACGTGATTGGTGGCTTTCATCATTGTTCCATTTGTGATTGTTCAGGACACAAGGCCGTGGAATGCCTTTTGCGATTCACTCCCAATGCCAAAGGACGTAAAAATCCTAAGGTCAAGCAAGAGTGGGTTGTCAAAAGTTGCTAACCCTAGGACCCAAAAGGAATAAAGGGGACCTGCTTAAATGTCTATATTTCAGGTTCTTTGTTTCATGGCTGGATCTTCAAAAGCTAGAAATTATGAATGGATTCTCGATAGTGGGTGTTCAAGACACATGACTGGAGATGAATCCTTATTAGAAGATGTCCATGAAGAAAGAGGTCCCTCCGTAACATTTGGCGATAATAACAAAGGTCAAGTTGTAGCATATGGAAAGCTCAAGAAAGACAAAGTGTGCATTGAAAGAGTCTCACTCGTGGAAGGGCTCAAGCACAACTTATTATCCATATCTCAATTCTGCGACAAAGGATTAGAATGCCATTTTACTTCAACGCAATGTCTTATCAAGAATGGCAAAACTGGAGCTATCTTACTCACGGGATATCGTAAGACAAATATTTATATTATTGATTTTCATAGTATGAACTCTAGTACTAATCTTTGTTTTGTAGCAAAAAGTGTGAACGAAAATAGTTGGCTGTGGCACAAGCGCTTAAGTCACTTGAACTTCAAGTATCTATCTAAACTCAGCAGGAATAATCTTGTCAAAGGACTTCCCAAAGTTGCTGATCATCATGACAAAAAGTGCGCCGCATGTCAACTTGGCAAACAACCGAAGCAGTCATTTTCAAGCAAGTCAAATCCTTCAACTACAAGATGTTTGCAACTGCTTCACATTGATCTATTTGGACCAGTTTCCACCGCAAGCATTCGTAGAAACAAGTATACTCTAGTTGTGGTGGATGATTATTCAAGATATACATGGGTAGAGATGATGATTACAAAAGATGATTGTTATGATATTCTCACTACCTTATTTCGACTGCTCCAAACCCAAAAAGAAGATGACATCGTTAGTGTTCGATCCGACAATGGAACAGAATTCAAAAATAACGGTGTTGCTCGATATTGTGAAGATCATGGGATAGATCACAACTTTTCAACCGCCGGAGTTCCTCAACAAAATGGCGTCGTTGAACGAAAGAATAGAACGTTGATTGAAGCGGGAAAGACGATGATAGCTGAAGCTAAATTGCCTAAGTACTTTTGGGAAGAAGCTATCAACACTGCATGTTTTACTCAAAATCGTTCCCTCATCAACAAACTTCACAACAAGACGCCGTATGAACTTTGGCGTGGTAGAACTCCCAACATTGCATTCTTCAAGATCTTTGGTTGCAAATGCTATATCCTCTACAACGGAAACGAACATAGAGGTAAATTCGATGCCAAAGCCGACGAAGGTATTTTTGTTGGGTATGCCAAACACTCTAAAGCTTTTCGTGTTTTCAATAGAACTACATTAGTGATAGTTGAATCTGTACATGTTACTTTTGATGAACATTCTCTCCTTGAGCCACATTTGGCTCCAAATGTTGCTGATGATTCTATTGAGTTAAATGATACAGGTGCTCCTATTTACGTTGCGCCCACTCAAGGTCAGAATCTATCAACACAAGGAAATCCATCTACATCAAATGCGCCTAATTCAATGTATTATGCGCCTGGTGAATCCTCTATTGCGCCTCACTCAAATGATGCGCCTCATGATTCCTCTTACGCGCCTATTTCTACTGCTGCATCTGGTGTAAACCCAAATTTCAATTCTGAGCCAGTTCAACCCCCAAATTTCAATGACTTTGAATCTGGTGAAGAGGTACCAATTGAAGACCTTCAAATTACTACAACTCAACCTAACTTACCTCCTGAAATTCGTGAAGTTAGAGGTCACCCAATTGCTAATATCATCGGTGATTTACAAGTTGGTGTTCGTACAAGGAGAGCTACAAACTTTGATGCTTACACTGCTTTTATCTCTCAAATTGAACCGAAGAAGGCTGATGAAGCACTCCAAGATCCTAATTGGGTTATTGCAATGCAAGAAGAACTCAATCAATTTGAACGATGTAAGGTTTGGACTCTTGTTCCAAGACCAAATGATCAAGGAGTGATTGGTACGAAATGGGTGTTCAGGAACAAGATGGATGAGAATGGAACCATCACGAGAAACAAAGCAAGATTGGTTGCACAAGGCTATAGGCAAGAAGAAGGAATTGATTACGATGAAACTTTTGCGCCCGTAGCAAGACTTGAAGCTATCAGATTATTTCTAGCTTACGCCGCTCACAAGAACTTCAAGTTATATCAAATGGATGTGAAGAGCGCGTTTCTAAATGGTGAACTCCAAGAACAAGTCTATGTTGCTCAACCACCTGGGTTTGAAGATTCACAATTTCCAAATCATGTGTACAAACTCCAGAAAGCTTTGTATGGACTCAAACAAGCACCAAGAGCATGGTATGATACACTATCCAAGTTTCTCATCGAAAAAGGCTTCACTCGCGGTAAAATCGATACAACTCTTTTCATTGCCAAACATAATGGTCATAAATTACTTGTTCAAATTTATGTTGATGATATTATATTTGGTTCTACTAATGAATTGTTGTGCAAGCGTTTTGAGAAACTAATGAAGAGCAAGTTTGAAATGAGCATGATGGGAGAACTCACATTCTTCCTCGGGCTTCAAATCAAGCAAATGAGTGAAGGCATTTTTATCAACCAATCCAAATACACAAAGGACTTAATCAAGAAGTTTGGACTTGAGAACGCTAAATCATACGATACTCCAATGGCCACCGGCAACAAACTCGACAAAGATCTAAAAGGTAAACGTGTTGATCAAACGCTCTATCGAGGTATGATTGGCTCACTCCTTTATCTTACTGCTAGCAGGCCCGATATTATGTTTAGTGTTTGTGTTTGTGCTCGTTATCAATCCGACCCTAGAGAAGCACACTTAATTGCTGTGAAACGTATTATAAGATATCTCTCTGGCACTGTTAACCTTGGACTTTGGTACACCAAAGATTCGAACTTTAAACTTGTAGGTTACTCAGATGCGGATTATGCAGCGTGCACAATTGATAGGAAAAGCACAAGTGGCACTTGTCATTTCCTCGGATATAGACTTGTGTCATGGGCGAGTAAGAAACAAGCTTCAGTATCTGTCTCAACAACCGAAGCCGAATATATCGCTGCGGGAAGTTGTTGTTGTCAAATACTCTGGATGAAGCAGCAATTGGTGGACTATGATATCATCGAAGAAAATTGTCCCATCTACTGCGACAATACATCAACAATTGCGGTTTCTGAAAATCCTGTCATGCACTCAAAGACCAAGCACATCGACATCAAATATCACTTCCTCAAAGACCACGTGGAAAAAGGCAATATTCATTTGGAACACGTGGGAACCGACTATCAAATCGCCGACATTCTAACTAAAGCACTTGACGCGAAACGGTTCATGTTTTTGAGAGGTGAAATGGGTATGCTTGAACTCAACTAAATTCAATATAGTTTTGTCAATACTAATGATTTTATGTTGTGTTGAGTTATGAGTATATTAGGTACAAATGATTAAATCAATTTTTCAAAAGTTTCAAGGAAATTATGCGCCATCTATGCGCCTTACTAACTGCGCGCCCATCTCTCGTTTTCTGCGCGCACAATATCTGCGCGCCTATCAATTCATGCGCGCACTCAACCATCTTTGCGCGCCTTGATGTGTAATGCGCCTAGATGAGTATGCGCCTTGCTGAAGTAATGCGCCTCTTCATGCGCGCATTAACTATTGCGGCTCAATCATTTCTCAAAATTCAATTTCAATGATTGAACGTAATAAATACACAAGTACCAGGTATGTTCATTCTGTTCATTTATTATAGGAATCTATGTCTTTTGACATTCCTTTAATTGTTCAAGGGTACTTGTGCAATTAAAATTTTTCCCTCGTTTTACGCTTTTCGAAAAATTTTATTTTCTGGGATATATTTCTTGCACCCCAAACTTACACCAAAATAGATGTTTTTGGTGTTTGTGCAAAAATTAGTCAAAATTGCTCATACACTTAAAGGGAAAGTGGAGCAGTTTTTCAAAAACCTAAATGTCACATCATGACACTTTGTGTCATTCAGCATTTAATGCACCTATCATGATGAGCCGCCATTTCAAATCCCTCATAAATGCCATCCCTTCAACTTCTCATCTTTTTAAATTTTTGACTGTGTTTTTGCTTTATCAGTGCAAATTTTAAACCTAAACCTATAAAAACACATCATCACCTTCCTCTCTTCTCACCTACTCTATTTCTCTCTCTCTCCCCGTCTCACTCCCTCTCTCCCAGACTCGCCTCCTTCTCTTCATCTTCATTTTTCTTCTTCATTTTACATTCATATATATAAGTTTATGGGTCCTAAGAAAGCATCAACATCTACACAAGACGATATGGTATGAATTCTCAACCTTTAATCTCCTTATATTTCTGTTTTTTTTCGTCATTTTCAGTGATGTTTTTCGTTTTTTTTAAAACCCGGATTCATTTTCTTTGATTTCTCTTGATTCGATGATCCGTTTTCTATATCGTTTGTTGGGTTGTGTTCTATTCTTGATTTCGAATCTTTTAAAACCAACATTTTAACGATCAATGCTCTGTTTGTTACAAATCTGAGTTTTTGTTTTCAAAATTTTTCAAAATTTTCGGGCATTCTTTTGATCATTGTGCTTTCATTATTGATTTGTTCTTATTTTTGTTTGCATATTTAGATTCCTTGTCGTCATGCGGTCATTTTGATATATTATTTGTCTAGTTTGGTGAAGTTTCATGATTTTCGTGTTCTTGGTGTTCTTCGAGCATTCAAGGGTCGTTCTTCGTGTTCTTCGTCATTTATGCATGTTTTGGTCTCTAAAAATTTTTCTAACTTGTTTTCGAAAATTTGAACTTTTTGATTTTCATTTCTTTCATTTGAATGCTTGTTGTTTGTTTTTCTTTCTAAGTAAAAATTTTCACGTCATGCGCCTATGTACTTCTTTATGCGCCTATTTTTTATGCGCCTGAATGATTTATGCGCCTCTACTTGTACATGCGCTTAAATCATTCTGCGCCTAAAAACCTTATGCGCCTAACTTCGTACTTAGTCAAATTTCGTTGTTTTAATTTTTCTTTAGTATTCACATAGAACCATATTATGCGCCTTGTAACTCTATGCGCCTTCAATATTTTATGCGCCTAATTCAATCATGCGCCTTGATTCTCTATAATTTTGTGCGCCTGTTTCAATTATGCGCCTATATATTTCATGCGCCAATGTTACTTTGATCATTTTATGTTTCTATGCGCCTATATCACTTCTAACATCAATCATTTTTTCAGGACCTTGCAAATTTCAAACTTGAAGAAACTCTTGATCTATTGGAGTTATCTGGTGAAGTGATGGGAAGAGAAATAATAGAGACTCTGCGCGTCGCTGGTCTGCTCCCTTTATTCACCATGGACCAAGATTTCTTCTCTGCGCTCCTCGTGGATGAGTTCTTCTCCACTGCTGTTCTAGTGGAAATTGACGTAAATGGGCGCACTCACTACCGGATTGAGGCGCGCGTTCAAAATGTTGACGTCCATATTTCATCATCTGTGATTCGACACTTGCTCGGTTTTCCATCTACCGGTGAAGATCGCATTATTGGGCGCCCGATGACTTACTCAATTGATGATCAGAACAAGATGGCTGCCTCACTTCTAAATATTCCCACGCTTCAAAACAATATCAAAAACACCGAAATTCGAGATGGTGGAGAACTCTTGACTCACATCGCTCACTTGGTGGGAACTTCAATAGTGTTCAAAACTGGGAACGTAAACCGATTCACGGTTGAACAATGGGAATACACAGCTGCTATCATGGCCAAGGAGACGCTTCACTGGCCTCATATTCTGTTCAAGACTCTGCGTGAGCAAATTGATAAATTTGTGAAGAACAAAAGTGATGGAAAGACCCGATTCCGCTCACACTGCCTTATTCTCACAAAACTTTTTCTAACTTACCCTGAGTTAGTTAAGTTTTTGAATGAGAATCCGGAGTACAAGATCAACGATGTTCCAATGTTTGGTAAAGCTAGTTTGGACCTCAAGAAGCGCAGGAAGAAGCCCACAAAGCGCGCAAAAGGAATCCAAATCAAGACTGTTGAAGGCTTAGTAGATGAAGACACAGAGACCGATGATGCGCCAGTCCTTAAAAGCGCACCATTATTAAAGAGCGCAGTAAAAGCAAGCGCTAGACAAAGCGCAGATCCAGTGCCAGGCGCAGATAAAAGCAAAGGCAAACGGGTAGTTGATGACCCTACTCCTGCGCCTGTCAAACGCACTAGATTTGAAACTGATGATGAGCGAGATCTGAGGCTAGCGCAGGAAGCCAGCAGGCTTGAGGCTCAACGAAAAAGAGATGAAGACTTTCTAGCCAAACAAGCTGCTGAGTCAGAAAAGTTAGAGCGCATGAAAGGCGCCGGATCAAGCGCAGATATTGAGAAAGGGCCTTCTGTTTCCGCGCCTTCCCAGCGCGCTCCTTCTCAACGCGCCCCCACTCCTCGTGCGCCCTCATTCAAATTTCAACCTTCCAATATGTCAAGGGCACAACTCCTCTCTGATTTCTTCGGCGATGACATTTCAGACATTGAGGAACCCGTTCAGGGGGAGCAAGAGACCATCCCTCAGCGCACTCCTTCTCCAGTTGCGCCTCCACCTGGACCAGATCCGATCTCAACAGAAACTTTTGATGTTGAAACAGTTGTTGTTGAAACTGTTGAAATTGAAACTGAAGATGAATTTGAGTCTCCTACTCATTCACCTCCTCCTGCGCCTCCATCTCCTTCTGCGCCCCTTCAAGATTCTGCGCCCCTTCAAGATGATGCGCCACTCTCTACCCCTGCGCCTCCTCCGTCTGCTCCTGATTTGAGCGAGGTACTTTCCATTCTTCATTCTTTACAGCAGGGGCAAGCCAATTTAGAGCAAGGACAGGCGCATATAAAGTCTCAATTTGAGCTTCTTACTTCCTTACTCACTGATCAATCTGAAGAGATTGCTGCCATTAAGGGGGAGATGAACTCTCTCAAGGCCAAACTTTCTGCTCCTTCTCCTCCTCCGGCGCAGACTCAGGTTCAAGCTCATACTGACCAGGCGCAAACCACCGCTTCTGCGCCTACGTTCATACCTCAATCTGCTGCGTCTCAATCAAATATGAATGTGCTTGTATCTAAGTTGGATGTCCTGAAAGAGTTGGTCGTCACTCATTTCACTGCTGCTCACTCAAGCTCTGACAGACGCGCTGAACATATTTCTTCAGATATTATCACGGCTCAAAATGCCATTGAAGCTCACATTCAAATCTTGGAAGAAAACATTTCACAGCAGCAGCAGATCACTCAGCGTTCCATTGATGAATACCAAAACATCAATGTGAATCACTTGAGTTATATTAGAGACGGTATTACTGCTACTCACTCCAGTGTCACGGACACTCAAGGGTTAGCGAACCGTAGTCATCAGCTCGTAAAGCAAATTCAGCGTTCTGTTTCAGAGATCGTTGAAGGATTGAAGGAAGATGATGCGCCTCCCAACCCTTAGCTTCTATTATTTTTTTTTGTAAATTTTTTTTGAATCTTTTGTAATAGAACAATCTCTTTTGTGATAGTGATTTTGTGCTTACTTGTTTTAGCACCTTTTGTTTTTGTTCTATTCAAAACTTGTAACTTGTAACTCTTACACCCCAAGTTTTAATGAGAACAATGCATCACTCATTATCAAACCTTGTTCACTCAAACTCCTTGTTTGTAGAACAATGAATATTGTTTAAATTCATAATGCATCATATTGAATTGTTTCATACTTTCATGCATTAAGTTTAAACTTGGTTTAAACACATTTCAAAACTAAAAATCATATATCATCTTGAATGTGTTAAACTGTTGTTTCTATCTTTCCATATGTAACTCTTTATTCTTATTGGAATAGATTAGGAATCTATATTTTGGACTAGTGTGTACATTAACTTGAGACATGAATTACCAATTTCATTCATTTGGACATGTTTTTATCAAGTATAATGTTTGTCCTTGATATAGTAGGTAATGGCATCAATCAAATAGGGGGAGATTGTTGGGTATGCCCACATATATCTCAGTTTTAATGTATTAGGATTTATTAGATTTGATTGATCCATCACCTAAGTTTTATTTCATGGACTTTAGACCCACATGTAAGAAGTATTTATACTTCATTTTTTAGGTTGTCCATTGTTATAGAATAGGCTTAGAAATAGGGCAAGAAGATCAAGTTTCAAGAAAAATCACTCAGTGAGTTTGAGCCGCGCTTATGCGCCTCCTGCGCCACGCGCCATGCGCCTCTTCACTCGCGCCTTGCGCCATTTAGAGCGCGCGCATAAGGATTTCTTCATAAGCTTACGCGCCTCTGCGCCCCTTGTTTTAAGCGCACGCTTACTGTGCGCCTATTGGCTAAATGCGCCTCTTGGCTCAAACACGCCTCAAAGTGTTTATTCAAACACTCAGTGATTTATTGAAGACTCGAAGACTTGAAAAGAATTCAAAATTACGCCAATGATCCAACGGTGGATAAAAGATGCATATGCGCCTAATCTGTTGACACGTGTCCATAACGGTCACATTTATGTTGAGTGTCAAAATGGCCATAAAATATGCATGCTCCAATCAACGAACGACAGCTCATCTTATCCACAAGGATTTCCAAACGGCTAGTTTTTTGAAGTTCACTATAAATACCCCATAACTTCAACATTTTGAAGTTGCTGAGTTTTGCTAAGAATTTCAAGAATTTCTCTCTCAAAGCATTTGTTGAAGATTTGAAGATTGCCTTCGTTTTTCCAGATTTCTCAAGGACATCTTCATACCTTCATCCTTAGCCCAGATCTTCAAAGCCTTAACACTTTAGTTTCTTGTGCTCTCCATCTCAAAGATCTAAAGAGCCTTGATTCTAAGAACACACACGCACCTCTTTAAGATTAATCATTTAGATTCATCTTTTAGAGATACACCGGTTATTGTTTTGGATTTGTTCTTTCATAGTAATAGATCTTGAGTTAGTGTATAAGCTCAAACATTGTAATTTGTAACACTCACTCATTATATAAGATCTCGATTAGAAATCCAAGACTAACCATCTTGGTAGAGGACGTAGATCTTTCATTGATCGAACCTCTCCAAATAGCTTGTGTTATTATCTTGTCATTTCTTTCAAGTTATTATTTTCACTCACTATTTGCTTGTTTACTCATTGTAGATTGATTGAACTGAATTGTGTTGTGTTTGTTTTATCATTTGCCTTAGTTCCTTATTTCACTCACTTTGAGCCAAAATACTTAGTGTGTGTGTTGCGCTCCCTTTATCACTTTGCGCCTACTTTCATTACTAAATTCCGCTGTGCATTTCACTCACTCACTTAGGCGCATTTCATAACGCTTACTTGATAAAGTGAGCATTCGCAATTGAGTTTTTCAAGGGTACGAAAAGAATTTTAAAACAGCTATTCACCCCCCCCTCTAGCTATTTTTCATACCCTTGTTGCCCTTTGGGACCAACAGAAAGACATCAAGAATGCTTGGCATAGTGACCATCTCAAAAAATACGATAATTAATGTAAAAGTTTTGTAATAGAACTACGGGATAGAAAAGCTACGAAATAAACTTACGAGCAGAAGTTTCATTCCCAAAAAGTTGTAATGTACATGCTAGTTCACCTATATACATTCTAGGGCATATATTTACAGGCAAATATCAGAAGGCGACCCAACAACTGGCTGGGGCCATAGCCATACAAAGAAGAAGCAAAAACCTAAAAGCCTAGCTCAAGAAGAGCCAACTGATTCCCCATCAAAACCGTCTTCACCACCTTCATCACCGGCGTCGTATTCAGACTCATAACCAAAATCCTCTCCTCCCCTCTCGGCATCCTCTCCGTCTCCACCAGCGCCTCCCTCATGGCCACCGTCGGAATCATCCCCGGGCTCATTAGGGTTGTCACTATCTCCTTCTGATCCGTTAGACTTTGAGCTTTCTCCGCTCGAAGGATCATCACTCGAACCAGAGAGAAGTTTGGAGGAATTATCCCCATTACTATCAGTGGGAGACTCGTCGTCAAGCTTGGCAGGCTCAGACGAAGGAGAAGAATTGTGGGAATCACTATCACTCGGAGAGTCTTTGCTACCCGGGACTTGATCGGGGTCAGAAGTATCATAATCCGACGGGAAAAATCCTAAGCAATCCTTCTTTGGAGCCATGAAAGAAGAAGAGAAGGAGAGAAAAAAGAAAGTGGAGTTAAGGTTAGAAAGATAGCACAAGTTTGATTCCTTATATAGCCGGAGGAAGGTGAAGAGCCATTAAGTTGAAAAGACTAGCATTTATAAAGGGAAAAGTGAAGAGACCTGCATTTAAGGAGGCGCACTTTATGAGGGCGACAAAGAGTGAGTAAGCCCTAGATAGTCACTTCAGGCCATAAATACCCCCTGACGGCGGCGTGCAATAAATGAAGTTGTCAAAAAAAAAAAAGAAAAAAAAGGTGAGGCCATGGAATGGTGGTCTCGACTTCGTCGGCCTCGACTTCGGCGACCTCGACGATCTCAGTCTCGCCTCGGGAGAGCCACCAAGGACGAAGTCAACTTTAAAATGACAAAGACAAAGTTAGGCGCCCAAAGGCATCAACTGGATAACTACATAGCAAAAGACGGCCCAAGACCAAAGGGAAGGAAAGCTTGTCCCACAAGTACCATCACACGGTTTGAAGTAGAAGAAAGAGTTGGAAAATTTTTGAAAGTTATCCACCAAAAACTAGCCTATTACAAAAACAAATACTCAGGACGCAGGACGCAGGCTGGTTTGAATTATCGGGATCAGCAGCAACAGTGCGGTCAGAATCGGGCACAGTCTCCTCTGCAACAGTCACAGATTTAGCCGGAATAACCACCTCACCCACCTCGACGTCACTGGCTACCTGCTCCTCAGTCGCGACCTTGGCCACTTCGAAATCCGCGGGGTTCGCCTCGATAGTAGGGGCGCTGATGTTTAAATTTGAGAGGTCCCCCATTTGCATCTCGCGAGCTAGCTGCTGGTTCTGAGGATCATCCTTCAAAATTTGGCTTAGGATTGGCTGAAGTGGCAGCATCTCGCCATCAACAAAGCGTAATTATTGCAATCTGGCCATCAGACTCTGATAAGTGACCTCGGCAACCTGAGGTGGAACCCAAGTTTCTCCCCTCTCTGCAGCATTCTGAACTTGGGCAGCTAAATCTTCATCGTCGAAAGGAACCAAGGCGTGGCCATCACGGCACTGAGGATCTGTGATAAGGGGAGCCCCAAGCCTTAGCAAGTCATAGGCAGTAAAGCCCCCCTGATGAGCGATGGCGCGGGCAAATTGCTGGTTGGAAAGCTCATACTGATAAATAGAAGCATCAGTAACCAGCCCATCATATTCCTCTGACGCCAGGAATCTGTCCTTGAAAGCTTTCTCAATCTGTTCTTTTTCCTCCTCGGTAGCCCCCCTTCGATCGGGCCTCCAGTTCGTCTATCCTATTCTTTGATTTCTCCAGCTCGGACTCCGCCGCGGCCAACTGCTCTCTGAGCCTATGCATCTCGGCGGTCATCTGGCTGTTGTCATAAAGGGATTTCTCCTTTTGGTCAAGAGCGAAGGCCAGACGCTTACCCATCTCGTTACACTCCTTGGTTTTCTCGGAAAGGGCTCTCTCGGTTTTGTGTAAAGTGGAGTTCATGGCCTCGTTGATCTTCTTCAGATCATCTCGCAAAGTGGTGACTTCGCCCAATCGTTGGTTGGCCAATTCGAGCTGTTTACCAGTCAATTCAAGCTGCTTCCTCTCCGACTCTCCTTTGCGTCTCATAAGATCAATGCAGCTCGCCACCTAAAGAGCAAGGGTATTCATCAAAAGAAGCAATCGGATTAAGAAGAAACAATTAAAATAAGATCAAGATAGTTACCTCGGCAAAATTCAGACCAACCTGGCCTGCCAAGGAATAGAAGTTCTTGTCCGCCAGAACGGTATCAGTATAGTCCTGAGCGCGTATGCGATATAGCAACCCGTTGCCTATATAAGTGTTCTTGGCACTTCGGTCGAACAAGTCCACCCCGCTCACCTCCAGAATCGCCTTTCCCAGTTCGGAGCCCCGAGCCTTTGCCTCCTTGCGGTCACCAAGTCCGACAATGGGATATTTGAGGCGAGGGATGAAGGAGCTGTAAGATGTGGGCGTGACAGGAGCAGGGGATTCCTCTCGGCTATGCCGGGGAAGCTTGCCAGCCGGGGAATCAGGTTCGGTAGAAGCAGCCCGTTTTCCCAAAGCCACGAGCTGAACAGATCCAGAGCCCGATCCCGATATGGGGGGAGGTGCAGGAAGAGAAGGAGTTGGGGCCAAGGGAGCAGGAGCCGGTTGCTGCTGAGAAGGGGCATCTATTCCACTCGAGCTGCGAGAACCACCCACAGGCGCTAAAACGGCCACGCCAGCCCTGTTTATTATGGGCAGCTTTCCGTCCAGCCTTCCACCAAGTGCGGCCTGGCGATCCGAGGCGGCTTTCAAATCCGCTGCTGTTTTCCTATTCTTAAGAGCGCCATAATTGCTAACTTTCTTGGCCGACATATTTGGCTCGGGATTCGCTCCTGCAAAGGTTAAAAGCCAAAAGAAAGACAGCCAGTCAAATAGATATTTATCAAAGGAGCTGAACAAAAGCAAAACGTATAAGAGATGAGTAAAGACCGGCAAGATCGGGATCAATGCAGGGAGTGTTATTGGCACAAAAATCGCAATCAAAGGAAAAAACTAGCCCTTGATGTACTCTCCAGTCTGGATCACGAGCTGCGGGCTCAACCGGAATGCGGGGAGCAGTAAGAAACGATTGGAGAGCTGGAGCCACCCCGGCTCGGATAAGCAGAGCCTCATCATCAATTATAGAGTACACGTCAAAAACGGAATTAGTATCAAGGTCAGGGTCGACCATAAAAAAATGCTCAATTGCCACCGTCAAATCAGGCCCCAGCGATTTATGAGGATATTTGAATTCTGAAGGACGGACGGACACCCTGCCCTCGGGTTTTCCGAAGCCCCATCCCGTTCGTCACTCCACCATGATTGGTCTCACTTGTCATGCCTCAAACTTATTGATAGGTTTGGTGAAGATCTTAGGAATGGGCGTCTTTGTGGCAGCTTTGGTTTTCAGGCTCAACGAGCCCGATGTGATCTGGACATTATAGTACTTAAACAAGGCGGACAAATTGGGTTCGTACCCCAAGATCCTAGATACCACGATAAATGAAGTCAAGACCCTCAGAGTATTAGGGTTCAAGTCCATGGGCAGGCATTGGCAAAAGTCTAAAAAGGAGCAAATGAAGGGATCCAAAGGGAGCCTAAGACCATGATCAAACTGGGGCTGGAAAAAGATGCAAGCCCTGTTGCTTTCACGAGCGTCCTTGGCTTCCATCGGACCAGAAGTGCCATCATCAAAAACTTTCATCCCAAGGTCCGACAAGCAGAACAGGCCAGTATCAATACCATAGAAACTGGAGAAGTCACCCTCGCCCTTAGCCCTTCCTGGAACGTCTTGTTCAGAATCCTGGGCTACCTTAGCTTTTCCTTTCAGCTTGGTGAGGTCGGAAGAGGAGGAAGAGGCCCCAGCTTGGCTTGTCCGACGCGAGGTCGCCAACTCGTGAGGTTCCTCAAAACAGTCCACAATCTCTACTCTCTGCCTCACCAGAGCGGCGGTGCCTGGGGCCATTCTCCGCAATTGCTCCGCCTCGCCCAGTTCCTCCGTATCGGACTCATCATCGTCAATGGAGATGGGGTCAATTCTTTCTACGCCCTCAGCAGCCCCACTTTCAACGGCGGCCGGTAAAAATGGTAGATCAGGAGACCGGGCCTCATCGTCACTCGAAACAACCGCACGGCCGCTGTGGCCTCTACGGGTCGAGGGATCAGTCACCGTTACATCATCCTCAAGGCCCATGGCTGCCCAGTCAATGTTCTCAACATTTCTACCCGCCCTCGAGGCCAATCGTTTGGCGGAATCAGCCATATCTACAGAATGAGGGAAACGGGTTAAGACGGCGCAAACAAAAATCCCTAACTCAGTCTCACGCCCCAAAACTCTAACTCGTATACCCGCCGGAACAAGTAGGGGCCCGGACTCCCACAGCCCGGGTAGGGTCCAAGAGCCCCATGAGTATGCCGCAGCAATTACCCTCAGAATGTCTAGCTTAAGGCGAACCCATCGGTAAACCACCCGCTGATAAATTCCGCCGGTGGTGAGACAGACGGTGTAAGAAGGGGGGAGAAGACTCATCCTACCAGTGGACTATCGTATCAAAAGAAAAAATTGAAGCCTAAAGACGAGAAAAGCAAAGTAAAAGCACTACCTGATGAGTGATCGGTGGAGGATTTCGGAAAGGTTATCAAGCTTTGCCAGATGAATTCGAGAAGGCGAAAATTTCTCTAAGGGACTGTTGAAGCACAAGAAGTTGTAAAGAGTGAGAAGTTGTGAGCTGGACTCTATTTATACAAGAGAGGATGGGTCGGGGCCAACTCAAAATTAACCGCCACAAGAGTACACTTTATTGGAAAACGGAAAGGCGGGAACCATTATTTTGAAAGTCATCAATGCGTGTAATAAGTGCCCCTCTCTTCCAAAACAAAACATCGCTTCAGAGACTGACGCGCCGTACCATCAACCGACAAGAGGGGCCCACCCCTCCGATGAGCGACACGTGTATTCCACTACGCTCTCCATTTGCCTCGGTGAGCTCGGTTCTACCTCGTCGAGTTCGTCAGAACCAGGAGGATTACTCCTCGCTCTAACCATAAATAATTACGAGCTCGGAGTAAGGGGCCACTGAAGAGCCCACACCAGATGGACCGGGCTCAGAAGTTAGACCGGATACTAGCGAACCGGAGTCGTCCCTAGAAGCGGTTCAATGCCAACAATTTGGTCAACCTCGTCTTTCTTCTGACGATATCGAGATCACTCAGATATTACGAGCCGAAGTGAGCTCTTGGATCACCTCTCAGTCTCCGGGATCCGCCACCTCGACGAGCTCGGGGCCTCCTCGGCGAGTCCGGAATAAAGGCAGCATTAATGACTGGGTCAGAGCCCTCCTATCGAATTAAATGCGCTTGGACTTCCTTGACCACCTACCATGTTCGGCGTCGGCTGTGTCAACATCACGACATCCCTTGGTCAGAGCCTGTCAAGTCAGAAATGCCGACCTATCGCAGGGCGACATGTGGCCAAGTTGGCAAAGTCTACTCCTAGACCTGCGGTCGGACCGTTGGATAATAGGGGGGATATATAAGCCTCTTTTCTATCTCTCCCTCAGGTATGAAAACCCCGTACACACACTCAAAACACACAGAGAACTCTAAACTTCTCTCCCAAGGCATTCTACGCCTTGTTCTTAGACTCTCCAGAGAATCTCACTCTTACGCCCGAGGGTCTAAGCTGGGATAAAACTTGGCCTTGACCTTGACGGTTTCATTGTCTTTGTTGTGTTAACAGGTGAACCGGATAACAAAAACCAGATATCCATCCAATACATTGACCTCGAATTCCGTGGCGACATCAATACTCATATCAACTAACCCACTAACTATTCTCTACCCCATTTCTCTCTCCTATCAAACTATTTACACTAATAACACATCACATTTTTTACTTTTTCTTTAATTTTTGTGTAAAAGTGGTTTTGTATAATTTAAAATAGGACGGGAAGGATTATACTATATATGAATGAAATAAATAAATAAAGATGTTAGTTGAAGTTACAACCACCAACATTCCGACAAAATTGTGTGTATTATTAAGTTGAGGGTTGAGATATTTTCAGTTTCAGGGTAAGCCATCCTCTTCATCACTTCCGCACTGGTGGCATGGCACGTGATCACCCACCTTAACCCATGGCCCATTTTATCAATGTCTGGATCACCCGGCCCTACATTGGAATATCTGAGAGTTTGCTAATATGTGGCTTAAAATGTCACACTTCACACAAAAAAAAAAAAAAAAAAAAAAAAAACTCAAATGTCACCTTTTAAAATAATTGTCGTTTTTTTAGTTAAATTTAATTTAAAGTAATTATACTTTCCATCTTAAAATATTTTTTTCCAAAATTATTTTCGATAAAAAAATAATTTCAATTTAGATAGATATAATAACTTTTAACTTAAAAAGCATTCAAATACATTTTTTTTAATTTTTTTAAATTGAATATATTTCATTAATAAATGTCTTAAACTCTTATAAAAATGAATTGACAACAAATTAACTGTCAACCAAACAAACCCTTAAATAGAAAGCCTTTACCTTCAAGATCAACCCTAATCATAAAAGTAATTAGAAAGATGTGTTTCGACCATGCACAAATGATTAATGATGATTACACTTCTTACTTAAAATCAAAATTGGGCTTTTTTTTTTTATTATTATTTTTATGGGTAGGGTAGGGTTACTGAGCATGCTCACAATATTACGTAGCTACACGCGTGGATAAATATATAGATGGTGGATTATTGCGTAAACTAGAGAAATAAACAGAACAATTGAGAAACGAAATTATATCTTCCGAGCTTTTGGCAAAGCAAGGATATAATTTGGTCCAAGTTATGGTATAGTAATGATAATTTATTTATTTTTAAATTGAAGAGGGTCAAAATTATAAAAATTAATAATATTTATGTCTCAAAATGATAGTTCTGTATGATTTTTTATATTTAAAGATTACATTATAAGCTTTGGACATTCATTAATTTTGAAGGCTTCATTTTGAAAATAAAACTACAAACAAAAAGAAATACGACTAATATTTTAAGACATCAAGTATTCTCAATGGTAAGATGTTACTCCCCCTGTAAGATCGTTCCATTTTTTTTTATTGTTATTACGAAAGAATTTCGAACAATAATTTTAGGTTGATTTAGTTACACTAATGAAAATCTAGAACGTGTTAATGATATACCATGAACAATGCCATTAATAACACTATTTAGATTCAATTAAAATAATTAAATCAGTCTAAAATTATTGCTCAAAGTACATTCATAATAACGACGTAAAAACTAAAATGATCATTTTGAAACGGAAGAAGTATTTTGTTTAAAGCTGGTAAATATAAATTCTTCCAATAATCATAGGATTCCGTAAATTGTTGTGTGGAGTTGGTCCTCGTTGTGATGAGGTGAAAGTACTTAACTTGTACTCCCTCCGTCCCAGAGTAAGAGTCTCACCCCTCATTTGCACGCTTATTAATAAATATTGGATACGATGTAAATGTTGTAAGTGTAAAAGTAAAGTATGAGAGAAAATGAGAGAGAGAATAGTGAATTAGGAATGAGACTCTTACTCTGGGACGGACCAAAAAGGAAAATGGGACTCTTACTCTGGGACGGAGGGAGTACCTTCTATTTTGACGTGATAAAATCTTGAATTCAACCATAAAAATTAACTTTTCTTTTGGTCAAATGAAGATTGAAGATAAAATATCAAAATTTGATTGTAAGCTGATATGAATAAGTAAGTTTAATGATCTAATTAATTAAGACAAGCTAATTTAGTACAAAACAAACTTATATAAGTTGGTGAAGTCATCATTAAGATTAAGTGGCCATATTATAGTAATATAAACAGTGGTTAAGTTGTCACTTGTTTCATCATTAGCTAGGAATGTTTGTTGTTGATTAAATTTTCTTTGGACCCCCTTAATTCCCTCTTTCTTGATTTATGCTTCCTCATTTTTGGGATATTTTATAGAATCTGATGTGCCTCCATCCAAGTAAAGGCAAAAATGGGTTAGTTTTATTTATACTTCCTCATTTTATGGGATTTGTTTCCCTTTAACAATTACTTTTTAGTTTAGAATGATTGTTAGGGATTGCAAATTTTTGGTTTATTGACAAGTTGTTACTATCATATAACTGGGCCACAATAACTAAGGCTGTGGAAGGACATATCATTTTCATTGATTTAGAAATGGTACATACAAATAGACATAGACGTTTATGGCAAGAAGACAATTAGATGACGCGGGACGTTTATGAGCGATTAGGCATGTAGGACAAGTATCATTCGATGTAATAGGTTCCAATAGAGGATGAACTTGTAATAGTTAGGGTCATAGATCTGTAATAGATTCCATAAAAGTTTGTAAATGATGGCAATTGCTTTTAAATGAATGATATTTTACAACTTAAAGAAATATGGTATACACACATATATGTATGTATATCCTTTTGACAAGGACAAGAAAGATAATTTCTCATTAATTTTGATAGTCGGCTTGATTTAATTTAATTATAACTTCTTAATATATGTAAAAAATATTCGATTAACCATTATGATTATCAGTGATAACCTTTAAAATCAAATTCGAATACACAAACTATTTTTGGTCTACGAAATTTTGGATGTAGGAATAATAAAACACTTAAATGATACTCTCCCATAAGAATATTTTTTTTTATGAATATTGAATAGTAATTATAAATTAATTTAATTTAAATATTAATATCAATATTAATAGCCTTTATAATGATGTACTCCCTCTGTGTGAAAATGATTTTCTCTTTTTTGTTGTTGCTACGAATGAATTTTGAGCAATATTTATATGTTAATTTAACTATATATTTGGAGTATATGCTGCTCAATCTTTAATTTTCATGCAACTCCAAAGAAAATGATACTCCCTAGCTCCGTCCCGGTTTAAGGTTTTTAGTTTGACTTTACACGGTTATTAAGAAACCAAGGCAAAATTAAGTCAAGAAAGTAGTGTGTGGAGGATATAATTGTCCATTCATAAAGCAAGTGAGTGAAAAATAGATGGGTAAGTGACGGTTTTTTTTGTAATATATGAACTTTATGAGGACAATGATGTCCAAAACACTATTTATCCTTTGTCATTTAAGAAATAAAACAACTAAGAACCTTAAATTGAGACATACCAAAAAGGAAAGTAAGAACCTTAAACTGGGACGTAGTGAGTACAAATTGTTTTGAGATTGAGGGAATAAGTGCATACTCCTTGTGTTTCAAACTAATTGTTATTAAATATGTATGTAAATGCACATATATTAAGAATATATGTTGAAAAAATAAATATTGTGAGTGAGTATGAAAGAAAATGTAAGTTAGTGAATAGTTGTTGTGAGTGAGCATGAACGAGAAAAAGTTGGAACATTTTAAGTAAATAAAAAAATAATATAAAATAATTGAAATTAAAATAAGTAAGTAAATAAAAATTAATATAAAATAATTAAAATTAAAATTAGTAACAATTAGTTTGGCACGGATGGAAAACTAATTAAATTTGGGAGGGAATGAAAATTGTTATTGTAACCGTCATGCGGTTAGCTAAGCTACGAAATCCACAGAAAAAAAAAAAATAAATAAATAAAAAAGACCACCCATGGATGATTGATTTGAGTTAAAGCTAGAAAGGCGCAAATAGGAGAGAGATAAAGATGAAAGAATAATGATTGCATGAATGAGAAGGGGTCTTTTAACCTTTTTACCGCTAATGCTATGTTTCAGTTTTTTTTTTATTACTCCTCCGTCTCAAATTAATGCTTTTAGTTTGAATTTACGTATAGATTAAAAAAAAGTAAATGTTGTGCGTATAAAAAGTAAAGTAGGAAAGAAAAAATAATTAGGGAGTTTTTGTTGTAAGGATAACAAATGAGTTCCATTTTCCATTTTAAGCAATAAAAAAATAAAAACTTTAAAATGAGACAGACTAAAAAAAAATAAAAACCTTGAAGCGGTAATATTATTTTTGACCGTCTTGGCCTGACCCTATTTTCTTTCACTGTCAACTGGCACTGTTAAATCACACAGTACCACACGTGGATGTCTGAACCCCATGTTCATTGCCATTTTGAACTGTGTTTTAGGGGAGCTTACTACAGTGGAAACTTCATTTTACAACCTCAATTTTGTCACTTTACCTATTTCTATACTCTCTCCGTCCCAAAACACTTTGAACCATTTTGAACATGCACTTAATTTAAAATATATATATATATATATATATATTCAAGAATATTATGAGTGTGAAAGATGTTGTGAGTATGATAAGTTGAGTGAGATTTACAAGTGGATCCCAAAATTAAGTACTCTCTCTGTCTCAGAGTATATATCCACCTTTCTTTTTTAGTTTGTCTCAGAGTATATGTCAACTTTCTAAAATGGCAAATAATATTTATTATTCCTCTCACTCATTCTCTCTCCTACTTTACTTTTATACTCACAACACCAATTAACTTACTATTTCTCCCACTCATTCTCTCTCCTGTTTTAATTTTCATACTTACTACACTTACATCCCTTCCACCATTACTTAATGTCCGTGCAAATGAGATTGTGGTCATATACTCTGGGACGGAAGGAGTATGTGAGTATGACAAGTGAGGTAAGGAGAATAGAAAAGTAATAAAATTTGAACATTTTTGGGAAAGGGGACTTACTAATAGGACGCCCAAAAGAAAAATTAGTGCAAAGTGTTTTAGGACGCTAGGAGTATTCAACGAATGAAAATGTTTTGAGCTCAATATAATTTCAAGCGATCTTAGCCCCAAGCAAAATGAGCTCGCTGGCGTGATCGAATTACGACTGTAGGGTGGAGCAAAAATGGGTGTAACAGACCCAATCCATGCTCATAGTCGGCAAAGTCGGAGATCATTTTAACCGATTCTGTATGTTTAACTGTAACTTCCACACTATTACTCACTTCTTCTATAATACTCCTTCCGTCCCAAAATATTTTTCTCATTTGTCATTTCTCATTATCCCATAAAGTTCTTCACATTTCTACATTTTAGGCTTAAACAAAGCATGGCTAGTGAAGCAAGTGTTCTTATCCTTAAAAAGTTCGAATAGTCAAACGCGAAGATCATTTTGGGTCGGAGGGAGTAACTTTCTATAATAACTTGTACCAATTTTTTTAGTTGTTCTATTAATAAGTCTCAATTTCTTGAATTGTTCACATTTTATTTCTTTTATTTACACTATGCCATACAAAATACTCATGCAATTAAGTTATGAGTCTCTTTTTTAAAATTATTATGCTCACAATTATTTCTCATTCACAATGATTATATGTACTCTCGAAATTTTGGATACAATAATTATACTCCATCCGTCCCAGACTAAGGTTCTTATTTTTTTTTTTGGTTTGTCCCAGACTAAGGTTCTTATTTGTTTTATTGCCTAAAATGGACTATGGGGCCCACTTGTCATTCTCACAACAAAACTCCATACCCACTTTATCTCTCCTACTTTCTCTTACTTACTTTTTTATACTCACAACATTTACTTTTTCTTAATCTACGTGTAAAATCAAACTAAGAACCTTAGTCTGCGACGGAAGGAGTAATATTTATCCTGATTTTTTTTTTTTTCAAAAAATAAATAAATGACTTCGCATTGTTGTTGAGTCTAAAGAGTACTCGGGAAACATTAATGAATAATAAACAATCTTTTAAGGTTGGTTTATACTATTTATTTTTTCATATACTCCCTCTGTCTCATACCAAGTGGTACTTTTGATCAAATTAATTTAAACTTTGATTTACATTTTATGTTAAATTATTAATCTCTATAAAAATTTAAAAAATGTTACTAAATCAGTAATAGAAACATTATCATTTACTATTTTTAAATTTTTATAGAAATAAATTATTTAGCATAAAATGTTAATTAAAGTTTAAGTAGGTTTGACCGAATGGGACGGATGGAGTACGAGTTATCAATTTAACCTGTTGTTATCAATTTAACCTGTTGTTCTAAGCTCAGTTATCATATTTCAAATCTCGACCACCCGTTCACTTTTTCGCTGTGGATATTAAAGTCTTAATCAAAAATTTATTATAAATAGAAAATTTGACTTCTTTTTATTTCAAAAATGCACACTAATGATGTCTCTGACATTTATTGGTTATAATAAAAGAGTGCGTGAGCTTGAAACTATGAAGTTATTCACTCTTTTTTTAATTATCTATAAATGAGTGTGTTAGCTTGAAATTATGAAGTTCTACATATTTAAAGGCAAATATTATAAAATATTAATTAAATTTATGTTCTCATTAGTACCCATGATGACCAGGACTAAGTTAACTGCTCTTGTGTCTGCCCAACTCTAGACGTATAATTCGATAATTTAAGTTGATTTGAGGCTTATGCAATGTCAAAGGGGTCTAACTCAAGCAGCATCTCATATCTCTTCTGCATCATATCGCTTCTGCATGATGAGAGATTGAAATGTCAAAAGTTTATTTTTCGCCAAAAACACTTTTAAGTACACTCTAATAATAATTCAAGGCGTTTATTGACAAAATAACCCAGTTTTAAAAAATTAAGCCGTATGCAGTTGATTGCATAGCACTTCAGCACATCAAACAAAATGTGTTTAAATTCCTGAAAATGGATGGGATCTTGTTGGAGGAGTGAGGGGCGAAACGAATTTGTAAAATTCTCTGTAATTGAGCCTTCTGTCTTGGAAAGATAGTTGTATTGAATTTTTTTAGTGACTAGCAAGTTAACGAGGAATAAATATTCAAGACTATTTAATATCTTAGTAAAAATTTAAAAATTGTTATTTAATAAATTCTTAAGTGACTTATAAACATTGATAGTGTCATTTATCAAAAGTGTCAGTGATGGTGTCAATAAGTGCAGTGTACATGGCTGATACTTTTTAACACTAACACTGGCACTTACGATAAGCGTCAGTTATTTACAGAAATGATAAATAATTTTCTATTTTTTACAAAAATATCACCGCACCATTTTTAAAAAGATGCTAGTGTAAAACACGTTTAGTATTATGAAAATAAAAAGAAAAGAAGCCAAAATGTAAAGGGGCGGTCTCCTGTGAGACCGTCTCACGGCGTGAGACAGCTCACATGCAGCCAAGCCTTTGTTTTTAATTTATTATTATTAATTTTTTGCTTTCCAATTTATTTTTTCCCGGTCATTTTTTTCTCGCCAGCAAAAGTAACACTTTTTGTAAAGAAATGTAACACTTTTTTCTCATATGTAACACTTTTTTTTTCTCAAAAATGTACCACAATTTTGATGAAATAGATTAAAGATAACATAAGATTGATAACTAAACTAATGTTACATTTTATAATAAATGAATGTAATATTTTTTTTCCTCAATTGTAACACTTTTATAGGGTTTTACATTCAATTGAAATACAAAACCGCTTATATACATGAATTTTTACTCTTTTTTTTAAATAAAAAAAGTAACATTTACTCTATAAAACTGTTATATTCCTCTATATAGCATATTAGAATGCACTGTGTTACACTTCAATTATTACTTTTCTAATCACAAAAATTATTTATATTATTTTCGAAACTGCAGTTACATCTTACATGTCTCGCCCGAATGAATTAGTTGGTCCTTTTTTAAGATCAAACTGTTACTTTCTTCATAAGAAAGCGATACATTTTATTATGACGAGCAGCTCACTTGTTTTGTATGTTAAAAAATATTTTAAAAAAAATCAAATCATATCATGATCTATCTAGTTTTATTCGTCTAGTTGAGACGAACACAACGGTATTAAAAAAAATTGACTTCAAAATCTCAAGATATAGCATTTTAAAGTTATTGAGGATTTTTTTTTAAATGTAGGACACGTGGCGGAAGCTGGAAGGATGGAGGAGTTGACTCGGTGGCTGGAGCATGCGTGGATGGGTGGGTTTTGACCCATAGAAGATCCGTCTCACATGAGTTTTTGTCAAATGTAAAAGAGATAGCAAAAGGGATGCTTCCATTTATTTTCTTAACCTCTACGAAAAACAAGTACAAAAGTAAATAGTAAACTAAAAAAGAATTTTAAATTAAAATTACAATAAAGCCCTCTAAAAAGCAAACGATTGTTGAGTACTATGCCTCATTCTTTTTTGGCTCCAAAGGCCACCCATATAATTCCCACTCATTATGTTTGTTGCTTAAAGCCAATCCTCTCTCTCTCTCTCTCTCACAGTCTCTCTCTCCCTCTCTCTCTCCACACTTATCTTCATTCTCTGGAGAGAGAAACAGCATCAACAACAAACAATTCTAGAGAGAGAAAGCTCCCATTTGAGAGGAAACTTCAAAAAAGAGAGAGAGACCCACAAAGTGACTGAAATTGAGGCCCAGAAAATAACCCCTCCCCTCCCCAATCCCAATCTCTCATATTATATTCTACTTCATATAATTTATATGATCAGCATGGACAACCAAAACCAATTCCAAAATCTCCAAAATAATTTTATGCGCCGCCCCAATTTCCCATTACAATTGCTCGAAAAACGCGAAGAATTATCCACCTCCCCCAGCGCCGCCGTGGGTGGCGGTGCTAATTACCCATCTCTCGCCATCTCCACACGCCCTGATTCTTCTCCCAACACCCAATTGGCCACTGTTGCTGTTGATCCACCTGCTAAGCAAAAAGCACCGGTGAAAAGAGCTTCTACCAAAGACCGGCACACCAAAGTCGACGGCCGTGGCCGCCGGATCCGCATGCCGGCCACCTGCGCCGCCAGGGTTTTTCAGCTCACACGCGAATTGGGTCACAAGTCCGACGGTGAGACCATTGAGTGGCTGCTCCAACAGGCGGAGCCATCTGTCATCGCCGCCACCGGTACCGGAACCATTCCCGCCAACTTCACTTCTTTAAACATCTCGCTCCGGAGCTCCGGTTCCACCATGTCGGCGCCGTCTTACTTGAGAAACAATTATTACAACAGCTCGAACTTCGCCACGTCACAGTTCATGAATTTTCCGGTGAGCCATTCCGGGGTAACGACGGCTATGCTACAAGCGAAGCACGAGTCACGTGAAGGTACTAATAACATTTCCCTTTCTAATTCAACTCGTTTGAACGACGAAGATCTATCGTTGCAAACTCAAATCAGCGGTTCTAGTTACATGTTACAATCAAGCTCCGGGTCAATTCCGGCCGCCAGTCACGGCCAGATTCCGGCAACAGCATTTCTGATGGTGACAAACCCTAGTAGTACTAGTCAAGTAATCACCGGTGACCCATTATGGACTTTTCCATCTATGAATACTACTAATAATAGTACTAATAATAATCCTTATAGAGGGGGATTGGGAAGTAGTGGATTACATTTTATGAACTTTCCTACTCCAATGGCACTCTTACCTAGTCAACACTTTGGTGGTGGTGGTGGTGGCGGTGGCGGTGGTGGTGCTCCGGTGACCGATGGGCAATTGGGTATGCTGGCCGCGCTTAATTCGTTTAGACCCATATTGGGTATGGGCGGTTCCGATCATCAATCCCAAACAAGTGGATCTCATCAGCTTCTTGGAGGAGATCATGATCATGAACATCATAATAGTGCTAGCCCTAGCTAGCTTTCGATCAAAAAATCACAAAATGTATGGCTTCTTTGCTTCGCTTTAATTTACTTGTTCGTACCAATAGATATGTGTGTTTGTATGTGTGTCTATGGCTTAGCTAGATAGCGATTAGTTCATCGGTACGCTTCGTTCTTCATCCTACATTGGATTTCCCCTTGTGATTTTCTTGATTTTTTTTTTCTTTTTTGGTTTGTTATAGTTTGATTAGATTAGGGTTTCATGCCTTGGTTGCTTCAAGTTTGAGTTTAATATGGGGCTTTTAGTAGTTAGGGTTTGAAAATTATATATAAAAGGATTAGTATTTAATTTTTGTTGATGTCTACTACTTAGCAAGAGCTTTATATCTAGCTAGTGTCATGCTCATATTCATACATGCTTAATTTCTGATCAAGAAATCCATGCTCATTTCCATGCAATCTTTCATTCTTTTCTTGATGCTACTTGTTTCTCATTGTGCCTTAAACTTAAATCATTATCATCACCACCACACGGATTTGGAATTGTCGCACAACTCATCTGATCTCTACCGCCCATTATCCAAAGAGTCAGGCTTAACCTTTATCTAAAGTTCTAAACTAACCGCTGCAGCGTACCATCAAATCTATGCTGTCACACACACACACACATCTATAGTTTTTGTTTGAGGCCAGCTAGCTAGCCAAGTGAAGAGGGTACTGAAAAATGAAGGTAAGCAAAGAAAGGTGTGGGTACATTTTGAATGTAAATGATTCCAGAAGTGATGCCATGCAAAGGTAAATATGGAAATGTATGAAGGTACAAACAAGAGAGATTAATTAAGGTTAGAACAAAAAAATAGAAAGATCCCTCTATTTTAAGTAAAAATGACCCCACACATGCTCTCAAGTTTCAGCCTTTCAGAATGTCACTCAGCCTCAGGTGAGCCCTATATACTATATAGCTGCTGCTGAATAAATACTTAATTTTGCCCTAAACTCATATTCATTTTTACTCAGTATACCCACTCCAAATATATATTCCATCTCTTTCTCATGTAACATTACTGACACCTCTCTCTCTCTCTCTTAGCTAGCTTAGTGCTTGTTTACTTGCTCTTGTCCCTACCACACATGTTCTTGTTACACACACTTATACACTTGTGTGTGTGTGGTTTTTTTTTTTTGATTTTTTTTTATTTTAAATGTAGACCATTGATTTCAAAAGGGTGTCTTTCTTTCAGCATCATCTTGACTATTCACAAATTAAAAAAAAAAAAAAAAAAAAAAAAGAGGAGAAATTCAAGAAAAAGAATTGCTTACTTGTAAACTCACTCGTCCGTCCCATAATGATAGTTCCTTTCTCCTATATATTTATAATTGTCATAGAAAGTTAGTCTCATTTCCAAAATCAAGGCTTCAAAGTCAATGAGTTTTTTTAATATGATTTAATTTTAAAATATTTGAAAAGTCGAGTGTGACTATTGTTGGGATGGAGGGGGTATATATATTTTAGGGTTTTAGCTGTACATGGCTTTGCTTTGCTGTGTTTGGGCCATTGCTTGTTGGAAAGATATTTCATCACAGTAGTATTTATATTCTCTGAATTGAATTGCTGTTTTCTTGTGAGTTACTTCAGTGTAAATATTTACCAAATGGAGGTGCAATAATGCAAAAGGAAACTATTCTTTCTCTTGAATGGTGAAAGAAATTAAATGTGTACTCCCTCTGTCCTTAAATGAGTGTCCATTTTCAAGAAATATTTGTCCCAAAATGAGTTTCTTTTTTAACATAACTTTGTCCCTAAATGTTTTTTTTGGATTTTTTTTTCACCGGTTTCTTTATGCGTGCAAAACTAAATGTTTGGAAAGGAGATTACAAGATTATATATGAATCTTTGCTACCAAATTGTACACAAAGTTGAGATTTTCAATGTCCCTTAAAATGAAATTTGGACACTCATTTAGAGACAGAGGTAGTAGTATTTTGTACTTGTTTGTGTGACAAAATATTGCTGTTTTTTTTCCCACCAAAACAGTCAATTTTAACTGTATATTTCTCCTTCCCTTAGTTGGGAAGTCATTAATTCGGAGTACCCTGGTGGTACTGTTGACATTAGATATAGGATATGCTTTAACACCCTTAATTTTCTTATAATATCTGAGCATTTAATGGCATTTAATAACAATAATAAACAATAATAAATACCTTAATTTAGGGTTCACAACGGCCCCTTATTTAAACCATAAATTCAAAACAATAGCGGAAGCGTAACTTAAGCTTGTCTTGGTAGGTAGCAACCCTAACCACCAACGTACTTCAACTTACATCAAAATAAATGTACTTAAACTACTAAGTTAAGAATCTTCAATCCACCGTCTTCCTACGGCTGCTTTCCTTGTCTTGTCCTTCTACTTAAATCCTGAAAACAAAATTTATAGAGAAGGGATGAGCGAACGAATGCTTAGTAAGTTCATACGTGGCCTCTCCGGTTACTAAGGAGAGACGACCAGAACGAATACTTTGAATAACTTTTACAAGGATAGGTTCAATTACTTTTTAGATTCAAGACTGCAGAACAATACAGTCGTATTACTTTTAAGATTTTACTTTCAAAGGATTATGGCACTACAATCCAAAGGGATTCATTCAAGTTCCGTCAATTCCAGGGTAACGTACATTATAACCTCAATGCCAAAGGTACAATTTGTACACCTAGCTTCTCAAGCCAATAGTGTGGGTCGTAACATATATGGTATCCACACATATATGCTCGGGGTCTAGAATCATCCTTGTAATCAGACAATTCCTGAGAGAAGGCATGTGATCACTCATGCAATCCCTAGTTTAAGGACAAGTCTTTTCTAACTGGACTGTCCGTCAATGTCTTTTCTAACTGGACATTGGCCACTTTAACAAGTAAGTAGTTAACTTACAAGTTAAAATGAGAACATACCAAGGTACAAGTATGTGATACAAGTTTCAAACTTCGATACTTAGTAGATCAATGGGGACATCACTAAGTATAGATTCTTTCAAGGAACGTTCAATAACGTAGAGTTCATTCAAATACTATCATGCCATACTGATAGCTAACTTACAGAAAGAATATGGAATTCCAATAAACAGGAGTTCAAATACTGTTAGGAACGTAATCCCTTACCTGAATTGCTTTTCCTCGCAATCTCCTCTCTGTGCAAATCTACAAGGCACGGAGTAATTTACTTTAGTACTCTCAACATTGTTAACTACTTCTACTTAGTTAACTGAGAGATGTGTTTTAACTTCTTTACTTCCTTATTCCTTTCTTACCTTTAAGTTTCTGACTTTAATTTGCGAGTCAGTCCTTTAACTTTGATATAATTGCAATTAAGTCCTCTAACTTTGGGTTAATTACAATTTGGTCCCTCAACTTTGGGTTAATTGCAATTTGGTCCTTCATCTTTAGGTTATTTGCAATTTAGTCCTTCAACTTTAGGTTATTTGCAATTTGGTCCTTCAACTTTAGTTTAATTGCAAATTTAGTCCTTCAACTTTGGATTAATTGCAGATTGGACCTTCAACTTTAGTTTAATTGCAAATTAGTCCTTCACTTTGGATTAATTTTAGATTGGTCCTTCGACTTCAAAGGTTTTCCCCTTTTTATTCCTTTTTAACTTTAACTTTTTCAGTTTAGTCCTTTTCCGTTAGGAAACTAACTGAAATCTTTTAATCTTCCTCCTTTTTTGTTAACTTTCTAACCCCCATGTTTTTCCAAGTAACTATTACATCCTTTCAAGTTAGTTTTCTAACTTTCTAACAATTCTTTTAACGATTATGTTTTCTTTTCATTATAAACTTAACGAAAATACTAACTTTCCGTCCCAATTCTTAACATCCTCAATCAAGAATCAACACCCAATTTATATAGCCAAAACCGAATCATACCTCATTAAGATTCATTGATTTTGATCAATCTTTCTAATTCTTTAAATTTTTCTAAATTCCCAAACATCAATATTATTCACAATTCACTTAACGAGGATCATTTAAATCAACAAAATAAATCTTCAATGGCCTAGGGCCATTCGGCCGAAAGTGCTCATGGGGGGAAAATCCATATTTTTTCTTCTTTTGATAAACCCAATTCAACCTCAATGATTTATATGTTCAATTCCCAAGCATTGCATAATATAAATCAATTCAAATCATGATTATAAAATCAATCTTAAAAATAAACTAGTATCAAGATTACTATTTTTTTCATAGCATTTAGATCAACTTCATTAACCTTTTAAAATTTATCATTAATCACTAGCATGCAAAACCCTAATATTTGTATTCTTAAATCATGCATAACTTATGATTTATTAATCCGAATTCAATGAAACAAATTTTGGAGAGTAGGATTTAGCATTACCTTGAGAATGGTCGGATTACTTCTTCCAAAACAATGACGAAAAATTTTTCTCCCTCCTCCTTGGTTCGGCGGCTGCTAGGTAAGGTTTAGGGTTTTTGTGTTTTGTTCTTTTTGATGATTAAAGAATAACCTAATTTCACTAACCCAAGTATTTATACTTTGGATGGTTTATTAATTGGGTTGGGTTTATTAATTAAAACCTTCGGGCCAACCCATTCCTTTCGGCCCACTCATTAGTTAACTTATTAATTCTAATTTTTTTTATTTAACTAATTTAATATTACCAATTAAAATAATAAAACAAAAATTGCGGGTATTACATATGCATCTTTCTATTATAACAGTGTCATGTACTCCCTCCGTTTCTCGTGAATTGAGATCAAAAAAATGGGCACAATAATTAAGAGAAAGTAGTGAATGTGTGGTGGAAAATGAAGACAGAGAATGAGTGGGGTAAATAGTAGTGTTAGTTGGATAAAATGAGTGGTGGAAAATGAAGAGAGAGAATTAGTGGGGTTAAATGGGTGGGGTTGGGTGAATATAAATATTAAAAAGTTTGACATTTTGGGTAGTCTCATTTGAGGTGAAACGGACGAAAAGGGAAATAAGTCTCAATTCACATGAAACGGAGGGAGTAAAATGCAGTGAGCTTGTAGTACAAATAATACGGAGTATAGAACAGTAATGTGTATGTAATTAAGCATGGCCGTGCCAAATACTCCGTTTGTTACAAAGCTTAAATTCCTCTTTACACGATCGTGCTTTAAAGTAAGCACGCCCGTTACAACGAATCAACTTTGATTTTGAAAAAAAAAACGTTGCACGATATAATGACTGTGACAAATCGTGTGATACTTACCCTCAAGTTGGAGTATGGGGATTAAGAATGCCCAACTTGCTAAGTAGAAAATCAAATTGTTTCTTGCCTAGAGCCTTGGTAAAAATATCAGCTAACTGAGTATTCGTAGAAACATACGACGGATCAATAAGACCCGCTTGAACTGCATTACGGACAAAGTGACAATTGACTTCAATATGTTTGAATTGTTCAGGGAAAAGCAGATTTTTAACAAGATGAAGAGCTGATTGGCTGTCACAAAAAGAGGCATGACCTCGGGATGGTGAACTCTCAAACTCTATAAAAGACAATTAAACCATTTCAGTTCACAAGTAATTGCCGCCATAGAGCGATATTCAGCCTCTGCAAAAGAAAAGCGTGACACGGTGTCCTGTTTCATGGTCTTCCATGAGATAGGAGAATTACCAAGAAAACACAAGTCATCCAATAAGAGACTTACGAGTAACAGGGTCATCCATGAAAGATGATATAATTCGATGATCATTCCCAGTGATTTACAAAATATTATATACAAAACTGCTACCACTAATTTAGCTAGTCTATCTCTATCTTAAGTTATCTTAAGTAACTAAATAATGTTTAAACTACAAGAGATAATTACAAGAGATAATTACAAGAGAATATCCTAGGATATACAAGAATAATATCATAGCAATGGGAAGATATGATAATATTCTAACACACCCCCGCAGTCACAACGGGAGGTTTATGAACGTTGAGACTGTCCCGAAAGTCTTCGAAAAGTACCAACGGTAGTCCCTTTGTAAAAATATCCACCACTTGATGACGGGACGGCACATGCAATACCCGAACCTCCCCACGAGCTACTTTATCGCGTACGAAGTGAATATCTAACTCAACGTGCTTGGTGCGTTGGTGTTGTACTGGATTACCGGATAGATAAATAGCGCTCACATTGTCACAATACACAAGAGTAGCCTTCGTAATAAGACAATGTAACTCAAGAAGAAGATTGCGGAGCCAACAAGATTCCGAAACAACATTAGCTACCCCCCTATACTCAGCCTCGGCACTGGAACGAGAGACGGTGGGTTATCGTTTGGCTGCCCAAGAAACCAGATTAGCACCAAAAACAAACAATAGCCAGAGGTAGATCGACGGGTGGTCGGACAACCAGCCCAGTCGGCATCAGTATAGGATACCAAAGAGCTTGTCGACGAGGGATAAAGGTAGAGACCATGGTCTAGAGTACCACTAATGTAGCAGATAATGCGTTTGAGAGCATTCATATGTATGTCCCGAGGGTCATGCATAAACAAGCAGACCTGTTGGACGGCATAGGTAATGTCCGGCCTAGTGAAGGTAAGGTACTGAAGGGCCCCTGCTAGGCTAGGGTAAAGAAACGGGTCTGCAAAGGAGGGGCTGGTGGTAGAACCCAGCTTGGGCTTGGTATCAACCGGTGTAGCTGCCGGTTTGCAAGATGCCATGCCGGCTCGTTCCACTATTTCCAATGCATACTTTCTTTGCGACAAGAATAAGTGTCCAGGTTGCCTAGAAACGGCAATTCCGAGGAAATAACTAAGCGGGCCTAGGTCCTTCATGGCGAATTCAGAACTGAGTTTTGACATAATCGAGCACCGGAGAGAATCCGAGGAAGTGGTGAGAATTATGTCATCACATACAGGAGAAGATAAGCCATATCAGTACCGTTGCGATAAACGAACAAGGAGTGGTCCGACTTGCTATGAGTAAAACCAAGAGAGGACACATAATCTGCGAACCGTGTGTACCAAGCCCGGGGGGATTGCTTTAGACCGTAAAGGGATTTACGAAGCAAACATACGTGATCAGGAAACTGTTTGTCGCGAAAACCGACCGGTTGATGCATATAGACGGTCTCATGAAGATCACCGTGAAGAAAGGCATTCTTCACATCAAGTTGATGAATAGTCCATCCTTTAGACAAAGACAAGCTCAGAACAGTCCGAATGGTAGCCGGTTTCACAACTGGACTGAAAGTTTCCCCACAGTCAACCCCCACCTGTTGAGTTTTACCATCGCCCACAAGACGAGCTTTATGGCGTTCAAATGAACCATCGGACCTGTGCTTATGAGTAAATATCCACATAGAACGAATAACATTAGTACCGGGTGGACGGGGTACCAAATCCCACGTCCTATTTTCAATAAGAGCATCAAATTCAGTTGTCATAGCCATCTTCCAGTTAGGGTCATTAAGGGCCGCTATTGGGTTACGGGGAATAGCCGATTTAGTGACAGAATTAAGATTAAACAATTGTTTAGGCTTAACAATACCATGCTGACTTCTAGTAACCGGGCGACGGGGCGGAGGAGAAGGGGGCTGCTGATAAGTGTTATTTGATGAGTTATTGGGTGAAGAATGAAGTGGATCAGAAGGAAAAAGAGATTGTGGATGGACGGATGCCGGCCCAGGAACAGCCGGAGTTGGAAGCTGGGCGGTAGTGGAAGGGAGAGGGGCAGCCCATTGTTGGAGAAGGTGGGGACTTATGGGGCAGTCCAGGAACTCATAAGTGACCGAAGTAGGGTTATGAAGATTGGCAAAAGGAAACACATTTTCATCAAAAATGACATGCCGACTTATAATGATTTTCTTAGAAGATAAATCAAAACATTTGTAACCCCGATGATGCGACGGATATCCCAAAAAAACACAAGGTGTAGAGCGAGCTTGTAGTTTATGAATGGTGGGAGATGGAAAGAGGGGATAACATAAACAACCAAATACTCGAAGATGGGAATACGACGGATCTTTTTGATAGAGAATTTGAAGAGGAGAACGAGACTTCGTATTTTTATGAGGCAGAATGTTAAGGAGATAGGTAGCCATTTGAAGGGCATGATGCCAAAACGAAGTAGGCATGGAGGCATGAGTCAAAAGGGTACGAATCATATTATTGATTGTCCGAATAGATCGTTCGGCTTTACCATTTTGGGAGGAGGTATAGGGACACGAAAGACGAAAGGAAATACCATTTTGTTTACACAAGTTCCAAAAATTAGTATTATCAAATTCCTTGCCATTATCGCACTGGATATTTTGATGTCTCTTTCAAATTGAGTCTTAATATGATTCCGAAATTCAAGAAACGTGGGAAACACATTAGATTTATGAGACAACGGAAAAGTCCACAAAAAATTAGAGAAATCATCCAATAGTAGCATATAATAACGATGACCCGAAGTACTAAGAACAGGAGACGTCCAAATATCACTATGAATAATGTCAAACGGAAGAATAGTACTAGTACTTGAAGAAACAAAAGGTAACTTAATAAGTTTGCCTAGTGAACATGCGTGACAAACATGAGGTAATTTAGAATGATTACACATGATCAACTTATTTTTCCTAAGAGACTCAATAACAAAAGATCCCGGATGACCCAAGCGTGCGTGCCATAAATCGGGAGAGAAAGCAGCAAAAGAAGAATAAAATTTATTGCGAAGCGGAGTGAGTGGATAAAGGTCGCCACGGCTATCACATCTCATGAGTTGCCTCCCCGTCCGGTAATCCTTCACAGAAAAACCAAACGAGTCAAACTCAACGGTTACAGAATTATCAGTGGTAAATTTACGAACGGAGATTAAATTCTTCACTATTTTAGGGACATGAAGAACATTTTTTTAAAATGAGAGGTGGATGTGGTGGATCTAATCGTTTATCCCCGTATCCCATAACTGGAATCGAATGGCCATTCCCAACAATAATATCATTATGAGTGCTCGTATTGAAATAGGGAGTGAGATTACCTGAGGAGGAGAACATGTGAGACGTAGCCCCAGTGTCCATGTAACTTCCTGTGTCCGGAGGTGTTAGCCCAAGAGTGTGCATAGCGTTATCAATGTCAGTCGGGGAATTCTGAGATGCAGTATACGCTTGAGGAGGGCGCGGGCCAAGGACGCCAGACTGCTGGCGAGGCTGGTGAGCAGATTGCCGACCCCACGAACTAGGCTGCACATTGGGTCCACCAGAGGTAGGGTATGGACAAGGTGGAGTGGCCCAAGGCCAAGTCCATGCATTACCCCACTGTTGTGGCCCCCCCGTACCCCAATTTGGTTGCCAAGGTTGAAAACCCCCTGCACCAGGCTGTCCATTTTGACGAGGAGCCCCACCAGTTTGACCATTCTTACCACCCCCTTTATTGTTGTTCTTATTTGTACCACTACCCTTACCTCCATTTTTTCGAGAACCACCAGAATTCAGAGGAGCAGCCACCGGACGAACCACCGGTAGGAGCGGAACCGCAGCCTCACGAGCCATCATTGCCGACCCAACTGCAACCTTTTTAGCCAAACCAGCCTCTTCTAATGTCACCATAGACCGAGCCTGATAAAACTGAGGAAGGGGATCACGCTGACGAAGTAAAGTGGCCACGCCATTATACGCATCCGTGAGGCCAGCCACCATTTGAAGAACGAGCCGGTCATTAGACACGGGTGCCCCAACATTTTTTAATTGGTCGGCTAGTTGCTTCAACTGTTGACAATACGCCGAAGCGGAAGGAAAGTCTGCCATCACGGTGTGAGAGAACTCCTGCTCGAGTGCCACGGCACGAGAGTTCTTATTGTCTTGAAAAATATCACGGAGACGATCCCACACCGCCATTGCCCTGCTATCCGGTTCCAGGATAGTAGTGAGAAGATCACTAGAAATAGTGGTATAGATCCACCCAAGAACCACCGCGTCCAATGTCGACCAAAGTTCGACCTCTTCGTCAGTAGACGGGTCTTTCTCCTTGCCTTTAGCAGACGGGATAATGTGAGAAATAACCTTGGTTGCGCGGGCATGAACTTTGAAAAGTTCAGCCCAGGTTGCATACTGAGCAGTTTCCAAATCAAGAGTAAGAGCAATGTTGTTTCGGATGTTCGAAACCTCCATGGCTGGATGGAATGAGTGTTTGGAAGACATGATGCAAAAGATAGAGAAGAAGGAACGAAATATAGTGAATCACGAGGAAGGAGGCGCAGCGGAAGAAAGAAAACCCCGGTCTCGTGATACCATGAAAGATGATATAATTCGATGATCATTCCCAGTGATTTACAAAGTATTATATACAAAACTGCTACCACTAATTTAGCTAGTCTATCTCTATCTTAAGTTATCTTAAGTAACTAAATAATGTTTAAACTACAAGAGATAATTACAAGAGATAATTACAAGAGATAATTACAAGAGAATATCCTAGGATATACAAGAATAATATCATAGCAATGGGAAGATATGATAATATTCTAACAATCCAATAAGAGACTTACGAGTAACGGGGCATGGCGCCCAATCAGCATCACACCAACTTTGAAAAGATAACTCACTATCGGCTAATAGAAGAATACCTTGACCCGGTGTCCCTTTTAAGTAACAAACAACACGCAAGGGAGCCTCTCAATGTTCAACACGAGGTGCTTGTATAAATTGAGATAAAATATGAACAAAGTAAGCCAAGTCAGGATGAGTAACAACCAAATAAATAAGAAGCCCCATAAATATACAAACAAGTTACATTTGGATGAATTTAGCATGATTCTTTTTTATAAAGTCTGAGGTTTCATCTCAAAACCAATTGACAATAGGAGGAGTAACCCATGATCTTTATATATAGTCAATGCATGGCTAACGTGGACTAATCAATCGGGTGGCGCGGAGCAACATCGTGGGCCGTTAGGCCTGCACGTGTAACGGGCCGGCTCTGATACCATGATAAAATCTGAGGTTCTATCCTAAAACCAATTGACAATGGGAGTAGTAGCCCAAGATCTTTATATAGTCAATCCATCCATGGCTAGTTAATTCCCGATGTAGAATAATGTCTCTAACACTTTTTCTAGAACGAAAGGAGTATACTACACACAAATTACGTGGCCATGGTTTGTATTTGTAGGAGTGTTTGGGAAGTTCGTATCGTAGATATATAAAGAACATTAATATTGTTATGATAAAATGATTAATAATTTCAAAAAAAAAAAAAAAAAAAAAAGGTGAAGTTTGAGATGGGAAGAATTTGAATGAAGATGAAATAAGATAGGTGGAGGTTTTGGCAAATACTCAATAAATATGACAGCAGAAGAAAGGGAAAAAAACTGTTGAATTGTGTGCAGTCAACTGTACATTTCTGCACAAAAAAGCATCGTACCAAAAGGACTACTGGTAATTGACGTATGATCTTCATCTATTAACTGTTCATTACTATGTCTTCTTGTTGTTATGAATTGAGGTTTTTCAATGTTTTTCACACTGTGCAGCAGTCACGAGAAATGAGTTATAATATTGAAGCAAAGAGAGTAACGAAATGTCCGAAATAACCCCAAATAACCGCATGAATGTGAACTATTCAAATCAAAATGGACCGAAGAGATAGGTTGCAAGCCGAACTGAACTGTTGTGCAGGCAGCCCAGAGCGGTCTAACTTAATATCTCTCGAATAAAATGAATTGACAGGCATAAATCAATGGAACCATATATACACTATCTTCCGAAAAGTTAGTCTCCTATAATTTTTTATGATCAACCGAAATGAATTGACAGGCATAAATTAATGTCAACCTAATCATCTTAGTAAAATTATTTGGATGTGATGAAAACATTGAACATTATCTGCAAGGCTGTAATTGTGGATGTGACTGATGATTATATAGCATTGGGCCTGGGCCGACGACCCAACTAAAAGTAAGGTAATTATAAGCGGGCCAAATGGAAAGGCCCATACTACAACAAAAGGCCAGGTGCACATGTACCTGTTGGAGTTGTCCAAATGGCTGGTACTGCCCAAATGAGCTTTGGGACGGCCCATGGACGGAAAGATAGACTCATAGATCCGGCCGAAGACCCACACACTCAAGGGCCGGACCAGCCCGTAAAAATCACAAGCCGGGATAGTGGGCTTTTATATGGGCCAAGCTTAGTGATCTAGCGGGCTCGAGCCTAATTTGGACCACTCCACCCTATAACAGTTAATAACAAAAAATTTATTTAGCTATACGTACTACTGTTCTAAAATAATTGTCCATTTTTGTTTTGTTCTTAAGTAATTGTCCATTTTGTTCTCATAATAACATCTTGACACAATAGTCAAACATAAATTCGGTGCCTCTTTATTCGTGATTCATTAGATTCCCCCAGAATTGGCTCCCATTTTTTCTACCAAGAACACCTTTTTCCCAACACTTTTCTCTTCCCTTTTGGCTTTTTACATAGATATAATCATGCCTTTCCCTTTAAATTCACTTTTTGACATTTCTATCCCTATTACTATCATATACTCCCCCTGTCCTCTTTAATCTATAAAAAAATACCATTTTGAATGTCCCACTTTAATCTACAAAGACCCAAAATATAAATGTTTTTATACTTTTAAAATAATGGGACTCACTTGTGATACTCACAACAACTATCAACTCACTATTCTCTACCCACTTTCCCTCTCCTACCCAACTATCTATACTCACAACACATCAACTTTTTCTCTTTCTCCTTAATTAATGGGTCCAACACAATTTTTGTAAGGTAAAAAGAGACGGAGCGAGTACTATACAGAACAACCCAAACCCCAGTCCTAGTTTATTCTAAAACAAACTTTCTTGTAGCTAAATATATAGCTGATATACAACCCCTTTCTGGAATTAAAGTTGCAAGAAAAATGGGCTCTCAAAATTTCTTTTCTGTAGTAGCCAAGAACATTGATGTCCTTGCTGGGTACGTAATACTCCCTCCGTCCCATAATAATATAAGTTTTTACACTCTCCTAGTTACTCTATATGGAATCTAGTTTTTATTTTTCTTTGATGTTTTCAGGCCTGTCATTACCCTTGTTTACCCTCTGTAAGTCCAACTCTCCCATTCATTTCCACTCTTTTACTTCAAAATAGCAACTCATAATTTAGTAGCTTGTTAGTTATGCTAATAGATTGTCGTATTACTCATACTCTCTCCGTCTCATTAAAAATATCGCGCTTTTCTTTTTCGCCCATTCCAAAATAATTGTCTCATTTCTAAATTAATAAGGAAATATACTCCTAGTGTATTTATATCATGGTATAAGCAGTTTACAAACAAGCTAGCAGAGCAAATCTCTTAAAAAGCTAGCAGAGCAAATCTCTTAAAAAGTTTGTTAACTCCGACACTTATCAGGGAAAGTTATGTTCTTGTTCTTCAGGTACGCTTCGGTTAGGGCTATAGAGACCAAGTCTCAAGCAGATGATCAGCAATGGCTTACTTATTGGGTTCTCTATTCCTTGATCACTCTTTTTGAGCTCACATTTTCCAAACTCCTCGAATGGTAAGCTTAAGTTCCATGTCTATTAATATCTGACTAATTTTTCTACCGACAAATAAAATTTTACAAAACACAATATTAAAGTGCGGAAGTAGCCTCTTGCATTTAAACTCACATCCGGTCCTTTTCTGGACCCCACATACAGTGGGAAATCTCGTAGTACCAGGTTTTATTTATTTATTTATTTTACATAATGTAATAGGGTTGAGTATTTGATTGTTTAGAAGTGACTGATATATATATATATAGGTTCCCAATCTGGCCTTATGCCAAGCTGGTGGGTATATGTTGGTTGGTGCTTCCTTACTTCAATGGAGCATCCTATGTTTACAAGCACTTCATCAGACCTTTTTATAAAAATCCACAAATCAGAATTTGGTACGTGCCAAAGAAGAATATATTCAGTACACAGGATGACATTTTAACTGCGGCTGAGAAATATATTGCTGAAAATGGACCAGAAGAGTTCGAAAGGATCATAAGCAGGGTAATATTTTAATTTTATACATTTCTTGAAGATTAATTATTTAGGTGAATATAATGTTTTCCTAGAATATATAATTGTTGTTGTTGGAATTAACGATACATTGAGTTTTTTTTTTATTGCAGGCTGATAGAGAAGCAAGAAGTAGGAGGGGTGACTACATGATATTTGATGATAACTATGGATATTGAGCTTTAATTCCTTTTCATGTGAAAGGCTTGTAACAGTTATATTGTCTATGGTTACCAAAGCTCGTTTTTATGTTGAATATTTGAGTTAAGAAAATGGTGTATCATGGTTGTTACAATATCCCAAACCTAACCAAAGACCTTTAGATCAAGCAGTATTCAGTGTTAGATTCCTATGCGAAGTTTATAAGAAAATGGTGTATCATGGTTGTTACAATATCCCAAACCTAACCAAAGACCTTTAGATCAAGCAGTATTCAGTGTTAGATTCCTATGCGAAGTTTATAAGAAAATGGTGTATCATGGTTGTTACAATATCCCAAACCTAACCAAAGACCTTTAGATCAAGCAGTATTCAGTGTTAGATTCCTATGCGAAGTTTATAAGAAAATGGTGTATCATGGTTGTTACAATATCCCAAACCTAACCAAAGACCTTTAGATCAAGCAGTATTCAGTGTTAGATTCCTATGCGAAGTTTATGAGTTCGAATCCCGTTAGGGAGATATGTGTCAGACTAATTATAGGCACAGTTGTAGCTTTCGAGACACCAGGGTTTATATAGTGTGAGTTAAGGTTTATTGACTGAAAATTTAGAAAGATTGACATTTAAATGTGAGCTTTGAAACGTGTAACACAGGAGTATATTATAACCAATTTTACAATTAAAGGTTGATAATGCTTACTGCTTTCATTTATTTTAAACTAAAGTTAGAAAGATGTTACAATCTCAGAAAAAAAAAAATACTACAGTAGTATTTTTCAGTAATGTTTATAAGCAAAAAAAAAAAAAAAAAAAAAAATCAAAAATACAGTTGACATTTTTCAAATAACTAAAGCTTATTTTAAAACACGTGATGATATTTTTATCAATGACTGAAACTTATTTGAAAGCACGCCGTAACATTTTTTTAAAATAATCAGAATTTATTAACACATCGGTCCTCTTCAAAACTACCCCGTCATTCTTTAAAATTATTATTATCACTTTTTAACACTACTACTACACTCTTTTAACACTAAAATTGACATTCTTTCAAGACTGTTTATTTTTTTAAAAAAAAACATGTTTTTTTTATTAATCAATGCCTTAAAGCTATTACATAATGCCATGAAAGCTTTAACTTGGCTAACACAAATCTACTTAATGGGATTTGAACTCGTGACCTCCACATGTGAAGCTAACACCGGATACTGCTTGAGCAAAAGTTCTTTGGTCTTTCAAGACTACTACTACATTTCAAGTCTAATGCAAAGCTTAAATTTGTTGCCATAGTGGTCAATACATGTTGCATTAGCTCTAATGCAACGGCGTTAGACCATTGCGTCCGCTTGCCTTGCATCAGGTCTAATGCAACGAGAAAATGTTCTAATGCAACGCTTGTGCCTGACCGTTGCATTATATCAATATCTAATGCAACGCTACCAAAATGCAACGGTTCACTACTAATGCAACACTTGTTAACTAATGCAACAGCCCCTTTTGCAACGGGTTGGTGATATAATGTAACGGTTCATAGTTAATGCAACACCATTGTCAAAAGTACGATATAAATACCTAATGCAACGCCATTATTAAAATAAAATAAAAAACTATATTGATGCCTTATCCGGCGGCTTCATATAATTTAATAATAATAATTTTATTGAAAATTATTATGATGCATAAATAAATAAATATATAAAACATAATCTTGATAATTTAAAAAGATTTTGATTGACATAAAAAGTAATATTACAAGTTTCACGTCCAAAGGATACATTACAAAATAAGTCACTAAACCAATGGCGCGACTTTCTATTACAAATCTAACTTAACTACAACTACCAAAATGATGCAAAAACCAAAAGAGAGCCTCCACTTCCTCACTTGTTGGATTGCTATACTTCCGATCCATTTAGCTCATTACCACGTACCTACCAATTAAGATCATGAAATATAAGATAATAATTATCAAGAAATCATCATATTTGAGTTTTGATATAAAACTGCTATACACGATAGATGTACTAGCTAGAGAACCACTTCTAAAGCTCTGCCTAAAGCTGATGTTTGATTACTATATTCAAAATGTTATTTTGACGTGTAATGTGACTTTCTTTTGAATGCAGTGCAGTCCCTAGATGTGATATCATGGACCAAGGCTGTGTTGCCTAGGCGGATCTCCTAGTAATTCACATTGTTTCCTAGTTTGTCTATCTTCCACCTTTCTCCTTTCAAGTCGAAGTCTCAAAGATGGCATCGGTTCAACCCTAAATACAACTAATTCATGTTTGGGATAAAATAAAACACTTTTCTAGGACATTGCAAGAAAGTCTAACTTGAAACGAGTAAAACACTACTCAAAACTGATCAATGTTCACAAGTTATTAACAAGTAGAACCAGCAGACTTGTATGCTAAGAAAATCACTGGAAAGAGTAAGTGTTGTTTCTAGAAATAATGATATTACTAGGCAATGCACCTACCCTTTTTCTAGGAGAGAGCCAGCTTGACTCCAAGCACAGCCAAAAAGCTGCCATCAATAGACAAATATTTTTTGAGTATGATTACAATGGTATAATACAATCCAACCAAAAACATTGAACAACCAGTTACATACTTGTTAGATGTCAAAACTAACACTAACAATACTAGCAATAACAACAATTAAAAATCAGTAAGAACTATAACAATAATAAAATAAGTAAACAAAAAGATTGTATCTGAAAGTATACCAAATGTTGTAACACTCTGTTGTCCTCGATATATAATCATAGGAAAAATATCTCAGTAACGCATTCTGGGGAAAAAAAAAAAACCTAACATAATAAAGAACTAAGAAATCTGTTATTAAATTCAAACACAGATGATAATAAAACCCAAGGCAGAGGTCATGATTAAATTAACTGTTGTTAGAAATAGATCTAAAACAAAAATAAATTGATTGTTGTATATAAAATTGCTTGCCTATGGCAAACTCTGGAGGAATTGAGCTAGGGTTACAACAGGCATACGTTCAGATCCATCATTATTTCCTTAAGATTTGTGAATCCATCTCTAAGGAAATAGAGCACTGCTTCGTTGGCTCTCGTTTATACCTGATCAGAGAATAGTCAAAATTGAAGAGAAAGAAAAAATCAGTATGTATAAAAAAACATAACATAACAGATCTGAAATTGATTAGACTATCCAGGTGCATTGCGAGAAGATTGAGAAGGAGAGTGGAAAAATCCAACTGAGGCAGATATGATTAACGATGGATTTTGTTGATTTCTCGTCAAGCTGATTAGCGATCTTCTAGATTTGGGGGTTTTTTTTTCTCTCGGAAGAAATTAGGTTCAAGAAGAGAGAGAAAGAGGGGAAGAAGTGAATATGAAGGCGCGGGTTATGGGGCATGTATTTTAGGATTTTCCGCTCTAATTAAAATTTAAGAATTTAAAAAGCCCGCCCATTTAACGAATTAGGACGGTGTGTGGACTGTCTGTAGGTAGACGGCCTATTCAGCATTTCAGCCTAGATAGGGACCATAGGGTCGTGCCGTGGTTCGGCCAACCTAAAAAAGCCAAAAGGTATACTCCCTCCGCCCCATAACTATTTGCACAAAATGAGTTTCGTACGAAAATTAAGAGATGAATAATAGATGTAGTTATGTGAGTGTGAAAAATGAAGTAAGAGAGAGAAAGTGGGGTAGGAAATAGTAAGTTGATTGGTGTTGTGAGTGTAAAAGTAAAGTAAGAGAGAGAATCAGTGGGATGAATAGTAAAGATTTTTTATCATTTTAAGAAAGTGTAACTTATCAATGGGACACCCAAAATAACAATTTGTGCACAGAGTTATGTGACGGAGAAAGTATTTTTTTAGTGATCCTACACGTAAGATTAGGAGACAATCAACAATAAATGGCCACATAAAAAACTAATAAAAAAATTTCGAAAAAAAAAATCTAAAATATTTATTTCTATTAAAAAAATTAAAGGGTATTGTTCGTCCCTCATTCCTTTATTATACTTCATCCGTCACAGTTTAAGGTTCTTACTTTCATTTTTAGTATGTCCAAGTTTAAGGTTCTTAGTTGCTTTATTCCTTAAATGACAAAGTATGAATAGTGTTTTCACTACTAGAATAACTAATAGCAGCCACGGAATTTTAGGAACGAACACGGTCGTTCCAAATTAAGGACGAACAAAAGTAACATTAAAACGACTTAGTCGTTGCTGTATTTGGAAACTGATTGAAAGTCGTGGCGAAGGTTGTAAAGTTCGTTCCAAAATTTAAGTGGGCAAGGCGTGAAACTGAGCGGGAATAGATAATGAAATTGGGGACGACTAATTCGTTGCAAACTAAACATAAAAACGCGTGAAAATACGACTTAGTCGTCCGCGAATAATATAGTTCGCTACCATTTTCCCTTTTAAAAGTGTGGTTCTTCTTTCTTCTTTCTTCTTTCTACGTACGAACCCTAATTAAATCTCCCATTTCTCTCTCCCGAATTGAGTCGACCATGTCTCGCCGCCACCCCCTTCTCTAAATTCACTGGCCGTTTCCCCCCTTTTTTTCCGGCGTGAGCTTCGCATCTTCTCTAGCTTAATCTTAGTCCAGTAAGTCCAGTGTGTACGCCCTAGATTTAATTTGTATTTCCGAATTTTGATTTGTTTTTGAAATTTCAAATTGTAACTCTAATAATTGTTCATTGTATTGTCCGCGAATCATATAGGTCTTTGATTTTTTTCCGGCGTGAGCCTCGCACCTGTTTTCAACCGGCAGAGAGCAACCCATTTATCCAAGTAAATGTTTTCCTTTTATTTTGTTCATTTTCGTTAATTTTTTTGCAAATAACTGGCATTTTTGTTTGTTTTAGTTAGATTTGTCAAGATTCCTTGTGTAGATGATAGAAATCAAAAGACACCCAAAAAAAGAAAAAGAAAATCTTGATTTTACCTGGTGTGCAGGGGAGATGTTAGGGTAGAATTGCTTATGATTGTAATAAACAAATAATTATTTATTTATTTTAATAATAATTAAAAACATTCATTTTTTAAAAGGTACCTTAATGTTTGCCGCAACATTATATTAGGTATTCTTCTTTTCAAAATATCATAAAAATTTAATACTTGTTGTAAAATGTAACCTTTTACGATTTTGTATTAAAAATTGCTCTACGATGTGATGTCGTCAACCTATTAAGTGATTCTTGAAAGCAACACTAAAGCTTAGAAACCCGTTCAAGAATCAATAATTCATGTGCGGCAAACATGTAATTTTTGATTCTTGAATTGTCCATTTGGACAGTCTTGAAATGCATAATTGTATGATAATGTGAATAACATTTTGTCTGTTAGTATTGCTTTTCAGTTGATTATTGAGTTATTTTGGTAGCGTATCCTATTGTTCTCCGAGTTCATACTAGTCCAAGTTGAATAGATATTGTTGGTTTTGACTAATAATGTTTAATCAACTTTGCCTATGTCGTGTACTTGGAGAGCTATGTGGTTATGCTGCCGAAATTACTTGATTTTCAACTTTAAAGCAAGCAGAGAAAATGTTATTTGCAATTCATATAGTTATGCATTTTGAGATGGGATAGAAGCCTGACCCTAATTCTAAAGCCTTATTTTTTTCATTTTTGTAGATAACTAAGAAATAATAAATTAAATTGTGCCATTGTTCAATATTGTAGGAGTAGATAATGTCAGGGGGAAATCGTAGTTGGATGGATAATCAATGGACCTCACAAGGGAGAATTACAGATGAATTTAGAAGAGGTGTGGATTCTTTGTTGGAGTTTGCTAGATCTCACTCTAATTGCCTACGTGATGGAAAAATTTTGTGTCCATGTAGTTCTTGTCGAAATAAAAAGGGTAAAACTGATGGAGTTATTAAGGCGCACCTTATGAAAAATTGGTTTGTTCAAAACTACAAGAGATGGATAGCGCATGGTGAGTCAGTGATTGTAGGCGATACTAGTCAAAATCATTCACACGGAATGAATTCATTAAATGAGAGTCAGGCTATAAATGAAGAAGAGTCTGCGTGTGTAGGTATGCATGATATGGTCCGAGATGCGGCTAGTCCTTCGTTCGATTGGTCTGCGAATCCTGAAGAAGGACCAAATGACGGTGCTAAGAAATTCATGAGAATGATAGACTCTGCAAATGAGAAACTTTATCCAAGTGCCAGACTATCAGTATTGGAGTTTGTTTCTGAGATTTTGAACATCAAGGCTGATTCTAATATGAGCCAACATACTTATAATCGGGTCTCATCATTGTTAAAACGAGCGTTGCCGGATGAGAACAAAATGGTAGCTAATTTTTATGACACGGAGAAGTTGGTGGTCATATTGGTCTTGGTTATGAGAAAATTGACTATTATAGAAATCAATGCATGCTTTTCTATAAACAAGATGAAGGATTGAATTCATGTTCAATTTGTGGACTTAGTAGGTATAAGGCACCACGTCGTGGGAGTGCAAAACACAAGAGAAATGTGCCTCATAAGCAGTTACACTACATGCCGCTTATTCCAAGGTTGCAACGACTCTATGCTTCGAAAGAGAGTTCAAAAGCTATGCGTTGGCACAAGGAGAGTGAAAGTGAAGAGGGCGTTCTAACTCATCCATCTGATGGAGAAGCATGGAAAACATTTGATAATACATATACCGACTTTGCAGCAGATGCTAGAAATATACGCTTGGGAATATGTTCAGATGGTTTCACGCCTTTTGGGCCGGCTGCAAAAGGTTATTCTTGTTGGCCAGTCATTGTTACAGTTTACAATCTGCCTCCGTGGTTGTGTATGACTGATCCTTACATGTACTTGAGTTTATTCATTCCTGGACCATTCAACCCCGGTAAAAATATTGATGTATTTCTCCGACCCTTGATTGATGAGTTGAAGCAGTTGTGGGATATAGGCGTTGAAACGTGGGATGCAAACAAGTTAGAAAACTTTAATTTGAGAGCAGCTGTTATGAGGACAATTAATGATTTTCCAGCATATGGGATGATTGTTGGTGTTGGTAGTGGTGCCCTAGGCACGTTTAATAAACGTTGTAATTGTTATCATTTATTTCATATCAATAAAGAAATGTTTTGATTATTATTGTTGTTCATGTTTACTTATGATAATCTCCGTCCCTAGTACTTGTTAAGCACTAGTATAAAGGCTAAATGATCATGGGATGATCATGTTAGATTTATGGGTACTTGTTTGGAACAAGGTACTGGACATGACCCGCTTTATGAGATTTATGTCATGGTCTATGTCATACATATATCTCATATTAGCTATGTCATTTGAATCTTTAGACATGAAGTTATTATAGTCTTCCACTTGATGAACATTATGTTTGACATATTCAAATGCTACTTTTAGCCGAGTAGTTATAAAGGGTATGATTGGCATAATCGGATTCACGTAGGGAAGAATAATAAGCTAAATGGATTTGTCCCTCCTCGGAGAGATGTCAAGCTTGGGCCTCTCGTAGGAATGATGTTGATGAAATGTTCGGCCGGACTCAAATGAATTGATTGGATCAATGTCATTTGGATTATCAACATATTCGGAATCGAGAAAGTATTGAACAAAACAAGTTGACTCTTTGACCATGACTTGTGTTCAATGATATCGTGGACAAAAGGATTATGACATATTCTAAGAGGAATGCGAACTTGTATCTAGTTATACTATTTGGGTAGGTATGACGGTTTGCTAGAACCTAATCATATCTTATGGTTTCATGTTTGAACCCATTGCCAACTTAGTATAATCCTAGAGGGTCACACACAATAGAACGAATCTTTAAAAGGACTATATTGGAATTTTGGAAATTCTGGACATTCTGGGAAGTGGGCGACCGCACAGTATGGACTGGGCGGACGCACACTTAGTCCATTTTTGTACCAGTTTTGCTTCAGATAGTTGTGCGACCGCACAGTGCATTCTGGGCGGCCGCACAGTAATGTCGGGTGGCAGATTCCTAATTTGATTAGGAAACGAATTTTGGACGGATTTTGACACAAGTTTCCTATTTGGAATAGGTCATACTTGTGTATAAAAGACCAAATTCGGCCAGCACTCAATGCTAATGATTTTGTGAGTCTCAAAGAGTTTGAGAGAGGATTTATTTTGTTCCAAGACATTCTTGGTTGAAGAACAAAATAATACACAAAATAAATTCCATATAGTTCTTTTGATTGTGAAAAAGTGTTTCACAATTTGGTCTAGCAACCAAGATCAAAGAAGCTCCTTTGATATTCGTTCGAAGTGTGGATACCGCTAGAGGGTGAAAATCATCATCTTCAAAGTTCGTGTTCAAGCTTTGTGATCGTGATCAAGTCTTCAAACCTCCACCAAAGACCAAGAGAATTTGATAGCCATCAAGGGTTAGTTTATTCCTTTATTCTTATGTCGTATTTGATTTAATCATATGAACGGATCCATGGCTTTGGGTTTCAAAATTTTAAATGCTAAATTCCGCTGCGCATGTTTGATCGAAACCCAACAGTGGTATCAGAGCCCCGTTCATGTTGATTAATTCAATACTTGGATCATGTTATGTGTATATAAATTGTTTATGTGCCTTGCATGATTTGAATATTGGAATATATGTTGTTTATGTGTTTTGTGATTTTATGTGGTTTATCGTTTTGCAACTTTAATCGAACGATTCAATCGCAATAAATAAATTATGGTGGATTCAGAATTGTTGGTTATTAATTTTTGATTGGATCAAAGTTTTAATAATCGGGCAAAAACAATTTTGAGACAAAATTTTCGAACTTCAAAATTCTGTACATTCTGATCAGTTTGGGCGACCGCACAAGATCACTTGGGCGGCCGCACATGTTTGGGTGACCGCACAGTGAGTTTTGGGCGGCCGCACATGAGGATCAGATTGTCTGATTTTTGGTTGAAATCAGAATTTGGAATTTTCGAGAGGTCCAACAAAACCAGTAACAGAACCAGTCCAGACTTGCTGATCTGGAATGGGTTTTGGGTAGTTGGTTTATGTGAGGATCTTGGGGTTTGATTTTCCTATTTGTTTTAGTCTTGTGATTCTAAGATTGGTTCAAGGTTTGGATGGCTAATCTACGTTCATCGAGATTGTGTTTCCCAAACTTGATCGCAATCAAAGTTTCAAAGATAAAACGAAGTTAGAATTATGAAGAGTTTATAATTGCTAAAATTGAGAAACAAAGTTCTTGATTCAATGATTGGAGATCCATGTGGAATTGTGAATGCAATTGGCCTACGTTCATCGAGACCATATATTGCTTAGTTTCGGCCACATGGACTACTTTCTTGGTTTCTTGAATTAGTGCGGGATTGTGGTTGCCTTATGGCTTAGTTCGACCGCACGTCTTGTTGTCTTGATTTGGAGATAATAACCGAAGTTGAAATAGTCTCATCCTCATAATTATAGAGAAACTAATGACACATAAATATCATGCTTAAATTAATGGAGATTAATTTAGTGGCTAAACTTGATGTGTAACATGTTTATATTATGTGCTCATAAATGTGTTATATGCTATATGTGATGAACCTTCAAAGAAAGTTTTAAGTCTTTTATTGCCATGCCATGATTAAAACACTTGTTATTACATGAGTGATTTTAATGTAGATTCGCCCTAGCGAGATGCATTAAATTTGTTTATGTATGAGCAAGATAGATAGTGTGGGCACGCCCTAGCGGGACACATTAACTGTGCGTTTAAAATGGTTAGACTTAATTGGGCGTCAAAACAGTTTTGGGCCTAGGCAAAGATGAGGTTTAACATGCTTTTTGAAATTGGATTTCTTAAAGAATCTCATAAAAGGAACTAAGAGTCATATGAGATATGATTGACAAGAGTTGTCTACCTAATTAATTTGATTTTGTGTAATCCGCCTTAGCGGACTTGAAATTAAATTAAAGTTGGATCTTAACCCATTTAAATTATATTATACATTGGATGTATATGAAGGTTATATAATTTAGTGGGAGTATTTTGTTTGAAAAATACATTATTTATCTCTTTAATGAAAATCGGTACTTATTAAATTTTGGAAATTTTGCATATTTGTAGATAATGACTAATAACACTCAATCAATGTCGTTGCGATCGATCCTTGAGAAGGATAAGCTCGAAGAGAATGGTACAAACTTCATGGATTGGATCCGTAGCATAAGAATCGTTCTTAGGCAAGAAGATAAGTTGTACATTCTCGATGGGCCTCTCCCCGCTGAACCACCGCCTACTGCCCCTAGGGTAGAAAGAGACAATTACAAGAAACATCGTAATGATTCTAGAGATGTAAGTTGTCTCATGCTTGCTGCTATGTGTTCAAAACTCCAACAAAGTTTGGAACATTTGGAAGCCTATGAGATAGGCGTGGAGTTGAGAACCATGTTTCAAGAGCAAGCTAGGCAAGAGAGGTACAAGACCATTGTTGCATTCACTACTAGTAAAATGAATGAAGGGCAACAAGTGAGTCCTCACTTTCTTAAAATGAAAGGTTATGTAGAGCACCTTGAGAAACTTGGCTATCCAATCCCATTGGAGCTAGCCACGGATCTCATTCTTAATTCATTGCCTAAAAGTTATAATCAGTTTGTAATGAATTATAACATGCATGGAATGGATAAGAATCTCTCTGAGTTGCATGGGATGCTCAAAACTGCAGAGATGAAAATTGTGGAGAAAGGTTCTCCCGTGCTCTTGGTTCATGATGGGAAGAAGCCTGGTGCCAAAGGCAAGGGTAAGGCAAAAGTTGTCAAACCCAAGATAAGCAAGGCAAAGGTTGCCAAGGCTTCTGAGGCAAAACCCGATTCACAAAAGGATGCAATCTGTTTCCATTGTCAAGAAATTGGTCATTGGAAACGTAATTGCAAGGCTTTCTTGGAAGAGCAAAAGAAGAAGAAGAGCAGCAAGGCTGCGTCGACTTCAGGTATCTATATGATAGATATTCTCCTTTCTACCACTGATTCTTGGGTATTGGATACCGGATGTGGTTCTCACATTTGTCTAAATGTGCAGGGACTAAAGAATAGGAGATTGCTTAAAGAAGGTGAAGTAGATCTACGTGTGGGAAATGGAGCAAGAGTTGCTGCATTAGCCGTAGGGACTTATGAAGTCACTTTACCTTCCGGATTAATTCTTGTTTTGAACAATTGTTATTATGTTCCGGATTTAAGTAGAAATATTATTTCAATTTCTTGTTTGGATAATGAAGGTTTTAAGTTTCTTATTGAGAATAAGAAATTTTTTATTTATTTAAATGATGTGCTTTATGGTATTGCTAATTCATTTAATGGACTTTATATCTTGGATGTCAAGAATGAAAATAATGTCTATCATGTAAATAAGAAATCTAAACCTAATGATGTAAATCATACTTATTTGTGGCATTGCCGTCTTGGTCATATTAACGAGAAGCGTATCTCAAAACTCCATGGGGACGGACTTTTGGGTTCATGTGACTTAGAGTCATATGATACTTGTGAGTCATGTCTTCTTGGAAAAATGACTAAGACACCTTTTACCAAGTTGGGTGAAAGGCAAGCGACTTATTGGGGTTGATACATTCCGATGTATGCGGACCATTAAGTAGCAATGCTAGGGGAGGATTTCAATACTTCATAACCTTCACTGATGATTATAGTAGATTTGGGTATGTTTACCTAATGAAACATAAAAGTGAAGCATTTGAGATATTTAGAATATTTCAAAATGAAGTAGAAAAACAACTTGGCAAAAGTATAAAGGCACTTCGATCAGATCGAGGTGGTGAATACTTAAGTCAAGAATTTGATGATCATCTAAAGAATTGTGGAATAGTTTCACAATTGACTCCACCCGGAACACCACAATGGAATGGTGTGTCCGAGAGGAGGAATCGGACTTTGTTAGACATGGTTCGATCAATGATGAGTCAAGTTGATCTTCCAATATCCTTTTGGGGTTACGCCCTAGAAACCGCTGCTTTCACACTAAATCAAGTTCCAACTAAATCGGTTCCAAAGACTCCATATGAGATGTGGAGTGGAAAGAAACCTAGTTTATCTTTCATGAGGATTTGGGGTTGCGAAGTTTATGTCAAGAGACTTATCTCTGACAAACTAGCACACAAATCTGATAAATGTATTTTCGTGGGATATCCTAAGGAAACTAAAGGATATTACTTTTACAACCGAGAGGACAACAAAGTGTTTGTTGCCCTAACTGGTGTCTTTCTAGAGAAAGAGTTTCTCTCCAAAGAAATCAGTGGGAGTAAAATAAATCTTGAAGAAATTCGAGACCCAGAAAATAACATTGAACCAATAGTGGAACAAGAACAAGAACCACAAGGAGTTGTGGAACCTGTTCTAAATACACAAGCATCTCGCAGATCTAGTAGGTTACGATCCGAGCCCGAGAGATATGGATTTCTCGTAACGGATAGTAATGAGGTAGAAATCATTGAGAATGATGAACCGTCAACCTACCAAGAGGCGATGTCTTCTCCTGATTCGGACAAGTGGCTTGGAGCCATGGAATCCGAATTGCAATCCATGCAAGACAATCAAGTTTGGAATTTGATTGATGCGCCCGAAGGTGTAAAAACCATAGGATGCAAATGGGTCTTCAAGAAGAAGACTGACATGGATGGGAATGTGCATACTTACAAAGCTAGGCTTGTAGCGAAGGGTTATAGGCAAGTTCATGGTATTGACTATGATGAGACCTTTTCACCCGTAGCAATGATCAAGTCTATAAGAATTTTGCTTGCCATTGCCGCATATCATGACTATGAAATATGGCAGATGGACGTCAAAACCGCTTTCCTGAATGGAAAACTCCAAGAGGATGTGTATATGACACAACCAGAAGGTTTTGAACAAGATTCTAAAGTATGCAAATTGCAAAGATCCACCTATGGGTTGAAGCAAGCTTCAAGGAGTTGGAATCTCCGTTTTGATGAATCGGTCAAAGAGTTTGGTTTCATCAAGAACGAAGATGAGCCTTGTGTATACAAGAAGATTAGTGGGAGCATAGTGCTATTCCTTATTTTATACGTGGATGACATATTGCTCATTGGAAACGACATTCCTACACTTCAGTCTGTGAAGACTTGGTTAGGAAAGTGCTTCGCAATGAAAGATATGGGTGAAGCCGCATATATTCTTGGCATTAAGATCTATAGAGATAGATCAAGGAGGCTACTTGGTTTAAGCCAAAGTACATACATTGACAAGGTCATTAGAAGATTCCGTATGGAAAATTCTAAGAGAGGAACCTTGCCCGTGTTACATGGAGTTTCTCTAAGCAAGACTCAATGTCATAAGACAAAAGATGAGCGTGAGAAAATGAATGATGTTCCATATGCTTCGGCAATTGGGTCCATCATGTATGCCATGATTTGTACTAGGCCGGATGTGTCTTATGCTTTGAGCATGACAAGCAGATACCAATCCGACCCTGGCGAAAATCACTGGATAGCTGTAAAAGCGATTCTTAAGTACTTGAGAAGGACTAAAGACTCGTTTTTGGTCTATGGAGGAATGGAAGATGATCTCGTTGTAAATGCTTACACGGATGCAAGCTTCCAAACTGACAAAGATGATAGCCGATCGCAATCGGGTTTTGTGTTTATGTTAAATGGTGGAGCTGTAAGCTGGAAGAGTTCCAAGCAAAGTACAACCGCTGATTCTACAACAGAAGCTGAGTATATTGCTGCATCGGATGCTGCAAAGGAAGGTGTTTGGATTAAGAAGTTCATAACTGAACTTGAAGTGGTTCCTAGTATTGCTTATCCAATAGACATTTATTGTGATAATAATGGTGCTATTGCTCAAGCAAAGGAACCAAGAGCACATAAAAAATCCAAACACATACTTAGGCGTTTTCATATCATTCGAGAGATCGTTGATAGGGGAGACGTAAATATATGCAGAGTACCTACTGATGACAATGTTGCGGACCCACTAACAAAGGAACTTCCACAAGCTAAACATGATGGTCATATTAGGTCCATGGGTATTAGATACATGGGAGATTGGGCCCAGGGCAAGTGGGAGATTGTTGGTAGTGGTGCCTTAGGCACGTTTAATAAACGTTGTAATTGTTATCATTTATTTCATATCAATAAAGAAATGTTTTGATTATTATTTCTGTTCATGTTTACTTATGATAATCTCCGTCCCTAGTACTTGTTAAGCACTAGTATAAAGGCTAAATGATCATGGGATGATCATGTTAGATTTATGGGTACTTGTTTGGAACAAGGTACTGGACATGACCCGCTTTATGAGATTTATGTCATGGTCTATGTCATACATATATCTCATATTAGTTATGTCATTTGAATCCTTAGACATGAAGTTATTATAGTCTTCCACTTGATGAACATTATGTTTGACATATTCAAACGCTACTTTTAACCGAGTAGTTATAAAGGTTATGATTGGCATAATCGGATTCACGTAGGGAAGAATAATAAGCTAAATGGATTTGTCCCTCCTCGGAGAGATGTCAAGCTTGGGCCTCTCGTAGGAATGATGTTGATGAAATGTTCGGCCGGACTCAAATGAATTGATTGGATCAATGTCATTTGGATTATCAACATATTCGGAATCGAGAAAGTATTGAACAAAACAAGTTGACTCTTTGACCATGACTTGTGTTCAATGATATCGTGGACAAAAGGATTATGACATATTCTAAGAGGAATGCGAACTTGTATCTAGTTATACTATTTGGGTAGGTATGACGGTTTGCTAGAACCTAATCATATCTTATGGTTTCATGTTTGAACCCATTGCCAACTTAGTATAATCCTAGAGGGTCACACACAATAGAACGAATCTTTAAAAGGACTATATTGGAATTTTGGAAATCCTGGACATTCTGGGAAGTGGGCGACCGCACAGTATGGATTGGGCGGCCGCACACTTAGTCCATTTTTGTACCAGTTTTGCTTCAGATAGTTGTGCGACCGCACAGTGCATTCTGGGCGGCCGCACAGTACTGTCGGGTGGCAGATTCCTAATTTGATTAGGAAACGAATTTTGGACGGATTTTGACACAAGTTTCCTATTTGGAATAGGTCATACTTGTGTATAAAAGACCAAATTCGGCCAGCACTCAATGCTAATGATTTTGTGAGTCTCAAAGAGTTTGAGAGAGGATTTATTTTGTTCCAAGACATTCTTGGTTGAAGAACAAAATAATACACAAAATAAATTCCATATAGTTCTTTTGATTGTGAAAAAGTGTTTCACAATTTGGTCTAGCAACCAAGATCAAAGAAGCTCCTTTGATATTCGTTCGAAGTGTGGATACCGCTAGAGGGTGAAAATCATCATCTTCAAAGTTCGTGTTCAAGCTTTGTGATCATGATCAAGTCTTCAAACCTCCACCAAAGACCAAGAGAATTTGATAGCCATCAAGGGTTAGTTTATTTCTTTATTCTTATGTCGTATTTGATTTAATCATATGAACGGATCCATGGCTTTGGGTTTCAAAATTTTAAATGCTAAATTCTGCTGCGCATGTTTGATCGAAACCCAACAGTTGGTAGTGGTGCCCTAGGCACGTTTAATAAACGTTGTAATTGTTATCATTTATTTCATATCAATAAAGAGATGTTATGATTATTATTGTTGTTCATGTTTACTTATAATAATCTCCGTCCCTAGTACTTGTTAAGCACTAGTATAAAGGCTAAATGATCATGGGATGATCATGTTAGATTTATGGGTACTTGTTTGGAACAAGGTACTGGACATGACCCGTTGCATAAGATTTATGTTATGGTCTATGTCGTACATATATCTCATATTAGTTATGTCATACGAATCCTTAGACATGAAGTTATTATAGTCTTCCACTTGATGAACATTATGTTTGACATATTCAAACGCTACCTTTAACCGGGTAGTTATAAAGGGTATGATTGGCATAATCAGATTCACGTAGGGAAGAGTAATAAGCTAAATGGATTTGTCCCTCTTCGGAGAGATGTCAAGCTTAGGCCTCTCGTAGGAATGATGTTGATGAAAATATTCGGCCGGACTCAAATGAATTGATTAGATTAATGTCATTTGGATTATCAACATATTCGGAATCGAGAAAGTATTAAACAAAACAAGTTGACTTGTTGACCATGACTTGTGTTCAGTGACATCGTGGATAAAGGGATTGTGACATATCCTAAAGGAATGCGAACTTGTATCTAGTTATACTATTTGGGTAGGTATGACGGTTTGCTAGAACCTAATCATATCTTATGGTTTCATGTTTGAACCCATTGCCAACTTAGTGTAATCCTAGAGGGTCACACACAATAGAACGAATCTTAAATAAGGACTATATCGGAATATTGAGTCGAAGGACTTTGGAGGAATTTGGAAATTAGGGAAATCTGGAGCAGGTGTGCGACCGCACAAAAGGGTCTGGGCGGCCGCACAGCTTGACTCAAAAAGTACCAGAAACCTTCCAGATAGATGTGCGGCCGCACAGGTGGTTTTGGGCGGCCTCACACCATGTCGGGATTGGTTTCCTAATTTGATTTGGAAAAGAATTTTGGACGGGTTTAGACACAAGTTTCCTATTTGGAATAGGTCTAACTTGTATATAAACAGCCAAATTCGGGCCAGAACACATAATAGCTTTTGTGTAAGTCTCCAAAGAGTTTGAGAGAGTGTATTTTGTTCTAAGACATCCTAGATTGAAGAACAAAATAATACACAAACTAAAATTCCATATAGTTCATATTAATTGTGAAAACGTGTTTCACAATATTGGTCTAGCAACCAAGATCAAGTGTTCTTGATATTCGTTCAAGGTGTGGATACTGCTAGAGGGTGAAGCTTATCATCTTCAAAGTTCGTGTTCTTACTTGTCCGTGATTAAAGCTTCAATTTCTCCACCAAGATCAAAGACGAAATTCAAAGTCATCAAGGGTTAGTTTTTCTAGTATTCATATTGTTGTATTTGATTTAATCATATGAATGGATCCATGGGCTTTGGGTTTCATAAAATTTTAAATGCTATTTTCCGCTGCGCATGTTACTTGGAAACCCAACAGTGTATCAGAGCCCCGTTCATGTTGATTATTTCAATACCTAGATCATGTTGTGTGTATATAAATTGTTTATGTGCCTAACATGATATGAATATTGGATATATGATGTTTATGTGTTATATGATTTTATGTGGTTTATTGTTTTACAACTCTAATCGCACTATTGAATCGCACTAAAAATTATGTTGGATTCTGAATTGTTTGATTATTAATTTTTGATTGGATCAAAGTTTTAATAATCGGGGAAAACAATTTTGAAACAAATTTTCGAACTTCAAAAAATTCTGTCTGATGCTACTGTGTGATCGCACAGAAAATATTGGGCAGCCGCACATGTTTGGGCAACCGCACAGATTTTCTTGGGCGGCCGCACAGTTGGTCAGAATCAGAATCAGATTCTGGAATTTTGATGGGGTCCAACCGAATCAGTGACAATACCGGCCAGACCTGCGGATCTGGAGCGGGTTTTGGGCAGTTGGTTTTGGTGTGTATCTTGGGGTTTGATTTTCCTATTTGTTTTGATCTTGTGATTCTAAGATTGGTTCAAGGTTTGGATGGCTAATCTACGTTCATCGAGATTGTGTTTCCCAAACTTGATCGCAATCAAAGTTTCAAAGATAAAACGAAGTTAGAATTATGAAGAGTTCATAATTGCAAAAATTGAGAAACAAAGTTCTTGATTCAATGATTGGAGATTCATGTGGAATTGTGGATGCAATTGGCCTACGTTTATCGAGACCATCTATTGTTTAGTTTCGGCCACATGGACTACTTTCTTGGTTTCTTGAATTAGTGCGGAATTGTGGATGTCTTATGGCTTAGTTTTGGCCGCACTTCTTGTTGTCTTGATTTGGAAGAAGATAACCAAAGTTCAAAGAGTCTCATCCTCATAATTATAGAGAAAATAATGACACATAAATATTATGCTTAAATTAATGGAGATTAATTTAGTGGCTAAACTTGATGCGTAACATGTTTATATTATGTGCTCATAAATGTGTTGTATGCTATATGTGATGAACCTTCAAAGAAAGTTTTAAGTTCTTTTTGTCATGCCATAATTAAAACACTTGTTTATATATGGGTGATTTTGATGTGGATTCGCCTCCGCAAGGTGCATTAATTTTATTCATGTATGAGCAAGATGAGGTTCATTAATTCAATGTGGTCTTGCCTCCGCAAGGTGCATTAAATTGAATGGTTCCTATACGTTAAAAATGGTTGGACTTAATTAGGCGTCAAAACAGTTTTGGGCCTAGGCAAAAGATGAGATTAAACATGCTTTTTGAAATTGGATTTCTCAAAGAATCTCATAAAATAATCTAAGAATCATATGGGATATGATTGACATGATTGTCTACCTAATTAATTTAGTTTTGAGCGGTCCGCCTCCGTGGACTCAAAAGTTAAATTAAAGTTGGATCTTAGCCCAATTAAAATTATATTATACATTGGATGTATATGAAGGTTATATAATTTAGTGGGAGTATTTTTGTTTGAAAAATACATTATTTATTTCTTTAATGAAACCAGTACTTATTAAATTTTGGAAATTTTGCATATTTGTAGACAATGACTGCTAACACTCATTCAATTTCGTTGCGATCGATCCTTGAGAAGGATAAGCTCCAAGAGAATGGTACGAACTTTATGGATTGGATCTGTAGCCTAAGAATTGTTCTTAGACAAGAAGATAAGTTGTACATTCTCAATGGGCCTCTTCCCGCTGAACTAGAACCTACTGCCCCTAGGCAGAAAGCGACAGTTACAAGAAACATCTTAATGATTCTAGAGATGTAAGCTGTATCATGCTTGCTACCATGTGCTCAAAACTCCAACAAAGTTTGGAACATTTGGAAGCCTATGAGATAGGCGTGGAGTTAAGAGCTATGTTTCAAGAGCAAGCTAGGCAAGAGAGATACAAGACCATTGTTGCATTTACTTCTTGCAAAATGAATGAAGGGAAACAAGTGAGTCCTCACATGCTAAAAATGAAAGGTTATGTAGAGCACCTTGAGAAACTTGGCTATCCAATCCCATTGGAGTTAGCCACGGATCTCATTCTTAATTTATTGCCTAAAAGTTATAATCAGTTTGTCATGAATTATAACATGCATGGAATGGATAAGAATCTCTCCGAGTTGCATGGGATGCTTAAAACTGCGGAGATGAAGATTGTGGAGAAAGGTTCTCCCGTGCTCTTGGTTCATAATGGGAAGAAGGCTAGTGCCAAAGGAAAGGGTAAGAAAGTTGTCAAACCCAAGATAAGCAAGGCAAAGGTTGCCAAGGCTTCTGAGGCAAAACCCGATTCACAAAAGGATGCAATCTGTTTCCATTGTCAAGAAATTGGTCATTGGAAACGTAATTGCAAGGCTTTCTTGGAAGAGCAAAAGAAGAAGAAGGGCAGCAAGACTGCGTCGACTTCAGGTATCTATATGATAAATATTCTCCTTTCTACCACTGATTCTTGGGTATTGGATACCGGATGTGGCTCTCACATTTGTTTAAATGTGCAGGGACTACAGAATAGGAGACTACTTAAAGAGGGTGAAGTAGACCTACGCGTGGGGAATGGAGCAAGAGTTGCTGCATTAGCCGTAGGGACTTATGAAGTCACTTTACCTTCCGGATTAATTCTTGTTTTGAACAATTGTTATTATGTTCCGGATTTAAGTAGAAATATTATTTCAATTTCTTGTTTGGATAATGAAGGTTTTAAGTTTCTTATTGAGAATAAGAAATTTTCTATTTATTTAAATGATGTGCTTTATGGTATTGCTAATTCATTTAATGGCCTTTATGTCTTGAATGTCAAGAATGAAAATAATGACAATGTCTATCATATAAATAAGAAATCTAAACCTAATGATGTAAATCATACTTATTTGTGGTATTGCCGTCTTGGTCATATTAATGAGAAGTGTATCTCAAAACTCCGTGGGGACGGACTTTTGGGTTCATGTGAGTTTGGGTCATATGATACTTGTGAGTCGTGTCTTCTTGGAAAAATGACTAAGACACCTTTTACCAAGTTAGGTGAAAGGGCAAGCGACTTATTGGGGTTGATACATTCCGATGTATGCAGACCATTAAGTAGCAATGCTAGGGGAGGATTTCAATACTTCATAACCTTCACTGATGATTATAGTAGATTTGGGTATGTTTACCTAATGAAACATAAAAGTGAAGCATTTGAGATATTTAGAATATTTCAAAATGAAGTAGAAAAACAACTTGGCAAAAGTATTAAGGCACTTCGATCAGATCGAGGTGTAGAATACTTGAGTCATGAATTTGATGATCATCTAAAGAATTGTGGAATAGTTTCACAATTGACTCCACCCGGAACACCACAATGGAATGGTGTGTCCGAGAGGAGAAATCGGACTTTGTTAGACATGGTTCGATCAATGATGAGTTAAGTTGATCTTCCAATATCCTTTTGGGGTTACGCTCTAGAAACCGCTGCATTCACACTAAATCGTGTTCCAACTAAATCGGTTCAAAAGACTCTATATGAGATGTGGAGCAGAAAGAAAACTTGTTTATCTTTCATGAAGATTTGGGGTTGCGAAGCCTTTGTCAAAAGACTTGTCTCTGACAAACTTGCACACAAATCCGACAAATGTATTTTCGTGGGATATCCAAAGGAAACTAGAGGATATTACTTTTACAACCGTGAGGACAACAAAGTTTTTATTGCCAGAACTAGTGTCTTTCTAGAGAAAGAGTTTCTCTCCAAAGAAATCAGTGGGAGTAAAATAAATCTTGAAGAGATTAGAGACCCAGAAAATGATATTGAACCAATAGTGGAACAAGAACAAGAACCACAAGGAGTTGTGGAACCTGTTCAAAATACACAAGCAACTCGCAGATCTAGTAGGTTACGATCCGAGCCTGAGAGATATGGATTTCTCGTAACGGATAGTAATGAGGTGGAAATCATTGAGAATGATGAACCGACAACCTACCAAGAGGCGATGTCTTCTCCTGATTCGGACAAGTGGCTTGGAGCCATGGAATCCGAATTGCAATCCATGCAAGACAATCAAGTTTGGAATTTGATTGATGCATCCGAAGGTGTAAAAACCATAGGATGCAAATGGGTCTTCAAAAAGAAGACTGACATGGATGGGAAGGTGCATACTTACAAAGCTAGACTTGTAGCGAAGGGTTATAGGCAAGTTCATGGTATTGACTATGATGAAACTTTTTCACCCGTAGCAATGATCAAGTCTATAAGAATTTTGCTTGCCATTGCCGCTTATCATGACTATGAAATATGGCAAATGGACGTCAAAACCGCTTTCCTAAATGGAAAACTACAAGAGGATGTGTATATGATACAACCGGAAGGTTTTGAACAGAATTCTAAGGTATGCAAATTGCAGAGATCTATCTATGGATTGAAGCAAGCTTCAAGGAGTTGGAATCTCCGTTTTGATGAATCGGTCAAAGAGTTTGTTTCATCAAGAACGAAGATGAACCTTGTGTATACAAGAAGATTAGTGGGAGCATAGTGCTATTCCTTATTTTATACGTGGATGACATATTACTCATTGGAAACGATATTCCTACACTTCAGTCCGTGAAGACTTGGTTAGGAAAATGCTTCGCAATGAAAGATATGGGTGAAGCCGCATATATACTTGGCATTAAGATCTATAGAGATAGATCAAGGAGGCTACTTGGTTTAAGCCAAAGTACATACATTGACAAGGTCATTAGAAGATTCCGTATGGAAAATTCTAAAAGAGGAACCTTACCAGTGTTACATGGAGTTTCTCTAAACAAGACTCAATGTCCTAAGACAAAAGATGAGCGTGAGAAAATGAATGATGTTCCATATGCTTCGGCAATTGGGTCCATCATGTATGCCATGATTTGTACTAGGCCGGATGTATCTTATGCTTTAAGCATGACAAGTAGATACCAATCCGACCCCGGTAAAAATCACTGGATGGCTGTAAAAGCGATTCTTAAGTACTTGAGAAGAACTAAAGATTCGTTTTTGGTCTATGGAGGAATGGAAGATGATCTCGTGGTAAATGCTTACACGGATGCAAGCTTCCAAACCGACAAAGATGATAGTCGATCGCAATCGGGTTTTGTGTTTATGTTAAATGGTGGAGCTGTAAGCTGGAAGAGTTCCAAGCAAAGTACAACCGCTGATTCTACAATGGAAGCTGAGTATATTGCTGCATCAGATGCTGCAAAGGAAGCTGTTTGGATTAAGAAGTTCATCACTGAACTTGAAGTGGTTCCTAGCATTGCTAATCCAATAGACCTTTATTGCGATAATAATGGTGCTATTCCTCAAGCAAAGGAACCAAGAGCACATCAGAAATCCAAACACATACTTAGGCATTTTCATATCATTCGAGAAATCGTTGATAGGGGAGACTTAAATATATGCAGAGTACCTACTGATGACAATGTTGCGGACCCGCTAACAAAGGGACTTCCACAAGCTAAACATGAAGGTCATGTTAGGTCCATGGGTATTAGATACATGGGAGATTGGGCCTAGGGCAAGTGGGAGATTATTGGTAGTGGTGCCCTAGGCACGTTTAATAAATGTTGTAGTTGTTATCATTTATTTCATATCAATAAAAAGATGTTATGATTATTATTGTTGTTCATGTTTACTTATAATAATCTCCGTCCCTAGTACTTGTTAAGAACTAGTATAAAGGCTAAATGATCATGGGATGATCATGTTAGATTTATGGTTACTTGTTTGGAACAAGGTACTGAACATGACCCGCTGTATGAGATTTATGTCATGGTCTATGTCGTACATATATCTCATATTAGTTATGTCATACGAATCCTTAGACATGAATTTATTATAGTATTCCACTTGATGAACATTATGTTTGACATATTCAAACGCTAGCTTTAACCGGGTAGTTATAAAGGGTATGATTGGCATAATCGGATTCACGTAGGGAAGAGTAATAAGCTAAATGGATTTGTCCCTCTTCGGAGAGATGTCAAGCTTAGGCCTATCGTAGGAATGATGTTGATGAAAATGTTCGGCCGGACTCAAATGAATTGATTAGATTAATGTCATTTGGATTATCAACATATTCGGAATCGAGAAAGTATTGAACAAAACAAGTTGACTTGTTGACCATGACTTGTGTTCAATGACATCGTGGACAAAGGGATTGTGACATATCCTAAAAGAATGCGAACTTGTATCTAGTTATACTATTTGGGTAGGTATGACGGTTTGCTAGAACCTAATCATATCTTATGGTTTCATGTTTGAACCCATTGCCAACTTAGTATAATCCTAGAGGGTCACACACAATAGAACGAATCTTAAATAAGGACTATATCGGAATATTGAGTCGAAGGACTTTGGAGGAATTTGGAAATTAGGGAAATCTGGGGCAGGTGTGCGACCGCACAAAAGGGTCTGGGCGGCCGCACAGCTTGACTCAAAAAGTACCAGAAACCTTCCAGATAGATGTGCGGCCGCACAGGTGGTTTTGGGCGGCCGCACACCATGTCGGGACTGGTTTCCTAATTTGATTTGGAAAAGAATTTTGGACGGGTTTAGACACAAGTTTCCTATTTGGAATAGGTCTAACTTGTATATAAACAGCCAAATTCGGGCCAGAACACATAATAGCTTTTGTACAAGTCTCCAAAGAGTTTGAGAGAGTTTATTTTGTTCTAAGACATCCTAGATTGAAGAACAAAATAATACACAAACTAAAATTCCATATAGTTCATATTAATTGTGAAAACGTGTTTCACAATATTGGTCTAGCAACCAAGATCAAGTGTTCTTGATATTCGTTCAAGGTGTGGATACCGCTAGAGGGTGAAGCTTATCATCTTCAAAGTTCGTGTTCTTACTTGTCCGTGATTAAAGCTTCAATTTCTCCACCAAGATCAAAGACCAAATTCAAAGTCATCAAGGGTTAATTTTTCTAGTATTCATATTGTTGTATTTGATTTAATCATATGAATGGATCTATGGGCTTTGGGTTTCATAAAATTTTAAATGCTATTTTCCGCTCCGCATGTTACTTGGAAACCCAACAATGATGTCTGGTTGGAGCACTCATGGTAGGCTGGCTTGTCCTTATTGTATGGAGGATACAAAAGCCTTCACACTTGAACATTATAAGGAGCAGTGTTGGTTTGATTGCCATAGACGATTTCTTCCGGTTGATCACCCATTTCGGAAGCAGAAACATGCATTCAAGAAAAATACAGTAGAATATGGGTTGGCCCCTCCTCGTCTAAGTGGTGAAGAAGTTTTAGAATGGGTGTCAATGCTACCTGATATCAGGTGGGGCAGAAAATTTACAAAAGATAAAATAGAAGATTTTGGTCAAACCCACAATTGGATGAAGAAGAGTATATTTTGGGAGTTGCCATATTGGAAGACAAACTTGATTCGCCATAATCTTGATGCCATGCACATTGATAAGAACATGTTTGATAATGTATTTAATACAGTTATGGATTTTAAGGCAACCAAAGATACCGAAAATGGAAGGAAAGATCTTGCGGTTATTTGCAAGCGGGATAGTCTTAATTTAACATATGTTAATGGGAAACCTGCGAAGCCGGTTGCACCGTTTGTTCTTTCGAAGGATGATAAAGTTCGGGTCCTTCAGTGGTTGAAAGATTTAAGACTCCCTGATGGTTATGCGTCAAATATTGGAAATTGTGTCAATGTTGAAGATGGGACAATTTTGGGGTTAAAAAGTCACGATTGCCATGTGTTGTTGGATAGGATTATTTCAATTGCTCTAAGGGATTTGTGGCCTAATGATGTATGGGTTGCCTTAATGGAGTTGAGCGAATTCTTTAGAGCAATTACCTCGAGCACTTTGCGTGTAGAAGATATGAAAAGACTGGAGAAAAGCATCGTGGTGACATTGTGCAAGCTTGAAAAGATTTTTCCGCCTTCTCTTTTTGATTCAATGGAACATTTGCCGATCCATTTAGAATATGAGGCAAGGGTTGGTGGTCCAGTTCAATATAGATGGATGTATCCTTTTGAAAGGTTTTTGGGTGGTCTAAAGAAGAAGATGAGTAATAGAGCAAGGGTTGAGGCATCTATATCTGAAGCAGTTATTATCGATGAAATAGTTTCCTTTGTTGCAACATATTTTCATCCAGATGTAGAGACAAGATTTTCAAAAGTTGGATGGAACTATGATGGTGGACACCACAACCCGGACGGGAAAATTTCCGTATTTTCTTCACCTGGTCGTTTTTTGGGCAATGTTGTTGGGAAGCGCATACTCTCAAGAACTGAGTGGAATGCGGCAAGACTCTATATCCTCCTTAACTGCCCTGAAGTTGAGGAATATCTAGAGTAAGTTATTGTCGAGTAATGTTTTTTTAATTAAATCCATATATTTATTTATACAAGGGTTTTTCTAATGTATAAATTGTCATTGTAGCATGTTTGAAGAACAAGCTAAAGACATGCCTCCACAATTGATTTCAATCAGAACAGACAAGGAATTTCCAGCATGGCTTAAGAAATACGTAAATTTCATTCCTAATCAAATTTTTATCTTCATTTTTAATACGATTTTTGAATTAAATTTATGTGTTTTTTATATAGATTACTGAACACCCTCAAGATGCTAAAGCTCAAACAGTGAAACTCTTAGCTGAGGATCCAACTTTTTCGGTTAATATGTACAAGGGATATTATGTAAATGGTTATGTCTTTCGCACCGAAGAGTATGGTCAAACAAAATCCACTTGGAACAGTAGGGTAAACTTGAAGGGGAACATGGAGTATTATGGTGTCTTGATATACCTTATAAGGCAACGACATCTAATTCAACAGTTGATTCCTCTTTAGATGATTGTTACCAGGAAGACGAAATGCCTGTGCCTCCTATGGTAGCTTTAGATGAACATGCCATTAATGATTCATTTTGGCTTGAAAATCCACCTCAAGGATTCGAGGAAGTTACAGGAGAACAAAATGAAGGTGGTCAAGATGAAGATAATGAAAATGATTATGCTGTAGAGAATGAAATTGAAGAGGAGAATGATAATGAGCTAGAGTTTTGCATGGATGATGAAAATGACTCTGAAAGTGATTAAATTCAACTTTCATAATTTGTATTATTTGTCTTGGCAAATCACGTTGTCTCAAATATGTGATGAATATTATTTTATTTTCTGTAATGTTACTCTATCCTCTTTTGATGAGTATCATATATGCTTATTTCATTTGGTAATATATATTGTGTATATGTAATGTTTTAGACATGTCAACCGAATCTAGTAGTGAGGATGGAGGTGGGGGTGGAAGCAGAGGGGGTGGATCTAGTACTGATGGTGGAGGTAGAGGTCGAGGGATTCGATCTAGTGGTGGAGGTCGAGGTCGTGGGCGACAGCGGAACGGGAAATTATGGCAAGTGAAGACTTGTCCGACGTCGATTACAGGTAGATTACAGGAACATTACCGCAGCCTCTTAATGATGATGCTGGCGAGGATGATGACCTCCATCCTCCAACTGAAGTAGATGGAAAAATTTATTTGGAAACCACCAAAGACCCACAAGATAGATATATTCTCGAAATCGACGATGACTACTCGTTAAGTCTTTCTTTTTAACACTTTCAGCATTTTATTACTTTCACCATTTTATAAATACTCCCTCCGCCCCAGCTCACTTGAGACTTTTTGACCAAAACTGATCAAATTAAGGTCGGTTTGACCAACACTTTATAGAAATATTTATGTTCCAAAAAACTTTTTAAAAATTGTTATTGAGAGGATTTTTAATGGTGGTCATTTTACATTTTTTAAATTTTTGTTCGGATCATAAATATTTCTATAAAGTGTTGGTCAAACCGACCTTAAGTTGACCAGTTTTGATCAAAAAGTCTCAAGTGAGCTAGGACGGAGTGAGTATATGTTAATGTTTTTGTATATGTGATTTTATGATAGATTTATAAATGATGGTGCACCATCTACTGCTCGGTGGTTCCGTGAGAAGTTCCATACGCTTAATATGGACAAATGGTACCAAACTTGGAGTAAGATTCCTGAAAAAAAAACTTAAAGAATGGTTTGAGTTGTTTAAGGTAACTTTTATTTAACTGTATGTGTTATTATATAATTAATTGCTAGAATATATTTTTATATAAATAATTTATGTAATTGCAGCAAGATTATTCTTGTCGGGGCAAGTCTGATGAGGTACTTTTTTCGGCATTTAAGATTATGATTTCTAACCGGTATAAAGCGATCGTAAGCACGATGAAGACAGACTGGCTTACGAATAAAAAGAAGCCTTCTTGTATTCATGAAGATGTTTGGAAGTTTTGGATTAATTGGTGGAATAATCCGGAGGCTAAGAAAAAAGCCGATCAGAATAGAATTAATAGGGCTAAAGTAAAAATTATTTCCACAGCTGGATGTGTTAGTGCTGCTAATCAGTTGAGTCGTATGGTAAGTTTATTCACATAGTACTTTTGATTTTTTTAGTTTTAACTGTTATTAAATTTTATTTTAATGGTTTAATGGTCTATCGAAGTGTGTTTGGTTGAAATCTGTCTTTGTTCTGTGATTCTGGTCTGAGGCTGGAAGTCGTACAGAAGGAGTCTATTTATGATTTCCTGTATATAATTTCCTCCTGAGTACATTCTTTTTTTTTTTTTTTTTTTTTTGTTATTGTAGAGAAAAAGGTACGAACCTCAAATAGACGAAGGAGATATCTTTGCTGCTTTACACACTCGGAAGGGGAAAAATGTTGGAGAGTTGGAGTGGTCATCCGAAGCAACTGCCGCACTTTATGTAAGTTTAGCTTATATTTACGTGTTTATATATGTAAGTTTTGCACCCTATATTTATTATCCTAGAAGCAAACCAAGTGAATGTCTACATTTAATTTTATTGGGAATGGTTTTTCTATCTCCTTTCATCGTTAGTTCCTGATACTTGGTGCTTAGTAGGCCTTACTTTGGATTTCAACCAAACTAAGATGTCTTGGTGTTTTCTATACTTGGCTATGACATTTGAAGTCTTCTTTTTATGTTTTAATAAAAGCACTTATTCAACATATTAATTTCTTTTGCTTTTATTTATCTGTAATAGGATGACTATAAAGAGGTTGCTATGCAAAAGGCTGTTGAGAAAGGGATTGTTGATCCAGATGTTGCTCCAAACACGCCTCCCCTTTCAAAATGATGCTTGGGAAGTTGCTGCTGCGAACCATGCCAAAGCTGAAGGACAAAGAGAAAATATGGGCAGTAGAATTGTTGGCTTTGGGCCATGGGGAAGAAAAAGACTCAAACTGTCTACTGCTCGACCATCAATTTTTTTCCTCAAGCAACTGCCCCGACACCTCCCCCATCTTCTAGTAACTCGGATCCTACTAGGGAACAGTTGATGGAAGAGCTTGGTGGCTTGAAGACTTTGGTGTACAAATTGGTTGAAGAAAATGAGCAGCATCGAAAAGAGAAGGAGCGGGAGCAACTTGAGCGCCAACAGTTTGAGCAGATGATGTCTCAGCGAGGGCCAAGTTGGGGTCCCCCACCTATGGGCTTTTTTCCACCTGGTATGTTCCACCCCGACACTGGTATGTTCCCTACTCAAATGCAGTTACAACATCAGTTCTATCCGCACGGACCGCACCAATATCAGTACCAGCAACAACCGAACAGCGGACAGAGTTCGGCCTCCCCTAACAATGCAGGTGGTGCCCGAAACAATATTGGTACTGGTGACCCCTTTTTTACAGAGTTGTTGAATGTTGGTGGGGCTAGTAAAATGGGGGCAGCAGTGGCTTGGCAGGAAATTAAGAAACCGTTGTAGTAACTTTTTTGAAGGAAGTTGTAGTAACTTTTAAATTTGCACTTTTTGGATGATTTTTAGTTTTTGTTGGATAATTTATTTTGGATGAACTTATTTGTGTTGTTATGTTTGAACATAAATTCTGATGGTTAATTATTATTGATAATTCAAATTTATAAAATAATGAATTATTGATTAACTAATTAATTGCTACAATTAATTAGTTAATTAAATAATTCATTATTTTATTTTTTTTATTCCAGAATGACAAAATTAGGACGACCAAGTCGTCCCTTCATGGCTATTTGGAGACGAACAAGTCGTCCTTAAAAGAGGAGAGAGAAATGGTTCCAAATTAGGGACGACTAAAGTTGGGACGAACATTTATTGTTAGCAACGACTAAGTCGTTTCTAATTAGGGACGAATCGGAGTGGTCCTGTTTAGCTACCAAAAAAAAAAGGACGAACATAGTCTTCCCAATATTTAAAAACAGGGACGGATTTGACCAATTTGGAACGAAAATGTTCGTTTCTAATCATATTTTTTCTAGTAGTGTTTGGACAATTTTGTCATCACAAAGTTCATATATTACAAAAATACGATCACTCACCCATCTACTTTTCACACATTTGCTTTATGAATGGACAATAATATCCTTCACACACTACTATTGTTGACTCAAAATTGTCTTGGTTTCTTAATACGCGTGCAAAATCAAATTAAGAACCTTAAACCGGGACGGATGGGGTACTTCATTTGTTTAGTTTTTTGCTTACTTTTTTCGTATAAATTTTGGGAAAAAAATATTTCTAAACAAAAGTCTAAAACATTCATTTCTATTAAAAAAATTAGTGGGTATTGTCTGCTGTCAATTCTTTTATATACTTTCATTTGTTTAGTTTTTTTATAACTTTTTTATATATAAATTTTTGAAAAAAAAAACTTCAGTACGTACTAAAAAATAATTCTATTCAAAAAATAATAATAAAATTATTAATATATTATAATATAGCCTTTGCATTAAAAGAATATAATGCAATGCCAAGAAACTTAATGCAAGGGCATTATTGAAGGCGTTGCATTAGTAATATAGCCTTTGCATTAAAAGGATATAATGCAATGCCAAGTAACTTAATGCAAGGGTGTTATCGAAGGCGTTGCATTAGTAATATAGCCTTTGCATTAGAATCATATAATGCAACATCAAGTTACTTAATGCAACGCTTAGGTCATAGCTGTTACAATAGCTCATATAAACCTTGCATTAGATGAAATAATGCAACGCCATTCTCAAATCATTGCATTAAATGCGTTGCATTTGCTTAAAAAGTAGTAGTAATTGATACTCTTTAACCCACATAATAACACTTTTTATCACTACTACGGGTACTTTTTACAAAATATATTGACACACTACTATTGATACTCTTTAACACAGGTATTAAAAATATAAATTTAAAAGTTTACAAATGCATGGTGTGACTAACGAAACAATTATCAGAGTTTACTTTCAACATAGTCTAGCCCAGGAAACCTTTTGGGGCCCAAGAGTAGCAATCCGTCAAACAAGGGTCCGACTGTGTGAATAAAGTCCAAAAAGTACACAAACTCCATTTCTTTACCATTTAATATCTATACTTTTCTGACAATATTTTGACTAATTGAAAGGGCTTGATCATCGTTAAGGGTCATTTTTGAGTCGAGATCTCCCTTACTACTTTTGTGTGTAACTCCATGTAACATTCGTAATCCAACCGTTCATATGTTTAGATAATATTAATTTAATATCAATCTCAATAATTGTGACTTATTAGATCACTTGTGTAAGGTGACTTCCCTCTGTCCCACCCGAAGATTTTTAAGTTGGATATGAGGATTAAGAAAAAAATGTTAGTGAAGTATGTGTTGTGAGTGTGAAAGTGAAGTGAGATAGAGAATAATGAGTGAAAAGTTGTTGTGAGTGTGAATGTGTGTCCCATTAAATATAACACTTTCATTTTTTGTTGTCCTAATTCGAATGAGACACCCAAAATAGAAATTTGTCCTAATTTGAGTGTGACGGAATTTTTTTTAAAAAATAAATTTCATCACTGCAAACCCAAATTAAATGTTGAGAAAGAAAATTACAATCATATACATATGAATTTTGACCACTAAATTATATATAAAATATAAATTTTTAAAATATCTCTTAAAATTAAAATTAAAATATTTATTTAAGGATGAAAAGAGTAGGCGAGTATGCTCGATTGAATAAAAAAATATTTTAAAATTTATGTTTATAGTTAGTATATGAGACGGACATAATGATAAGGGGCATCTAGGACCCCTTAAATCTTGTGTCCTTAACATTTAAAAGTATACACAAAATATGTGCAACTTAAACATTACAACTTTGAAATGAGCTGATTCTGTAAATGAGAAGTGATGAATAATGTGGATAGAATTGTTTGCACATAACCATAATAACCATTGTCCATAGCCGACCGGCCGAACCTGCCTCAATCCCTCTATCTCATGCTTTTATCACTTTTATTGATGGTCAATTACTTGATTATAAGTAGAGCATACACTGATGAAAAGTTAATTAGTGTAACGACCCGAGCCCGCAAGCCAGACACGCCACATAGGTACCACACACTAGCCCACCAAGCATCTCCCCATCACAGGCCTCCAAAAGTCCAATGGATGATTTGATGCTTAGTAGGAGTGTATGAGCCTTCTATATAGCACACTCAATTCCCACATATTTCCAACAAGGTCAATCAATACCCAGATCGTACCCCCGGGCTAGCTCGCAAGCCTTAAGGCCGGGGTTCCGCTCTGATACCACTTGTAACGACCCGAGCCGCAAGCCCGACCCGCCACATAGGTACCACACATTAGCCCACCAAGCATCTCCTCAATTGGGTCAACCACAGCCCATCACAGACCTCCAAAAGTCCAATGGATGATTTGATGCTTAGTAGGAATGTATAGGTTTTCTATATAGCACACTCAATTCCCACATATTTCCGATGTGGGATGGGGGATATCACAATTAGTCCCATAACTAGGGATGACCAAACACGGTTCCGGTTACGGTTCCGGTTCGGAACCGCCGGTTCCGGTTCGGCTTTTATGTGAACCTTAACCGGCCCTTGGTTACACCGGTTCCGGTTCCGATTGTCACAATACGGTTCCGGTTCGATTCCGGTCCGGTTCCAGTTCGGTTCCACGGTTCATTTTTTGATGGTTTTTTAACGGTTAATTCTGATGAAACTGTTAGAAATCGGTCAAAAACACATTTTTATTATTTTCATTCACTGATTTTGGCAAAAAAATCAGTCAAAACACAACTTTTCTTGTCAACTTTCCATTAGTAACGGTTAATTCTAATGAAACTGTTAGAAATCTAATGATTTTGATGGTTTTTTTAACGGTTTTACTGACGGTTCAGACGGTTCCGGTTCGTGTTTTGGTTGGGCGGTTCGGAACCGCCGGTTCACGGTTTTTTGGGGGGTTGAACCTTAACCGGCCCTTATCCAAAACGGTTCCGGTTCCCACGGTTTCGGTTTTCGTAGCGGTTCATGGCGGTTACGGTTTTTTCGGTTCCGGTTCCGGGCCGGTTCGACGGTTCCGGTCCTGTTTCGGTCCGGTTTGGCCATCCTACTCATAACTATTGAAAAATATGATGATGCAATAAAAAATATTAAACAAGTTTGGTTGAGAGGATAAATAGTTTGACTTTTATGGGTAGGGTCAACCAGACCCATTTCGTCTCTCATAGACCAGTCAGGCAGTCACATACTCCCTCCGTCTCAAAACAAACTTGCCAGTTTGTCGTTTGAGCATCTCATTGAAAACTCTCACTTACCCGAAAAGAAAAATATTCCATCCACTTTCTCTCTCATTTTCATTTACAACAACTATCCACTTACTATTCTTTACCCCACTTTTTCTCTCCTTCTCACTCACATCGCTATTTTTACATTATCTTTTCTTAATTCCTATTCTTTATATTCCATAAAAAGTTTTTTTTGAGACATAATGAGAGACATGGGACAGGTCCTATTATTAAAAGAGACTTCCTAAATTTTACTCCTTCAGTCTGTCCCAATTTAAAGTTTTTTACTTTATTTTATTACTTAAAATAGATAATATGACTCACTTGTCATTCTCACAACAAAAACTGTATATCCACTTTTACTCCTACTTTACTTTCATACTTGAATATTTACTTTCTTTTAATTCACGTGAAAGTCAAATTAAGAACATTAAATTATAGACAGGAGTATTTATTATTTTATTCGTTATACGAATGGAGTACTAAACAAACATACAACTGCCCAAGCTTTCGTTAGCCGAATGGTATAGAGCTTGGGGCTTCTTTCGGGAGTTCTCCTGTCCCCAATAACAAGTGGCCTCTACATAATTGGCACGGGATATATACAACTTCAAAAAAAAAAAAAAAAAAAAAAAAATGAAACTAAAGGCTGAGAAAAGGACAAAAGATAAGTATGCCAATCACCAAATCCTTGACACGACCCCACTTAACTAAAAGCAGTTACGTGTCACCAACCGAATAAACCTGTAGGCTGCTGTAGAGATGGAGGGAGATAGAGACATTCACAGCGGTGCAGGCTAACGAACTTGGCGCACGTTAACAATTCTCCTCCTTGATCACAACCATAAACCCTACATTATCAAACTCGATTTCTTCACATTTTCCAGGAAAATTTCCAATATTGTTCGTACCGATTGGGGAAGCTCACCGGCACCGGAATCGTTCTCAACGGCGACATATACGTTGTTAATCTCTCATTTTAAGGTAAAATTACCCTAATTTATCGACCAACGGATTTATGCGTGCATGTATCTCTGTCTACAACATTGTTAATTGTTTGCTGAAGGTGTTCGCTTAGCTGATCTTGGAGCTGGTTTGGATTAGATTGGTATTAAATTAAATTAATCGGTTGTGGAATTTCCTTTAGGTATTTGAAGGTTTGTTTCTGCATTTGAAAGCGTATGTTCAGCTGTCTTTGGAGCTGAATTGTAGGGACCGCGACCACCACCACCACTCTCCTCATTAGTATGATATTGTCCGCTTTGGGCCAAGCGATTTGGCTTGGCTGGTCTATTTAGTGTGGGGGATGAGAGTTTGAAGGTTTTTTGATCGATTTCTTGAGCTAAATTTTTGGTATTTGGAGGTGCTTGGTCGAATCGTGACGCAGTAAGGCTCTTCGTTAATAGAAAGGGTGTTTTTTTTTTTTCGGCGGGTGAGGTTAATATACAGAACTCACTCTCAAGTCTGCTGTCTTTGGATTTTCCTATCTGAAGTCTTTACTGTAGAGTTTATGATCTGGGCGTTTGGAAAAGTGGCAGTGTTTTAGCTGAGAATGGGGTAGATGAAATAAAAGCGTCTCCAGTTTTTGAGTTTCAAGTTAATGAGTGAAGTTTTAGAGTGAAATTGTTTATGGGACAGAGTTGGACTTTGGTGCCCTGTTCAAATGGGTTTGGGTTTTACAAGTTGGTTGCATCTGATTTCGCAACTTGAATGGCTGATTTTCAGAGGGTTGGTGTCGGCGAAAGAGACATTGACCAGGTATATCTAAAGCACTTTTGGTTTCAGTTAGATAATCATAGTCGATGATAACATTACTTAACCTCAGTCTAATTACTTGAAAATAAATTACTCGATTTACTTACATTAGATGAACCTTTACTATGCTATGTTGCAAGGTAAAGACTATGATTATTTTTATTTGATTGATAGAACTTCTCATGAAAATATAGTACTGATATTGTTTATTATGTTTTGGGTTATATTTTAAGATTTATTTATTCACAATTAGATGCCAAACTCGTATGGCATATGCTTTCATTTATCCACCCAATTCCTTCTGCACAAATAAATATCCATTCCTTCTTCTCGTAAGTCATACAAATCTATGCATATGCATATGCATATAAATATAAATATACTCCCTCCATCCCAAAATGAATGCCTGCTTCTTCTTCTTTTCTTTTTTTTTTTTTTTCAAATTTACTCTTGATCAAGAGTAAATTCGAAAAAAATATATCAGATACTCATTTTGGGAGGGAGGTAGTAGTATATTTGGAACTGTTCTAACACTCATGACATCAGGGGATAGGGGGAGGGGGGGAATGATTGCCTAAGATTTCAAAAGCCTAGTTAAATTGAATTTAATTCTTTAGGTCCAGTATCTTGTATCCCTAATAATTGTATTAACCTAGTCAACTTGTCTATGTTAATTGCTATTACCCTGTACTTTCCTCCTGTCATTCCCACTGGACAAACAGCTAATTTTGTTGAGCTGTTTAAGACTGCAGAATGAGTCATTCCAAACATTAGATTAGGTGTAAACTGTAAGGCAAATCTCATCCAATCCAAACAGAAGCAAACTTAAGAAAGTCGGTGTCAACCAAGAACAAGACTTGTTAATGAATGTTGAAGATAGATGTGTGCGATACTCATGCAAGCAAGACCAATTAAACCTAGTAATTTGCAAAATATTTATTTAACCTGGCTTTGATAAGTCTTTGAACGCAGTGCACTCTGAAGCGACTTTATAATATATATACCAGTCAGTGAAAAACCATAAATGCAAATTAAGATCAGCGGACGAAATGCAGGCACCGCTTTGGACTGGACAAGTGAGGCGGAGCCTTAAAATTATAATACTCTTTTTACATGAAATGTTCCCCCACCATTTCTGAGGTAGGGGAAATACATTGGTTAATAGGATTCCTCAGGATTAACCTGATACTCTCCATGTCCCGGGATAATATTCTTTTTAGTTACTTTTCTTGAAACTCTCAAAGATATTGTAGAATTTTAGCAAATAAACTCATTAATAAGTTAATTCGAAAAGAAAAAGATCATATATTACCTACATCTGATGGGTTTGAGATAAAATATGCTTCCTGCAGGTAGTTCTGAAAACTTAAATATCCTCTAAGATTCTTGAATTTAATAGCTCCAGCTGATATTTGGAGTCACTATTATAACTATTATCATCTTTCAAATCTCTTTTTGATTAATAATGAGGTAAATATAAACCAAAGGCGCCAAAGCAGGTGATGCAGCCTTTGAACGTTAGGAGTCTACTCGACTAAAGAACCTAGCCAACCACAAAACTATCCACAAACTCGACAAAAGAATTATATGAAGACAATACTGACTCCATACACCAAAAAGACAACATATGAAGCAGGGAGGCCTTCAAACTAGATGTAGACGTGTGTAATAGTTGTTGCCATTAATCAGTTTGGTCTAATTTAAGGATACTCAGACATCAGAGGCAGATTAATGATGCATTGGGTTGTCTTCATCTATACTCTTGGTAGAAGACCTCAACCTCAAGTAGTACTTACTGTTGCTCCTTTATGGTATTATCCAGGCCATTACAGCACTTAAGAAAGGGGCGTATTTGCTGAAGTATGGTCGCAGGGGAAAGCCAAAGTTTTGCCCATTTCGTCTTTCCACTGTAAGTAGCACCCTTTAAATGTATCATGTAATATTTATCTTCACCTTGTCTATTTATCAATCTGTTTATATCTGCTGAAATAGGGGGTTAGCAATTTTCGAAATTTTGGATATGTAATATTTTTGTGCAATGTACTGCAAAAAGAGAATTTACTCAGGATTATGTTTACTTCAACAAAGAGAAGTTCTTCCTAAGAAAAACTTAGAAGAAAATCAAAATAGTAGAGGTTGTGTAACAATTGTCAATTAAAGAAACTGGTGACTGATTATGGTGTGTCATTGATCCTAAGTTTCTTGTGCTTATACTTAGAACTTGCATCACTTGAGGAATATAACTTGGACATTTCTGTACACGAATTTGTTTATGCTGATTTGAGTCAACCAGATTTATCCAAAGGTCTCCATTGCATGTCCTTCATCAAATAAATGGTTAATGCTAGCTAATAATAAAAGGAAAATGTACTTAAGTCACTGCAGTAGTTTGCTGTGTGCACCGATAACTCATCCTGCAATCAAAGTTTCTGCTAATTTCAACAGTCAATCACATTTCAATAAATGCAAGACATTTTAATCACGACAAGACCGTCGGATAGTAATGGACCAAAGTGGATGTGGTCCGTCATGTGTTCCATTAATACACCCCTATAATGGAAATAAGAGAAGAAAAGGAATGAAAGAGAGAGAGAGAAAGCTTTTATGTCATCAAGCACCAACATGCTTATATAAATCATATGGGGAAACCTAATAGCTGAGATCACCCAAGATGCGGCTGTCAAACGAAGAACAAATATTGTCGATGATTGATAATGTCCTCGGGAGATGAACCTGTGATGATGATGTCGTCAACGTAGACGAGAATGACGAGAGTGGAGCCATGTGAGTGTCGGATAAAAAGAGAAGAATCAGACCGGCTATTGACAAAACCATGTTGAAGAAGAAACATGTGTAGTCGTTGAAACCAAGCCCGGGGAGATTGTTTAAGTCCGTACAATGCCTTCTGAAGCTTGCAGACATGAGACGGAGACTGAGAATCAACAAAACCCGGAGGCTGTTTCATATAGACTTCTTCATGAATAAACCCATTAAGAAAGGCATTGCGTACGTCTAATTGTTTGATAGCCCAATGTCTGGAATGAGCAACAACTAGCACGGTACGAATAGTAGAGGGTTTTACCACTGGACTAAACGTTTCATCATAGTCAAGCCCGGCCTGTTGGGTGAAACCCTGGGCCACAAGATGGGCCTTATAACGTTCTATCGAACCATCGGCTTTACGTTTGACCTTGTAGATCCAACGACACCCCACCACATTCATAGACGGATGAGAGGGAACCAAAGACCACGTTTGATTTTTATGAAGAGCAGATATCTCCTCTTTCATAGCAGCTTGCCAATGAGGGATTATGGAAGCTTGCTTGTAAGTCCGTGGCTCAAAAGTAAGGGAGTCCTTTTGAACAGCCAGGAAACTCGAAGGTAACGAGTAAGGAGATGTAGCACGGAGAAGGCTGCTAACCGTGCGTGTACGAATAGGAGTAGTAGAAGAGGCAGCCGATGGATCAAGAGGGTGTCCATTATTGGAGATAGACTGATCCGGCAAAGCAGATTGGAGAGGAGTGGTACTGGAAGTTGCTGGATCACAAGAAGGTGAGGCAGCAATATTTGGGCCAGTAGACTTGGGAGAGTCCTGCAATGTGAAGGGTATTGGGCTGTTTGCCAATGATGGGCCTGTCCTGCAGTGTTTGGGCCGAGGGGCAGAAGGCCCAGACAGAGCTGGAGAGGGAGCAGGCACTGGGGACGGTCCAGGAGGCGTTGGGGCTGGTCCAAGAGGCGCTGTGGCTGGTCCAGGAACAGTGTGCCGGTGATCTATATGGCCAGGGAGTCCATCAAGTGAACTTGCTGGAAAATGATCCATCCGAGGAGTACCTGACAAATTAGAATTGGGACTGCTGCTTGGCCAAGGAAAATGTAACTCATCAAATACCACATGACGAGATATATAAACTTTATTGGTAATTAAGTCCATGCATCTATAACCTTTTCGCTGATTATCGTACCCAAGAAAAATACAATGTATCGATTTAGGCATAAGTTTGTGAGTGTTAGTTGGTACCACATGTGGAAAACAAGAACATCCAAAGACCTTTAGAGTGCGATAATCAGGTTTACGCAAAAGTAAGCGTTCATAAGGAGACACAAACTTGTGTTGACGCATGGGCAACCGGTTAATGAGATATACGGATGTGTTAAATGCTTCTAACCAAAACTTAAAGGGAAGATGAGCTTTGGCTAAAAGACATAAACCGGTTTCAACGATATGACGGTGTTTACGTTCAACAACCCCATTCTGTTGAGGAGTATAAGGACAAGTGATTTGATGTTTGATACCAAATTTTTGAAGAAAATTGGTAAATACCCGGCTAGTAAATTCACCTCCCCCATCTGTTTGGACTGTTTTAACTGTATGAATTGCTGAAATACGACGGGATAGTTGATTTTCAATTTGAGATTTAAATGTGGCAAATATCTGTGTAACATCAGATTTATGAAACAATGGAAAAAGCCACACATAACGAGAATAATCATCAACTATTGAAAGATAAAACCGATGTCCATTCATTGAATTAACAGGAGCAGGGCCCCATACATCCAAGTGTAACATATCAAGAGGGTGCAAAGCATTAAAACTCCTAGAGGAAAAGGGTAACTGACTAGATTTGCCTAAAGGGCAAATGTGACAACATTGTTGTTCACTTATTTGACTACTTAACGGCAATTTAGACCGTTGACATAAAACTCTAAGAATAGGAAGGGATGGATGGCCTAAACGAGCATGCCAAACATCCGGACTCGAACGTTCTCCAAGAAGAGCGATGGGACTGGTGGACGACTGCGAGGTGAAAGAAAGTTGATACAAGCCGCCTGAATTATTGCCAGAGATAAGAGTCTCCCGAGTGCGATTGTCCTTAACACGAAAACCACACGAGTCAAGTTCAAAGTAACAATTGTTATCTTTAGAAAATTGACGAATAGAAAGTAATGGTTTGTGAAGGTTAGGAACATAAAGAACATTACGCATATGAAAGGAGCGATTATTAACATGTAAGGATGAATTTCCAACATGTGATATGTGCAACTTTGAGCCATTACCGAATACGACTGTATTTTTACCTGTGTACGGCTGATAATCGGAGAAGGAGGAAGGATCTGCCGTCATATGATTTGTTGCCCCGGAGTCCAGCACTATCGGGGTCGAATGAGCAAAGTAGGCTGCACTAGAGTTATCGGGACAGTTGCGGGCTCCATGACCCGGTTGATAACACCACTGACAAATCAAGTCACTTTCCAAGGGCTGTCCATAAGAAGGTGGGTTAGGAAGCAGACCACGGCCCCTACCATTTGAACTGCCAGGTGAACCTCCACGATTTGAACCATTGCTGCGACCTCGACCACTATGGTGACCACGACCATGATTCTGGTTGTTGCAAGACTGCCACTGCCCGTGAGAGTTACCACCACCTCGTCCTCCATTTTGGCGATTTCTGCCACCATTATTTCCACGACCACGAGACCCACCATTGTTGCTGCCACCGCGATGTGCTGTTGTGGATTCTTTCTCAACTAACAAAGCAGTGGACTGTTGCACTGGAATTGCAAACTTTTGTTGTAGCATCTCTTCTTTGTGAAGAAGTTCAGACATGTCATCAAGATTTAGAGGCTGCCTAGCATGAACAGCAGCCGTAGATGTGAGGAATTCCTTGAATTCCGGACCAAGACCACCCAAAACACGCTGAATAAGAACACTGTCATCGATTGGGTCACCTGCTGCCGTGAGAGCATCAGCGATACTAGTGGCCCGAAGCAGATAATCCGATATAGAGGTATCGGATGCCTTCTTTAGGTCATGCAATTTCTCCTTGAGGTTCTCAATCTGAAGTGCTGATTTGGCTCCGAATCGCTTAGCAAGAGCAGTCCAAGCTTTCGGAGCGGTATCACAAGAATTTAAATAGGGTTGGACCGCCGGTGTAACGGAACCCTTAATCCAGCCACACACTAGATCGGTGCCGGATGACCATAACTCATGTAGCGGATTGTCTGATCCGTCTGCTAGTTTGGCCACCGGGGGAGTAGGGTCGATGATATAAAGAAGTTTGTGAGTACGAAGGATTGTCTTGAACAAGGTACTCCAATTGACGTAATTGTCTTTGGTAAGGTAGGTTTGACACATAATTGCATTTGGGTTGTAGAAAACTGGAAGTGTGGAGGCTGCCGGTGAGGAGTGTGTGAGGGTGGAGGCATCTGAGTTAGAGTCAGAGCCAGAAGAATGGGTGTTAGTCATTGGATTAACAGAGAAGAAGAGAAGGAATGAGAGACAGAAAAGAGGAGAAGCAGTCTAATTTCTGGATCGATTTTAGACTGATACCATAATAGACAATGCAGCGGAAGAGGAAAAGAGTTGGAGAATTTCCTTGTTATTGAATCAATGAGAATTACAGCCACTATATACTAGAGGTACACGGTTTTGGGGGAAGAGATTAGGGAAGATATTGAGTCCTACATAAGGGAAGATATAGATACTAAAGATACAAAGCTATCTAAATATAAACCTAGTCTATCAATAACAAAGATATACACAATAATATGCACAGCCTATTTACAGCCTAGAATTACTCGGCCAATAAAACCAACCAACTTCTAAGAAACCCATTTACATGCAAGGAGCCTTAAAACACTAGATGCAGCTAAGATCCCAGCACCATCCCCTAACTGTCCATGAATGAAACTGCGAGTGCATCCTCAATAACAAAATATCAGGGACTTTCTATATGGATATCCTTAAGTTAATAACTTTCAAGTTGGGTTATTTTTCGCATTGACATGTGTTGCCATGACTTTCACACCTAGCTTGTAGGGAGATGTCATTCCTGTTAAACTTGTGTTCCTTCTTCTGTGTATCACTTGCTCAGTTCGCTGCTCTTGTGTCTTCATTTCAGGACGAGTCTACGTTGATATGGTACTATGGCAAAGAAGAGAAACTACTAGAACTACGACATGTTTCAAGGATAATACCTGGACAGCGAACTGTACGTATGATTCTAACCTACTTGCTAAATTTGTTCATGATTATTTCACATCCTTCCCTTATTTTCTCTTTTAATAAAGTAAGGATGCACTGAAATCCAACTTTCTTTTTGTCCCTGATACGTAAACCAATATAAAAATTTCTCAATTTCGGATTCATAGCTTCTGTACTTTAGTTACAACGTTTATGAATTATCCTGCATGATGCATTATAGTGATATGGAAGCTTTATGTTTCAGTCAGTTTTCCAGCGGTATCCTCGACCTGAGAAGGAATATCAATCATTTTCGCTCATATATAATGATAGGTCCTTGGATTTGGTAAGTGCAACATTTTTCCCTATGATATTTGTAATCATTTTTCTTAAAATCTTAATGGAGACATGAATTGTGCTCTGATTGTCTTAGAAATCAGCTGTACTTATAACTGAAGAAGATTCACCATATTAATTAATATTTCATGGGCAGATATGTAAAGACAAGGATGAGGCTGAGGTTTGGTTTGTTGGATTGAAGGCATTGATTGCTCGAGGTAGTCATCAGAAGGCGCGAAGTGATGGCAAAGCTGATAGTGTATCATCAGATAGTCCGCGAAGTAGAAGAGTTGCTCCATTCATCGTATCTTTTGTAAGTAGCAACTATATTATGTCCGTGGTTGTTTTGTAGATTTAACAAGTTGGCATTTTCCATACACTTGTTCTCCAAATAAATTATTTTACTTAATTGCCTTAGGATCAAGGAGAGAATCAACGATCTGAGAACATTCCACAAAGCAGATTGGGAAAAGCTTTTGCGGACGTTGTATCATATACAGCAACTACCAAGAGTCTCACTCAAGCCGAATCATTTACCCATTCTATCAGCTCTCATTCATCAGGAGTTGGAGACAACCCAAATGGTCGAAGTTCAACAGGTGATACTGTTCGGGTTAGTCTATCTAGTGCTGTCAGTTCATCAAGTCAGGGTTCTTGTCATGAAGATTTTGATTCCTTGAGTGATGTTTTCATATGGGGAGAAGGCACTAGTGACGGATCATTAGGTGGTGGCCTGATCAGAGTTCGTACGTCGTCCAGTACAAAAGTGGATGCTCTTTTGCCGAGAGCACTTGAGTCGACTTCAGTACTTGATGCTCTTGGTCTTGCCTGTGGTAGTAGGCATGCAGCATTGGTCACCAAACAAGGAGAGGTATTCAGTTGGGGTGAGGAGTTAGGGGGAAGGCTTGGACATGGAGTAGAAACAGATGTGTCCCACCCGAAACTTGTTGACTTTCTTACTGGTTCGAACATTGAAATGGTAGCATGTGGTGAGTATCACACCTGTGCTGTTACACATTCCGGAGATCTGTATACTTGGGGTGATGGGACCCACAACTGCGGTTTGCTAGGGCATGGAAGTGAAGCTAGCCATTGGATCCCTAAGAAAGTGAGCGGTGTACTCGACAGTTTACACGTGTCGTATGTCTCTTGTGGACCTTGGCATACAGGGATAATAACTTCTGCGGGCCAGTTGTTTACTTTCGGGGACGGAAGTTTTGGTGTCTTGGGCCATGGAGATCAAAATGGATCAAACGTTCCACGAGAAGTGGATGCTTTTAAAGGATTACGGACAATTCGGGTGGCTTGTGGTGTTTGGCACACTGCTGCAATTGTTGAAGTAATGACAAAGACTTCTGATTCCGGATCATCTGAAAGTACTTTATCTGGAAATCTTTTCACTTGGGGGAACGGAGACAAAGGCCGACTTGGTCATGGGGATAAAGAAAATAGACTGGCTCCGGAATGCGTAGCTTCAGTGGTCGATTTAAATTTCTGTCAAGTCGCTTGTGGGGATAATCTGACGGTTGCTCTGACAATTACAGGACGAGTATATACAATGGGAAGTACTGCTTATGGACAGTTGGGGAGTCCGTCGGCTTCTGGAAATACTCCTTTTTGTGTTGAAAGTAATATTTCTGACAGTTCTGTGGAAGAAATTGCGTGTGGGTCCCATCATGTTGTCGTCATGACTTCGAAAACTGAAGTTTACACCTGGGGAAAGGGTTCACATGGTCAACTAGGCCATGGAGACAATGAGAACCGACATACACCAACACGCGTTGACTTTCTGAAAGACAAGCAAGTCAAAAGCATAGTGTGTGGTTCAAATCTTACCGCTGTTATATGCGTAAACAAAGGGATTTCTAGTGCTGACAATTCTATGTGCTCCGGCTGTCAAAATCTGTTCAGTTTCAGAAGACAACGTCACAACTGTTACAACTGTGGGCTTGTCTTTTGCAAAGCATGTAGTAGTAGGAAATCATTAAAAGCTTCTTTAGCTCCTACTCCGAACAAGCCATATCGTGTATGTGATGATTGTTTCACCAAATTACAGAAGGCCATGGAATCGGGTGCACGAGCTCCCAGGCTTAGGAGTGGGAATGTATTGTTTAAGCCCAATGAGTTGATAGAAAAAGAGACGGGGGCTAACCAAGGACAATATCCTCGTCTTTCATCTGTGGACTCATTCAATCTATCTGAAGGCAGAAGTTCTCAGCATATTTCAAAACTAGATTTAAATGATCGCCGTATGTTCCCTCTTGCAAATGAAAATACGAAGAAAGGAATCAGTCCTTTGTCAAAAGCCTTAACTAGTCTTGGCACTTCAGGAAATTTTCTTTCAATTTCTGTGCCCAGCTCTAGAATGCCCTCTAGGACAACATCTCCTGGTTCAGGAAAGCCAAGCTCACCTCTTTCTGCGAGATCGACATTGTCTCCTACTATTCGTGCATCTGAAAAGGTTTTTGATGATATGAAGCTGAAGAATGAAAGTCTAAGCCAGGAGGTCACTTATTTAAGGGCACAGGTTAGGAAGTTATGCTCTTTATTAACAAATTTTGAAGGTATACAATTACATAAGTAGTCTTTCTTTCCTGTTACCATGAATAGCATAAAACTTGCTTGACATGACCAATCAGGGCTATAACAAAGGGGAATATGTCTTTGACCAACTTATGCCTTTTTTTGTTTCTTACTGAACGTGCTTTCTTCTTAAACCTAAGCTCGCACTCCCTCTGTCCCGAAATAAATGTCATATTTGACAAGTCAATGTTTTTAAGCTTTTTGTTGTGTTTCCTTGATTGCCCCAATCTATTCATATGGATAGAGTGACACCTCCTATGGCATTGCAATGCTTGTGCCTATTACAATTGGTAGTATAGGAAGATCACCAAACTTCATAACCTATTTTTAGTAAGACGACATTTATTTTGGGACAAACGAAGATGGAAAGTAGGACATTTATTCCGGGACAGAGGGAGTATGATGGAGGATGTGTAAAGTTATTTTTCATTAAGCTCTTAGGTTTTTTGAATGTCTGCATTGTATAGATGGAACTGGATTATTATGAGATTTCCATCTACCACTAAGATTGGGAGTCATAATTCATTTCTGTAACTTGATGACCACATCCTTTGTAGACATGCATTTAGGGTTTTCTAGACATGTCGGTCTTTGTTGTGGTGGTTGTGGCTCCTACTGAGGTTACTTCCATCTTTTCTATCTCACTTGCCAAGAAAATACAATGATTTTAATCCTCATTTTGGCTACATCCGTTTTATCAATATGTTGGTTCCGGTTGCCACCATTGGGAAATTTTCATATTCTTCTGATTGCATACGGCTAAAATAATGTAAGAACTATTGTTGGTTCTCATAAGTTGATGGTGGTTAGTAGAAATGTGCTCACAATATGAAGAATATGCATAATTCAGTTCTGCTGGAACAAACATTACATAAAATTCATAAAAAATTCTTTGGACTTCCATTATGACCCATTGCGTGCTTAACATAGCAGCAGGCAGAGGAGGTATTGTTTGGCACAATCACAATGGTAAACACCAGCACTAGTTGTAGCATATACTCCCTCCGTCACATCACAAGTGAGACTAATTTTTTGGGCACGGAGATTAAGAAAAAAAATTATAATAATAATTGTAGAGGATGGGTTGTGAGTATGAAAAGTAAAGTAGGAGAGAAAATAGTCGTAGGAATAGTAAGTGGATTGTTGTTGTGAGTATGACAAGTGAGTCCCATTGAATACAACATTATTATATCTTTGCTATATTGGGTGGTCTCACTTGTGGTGGGACGGACAAAACAGAAAATAAGTCTCACTTGTGATGAGACAAAGGGAGTATATAAGAGCACTCCAGCTACAATTAACGGATTTGTAAATAATTGCTTCAACAATTGTTGGATTTACGAGATGGTAACTTCACTTGATTGTTCTTTTTCTAATCTGTCTTTTTTCTTCAAAATACCTTTTTTAGGTAGAAGATCTTGCTAGCAAATATCGCCGTCTTGAAGATGAGCTTGATAGAAAATCAAGGCAACTAAAGGAGGTCACTGCATTGGCAGCAGATGAAGCTGAAAAATGCGAAGCTGCTAAAGAAGTGATTCTCTCTCTAAGTGAACAGGTTAGAAGTCTTCTATTAACAGATTCTCTTATTCTGGTTATGGTTATGGTTATGGTACTTGATTGATTGCTGGTACTCCATGTGTGTAGCCTCTATAATTTCAACGCAATTGATCCCAAAGAAATTATTCGGTATGTTGCGAAATTTCAGGAGTTTAAGGTTGTAAAGGGTTGCTAGATCCTTAATGGTGTCGGTGTTTAGTGCACTACTCCCTCCGTCCCATAATAATTGTCCTAGTTTCCTTTTTGGTCCGTCACAAGATACATGTCATATTTCTATAAAAGGAAATACCGTTGTACAATCAAGTAAAGCATATTTCTTAAAAACGTTGACAATTCAAATGTGACATTTATTCTGGAACGGATGATGTATATTTTAAATAATTGATAAGAAGGATATTTTGCAGTTATAGTTTTTATGGATATATAGTTTGCAATATAACATAAGTCACGAGTTTTTTATTTGTGGGAACTTGCACTAATTCAACTAGTTTGCAATATCACAGTGTATGTAACTTGTCACTCTATAACGTAGAAGTAATGTTATTTTCCTGCTTAAAGTTTTGTGCATTTAAGTATACAACTATGCATGTATAAAGCTTTCCCGTTTAAATTCATGCCATATATCTTATCAGGGAATTTTGGGGGGAAATAGTTCCTCTGTAAGTTATAAAAACATGTTCTTAAATACACGAACTAGGTGTTTTAAGGCCTAAACTCGTTATTTTATTTCAAGGTGCTTTAATGCCTAAACTCACTGTTTTAAGACCTAAACTCGCTATTTTAGCGGTGAAACTATATAAAAAAAAATGGACTTTTAACTTATGGAGAAACTAGGTTCCCCCAAAACTACTAACATCTTATTCCGTTCTCTTCCATTAATGCACTTAAGTTGATATCTTAACAGCTGAAGGACATGGCTGAAAGATTAGCAGACGGGCAAAACACCAGCACCAGAATAGGTGGTGCAAATGCGGAACAAGTGCTGAATGATGCAAACCACTATTCTAGTGCGAGCAGTATGAACAATTACCAAGCCTTTTCTAAAGGCGGGCCCAATGTTAGTTCAAGTAATTCGAGTTTACCCAATGGAACCAAGGCTCATCAGACTGAGAAGTCAGAGTGGATGGTACAAGATGAACCGGGCGTTTATGTTACTCTTTCCGCTTTACCAGAGGGTGGCAATGAACTCAAACGAGTCCGCTTCAGGTATACATTTAATCCCACCTTTTTTTATATGTAATTCAGCAGGATTATACAACCATATATAAAAATATCTGTCACTTACATTCAAAAGGTAATTAAAAAAAAAAAAAAAAAACCCACCAATGTTCTTCTGTACAATTACAAAAACGAAAGAAAATAGAAATAGGTTTCCTGAGATGTGGGTTCGTTGTGCAGTCGAAAGCGATTCAGTGAGCAACAAGCAGAGAAATGGTGGGCTGAACATGGGTCCAGAGTATGTGAAAAACACAAGGTACGAAATACCGAGGGATAGAAGTATAAAGTGAAATGAGAAGGATCGATGACAATATGATGAAGATTGCAATTTTCTGCAGCTAGAATCAAAGAGTTTGTGCAGTTGTTTTTTACTCCCTTTCGTCGCCTTTTTTTTTTTTTTTTTTTTTGAGATGAGAAACTAGCAGTGTATTTGAACGTCTAATTCATTAGTAAATGTTTCCCATTCTTAGCCTGTCTGTGTGCTTTGACTTGTGTTATTCATAACATCAGATTTCTGTAAATGGGTATTTGTACATGTACATGTATATTTATAGGTATATGTATGCTATACTTGAGCATTCCTTAAGTCTAGTTGTATTGTATCTACTTAGATTATTTAAATTGATACAAAATCGTAACACTTGGGAGAAGCCATCAAAACTTGATTAAATTTTGATCAATAATATACTTCTAACATAATTATCCAAGTGAAAGTCCCAAGGTATGTTGACAGTATTTTTAATTGTGTATCAATGACAAGTTTTAAAATTTTATTAAAAAATTATGTTGAATAAAAACTGATTTTCAATCATTAAAACTCCCTTATTTCTTGCAAAGTAAAAAACCGATTCTAATCTTATACTACCTGTCCCTAAATGAGTGTCTAAATTTCATTTTAAGGGACATCTGAAAATGTCAACTTTTTTTACATTTTCGTGGCAAAGATTCATATATAATCTTGTAATCTCATTTCCAAACATTTAATTTTGCACGTATAAAGAGACCGGTGAAAAAAAAAATCGAAAAAAAACATTTAGGCACAAAGTTATTCTAAAAAAAGACACTCATTTTGGGACAATTTTTTTTGAAAATGGACACTCATTTAGGGACAGGGGGAGTAGTGTTATTGAATAACTAAGTTATTCATGAGACTTACTATCAATCAAATAACTACTAAAATCAAAATGAAACTAGCTTTTCGGGATCAAGGTAGTATATGTTTCTCTATACATATCATAATTATACACACCCCTAATATTAATGAGAATACACTCTAATTCGAAAAAAAAATAAAAAAAAATCGAAATGCCATCAAATAAAATGTAAAAATTAACTCTTACAAAAAATACATATCCATTTTTTATCTCTTATAAAACTAAACCCTAACCCCAAATGTCCAATCGAAATGCAGCGACCCCCCCCTCAACTATTGTTGCGTACATCTGCTCCTTCGTCAAACTGCCGAAACCTCTCCTCCTTCATCTTTCTCTGACCAACTCTCCGTCTTCTACCGCCATAACATAGCAAACACTTTTGTCTTCTCCGGCCATTCTTCGGTTACCTAAATTCAAATACTCAACCCTTCCCTCTCCGTCTCAGCTGCGCTGAACTCTTTCTCTTCCTCCATTCCCGCATGTCTCCGCTCTCTATTACTATTCTTAGTTATTCATACAAACGAAACACATGGTTGAAAATTGTATGCGAAGTGTTTTTTGCGTCATATTGTGTGTGTGTTGGGTTTTGATGCATCATGCGCATCGGAATAAAACATATAAATCAAACACCCAAGACCCCTGATCCGTGCATGTTGATTAAATTAAATACAAGATGAAAGAAAACATACCCTTGAAGATCGAATCCATGAACATGGACTTTGAGGTGCTAACGCAAACACCCTCTATCGGTATCCACACGTCGAACGGATATCAAGAACACCTTCTTGATCTGGATTGCTAGACCCAAGGCTTGGTAAAGAAACGATTTTTTCGTATGAATAATTTTGCTTCATCGATTATTGTATTTTGATGATCATGGATCACAAAATAAATAATCATACCTCTCTATAATTTATTGTTTCTAAAACAACTGTTTGTGATTTCCAAAATCACCATTAGAGGCTGTCAAACCCGGCTGCATATCTTATATGAGGGTCTGACCAAATTCTGTTTGGGATCGGGATTCCTTGTGCAACAAGAAAACCAAACAAACTGTACAGTTACGGGCGGCCGTACGGCTGTTCAGTAAGTTTTTCCATAATTTTCAGCCTTTTCCAATCCGTTCTATTGTGTGTGACCCAATAGGATTATACTATGTTGGCAACCAGTCCGAACCCGTAAGTCATAAGCGGACTCTAGCAAGCCATTATGACTACTCAATTAGTATAACTTTGAAAGTCCAAAGTAACCTTATAGTACATATCACAATCCTTTTATCACGCGATATCATATTGGACATAAGTCGTGGTCTAGGTCAACTTATGTTGTTCAATGCTTTCTCGATCCCGATTAGATTGATATGAGCAATTGACATTGAACTCTTCAATTCATTTGGGTACGGCCGTACACTATCATCAATCTCACTCATCGAGTGACCTAGCAGATATCTCTCTTGAGAGAGGGACAAATTCCATCTTGACTTATCATTCTTCCCTACAAGAATTCGATTATGCCAATCGTAGCCTTTATAACCACCCGGTTAGGGGTAGCGTTTGAGTACGTCAAACATAATGTTCATCATGTGGAAGACCATGATAATCTCAGGTCTAAGGATATCAAATGATATAACTATTATAAGATTTAATTATGACATTTGATCATGATATAAATCTCTTAACGGGTCTATCCAGTACCTTGTTCTCCAACAAGTACCCATAAGTTTAATCCGCATCCTATGCACCATAATCATCATATGATTATCCATAAACTCATGCTAGCCCTTCATAAGTTCTAGGGACAATGATTATTATAATAAACATGCAAAAGATATAATAATCGGGTTTGTTATCTCTATAACAATGAAGCTATGATATAACGCATAGGCCTTTCTCAAGGGCCTATGACATAATATCCAACAGTGTGTGTTTTGATAAAGTCTGAGGTTTCATCCCAAAACCAATTGGCAATGGGAGGAGTGGCCCTGGATCTTTATATAGTCAGGCATTGGCTAGTTAATTCTCGATATGGGATAATTGCTCCAACATGTTTTTATGTGAGTTTGTGTTAGCCGGAAATATTTTCGAGTTATTTGTATATTTGCATGTAAGAAGATGTTGGGTGGCCGAAAGTTATGGGAGGAAGTTTTTGTTCCGAGGAAGAAGAAGATGGGTGACTAAAAGTTATCCGGAGGGAGAAATTTGTGGTAGAAGATGAAGTTGGCTAAAAATTATGGAAGCGTGTGTGTGTGTTTTAGGGTTGAAAAGGGTAAAAGAGAAAGAGTGATGAGTATGTGTTATGTTAAGTCTACTTGTTTGAAGTGTGTTTGTTTATCATTACGGGTATACTCAACTCAATACTCCCTCTGTCATAAAACATATAACAATGTGCACAAACTTCTTTTTGAGCGTCTTATTGATAAGTCAGACACTCCCAAAATGAAAATTTTATAAAATTGAGACTCACTTGTCATGCTCAAAACAACTACCCACTACAATTCTCTATCCCACGTTCTCTCTCATACCTCACTTTTCATATTCACAACTATTCACTACTTTTCTCTCTTTAATTCCCGCAACAACTACCCACTACAATAGTTACAATTCTCTATCTCACATTCTCTCTCATACCTCACTTTATATACTCGCAATAACTATTCACTACTTTTCTCTCTTTAATTCCCACACACATTCAAAACATGTTCATATTTATTCACATTAATAACTACTATCATTCGGAGTAATCTTCTGATTTACAACCGCAAAACAGTTCTCTCTCGTCTCTTTCTTCTTTCTTTGTTGTCCCTCCCAAAATTCCATTGATTTGGTAAGTTTTTTTGATTAACGCTTCTCTTTAATCCATATTTGGATTTAGATTTAGACAAATATTTCTTTCTAAATCTACTTCCAGATCTGGTTGTTCTTTTATTTTTTGTTCTTTTGTTTTTTTCCAGTTTTGAATAAGAGAAGAAGAATATTGTCGAAATGATGTTTGATCTATTGTATTCTCTCCTAAGTGAGAGCCTTTGCATTCTCTCCGTTGTGGGAGACTTGTTTTTTATTTCTGTTTTCCGACCATCATTGTTGAATCATAAGTAGAGAATAATAGCATAACTTGGAAAGTTTGATTGGCAATTTATTGCTAACCCAGAGGCCTTAAATGATGCAGTTCAGAATGATGGTACAAGCGGGAAATAATGTACAAGCAGTTCAAGCAGAAGACCATCTATTTTTAATTAGTATTTTCTTATTTTGATTATTAAGGGTAATTTAGTAATATGATAAATTAGGGTTTTATTTAGGTAGTGCTTGGTCAACAAGTTTAGTTATTCTAGGAAGTTCTTAGTCAACAAGTTAATGAGTCTATTTATTAGTTTCTACTGTAATAGTTTTAGGGGACTTTGATTTTGATTAATAAAAAAATAATGTAATTTGCTATGTGCAACTATTGAGGGTTTTAATCCCATCTTGTTTCAATTCCGTTCGGTCTTAATCTCATAACCTCTGTTTTGCTATCATTTGGTATCAGCTTCCTGGTTGATTATCAATGGCCGAACGAGGACGAGGAAGTGGTGGTCGTGGTAATCGTGGAAGGGGCTGCAGATAAAAACCCCATGGAGACGAAATCCATCGACATCGTTACTTCAATAAAATGGAGAAAGACGAATTGCGAAGACAGATTCAAGATCTCCAAAATCGTTGTCTGCGTTTCAAGCTTCGGGAACTCCAACGTCTCCTTGAACGTATGGAGATTCAAAGAACCGAACGTTGTCTTGCGCATTTGGAGGATCCCACCGATGTGGGCTCGGAGTCAGATCTGTGGTTTGACGATGATGAGGATATCTATCCCTTTGATCGGGATCAAGAACTTGAGTGCAAGAAAGAGGTCGGTCCTTTTACTCCTGAAGAGTTTTGTTACCGATTGAATCATGTCCCCGTGGATTGCGTTGTTGATTCGAAGGGTTCCGACATTGTCATTGATTGGTCAAAACCACCAATCTTTGATGACGATAATTGTGAAGAAGATTTTGAGGTTTTTGACCCAGCAGCAGTTACTCTCCCGAGCACACTTGAAGACTCGATAGAGAAATGCATACCAGAAACCATTGTCGCGGGGACCCTCAGCCGAACATGCCTGAAGACTCGTCCGAGCACCTGGGTGCAGTTTGTGAATTTTTGGGTTCCACAATTTCGGTTTCGAAGGAAGAAGGAATTTTTGGTTCTTATTGTTATGAAGATCCGTTTGATATTCCTGATAGCAATTTTTCGTCACCATGGCACACGAAGAAATTGCTCATGAAAAATATTTGTCAATATTATTTGACGGATTGGATGGATGTCATGAAGCGTGGTACAAATAAGTTTAAGGTTCGTCGGCAGTTTAAGGGAAAATTTCGACACTTGTTCAAAGAAGCAACAATCCAAATTCGAGGTCGAATGTTTTTCTAAGAAGAGGAGAATGATGCAGTTCAGAATGATGGTACAAGCGGGCAATAATGTACAAGCAATTCAAGCAGAAGACCATCTATTTTTAATTAGTATTTTCTTATTTTGATTATTAAGGGTAATTTAGTAATATGATAAATTAGGGTTTTATTTAGGTAGTGTTTGGTCAACAAGTATAATTATTCTAGGAAGTTCTAAGCCAACAAGTTAATGAGTCTATTTATTAGTTTCTACTGTAATAGTTTTAGGGGACTTTGATTTTGATTAATAAAAAAAAAGTAATTTGCTATGTGCAATTATTGAGGGTTTCAATCCCGTCTTGTTTCAATTCCGTTCGGTCTTAATCTCATAACCTCTGTTTTGCTATCATTAAATCATAATATTCTCAACGCTAAATATTTCCTGGAGGAGGATTTTGTGAATGCCGATATATGGCAGTATCCAAGTTACGCTTGGAAAGGCATGTGCGCGTTCCGAGGTATTGCTACGAGAGATACAAGGTGGAAGATCGAGAATGCAAGTGCAACTTTATGCACTAACATCCACTTCCGTCATCCCTCTTCTTACATTTCTTATGTATTTGTAACTGCCATTGTAATGAATGATAATACTTGGATTGAGCCTCTGATATTTGTAGAGAGCCTATTCATATTTTTGTGTGTTAGACCTTAATCTAATGATAATGGTAGTTTGATTTCGAAAAAAAATAAAATTAAAAAAAATGTTCATATTCTTATGGCATGAAAGGAGTATATTTTATGAGTGTTTATAACAACACCTTGTGGAAAAACAAAATGAACACTAGTGAAGGTGACGTTGCAGCTAATTGTTAGCGTGGCCTGGGCTGGGGAAAATACTCTTACCAGTATTTGGGCCAATATGCCCATAACCTAACGGACCAGTCTAAACCCAACTTGGGCTAAATGGCCCGTTACATACGCTTCTCGGCCCATACTAACTAACCCTGATAGGGCTTTATATATAAATTCAGTGTTTCTAGGGTTTATTACTTCTTCCTTACCTATCAGCCCCTTTCATTTTGTCGTGCCTCCGGGGATCGCAGACGACGGCGCCGGGTTGACGGTGGTGGTGAACAGCAATGGTTCACGTTAACTTCTATAGGAACTGTAAGTCATCTATTCTCCTTCAATAGATTCATATTTTTTTTTCTTCTTATTTGTTCTTTATTACTAATTTGTCATATTTGAAAACCGAAACGATCTCTTAAAATTTTGCAATTTGGATTTAGTCTTGCTAGAAACTGAAGAACTTTTGTTTTTACTAATTGAATTTGTGCTACTGTTTTAGTTTTAATTTTATTTTATGTTTTCAATCTTATTTTCTGTTCGGAATCAGTTGATTAGCGTGAATTATTGTTAGAACTTGCTTCTGGTTATAGATTTGATTCTCGTGGCAGTCCCATTTTTGCACTGATCTCCCTTGTTAGTTAAGAAACATGTATACCTGATAGAGATTAGAGTCGATAGAACGGGCTAGTAAAATTTGCAATATCGTTGTTCATGTGCCTTTAGTTTCTGGATCTTCCATTGAACAGCTGTGTTTTACGAATTGTGATTAAAATGTTCAATATTTAGACTATGCGATTGCTATCTGTTGTTTATGTAAGATTAACTTGATTTAACATCAAATTTAGTAGTTTATGTGACCTTCCTGTCTATATTTGAGAGCTGATTAGGGGTTGAAATTACTCGTCTTTTTGGAATTGTTTGGAATTAAGTCTTTGTTAGGGCCGGTTTGTTTGGCCTAAATGAGCCAAAAATACCCTCTTTTGGGCCATTAAGAGGCCTCATTCAGCCCAAACAAACATGCCCTTAGACTATATTCAAACTGCGCAATAAAATGTTCCCAACTCCCAATCAAAATGTGTATAGAACAGTCGCTTCGTCGATGCACTTTTTCATTCACGTCATTTTCTCACTTGTATGTGAATGCAAATCTTGTTGCTGGACAAGAATCTCACAGTTGATTAACAATTGTTTGTTAAGATGGGAAGACATTTAAGAAGCCACGTCGTCCATATGAGAAGGAGCGACTTGATGCTGAGCTGAAGCTTGTAGGAGAGTATGGTCTTCGGTGCAAGAGAGAGCTGTGGAGGGTTCAGTATGCCCTTAGCCGCATTCGAAATGCCGCAAGAATGCTTCTGACCCTTGAGGAGAAGGACCCACGTCGTATTTTTGAGGGTGAAGCTCTTCTCAGGAGGATGAACAGGTATGGTCTTTTGGAAGAGAACCAGAACAAGCTTGATTACGTGTTGGCCTTGACTGTGGAGAATTTTCTTGAACGTCGCCTTCAGACATGTGTGTTTAAGGCTGGTATGGCCAAGTCTATCCACCACGCCAGAGTGCTAATCAGGCAGAGGCACATTAGGTATGATTAACATTTGACTTTGTTATAACTTTCTTTTGATATGCAGTCTTGTTTCTTGCTATTAAACTTGACGTGGGTTCTCACATATCTACAGTGTTCCTTTTTCAAAAGCTTCTCGGGTATTAAGATAATACAGTGAATCACATATCATAGGCTCGCCCCTCTGATATCTATACTTTAGTGTTCTGATTGTAATTGGAAGAAGTTGAATGAATAATTTTTCGTAGGTTTGCGTCTCGCATATCTCTAGTGTTCCTAGTTCATAAATGCTATAGTACAAAAAGCCTTGTCTGTCAAAATGTTGCTTGACTGATTTTGAATTGAGAATATGTTGTTCTGGTATTTCGCTTTCATTCGATCTTGTTTTGTATCAACATTCATTCAAATTTTGACTTAGGTAACATATCGGTTTCTTCTGATGGATTTTTGGATATAGTATATCAATTTGACAAGATAAATGTAACTTTTTAGTTTTACTCTCTTACGTGATTTTGCTTTGGTCAATGTTGCTTTCAGTTCAAATCGATTTTGAAGTTTACATTTAGAGTAGGGTTCTTTGAAACCCACCTTTACAAAAGCAATTTCGCATGCATACAGTACATATTGTTGAAGATGGTTATACTGATCATTAGGTCTTTTTCTTTGCATTGTACTTTTTTTTTTCAAGTCATTTTAATTGTACCATTTCTTATTTTGCTTGTAGGGTTGGGAGGCAAGTGGTTAATGTTCCCTCGTTCATGGTGAGAGTCGACTCACAGAAGCACATTGACTTTTCACTCACAAGTCCCTTTGGTGGGGGCCGCCCTGGTAGAGTGAAGCGAAAGAACCAGAAGGCAGCTGCAAAGAAAGCTGCTGGTGGAGATGGAGATGAGGATGACGAAGAATGAACTGAGCCTCTGATCCAAACCGTCGGATCGTAAGAATTATGCTTATTTCTGTTTTTTTTTTCCCTTCATGAAAACTGTTGTAGTTGATTGCTTGAGAACTCGGTTGTAGGAAGAAGTTTGTGATGTTGTTCATGTTTTTGACCTTTTATTTGTTGCAAACCGGTTTTTCTTTTTAATTTGAATGTTTTTAAGTTTTGGAGTATAGTTTTTCTAACTGGGGTTGATTGTGTGAAAGAAGGCCACTATCAAACTTGCTTCTTAGGAGAAAACCTCTAAAAACAGCCAAATTGTAAATATAATTAGATTTCTTAAAATTGTGAAAACTTCTAAAACAATCAATGATTTACATTACATAGAAGGTGTATATTGTAAAAATAGTTATCATATCCTCTTTCATAAATTATTTTACCAAATATATCAAGTGTAATTGCAATTTAATTACTTGCATTTTACGAAATAGGTGCAATATGGTGTAAATAAATAGCAAATTGTATTTTATTTAACAAGATTCATGTCATTGGAAAACGAGTTTATTGCAAAAGTGACACGCGTACTTTGTGCAATATATCAATTTGACTCGCGTACTTTGGAAACATCAAATGTAGGTTGCGTACTTAATGTTTTGAAAATTTTGAGACCATTTTTTTAACACCCGTTAAATACATAACGGACATTAACGAAAAATAGGCATGTGCAGTGCACATGACTACTTATGTTTGCAATTACTTAATTAACCCTCACTTCTTGATAAGGCCATCAAAGAAAAGGTGAAAAAAAAAAAAAAGGAGAAAGAAAGGAAAAGCTGAAAAGAGAAAAAAGGAAAAAAGGAAACACGTCTTCTCCAGGCTTCTCCATATCTAATCCCATTCCCCTCCTACCTCCTTCTCCATCCTCATCTCCCTCATCCATTCAATCTCCATTGTTCTCCAACCATTGATCGGCCTCACCTTTTTTTCAATGTCATCGGCGATTTCCATTGAAATCATTTCAACTGTGTATCAATTTTATACTTTCAAAACCCAAAGCTGAGTTTGACTTCGATTTTGTTTGACTTTGAAGACGAGTCTAGGTTTTGATTTCCGTCTTCGATTTTGATGTTTGATTTGCCTTTCCAGATCTGGGTTTCGGTTTTGGGATATGGTTTCGAGTTTTGAGTTTTGGTTTCCGATGACATGATCAGGCCCATATACGCCAGCGCCTGCTCCAAGTTGTTGTTCCGGACCTTCACTCGGATCCCCCGCCATTGTTGAAGCTCGGAGCTCAGTGAGGTCAAGCCGACGTTTGGCTGGGTGAAGATCGACGACAAGCTTCTCGCCGTTGAATTCATTCTCTAGGGTTCGTCTGGTGGTTTTTTTTTTTTTATTATTAGATGGTATTTTTTAATTTAGCCCTTCAAGTTTTATTCCTTACGCTTTTACACCTTATATGGAATGTCCCGTTATGTTTTTAACGGGTGTTAAAAAGTGGCATCAAAATTTTCAAAACATTAAGTACGCAACCCACATTTGATGTTTCCAAAGTACGCGAGTCAAATTGATATATTGCACAAAGTACGCATGTCACTTTTGCAATAAACTCATTGGAAAACCACATGAGATTTGAAGGTACAAAATTTGTTATTTTGCGAGGCCAATAAACTAAACTAACAAATTCGATTAAAAAAATCAATTTCAGCCCTATATGTAAACATTTAGCGAGATTTATAAACCCCGTTAACTATTTAATTTGATTTCTGTTTAATCTCTTGATTTTAACTTTAATCATTGATTATCTTCAATGATTAATGTTTAAATTAAGAGTGTTTTTTAAGTTTTCAACAATAAATTTCTCTCATTCATTGAGAGTTGTTGTGTTCTCTCATTTGTGAGAGCCGTTGTATTATCTCCTTTGTGAGAGCCTATATTTATTTTTGTTTATTTTTTTGTTTGTTGTATTTTTCTTTTCGAAATTGCGACGATTCTAGCACTTTCTCACAATGAAGTGATCTCCGATGTTCTAACTACACAAGGATTGTTCGAAAATTTTAACCGCTCCACCGGGAGTTGGCTCCACCCAACGGTGCCGATTGGAGGGGTAGAGCTAACTTGGGTGGAGCGGTTCCGTCAATTTCCGATGTGGGATGAGGAACCACAACCACCATCACTCGTATATCACCAACAACATTTCAAACTCAAAACACACCAAATTTCAAGCACCAAACTTAGTTCTCACGTGCGTGCAGATACGCATCCCTAATCTTAATTTGCTTCCCGGCTCCCGCTCAATAATTCCGAAATTCCACGCACCAAAATTCTTCAACCATACACTAATCTCGCGCGCATCATTATTTTAGAAAATGGATAAAGCTGAAATGTAAGACACCGTAATCTATGTCATTAGTTTGTTCATCTACCCAACAACAACAAAATTCTTAATTACTACCTCTGTCCCTAAATGAGTGTCCATATTTTATTTTAAGGGACACTGAAAATCTCAACTTTGTTGTACAATTTGGTAGCAAATATTCATATATAATCTTGTAATTTCCTTTTCAAACATTTAGTTTTGCACGTATAAAGAAACCGGTGAAAAAATTTAAAAAAAAAAACATTTAGGGAGAAAGTTATGCTAAAAAAAGACACTCATTTTGGGACAAATATTTCTTGAAAATGGACACTCATTTAGGGACAGAGGAGTACATGCTATTGTTAAGCCCCGCAAAATGATGCGTACCCCTTAAAAAGTAACGTGCGCAAAACATGACATTCATTCTGTTAGTTTCAACAATCCATTCATTTTTCCATTTAAAAAAAAAAAACAATATGTTCATTTTTATACCATATTGCATTTATTTTACAAACATAAGAATCGAGTTATAACGAAGATAAAATGAATAAGCAATTGAAACATGATGTAAAACTCCATTTTACAAACTTAAGAATCGAGTCATGACAAATACGAGTTAATAAAGTGCAATCAGCTCAATGAAACATCATACTCCCTCCGTCTCACCCGAATTAAGATTTTTAGGTTAGGCACGGGGATTAAGGTAAAAGTGTTAGTGGAAGAGGTGTTGCGAGTATGAAAAGTAAAGTAGGAGAAAGAAAGTGGGGTAGAGAATAATGAGTGAAAAGTTGTTGTGAGTATGAATGTGGGTCCCATTAAATAAAACACTTCCATTTTTTGGGTTGTCCTAATTCGAATGGGACACCCAAAATAAAAATTTGTCTTAATTCGAGTGGGACGGAGGGAGTACGCAGATAAAGGAATATGATAAAACGTGATCTGTGAGCCTGTCTGACTTTTTTTAGTTGTCCCAAACGCCCTCATTTACACCCGATATTGAATCCGTTCAAAAAGGATTTTCGTCAAAACTCATTAAATGGCTCCAAGTCATATCATTTTTGGACACTTTTACCCTCCATGGGTATTCTTTATCTAAATAAAATGTGTTATTTACTTAGTTAGTAGTAATAATGGTTAAGGGAGTTAAATGATTAAGTTGAAACTATAGGGTCCTTTGTGAAATTATAAGTTCAGGGGTCTAAGTGTTGAAAATGGAAGTCGAGTGACCAAAACATAATTTTGGGTAAAAATCTTTATAAGTTTATCACTTCTTTCTTCCTCTCTGTGTTTTTATTTTTCTCTGCAACTTTTCCTCGTTCTTCCTAGGGTTAGGAGAAAAAGCTAAGTTCAACCTATTTCGATTTAATTCTTTTTATTTACTTATCGGTTTTAAAATCTAATTATATAAAAATGATCAGGGCGTTGAATATGTCATTTCTACCCGAACAAAACATATTTCTGCGATACTTTTTCCGGAAATACGTAAGTTACTAATTCCCCTTTAAATATTAAAATGGTCATATATGTTATACTTGATACTTGTACTTGTTAATTTTGTGATTTGAATGATATTTGTGATACTTGTAATTTTGGGACAAATGGAGTATTCACCTTCTGTGTAGGAATGAAGAGTTAAATTGAAAGTAATGTTTTGGGGTGGTTGTTGCACTCCTGGTAATAATATAAGTGTTAGTAAGTTATACTCCTACGCTTGGGACGGATGAATTTGGCTTGCAGGAGAAAATTGAGAATTCTGAGTCTGGCTTGTGGGCGACCGCCCAGAATGGGGTTAGGCGACCGCCCATAACTACTGAAAGGTTTGGTCTGGGACAGGGCATTTTGGGCGACCGCCCAGTCTGGTTTGGGCGACCGCCCATAATTGCTGAAAAGTTGAGTTGTTCCATTTCAAGTGATTTAAAGTTCAATCTTGGTCTAGGTCTTAGGGGATATCCTAGAGTACCTAGAGGGTTGTTGTGGAACACCCTAGTGTTTGAAATTGGTTTCTTGGTGAACATATGTGTTGTGGAATTTGACTAAATGTTAATTGGATTTGGTTGAACATCTTTTGGTGTGGTTTGGATTGGCTCATCTTTGTGATGTGTTTGACTTGATTCCCTACTTTGGAATCATTGCCCCCGGTTGTTTTTTAAGCAAGTATTCATTACTATGCTCGTTTGAAAATCCAGCTGGTACTTGTTGTGGAGTCGGGAAGTGGTAGGGATTATAATGGCACACGAGCCAAATTCATTGTAAGGCTTCTACCATTGGTTTCCCATTTTTAACCCCCTTCCTTGGGCCACGGATTGGGTTTGGGCTAGCTCTCCTTTGTGTGAGTTTAGTCACCGTTTGGGTTATGACTTTGTGTCATTTTCCCCCCGTTGTTGTTGTTGTTGTTGTTGTTGTTGTTGCGGTTGTTGTTTGGTTCATGAACCGGCTTCAGCCCTTTGGTGCTGCTCAGTTGATACCCCTCAGATGGTTATATGTTTGATTCGAGAACCTTGACTCAGTATCCACAGTTGAGTGTTTTATTCTGCCTTACGTGTGGAAAGATGAGTTGGCTTTAGCTATCATGTTACGTGCTATGTGAATGTTTATTGACATTGTTCAATTATGAGTATCATTTCAGCATGTAACGTAGTTGCATTTTAGTAGCTTATTGAGATTCATTCTCACCCTTATTTGTTTACTGTTTTAGATAAAGGAGAGCCCAGGGGATAGGTCACTGCACAAAGGAGGACGTCGAGGTGGTGATTTTGGGTAAGACATTTTGGGATATGTGTTATGTAAAGGCTACATTATGTAAATGTATAACCTTTTGGGTAGTGTACCCATGACTTCATCTTTGTATCACCTATTTTTGGGAACATGTTGGTGAGTTGTAAATTTGTAAGTAAAGTGTGTAAGCCTTATGGCTAAGTACTTTGGATTGTGAAAGTTTGTTTATGTGGAAATGAAGTCAAGTTTTAAGTAAATGTGTTTGGTTATATGAAACTTTTATAAAAGTACATTTCGAAAATTTTTCCTAAAATATTTTAAGACGTCTTCCGATCGTGTCCCGAGCGTGGGGCCAAGTAGGACCACGGGTACGGGGCGCGACAGTCCTACCCCTCATTTGCACGCTTATTAATAAATATTGAAAGTGATGTAAATGTTGTGAGTGTAAAAGTAAAGTAGGAGAGAGAATGAGTGGGAGAGAATAGTGAATTGATTGGTTTTGTGAGTATAAAAGTAAAATATGAGAGAGAATGAGTGGGGTGAATAGTAAAGATTCTTTACCATTTTAGGAATAGGACTCTTACTCTTGGACGTACCAAAATGAAAAGTAGGACTCTTACTCTGGGACGGAGGGAGTAACAAGTATGAATAAATGTTAAAGCCTTCATTTTTGGACATATGGTTGTAGTACGTTAAGAGTTTGAACTTGTTGGTCCCAAAGGGGCAACAAGGGTATGAAAAATGCTAGAGGGGAGGGGGGTGAATAGCGTTTTAAAATTCTTTTCAAACCCTTTTGCAAATCAATGGCTTATGCGCACAGTTTTCAAATAAGCTAAGTATAGCGCGCAGTGAGAGTGTGAAATGCACAGAAGTTTAAGCAGCACCTGCGCAGGAAAAAAAGCTGCGCAAGGATAAAAACGCACGCGCTAAGTTTTGGCTTAAAAGTTAGATAAAATGTTCTAAGGCAATAGGCAATAACAAGCACAACAGCAATAATGCAATCTGAAAAGATCAAACAAAACAGTAATTCAGAAATGATTAAGCAGGAAATAAACAGCGAAAATAATGAACAAGCTATTTGGAGAGGTTCGATCAATGAAAGATCTACGTCCTCTACCAAGATGGTTAGTCTTGATTTTTCTAATGAAGATCTTATTATATGAGAGAGTTACAAGATACAATAATGAAACACAAACGATCTCAAAGATCTATAATCTATGAAGAGCAAATCCTAGACTAAACCGGTGTATCTCAAGAAGTAAGATCTAAATGATCAAAGCTTCAAGAGGTGTGTGTGTGTTCAGAAATTCTGGGCTCTATGAATCTATGAGATGAAGAGCACGAAGAATTCTGGTGATTTAAGGCTTAGGATCTGGGCAGGAGTTTGAAGGTATGAAGGTTTGAAGGTTGATATTGAATCTGTGAATAGTAAGCAACAATCTTCAGAACTTCAAAGATATTAGAAAGCACAAACTCTAGCAACTTGGAAATGAAGATGAGCTGGCTATTTATAGCAGAGAACTTAAAACTAGCCGTTGGAGCTCTGAGCAAAGACGCTGAGCTGGCATAATTTGATTGGAGAGCAGATGTCCTTTATAGCTGTTGGAGCTCTGATCAAAGGTGATGACCTGGCACAATATGATTGGTGCGCAGGTGATATAGAGCCGTTGGAGACTGAGCATGAAGACCAAATTCAAAAGCTTCTTCTAGAAGGTTCACAGCTGTCTTTATTTGAATTGCTTCATCTGAGCGCATCTCTACCGTTGGATCTGCTGAGTGTGCTTGCTTTGTCGATTCTTCACACTTTAGCACTTTTAAAAGCGTACATCTTCAAAGCGTTTTCCAAGTTAGGTGATCTGAATGTATTGAACTGAGGAAGAATGCTGCGCAGGATATACCTGCGCAGTGGTGTCCTGCGCAGAGTAGTCCTGCGCAGTGACCACTGACACTTGGATCTTCATTCCTTTTCGCTCCAAGTCCTATATTCTAAGCCTATACTATAAAATGGACTAAGCTAAAAATTGAAGTTATAAAACTTCTTACATAGGGTCCTAAAGTCCATAAAATATTAATAGGTGATGGTATCAATCAATTCTAACAAGTAGGAGGGATAAGAAGTAAGCATACCCAACAATCTCCCCTAAATGATTGATGCCATTACCTACTATAACAAAGACAATTCATTGTACTTGATAATAACATGTCCATAAAGATGTGAATGGCAAATCATGCCTCAAGTCAATGCACACACTAGCCAATGTCATAGATTTCTAGTCTATCCAAAAGATTAGCTTACGAAAAGGGAAAGACATAAATATCATTCAACGCATACAAATAATATGAGTTTTAGTTTTAAGTATGCGTTTAAACTGAATGTTTAAACATTATGCGTTGAGAATATGAGCAGTTAAGATTATGCGCATGGGTTGAAATAATGCAATCATTGTTCCACAAACAAAGAGTTTGAATTGAACAAGGTTTTGGAAACACATGATGCGATTTTTCTCATTAAAACTTGAAGTGTAAAGAGTTGCAGATTACAAGTTTGAATAAGAAAAACAAAATGCGCACAAAAAGAAATACTTTGCGCAAAAATAAAAAAATTTACATAGAGCCTAGTCTATGTTGATCCGGTGCAAGGCTTCGCGCAGCTCATTCTGCAGACTGTTGAACTTATTCATAAGTTCAATCTTCAGTTCTTGAAATCTTTCTCTGAAGGCCACAGCCTCACCGACATAGGTAGCCATTCCTCTGCGCATATCTCTGTTGTCTTCTCGCAGCTCTTGGAAGTTGGCTCTGTACTGCACTTGATGTCCCGTCATCTGGTTGAAATATGACTGCTCAGCAGCTTCAATAGTGTTGATGACGGTGGCCTGCGTTGCTTCGAGTCTTTGGTCATTGTGGAGGCGCTGAGTGTTCACGCTGGCTTGAATATCGAACATGGCTTGATCCATCCTAGCGTTGAACCCATCAGCAAAATCAGTCATCGCTTGAGTTATGCACTCCCTGACACTTTCCATATTAAGCGCATTGGCATGTGCGGGACCACCTTGTTCCAATCTCTCCAACATCATTGCTTCCATCCCTGCAAACCCTTCATGCAACCCATCGGCCAAGCTCTTGAGCAGACGCTTAAGCAGTCCTATAAACCCATCATTGATAGCGGTATAGGTGCAGACGTTTTCAAGCATCCCAGCTATTGACTTCAATGAGTCCAGGACCATTTGGTCTAAAGCATAAGGGAGGCGCTGCGCAGAGGGGCCTGCGGAGGTACTTGCCTTTGAAACATTCTCCCCCTTAATGGCAGCAATCTCTAAACGCTGCGCATCAAGTTGCTCTTGGATAGCTGTCTGCGCAGTAATGAGCTGAGTCATTTGGGACTGCGCAGCAACCTGGTTGACTTGAATAGTATTGAGAGCTTGGAGAATTTGGTGCAGATCAGCAGAGGAAGTAGATACTGTAGGAAGGACGGAAGGAATAACTTGAGCTGATGGAGGAGAAACTTTGGGAGGAGAATGCGTTGGAGAAGGTTGTTTGGGAGAGAGATGAATAGGATCAGCAGCAGGAGACCTATGCGTAGATGAGTGCGTGCTGCTGCTATCTGTATCAGTTGTGCGTACATCCCCTTCCTTTTCACCTTCAGGAGGATTAACAGCAGCTTGCTGCGCAGCATCATCGTCCTGCGCAGTCTTGGTGACTTCATCCGCATCCTCATCTTCTAAGTCCAATCCATCATGAAGAACAGAGGTGCCAGGTTGAGTATTTCCAACCGGATTATTGAGGCGTTGAAAGGCACTTGATGATGGTTCAGGACAAGGAGGAGCCGCAGCTTTTGGTTGTCCCTTCGCAGTGCTGCGCATAACTTGTTTCTTGCGCGGAGTTCGAAGAGGATCATCCTTAGTAGGTGCAGCAGCAGCGGCCTTGGCAGGCGTCCGGAGACAGGAAAATCTTCATCCATCCAATCATCACTATCTCCTGTACCCTGAGCAGGAGGTGCTTCAGCAGCCTTTGGATCTTGCTCCCCCTGCGCGGTATCATCCGTATCATCAGCAGCAGTCTCATCCATTCAAGACTCGCTGTCTTCTTCAACCATAGCCGCCGCAGGAGGAAGTCTGGTAAATGCAGACTTTTTCTTGGTTTTAGCAGGAGAGGGAGAAGGCGCAGGAGGATCTTTGCGCTTCTTTGAAGGTTTGGGAGCAGGGGGAGGTAAATCAGATCCAATTTTAATGCCAGCAGTTGATCTGACATTTGGGATTTCCTTCACTTTTTCTGGCGCAGGATCTGCAATACCTTTGCCTTTGCGCTTTGCCTGCGCAGCAGCAGTTTCAGGTTCAGCAGGCTCAGTGGCCTTTGAAGGCTGCGCGGCAGTGTTCTTTGCCTTGGGTTGAGGGGCTTCAACATCATTATTACTATCAACCCAATCTTCCTTGTCTGGGCTGGTGTCCTTGTTCCAGATCTTGCGATAATCACTGCGACCAATTTCATTGCGCAGGGAGAAGAGGTGAGAGATGGAATAGGTCTTGGTGCACGGAATTTTGAGTTCAGGACGCTTCTTCACGAAGGTGCGCAGATCAGAGACGTTCATCAATACTTGGATAGTAGCCTACAGTGAGTTCTGTACTTGGCTACTTTCTTGTCCATGCGCTTGTCATAGCTCTCCGATGCATCCCATAGCTCGTCAAAAAGAACAGAGGACCAGTCTAGAGCATCGCCATTAGAAACCGCAGCGCAATAAGCCCACTGCTTGGAAATGAACTTGCCCTTATTTCCATTTTTGCAGTTTACTGAGTCACCGATAATGGTGCACAGGTGATACATCACCTCACCAAATTCCTTGCGATCATGAACGCTCCATTTCTTTACAAGTGAGGGTTCCCCAACCAATTTCTGCGCAAGCTTGTTTTGTTTAGCTTCAGAATAGGCTTCTGGCGCATTATCAACATTAAATCCGCAAAGCTTTTTAAGTGACGCAGGAACAATGGGCACTGAATAATTCCGAACAACTGAGCGGATAACATCAATATTTGCTCGAGTTTGCTTGTGCGTCATGGTGACTCTCTCTACGTTTTCAAAGAACTCGTCTACAAGAGAGGGGACATAGAAATCCTGAGCCAGTGTAAAAAGAGGTAAGATGCCGGAAGAATCCATAAGATGAACAATCCTGCGTCCGACAGCGTCTTTGTGTAGCGCAGCAAGATCTAGTTCCCAGCCTTGTAGGAAATAGAAAGAATTCTGCGCAAAATAAGAAATAGTTTAGACAAGAATCACGCATGGAGCGAAGTGCATGTGCATATACACGTATGCGCAACATCTCCATAGGGAACGAATGTAAAAGTTATGCGTAAAAACGCAAACACAGAGAAATTTTAGGCGACCCAAATCAAGAGAAAAAAAAAAAAAAACTTGATGAACACGGAATAATAAAATATGAACACGAAGAACACCGAGAACACCAAAATCAAAGTTTGACCAAAAAGGAAAAAAAAACATATCTAAATAACCGCATTTCAGAGACGAAAAACGATTAAGAAAAACAAGATTTCCAAAAACAAAACATTAAGCCCAGAAATCGAGAATAACTGTTCGACTGCCTTGGTGGTTTTCGAACGGAAATTTTTTGCAGAAAACATATGAAAACAGTACTGATCGTGAAATAAAGTACATACAAAGGTAGATCAGAGAGAGACGAACTCAAAACAACAGCCGATTTTAAAAATGATTAACAGATGAGAGAAAAATCGAAAAAGGGAGTTATAAGAACTCGAGACTTAACAATGGCGGATTGACTGAAAATGAGTTCAAGGGTCAGAAATTGTTACCATGTCGTCAATGGTCTTAGCTTCTGGAGGAGGAACCTCTTCAACTGGTTCATGGACCTCACCAACTACCTTAGCTTTTGATTTTCGGGGAGCCATTTTAAATGGAACTAGGGTTTTTGAAAAGAGGAAAAGAGAGAAGAGTGTTGCAGAGATTGAAAGAAAAGTCAAGGAGAGAAGAAAAGGAAATGATTGGGAGGTGGAGAGTAGGTTGCAGAGGAGAGGAAATGATGAATTTGTGAAAGAGGAGAGAGCAGGAAAGAGAGAAAAAGAAGATTCAAAAGGGATTAATACCAAAATGGGAAAAGGTGCCTGACGTCAGCGAGGCGGTTTGGTAAAAGACGGCGAATTTGGTGAAAAACGCAGAGGCGCACGATAGCAAAGTGACGTGGCCGAATAGGGAACGCGCGTGCGCAGACCTGACGCGCGCGTGTGTGAGAAGGTCTAGGCAGGTCACAGTCATATCAACTCCCTCATAAATGTTGATCAGGAATTCTAACAGGCGCTATCATCAATGGCCGTATGCATTTAATGATAATGGGACGTGCGCAGGGGCAAAAGCGTAATTTCACAAGAAATTTCAAAAAATAAGGCGAGGGAAAATTTAATTGCACAAGTACCCTTGTGAACTAAGCGTTGACTTTTCAGTCAGGGACCTAAGTGCAATTTCTAATAAATAGAAGACGTACCTGCGATCCACGAAATGTGCGCATGTTAAAATCATGCGCAGAGCTTTGAATAGCGCAAAAGATTCTTAAAATAAATTAACATTAGTGTCATGCGCAAATGAAGTACTGCGCAGGGGTTGCGCAGAAGCATGGATCTTGACCTCTATGATCTTTTTATCAAGCAAACACAAGATTATTAGTATAACAAATCATATGGACAGGTTAGCTAAGTTCAAGCATACCCATTTCTCCTCTCAAGAATACAAATCTTATTGCGTCAAGGGCCTTTGTAAGAATATCAGCAATTTGATTATCTGTGCCCACGTGCTCTAAATGAATGTTTCCTTTTTCCACGTGATCCTTGAGAAAGTGATATTTGATGTCGATGTGCTTTGTCTTTGAATGCATGACAGGATTATTAGAGACAGCTATGGTGGACATATTATCGCAGAATATTGGGCAGTTTGCTTCATGAATTCTATAGTCCACTAATTGTTGCTTCATCCATAGGATTTGGCAGCAGGAGCTCCCAGCAGCAATATATTCAGCTTCTGTAGTGGAGATGGACACAGCAGCTTGTTTCTTGCTTGCCCACGCAACAAGTCAATTTCCAAGGAAATGACAAGTGCCACTTGTGCTCTTCCTGTCAATTGTGCATGCTGCGTAATCTGCATCTGAATAACCTAGCAAATCGAAATTCGAATCTTTGGTGTACCAAAATCCAAGGTTAATAGTTCCAGAGAGATAACGAATAATGCGTTTAACAGCAGTTAAGTGCGCTTCTCTAGGGTCCGCTTGATAGCGCGCACAGACACAAACACTAAACATAATATCTGGCCTACTAGCAGTAAGATAAAGGAGAGAGTCAATCATACCTCGATATAAAGTTTGATCCACTTTCTTACCTTTTAAGTCTTTGTCTAGCTTATTGCCCGTGGCCATTGGAGTGTCGTATGCTTTAGCATTCTCAAGTCCAAATTTCTTGATCAAGTCTTTTGTGTACTTGGCTTGATTTATGAAGATGCCATCATTCAATTGCTTGATTTGAAGCCCGAGGAAGAATGTGAGTTCTCCCATCATGCTCATCTCAAACTTGCTTTTCATGAGCTTCTCAAAGCGCTTACAAAGTAACTCATTAGTAGAACCAAATATAATATCATCGACATAAATTTGAACAAGTAAAGAATGATCATTATACTTAGCAATAAAAAGAGTTGTATCGATTTTACCGCGCTTGAAGCCTTTCTCTAGCAGGAATTTTGATAGAGTATCGTACCATGCTCTTGGAGCCTGCTTAAGTCCATACAAAGCTTTCTGAAGCTTGAAGACGTGATTTGGAAATCTGCTATCTTCAAATCCAGGAGGTTGAGCTACGAAGACCATCTCTTGGAGTTCACCGTTGAGAAATGCGCTCTTCACATCCATTTGATAAAGCTTGAAGTTCTTGTTAGAGGCATAAGCTAAGAAAATTCTGATAGCTTCTAGTCTTGCCACAGGCGCAAAAGTTTCATCATAGTCGATTCCTTCTTCTTGCCTATAGCCTTGCGCAACCAACCTAGCTTTGTTCCTGGTGATGCTTCTATTCTCATCCATCTTATTTCTGAATACCCATTTTGTACCAATAACGCCTTGATCATGAAGTCTGGGTACTAAGGTCCAAACCTTGCAGCGCTCAAATTGGTTAAGCTCTTCTTGCATAGCAGTAACCCATCTTGAATCTTGGAACGCTTCATCAATCTTCTTTGGTTCGATTTGAGAGATAAAGGAGTGATATTCATCATCAAAGTTTGATGCTCTCCTTGTACGAACCCCTACATTGAGATCACCAATGATGTTTGAAGTTGGATGATCTCTAACTTCACGAACCTCGGGAGGTAAGTTAGGTTGAGTAGTAGGAATACGAAGATCTTCAATGGGTACTTCATTTGTTCCAGTATCAAGGTCATCGAATGTGATTTGCTGAAGCGGAGAAACATTATGCGCAGGAGGAGGTGTTTGCGCATCAGGAGTTGCCACTTCTGGCGCAGCATCGGGTGTATGCGCATGCGATGGACTTGCTTGATTCTGATTTTGATAATCATTCGCGCAGGTACAGATTCTACAATTACTAGAGTAGTTCTATTAAAAACACGAAAAGCTTTAGAATGTTTGGCATACCCAACGAAAATACCTTCATCTGCTTTGGCGTCGAATTTACCTCTATGATCTTTACCATTATAGAGGATATAGAATTTGTAGCCAAAAATCTTGAAGAAAGCAATGTTGGGCGCTCTTCCTCTCCATAGCTCATATGGAGTCTTGTTGTAGGCTTTGTTGATGAGGGATCTATTCTGAATAAAGCAAGCCGTGTTGATAGCTTCTCCCCAGAAATACTTTGGAAGCTTAGCTTCAGCTATCACTGTTTTTCCAGCCTCAATCAACGTGTGATTCTTCTTTCTTTCCACAACGCCATTTTGTTGAGGAACTCCAGCAGCAGAGAAATTGTGATCAATTCCATGGTCATCGTAGTATTGAGCAACACCGTTATTCTTGAATTCAGTTCCATTGTCTGATCTAACGCTTACGATGTCGTCTTCCTTTTGAGTTTGGAGATTTCGAAATAGTGCAATCAAGATATCATAGCATCATCTTTGGATATCATCATTTCGACCCATGTATATCTTGAGTTGTCACGACCCGAAAACCCGCCTCTATTTTCAAAAAAATAAATATTTAATTATTTATTTATCTATTATTTAATTGTTTAAATTATTATTTAATTAATAATTTATGTGTGCATTTTATGTGTTATAATAATTTATGCCTAGCATTTTATTTGGGCCATTTGCGCTAGTGTAGAAGTGTTGAGTCTTAATTGTTAGTGGGGAGTTTATTTGTAAAGGGTAGTAGTAGGGGAGGGGTCTAAGTGTAAATGTTTCAAATAATTCTCCCTACTCCCTCCCTCACCTCCCTCACTCTTTCACCCTCACCTCACTCCATCTCTCCCAGCATCTCTCTCTCTCTCTCCTTGGATTTGGGTAAGTTTTTCTTCTCTTCCTTCTCTCTTCATTCTACCTATCTTCCTTCATATTTTCTCATTTCTCATAATATGAAACTTGTTTAGATCGTCGATAGGATCGTAGAGAGCTAAAAATATTTGAAATCCGTCATCTTTGAAAAATTCCAAGTAAGTTGCTTTTCCCCCATTTCTATGCTAAAGTGTTCATTTCATGATTATATTATGCTTTAGTTGATATATTTGATGATTGGTTGAGTTTGAGATTTATTTGGAATTTATTTGGGTTTTTGGTTAAAAATGTGATTTCGATGAATGTTGGGATTCAATCTTGATCTTGGTTGATAAATGGTGTTATTTAGGTCCCCATCCTAGTTATAAGTTGTTTTGGTTCGTAGTTATGCTTGGTGGAAGGTTGGTTGTGTTTGATTTTGAGTGTTGTGTGAAATGGGTAAGAAAAATGAAGAACCCATCTCTGTTTTCCCGGCCAAGAATCAGACCGAGCGCCCGCCCGGGTTGGACCAGGCGCCGCCCGCCTACCTTTTTCCAGCGGCCAGACCTTCTGTTGAAATAAGCGCCCCGCCCGCCCCCTGGCAAGCGCCCGCCCGCCCGCCTGCTTTGGAAACTCACCTTTTTGCTTGGTTATGACAAATGACTTCCCTAGTCTTAAATTATCTACTCAAATTAACTTAAATTAACATCGTGGAACACGTTAGTAATTGGAATTGGTTCCTTTGTGAATAAATATGTTATGAAATTTATTTAAGTACCGTTTTGGGAATGTTGAACATCTTTGATGTGTTGTTTGGATTGGTTTACCTTCGTGGTAATTTATTTGGAACGGTTCCCTACTTTGGAATCACTAGTTGTTTACCGTGCTAGTATTTTATTACTTAGCCTTTACTTGAAAGTCCAGCTGGTATTTGTGTGTGTTTCGGGCGATGCGAAACGTTATGATGGCACAGCCAAGTCCATTATGATGTTGACCATTGTTTTGCCCCATTATTTCCCTCCTCCAGATTGGCCTTGGATGTGAGATGAGCTAGCCCCTTTGTGAGCACTTTAGCTACTGGTTTCGGGCTTTGACTGTGTGTCACTGTCCCCTTATTGTTATTGGTTCCGGTATCGGGGGTTTTTCTCTTCAAGCTTTCATGCTACTATGAAGATGTTGATTGTTGATTATTGAAGCTGCGCAACGACCTTTATTGGTTCTTTCAGTTGGAAAACTTTGGCTAATATCCTTTGTTAATTGTTTATTTCCGCTGCTATCTGTTAAATGATAATTGCTTTGTGCTATGTGATTTATTATTGATTATTGCATCATAGCATGTCATGTAGTTGCATTAGTAACTTATTGAGATTTATCTCACCCCCTTTTCTTTTGTCTTTGTTTTTCCTTAACCCCCCCAGGTGGAAAGGATTAGACTCGCTGATCACGAGACAGGACGTCGCGAGGGTTGAGCTTTTGGGCAAGTTGTTATTGGTGGGTTTACATTACATAAATGTGTAACCTGTTTTTGGAATAGTTGTACCAACTTGACGTCATTAAGAATTGTATTTTATTATTTTGAGTGTAAGTTTGTGGACCTTACGCTAGTTTATATTTTATGGTTCAAGTTGGATTTCACCTTGTGTTATCATCTTTTGTATAAAAGGAAATTTTTTATCTTCATTATTTTAGAGTTTATTGTTTAGTCGACGTCCAGCTCGTGTACTCCGGGCCCGCGGGTCGGGGTCGCGACAGTTGGTATCAGAGCTGTGGTTTAGCTCTAAGTATAAGTCTAGGTGGACTAGTATGACCTAGGAGGGTAGTTGTGTTCGGAGTGTGTAACGGTTGATGTTTTATGCAGGTAATTGTTTCCAATGGCTAGAAGAAGAACATGTGAAGGTTCTAGTGGGGCTCAGAATCAGAATGATCTCCGGGAAGAGAACCGTGCCATGTTCCAAGGCATGTTGAGGTGACCATGAAGGCTATTCATGACCAAGGGCCAAAAGAGGAGTATGTGCCACCTCCGCGTTACGGTTGGAGCAGTTTCTGAAATTAAAACCAAGAGAGTTTTGACGGTGAGCCCGATGTGAAGAAGGCCGAACTATGGATCGAGTCAATGGAGAAAATTTTATGATGTGTTTGGGTGCACGGACGAGGATAGGGTCCGTTTTTGGCTTATAAATTGGTTGGGGCCGTCGAGCATTGGTGGAAGGGGTTAAGGGCGAGTTGGGATGATACCCATACAGTGTATGCATGGGAATTGTTTTGTGCGGAAGTTCAAAGAGCATTTTATCCCGGTACGTGGACCAGAACCAAAAGGAGATCGAGCTACTCAACTTGGAGCAAGGTTTGTTGTCTATAGCTCAATACTCGCTAAGTTCACAGAATTAGCCCGGTATTGTGACTATCTATCTTGTGAGGACTGAGGGCAGCAAAGCTATGAGATTCATTCGAGGTTTGAAGACTTCTATCCGTACTCAACTTATAGCCCAGAGGATTGTGACATTCCAGGATGCGGTAGACCGTGCATACTTGATCGAGCAAGATATAGAGGAACATAAGAAGAAGGTCGAGGTGACTAACACTAGCAAGCAAGGAGGGCATAGCAAGCCACAATCCCGTTCAATACCGAGGTAACTTTGGGGGACAATCTCAGTTCCGAGGGCAACCAATCCCAAGGAACCCGGGCACTACTTCCGGGAACCAAGGGAACCAAATTAGGAGGCTTTGGTTCCTATTGCCAAAAGGAAGGTCATTCAGAGGACCGGTTTTGTTGAAGAAACAGGGAAGGTGTACCAATTGTGGTCAAATTGGTCATTTTGCAAGGGATTGTACTAGAGGCAGGGGTCAACCGACTGGGGTAGGAGATGGGGCTCCACAGGGTCAGAAAAGGGATGCTACGGGGAAGCCCAAGGTCCAAGGAAAAGTGTTTGCAATGAATCAGCATCAGGCAGATGATCCCTCAGTGATTGGAGGTATTATTTCTTATCTAATGTGAGCGCGTGTTACGTTAGTAGATCCAGGATCATCTCATTCTTACATTTCTGTGCAATTTGCTTCTTTACTAAATGCTGCATCTGAGTCTTTGCCCTACGTGTTAGAGTGTCAACTCCTATGGGAGGGTGTTTGGTGACCGATAGAGTATTTCTGCTTGTGATGTGCTTATATGTGGTCGTGGTCTTGTGTGCGGACTTGGTAGCCCTTCTATTCAGGACTTTGATGTTATTTTGGGTATGGATTGACTGAGCAAATATTATGATTCAGTCGATTGTCGTAGGAAGGTTGTTAATTTTCTATTATCTGATGTGCCTAAATTTGTTTTTGAGGCTATGCCTTTGGGTAAAAATTCGTATCATTTCCTATGTGAAAGTTAGGAGGTTATTGCATCATGGTTGTGAGGGGTACTTGGCTAGTGTGCTTGATACTAGGAAGAATCCCTAGTTTGGAGAGTGTTCGGTAGTTAGAGAATTTCCCGATGTTTTCCTCTCTGAATATGATATGCCTCCCGATCGTGAGATAGAATTTTGTATAGATCTTTTGCCGGGTACAGCTCCGATTTCAAAGGCACCGTATAGATTGGCTCCGCAAGAATTGAAGGAACTAAAGGTTCAGTTGCAAGAGTTGCTTGATCGACGGTTTATCCGCCTAGTGTTTCCCCGTGGGGAGCACCGTTTTGTTTGTGCGGAGAAAGATGGTTCTTTGAGATTGTGTATCGATTACCGAAAGTTGAATCAGGTTACAGTGAAGAACAAGTATCCTCTACCTCACATCGATGATTTATTTGATCAGCTTCAAGGGTCCGTGGTGTTCTCTAAGCTTGATTGAGAGTGGGTACCATCAGT